>JALIGW010000002.1:244744176-245344176 GCA_023053685.1 Diadophis punctatus similis | reverse complement strand
CATATACCATGTTACATTAAATATTCTTCTTGCTTATTTCTGCCAATCTGGAACCAATTACTGAATTTTCCATAGAGACATCACTTCAAATAGTTTTGTGGGATTCATTGGCTTCACTAAATGAGACCCACCTTAACTCATCCCTTTCCTCTAATCCTGGTTAATTCTCTCCTCCTCCTCCGTCCTCCATGAAATGGCATCTCCTTCCCATCCCTACCCAAGATAATGTTTTCCTAGCTGTTTTACTTGGGAAGTGGTCTCTTCCCTCTTGTTCCCATAGAAATGTACTTTGTGACATAGTTGCTGATGTGCTCAGAAGCTGGGATCTGCCCGACTCCTATTGGCTACTTCAGGGGGGCTTCTGCAATCTTCCCGCCCCCTGTGATCCCCTTGATCCGGACACCTGGTTCCCCAGAGGCGCCTGGTATCCAGATGCTCCTCCAGTCTGATGGAGGCTCTTTCTCTTTGTGGATTTAAGGCTCTTTGGGAAGAAGATCCAGTCCTGGGATACACGGAAGGTCAACTGTGAGCCTCTTGGTCTGGACACCAGGTTCCCCAGAAGTGGATCCCACTGTAGCACAAGGGATGAGGTGCCCCTACCTGGAGGGGGGATGGAGCTCCCCTCGGAGCTCCTCTTCCTCTGGGTCTGGATTCCCCCCCCCCTCTTCTCCAGCTCCAGAAACGCCAGAATCCCTTAAAATCAACCAGGGAGAATAGCTCAGAGTGGAAATGGGGGGTCCTTGGTGGTCTCTGAGCTTCGGGGTTTCCCCAGAGACGTCTCATTACCCAAACTAGGTAACATCATCAGGGCAGCAACCAACCACCAACCTCAGGGAGCCCCAAGGACCCTCCAACTCTTACGGGGCCTTTTTGCGCAACTCTTTCAGGGCATCTGCAGAGCTTCAGCTTCCAGCACCCACACAGATACACACACACAGAAAGACACAATCAGAAAGACACACAAAGGGTTTCGGAGCACGTGGTCCTAGCTGAAAGCGGGAGGGGGAAGAGGCGGGGCCTCAAGGAGTAGGCGGAGCCCGAGAGGAAGCCGGAAGCCCCCACCCCTCGGGTCCCAGTGGCTGGAATTCTGCTTTCCTTCGCCTGGTGAGGATCAGCGCTGGATCCCTCGGGAGAGGCTTCTGGATCCCACTCGGGGCAGGTAAGGCTGCTCTCCCTCCGTCCTCCAGGCCGCCCCTCCTGCCAGGAGATCTTCCCCCCGCCAGGAGGACGGGAGCTGCGGATCCCGCTCTTCGGCTTCCCGGGTTTTCCTCGGGGAGATCCGGCTCTGGCGTTGGCTGCAGGGAGCAGATCCCTCCCTTCCCTCCAGGGGGGCTGCAGAGCTAGTTCCGTCAGAGCACGAGGTCTCTGAGGATGCGAATCCCTCAAGTACATTTGAAAAAAAGACATTAAATTGTGCTTTAAAACATTTCCTGCGATTTGTAATGTGTTATTAACACTCACTGACCTCTTTGCAACGGGGAGGGGAGGTTTTGGGGGAAAGGAAAGAAGTTTAAATTAGTTGAATTGAGCTCGTTTTTTTCTTAACCCACAAAAGAGATCCCCTTTCTTTGAGCTCTGTCTGAAAGGCCAAAAATAAAATCCTTTCTTTTTATGTTAATCTTTTCTTTGTTTCTGCTTTAAAAAGATGGGTAGAATTTCTAAGCTTTAAATTTTCCTTGTTTTGCCCAGAAGAGGCTGTGATGTGGGAGCTCCTCCTTGCTGGATGTTTTTCAAAGAAGAAAATGAAGTTTTGAGGGGGGTCTTGTGAGGAGCTGCTGGAACAAGCTGATGGCCAGAAGGCTCACTTAAATAATTGTAAATAAATTTTGAGACTCCTAACTGGAATCTTTGTGGCCTTTCAGCCTCCAAAAAGAGCAGAAAAGAGCAGCCCTTTTCATTTCTGATTTTCTGTGTTTCTCGAAAGGAAATAATGTTCTCATCTTTTTTGTCCCTCTTGCAGGAAAACAGCTGTGACCAAAGATTTACCTTCAAGAACAACTAACAAGAGATAGTAGAAATTCAGCCCAAGGCAGCAGCCAAGGGAAAGCATGGAGGGTGGGAAGCTCTTGGATCCCCCATCAGACACAAGCAGCCCTCCAAGAACGCCCAAAAGAACCCATGAATGCTCAGAGTGTGGGGAATCCTTTGCTCGCAGGTCCCTCCTTTTGACCCACAAGAAGCTCCATGTGGGAAGTGGATCCAGTCAAGGTTTGGAGGGTGAGAAATGTTTCTCTGGAAAAAACTCAAAAGATCTCAGAAGCCCCCCAACACTAAAACCCTATGAATGTGAGGAATGTGACTTATGCTTTAGTCAAAAGTCAAGCCTTCTTACACATCAGAAAATCCATACTGGAGAGAAACCTTATCAATGTCTGGAATGTGGGAAATTTTTCCGTCAAAAAGGCCATCTTAGAGACCACGAGAGAATTCACACAGGGGAGAAACCTTACAAGTGTTGGGAATGTGGGAAGAGCTTTTCTCATAAGTCAAATCTTTCGTCCCATGAGAAGATTCATGCAGGAATAAAATCTTACAAGTGCTTTGAGTGTGGAAAATGTTTCACCCAGAGTTCATCTCTTCACAGTCATTGGAAAACACACACAGGGGAGAAAAACGAAAAGTGCCTCGAATGTGGGAAATGTCAAAGAATGCAGTAAGGTTTTCTGTCGTGCCCCATTTTAACTTTATTTTTATAAAATATACAAAAAGTGTCACGAGGAAGCCGGGATCGAAAAGTCATGGTGGGATGGAGGTCATATGTGCAAAACTGAGAAGAAGCAGGAAAAAGGGATAAGAATCAGAAATGGGTTGTTTACATGAGCCTGAACTCTTTTTTCTTCTCTTTTGCTTATGCGATGCCTTAGTTTAGTTTAGTTCCATTTAGTTTAGTTTAGTTTATTGTCATTGCACCTCATACAACGAAATTAAATGCCATCTTCAGTGTACGTCATAACTATAAAAATAGAACGAACTCAAACACACATCCTTCGCATTCTATGCAATTGAATTGAAAACTCCTGATATCGCATTCAATCTATTTATTTTATTTATTTATTTTGTGAGATTTATATACCGCCTCACAGTGCAAGCACTCTCTAAGCGGTTTACACCATTAAACAATGTATATTTATATTGCCCCCAACAATCTGGGTCCTCATTTTACCTACCTCGGAAGGATGGAAGGCTGAGTCAACCTTGAGCCGGTGAGATTTGAACCACTGACCTGCGGATCAGTGTCAGCTAAAGTGGCCTGCAGTACCTGCCTCTAACCGCTGCGCCACCTCGGATCTAGTTACTGTTCTGGGATAGAAGCTGTTTTTCAGTCTATTTGTCCTTGTTTTTATTGTCCTGTACCGTCTGCCACATGGTAAAAGTTTAAAAAAAAAGGGTGCCCAGGATGAGATGGATCTTTAAGAATGTTTTGAACTTTCTTAAGGCAGCGGGAGCTATAAAGCTCTTCCAAAGAGGGGGGAGGGCAACCAATGATCCTCTGGGCAATGACGTTGACCCTCTGGAGCGCTGTCCTATCTGCCACTGTGCAATTGGCAAACCACACACAGGTGCAGTAAGTTAAAATACTCTATGGTGCAGCGGTAGAAGGTCACTTAGTTTTTGGTAATTCCTGTAGATTGTCCTGGACTTATGACCACAATTGGAGTCTTGGTCATTGAGCAAAGTGGTCATTAAGTAAGATGACTGCAACACTGTACTCCTGATTGTGGTTGTTAAGCGATTTCACGTGTCATTAAGCAGACAAAGTCCCAGGTAAGGAATGTGGGGTTGTCTGAAGTGAGCAGGAGAGGCCTTGTGATTCCCAGGCACAGGCCGCATTTCATTTCAGGGCTCCTGGAGAACCTAAGAGATACTTTGGAACACGTTGCTTGGAAACTGTATGGAACATGAAGCTTGGAAAAGAGCTAGGTTGCAAAGGTCTCCGATGTGGGGATTAAGGCCGCATTTCTCAGTGGTAGCGGTGACACTGGGATGAAGGCCAGGCCTGGAGACAGTGGCAAATGACTGAGAGTGCTAAAGGCCTCCACCTAAGGCCCAGGCCCAGCCCAGCATTGCTGTCAGTCAGGGCTGCTTTGCATGGCCGGGCTCAGGGTTCCAGGGGTGGATGCAGCTTTGCATCCCACTTTAGTGGGTCGTGAGATGCCCCCCACGACCATTGCCTGCACCTCCCCCCACTTAAGGACCTCCAAGATCACTTAATGATTGAAACCAGGAGTGTGGGATGGCGGTTGTGGAGTGAAATGATCCCGTGATCCCTCCTCTAACCACTGTGTCCTGGTTCCAACTAATGATCCCAAAGGATTCAGCACTGTGAGACTTTAGGCTTCCTCAAAGAACTGCTTTATTGAGTACATCATTTCTGCACGGATGAACTTAAAACCAGCTCTAGCTGTTTCCCACGCTTTCAGTATAATTAAAGCAGTTAAAGATCCCCTCCCTCCTCTAGGGTCACAGGTCACATTGACCAATTAGGTGTTCTTGCATCTCCTGGCAACAAGTTCCATTCTCCTGCAGGCACCTGTTGGGAATGACCTTGGTTCCCACGAGATAGCAGGTTGTTTTGCCTAGATCGTATTCCATTCTTCTGCCCCTCCCCGAGTTGTGTGGCAACTAGAGAAACGGAAGATGGCTGCGGCAGGCTTGATCCAGAGTTTCAGAGTTGACACACTGCTTCACTGAAGGAGCGACGTTCCAGTCCCAATCATGGTCATACGTTGAGGACATCTCTCTTACAAATTTAGGGACTTCCTCAAGTTGCCTCAGGTGTACTGAGCACCCTACCCTGGGCAGAGGGTCAGACTGGAAGACCCTCAAGGTCCCTGCCAAGGCTAAGATTTCATAATTCTCTGTGTGTCTCAAAAGGAAATATAATTCTTCACTTCTTTCTCCTTCTAACAGAGGATAAAAGATTGTAACCAAAGATTTACCTGCAAGCCAACTATCAACAGTTAATGGAAAATCAACATAAGGCAGCAACCGCCAGAAAGCATGGAGCCTAGGAAACTCTTGGATCCCCCATCAGACACAAGCAGCCCTCCGAAAAACCACGGAAGAACCCATGAATGCTCAGAGTGTGGGAAATCCTTTGCTCGCAGGTCCCTCCTTTTGACCCACAGGAAGGTCCATGTGGGAAGTGGATCCAGTCAAGGTTTGGAGGGTGAGAAATCTTTATCTGGGAAAAACTCCAAAGATCTCAGAAGCCCCCCAACACTAAAACACTATAAATGTGAGGAATGTGGTTTATGCTTTAGTCGAAAGTCAAGCCTTCTTACACATCAGAAAATCCACACTGGAGAGAAACCTTATCAATGTCTGGAATGTGGGAAATTTTTCCGTAGAAAAACCCATCTCAGAATCCACGAGAGGATTCACACAGGGGAGAAACCTTACAAGTGTTGGGAATGTGGGAAGAGCTTTTCTCAGAAGTCAGGTCTTTCGTCCCATGAGAAGATTCATGCAGGAATAAAGTCTTACAAATGCTTTGAGTGTGGAAAATGTTTCACCCAGAGTTCATCTCTTCACAGTCATTGGAAAACACACACAGGGGAGAAAAACGAAAAGTGCCTCGAATGTGGGAAATGTTTTTCCCAGAAATCAACCCTGGTGCAACATCAGAGAATTCACACCGGAGAGAGACCCTATGAATGCCCAGAATGTGAGAAGCGATTTATGTATTCTTCTGAACTTCGGAGACACCAGAAGAGGCACAAAGGAGAAAAATCCTATGAATGTGGGAAGTGCGGGAAACGTTTCCTTACACGACAAGAGCTTCAGATTCATCAGAGAATCCACACGGGGGAGAAGCCATTCAAATGTGGGGAGTGTGGGATGTGCTTTTCCCAAAAACAAAACCTTGGAAGCCATCAGAGGGTCCACACAGGAGAGAAGCCATACAGATGCAGTTTAGACTGTGGAAAATACTTTGGACAAAAAAATGGCCTTTTGAATCATCGTAAAACCCACACAGGGGAGAAGCCATATCAATGCATCGACTGTGGAAGATTTTATAGTACCTCATCAGCCCTTAAAAGTCATGAGAAAATTCACACGGGAAAAAAACCACAAATGTTTGGACTGTGGGAGAACATTTGCTCATTCATCTTCCCTTAGAAGTCATGTGAAAATTCACACAGGGGAAAAAAACTACAACTGTTAGACCAGGGGTGGCCAAACCGTGGCGCATGCGCCAAACGTGGCGCATTCGACGATTTCAAGTGGCGCATCGCGACGGAATAAGTCTCAGGTAGGACACGCTCTCCCCACCGCGAGACGCCCATCGCAGCAAGGGAGGGAATCAGGACAGGCAGAAGCCGCCCGGTAAATAGCGGCTGCAGAGGATTCCCTCTATACCCGGCGGCTTCTGCCTGCCCAGATTCTCCCCCTTGCCTAAGGTGACCAGATTTTTTTTTTTAAGCGGGACACCATTGACGGGGGGCGGGCCCGCCTGGACGCCGCCATTTGAGTTTTGCCTTATGCGCAGAATGCTGCGCATGCGCAGAGGGCAAAAGAACGCAAATGTCGGTGGGAGGCCGGGAGGCCTTTCCTCGCCTCCCGCCTCCCCTTCGGGAGCCGGCAGTGGCTTGGGCTGGCAAGCGACAAACGGGAGGCGGGAGGCGGGGAAAGGAGGCAGCCGGCAGCGGCGGCAGAGCCGAAAAGTGAACGTGGGTAGCGAGGGAGGCAAGGGAAATCCAGGCAAACTTTTTCTTTTGCACGCTTCCAAGCCGAGGTGCGCGCAGGACTTCCAAGTCCTCCCACGCGGCGGGGCGGGGAGGAGGAGGAGGAGAAGTTGGGGCGGCGGGTGGAAGCCAGGACCTGGGCGAGTTGGAGTCTCCGGGGCTCTCCAGCCTGTTGGACTGGTTCTGGGAAGGGCAAGAGGGAGAAAGAAAGAAAGAACCGAAAAGCGAACGTGGGTAGCCGGCACGAGGGAGGGAAATTTCTTACGGATCCTTCAACGGGAACAGCCCGGCTAGGATTTCCAAACCCTCCGGCACCCCCTTTTTCCTCGCCCTTCCCCGAGGTGTTTGTTTGGCTTGCTTGATGCTACAGTTAAAAGGCGCGCAGAGGTGGGGAGGGCGCCCCGGTGCCCTTCGGATGCCAAGATCGTCCACTTCCTGCCCTTCCCGAGACTGCTTTTTCTTCCTTTCTTCCTTTCTCCCTCTTGCCCTTCCCAGAACCAGTCCAACAGGCTGGAGAGCGCCGGAGACTCCAACTCGCCCAGGTCCCGGCTTCTACCCGCCGCCCCCAACTTCTCCTCCTCCTCCTCCCCGCCCCGCCGCGTGGGAGGACTTGGAAGTCCTGCGCACACCTCGGCGTGGAAGCGTGCAAAAGAAAAAGTTTGCCTGGATTTCCCTTGCCTCCCTCGCGCCGGCTACCCACGTTCGCTTTTTGGCTCTGCCGCCGCTGCCGGCTGCCTCCTTTCCCCGCCTCCCGCCTCCCGTTCGGGAGCCGAACGGCGCGCGAGGGCTGCGTCCGTGTGCAGCGCTTTCCCTGCGGCGTCTCGCCTTCGGTTCCCCCCCACACGCAGTGTGTGTGTGTTCGTGAGCGCGCGGGGTGGAGTGACTTGCTCGCTCGCTTCTCTCTCTCTCTCTCTGCCTGGAGCTGCCGCTGGAGTTGTTGTGATCCGCTGCCGCCGCCTCCTGATCTCCTTTCTCCCCCTGTCACTCCAGCAGCCCAGCGCTGGCAGAGGGAGCAGGAGAGCCAAGAGACGCTGGGTTGGAGCACCATCTCCGGGCTGCTCGCTTGCCTGCCAGCCAGCCCAAGCCACTGCCGGCTCCCGAAGGGGAGGCGGGAGGCGAGGAAAGGCCTCCCGCCTCCCCCTCACCCACCTGGACGCCGACATTTGCGTTCTTTTGCCCTCTGCGCATGCGCACAGCGTTCTGTGTATGCGCAGAGGGCAAAACTCAAATGGCGGCATCCAGGCGAGCCCGACCAACCGGGGCGCCTGGGCCAATTGGCGCATGGGATGCTTCAGGTTGGCCACCACTGGTTTAGACTGTGGGAGAACATTTGCTCAGTCATCTCACCTTAGAAGTCACAGCCGAATCCATACAGGAGAGAAACCTCACAAATGCTCAGTGCGATAAATGTTTTTCCCATAAAGGTAATCTTCTGAGGCATCAGCGAATCCATGCTGGAGAAAAGCCGTGTAAATATCTGGAGTGTGGGAAATGTTTTACCCATCGTTCAGCACTTCGCAGGCACACCCGAAATCACACAGGAGAGTAGCTTCACAATTGCACAAAGTGTGAGAAACCTTTTCATAGTAAATCAAAGCAAAAAAAAGCACCAGAAAGTGCATAGCAGAGTTAAATCTCTTCAGATGTGAACAACATTGGTAGCCCTTTTTTTCAACACATCAATGTTTACCAGGAACTTCACACAGTGACAGAAGGGAAATCTTACAATTATTTTTCCTACTGAAGCAAAAGAACCTCAGAGTGTACACAATGAGGAAAAAAAATGTTGGGAGTGTGAGAATATTTTGCTCCGAAAGCCGCATTATAAACTTACCGGAGCGATTACACAAAAGAGTTATGAGTATGTGGGGAGTAGATATAATGTTTTGCAGAGTACAGGAAGTCCTTGACTGACAGAGGTGATAATTAATCTCACAAAGGAGACGTTTGATCTTTTCCCGGACATCTGACATTAGAAAAGAAACCGTAGTTTAAAGTCTAAGTAAAAATATTTATTTCGGTACAAAAACAATAAATCCTCATTAGTTTACATCTCTGATATAAAAGTAGGTCTTGCTTCAATAGAAGCCAGGAACAGAAAGAGAGATCGGAGAAAGGAATGCACACATGCGTACAAGAACATATCAATCACGTGCTCAGGAATAAACCATTATAATGAATAGGGATGCATCTCCCTGCATATACATATAACAGGCAATAAAAATCACTGCGTGACATTGACCTATCACCGCAAATTGGAATGTATTTCCGGTCATAGGTTCCTTCAGTCGTAAGTCAAGGAACCAGGTATTTCCCTTAATTTTTTAGTAGACTGTGTTGATCAATGAGGAGAACTGAAAACTTAGAGGAGAGAAAATGGGGCGAAGGGTGGAATGAATCTGGTGGTTTATTTAGTGATAAAATTTTGTTGTTGAATCTTCTGGTTGAGGATGAAGAGGAAAAGTTTTTTTTCCTATTATCTTTTTTGGAAGGAATTTTTCTCCTTTCTCTCATTGTCTTTTTCATATATTCATACAGAAATATTTGTACTATCTTTCTTTGCATATAATCCTTAATAAAAGTATTGTTTAAAATAATCAAGAGGGCCTTTTTCAGGAGATAGACTGGGTGGGTCAAAACAGACAAGATGGCAGTTCAAAATTGTGCCATACTGTGCAGCCAAAGTGGGTTGAGGAAGTGGCATTCGGACCTCCACTGGATCAGGAAATGGGCTGCGGAGAGGAGGAAGGCCGTCAGGGAGTCCAGGGCTCATGGTTCCCAGCAGCTGCTAGAGGGTGGACCCATGTTTCTCAGAGGAGAGGCGGCTACGGATGTCCGCTAGAGGAGAGATGGGGAACTATCGGTCCCAGCAGGATCCACCCTTGGTGAGGTGAAGGAGGGGGGAGGAAAATGAGGGGAAGGGGAGGCACTTCTTGAGGGACCTCCATCTTCCCAGAATGGAAAAAGGCAGGCAGCCACTCAACTGGTCCAGCAGTCCACCTAACGCTCTGGAGGGAACCTTGGATCCTTAGTGGGGTCTCTTTGCCCCCCCCCCAAAACGGCAGAAAATATGAGAGATGGGAAGAGACCCCTAGGAACTCTCTGGGCTGCAAGGAAAGTAATATCCATGCTTCTCTATCCCTCTTCCTTTGGGGGGGATCTGGGGAGGGGGGTCACAGTAAAGATACCTACACCCATACTCCTGGGCTCTCCCAGCCCTTCGACCCCAATCTCCCTGGATACTTCAAAACTTTTTTCTCCCTCCCCCAATCTTCATCCCCATTAGCTTTCTTTGAATGATTTTCAAGGCCTCTTTTCTGTCCCCCTTCCAAATAGACCCCTCTGTAGCCCCCCCAAGACCATCTCAAAGGGAGGGGCCCCAGCACCCTCTACTAAAGGGAGAGTTTGGAAGTACAACTCAGAACCCCCACCTCCAGTAGAAGCAGAGAGGGTGAGGGGAAGATTTTCAGACCCCACACAGGAGGGACGCCCCTTCAGCACCAAGGACGCTCAGCTGGGCCTGTGGCAGAGACCCTCCCTCCAGAAGTTGCTTCCTGGTGCAGCAGCCCCGGGACCACAGTTGAGGAGTGGGAGGAACCAGCTGGTCCTAGGTTCAAATCCTGATGCTGCCACTCTCACCTTTGAGCATGGGTGCCTGCTGTGGGCTGGCTGAGGTCCTGCTTTGAGCAAGGGTCCTGCAGAGCCAGTTCAGATGATCGGGAGGTGGGGATTGACTGTAGGGGGGAGTCTGGGTGTCCTGAGAAGGGGACAACCCCCCCCCCCGGATTCTCCTTGAATTTCAGAATTGGGAGTGCCCAAAATGAAGGCAACAGTCAGTCCAGTAAAGAGAGAAGAGGGCAAAGAAGTTATAGGCAGCAGAGAGAAATCAGAGCTCCTGAACTCATTCTTTGCCTCAGTGCAATAAATGTTTTTTCTGAAAAAAGTATTCTTGCGGATACATCAGCGAATCCACAGTGGAGAAAAACCATATAAACGTTCAGATTGTGAGAAATGTTCCACCCACCCTTCAGAATTTCGCAGGCACACCCGAAATCACCCAGGCAAGTGCCTTTACAAGTGAGCAGAGTGAGAGAAATCTTTTCATTGTAAATCAAAGCTAAAAATCCATCAGAAAATCCATAGAAGAGAGAAATATCTTCCGTCGTGAACAATGTGGGAAACATTTTTTTCCAAAAGTCACATCTTAATGTTCACCAGGAACTTCACACAATGACAACAGGGGAATCCTACAATTGTTTGGTGGTGAGGAAAATGTTTTAGTCAAGTCACTTTAAATACAATCTGAGAATCCGTAATCAAGGAAAAGTGCATACATTTGGCTCAACAAGCAGCAGCACTAGTAACTTAGCAGACTGAAAAAGAAAAGAAAAGAAAGTTACAAGTGTTGGGGAATGGAGGACATTTATTGCAGAGCACACTTACAATCACAATTAGCAACAGATTTCCGGTCACAGGTTTATACAGTTGTACCTTCTGGCACTCATATGACCGAATCTCATTTTATAGCATGTTTTGTGGTCAGTAAGCAAAAAGGAATCCTAAGTATAAAGCAAATCTGATCGCAAAAGCCAGCCGGTTGACAAGTGCTCACAATGTGGTCACATAACATGGAAAGCGGGTGGGAGAAAAACATTTTACAATGGCCAGAATTGTTTTATGGGCCATCAATGCTTGCCTTAAGTTGAGAACTACTTGTAATGAAATCTTGATAAACCTTGGAGCATTTGCAAAAGGGAGTCACCAAAGACAAATTCCTTCTGTGTCCACTCACACTTGGCCAATAAAGAATTCTGTTCTGTTCTATTCTGTATAAATATTTGGAATATTGCAAAATACTGACTTCACTGAGATCTCTGTGGATAGACAAGAAAAAGAAATTGTGCGTTTGGTGTGTGGGAAATATTTTTCTGGACTGTCTACCTGGGTCTGCAGGTAAAAATGCCCTCCAGAAACCCTCCAGGTGGTCGGATGGCTGTACAATCTTTCCAGGTGAGAAACCCCATCAGAGCTTGGTGTGTGGAAAATCTATTGCTTGAAATGAGACAATTGTTGTCCTGCATTTGTGAGTCCCCTCAGAGAGGAGCCCTAGAAGTCCTTGTAGCATAGAAAAGGTTTTATCCTGAAAGCTTTTCAAAAAAAGAAAAAAGCAGAACATAATTGTGGTAAAGAGAGAAAAAAGGTCCCTGCCATGTTGTTATTAAATAAAGCTTGTCATCTTTTTAATTTGACCTGTCAGAAATGGTGTAGCGTCTCCTGCTTGGGTGGGTGGGGTGGACTCCAATTCTCTTAACCTGTTAATTTAGATTGTATTTAAGTTTCTTTATGGATATTCTTGTTATTCTCTTACTGTGGTATTTCATCATTATTCACATACCATGTTACATTAAATATTCTTCTTGCTTATTTCTGCCAATCTGGAACCAATTACGGAATTTTCCATAGAGACATCACTTCAAGTAGTTTTGTGGGATTCATTGGCTTCACTAAAAGAGACCCACCTTAACTCATCCCTTTCCTCTAATCCTGGTTAATTCTCTCCTCCTCCTCCGTCCTCCATGAAATGGCATCTCCTCCCCAGCCCTACCCAAGATAATGTTTTCCTAGCTTCACCCGGCGAGGATCGGCGCTGGTTCCTTCGGCAGAGGCTCCTGGATCCCGCTCGGGGCAGGTGAGGCTGCTCTCCCTCCGGCCTCCATGCCGCCCCTCCTGCCAGGAGATCTTCTCCCCAAGAAGGGTTTTCCTCGGGGAGATCCGGCTCTGGAGTTGCCTGCAGGGAGCGGATCCCTCCCTTCCTTGCAGGGGGGCAAAGGGGGCTCCGTCCCCGGGCTGGATCTGCCCCCTCCTCGCCCGGCCAAGGCTCCCCGGGGGGCTTCGGGTGGATCCGGGAAGGAGCTTTGGGGGAAGTTACTTTCAGAAGGTCTCTCTGTCGTCCGTTTGAACAGGAAGTCTCTGAACATCCGTTTCCCTCAAGCCCAGTTGCAGAAATGGAGTCAACGGAGCTGTAAAAGGTGTTTTGAGAGATGCAATGTGGAATTAACACAGACTGGTTTCATTGCAATGGGGAGGCTGGGATGTGGCCTCCATGGTGGATGTTTTAGAAAGCAGAAACTCTAAGGAAGTTTTGAGGCTGGTCTTGTGAGCAGCTGCTAGAAAAAGCTGATGGCCAGAAGGTTGCCTTGCCTGATTTTAAAATGCCTGTCCAAAGTAGCATTGGGTCCAGGAAGCCTGGGATGCAGCCTCCAAAAGCGGGAAAGAGCAACCCTTTTCTGATCTCGCTTGACTTCCTTTGAGTTTTCCTAAGGCAGAATAAAACAGGTAATTAAATAAATCAAGAAGTAAGAAAAGGGGCTAGATTAGATGGCCGTAGGATCCTTCTTTCTAGCACTTGATATTAGAGGCAAAAAAGCAAAAAAGGGCCTCTTTGCTGGGAATGTGCAGAGGAAGCATAGCAACACCCTGTTTTTGCATGAATCTAGGGTAGAGGCTAAGGCATAAGTTATGATTGGCTAAATACATACCGTAAGGAATGTGGACATATATAGCTATATTAGATATCTGCGCACATAGGCATAAGACAGTTCTGCTTTTGGATAGCAACCAGGGGTGGGTGGGTTGAACCATATTATAACGTATACGTGGTTTTACTATGTGTAATTTTCCTTCCTAATAGGGAAACAGAGGCTGATCCCTAAATGTAACCAATCGCTGATGTATGTGTGCCTTTGC
This sequence comes from Diadophis punctatus similis, assembly GCA_023053685.1. Classification (NCBI taxonomy): domain Eukaryota; kingdom Metazoa; phylum Chordata; class Lepidosauria; order Squamata; family Dipsadidae; genus Diadophis; species Diadophis punctatus. The sequence goes on along the minus strand of JALIGW010000002.1, from coordinate 245,330,740 downwards.
TATGAATGCAAGAATATATATACTTCATGTTTTTCATTGGAAGGTCGTTCAGATCTCAGGTGGTTTTCACTCTGAACCATTTTGCGCAAAATAAAAACAAGACTTCTTTTGATTCCGAAAGGCCTGTAGTCCTGTTTTTTCTCCATCATTCCTACTCACAACTATTTGTTGCTCCCACTTGGACTTCCGTCTTCCTGGTTTCTTCCATTTTGGCCCATCAAGATCTTCTTGAATCACAATTTCATCTCCTGTTACTTTGTATCTTCAACAAATAATCTTATTTTTTCCTTCCTCGTTCAGGTTGCTGATAGATTAAGCTCAGCTTTACTGTCGGCATCTGAGCCTTTTTTATTTCTCTTTGCAGGACACCAGTGAGGATCTGGCCGTGAACTCCAGGGAGGAGAAAGGGGCGTTCTTGGATCAGAACTCACGAAATTTTTGGCCTGGACTCCGTTCTAGAAAATTTGGAAATCTTGGCCTGGTTTGAGAAGCAGCTTCCTGCACAAAGGACCAATCAGTTAAGGAGAAATCAAGCCGGTCAGCGGTGAGGATCATCCCTGGCCTTGACTCAGAGAGGTAACAAGTGATCCAGAGATCTCTTAGCTGTAACTTTAAAGGTGAGTCAATGAAACTTGATTTGGAAAATAAGCATTTTTAAAATCTTTATGTGGCAATGCAATAAAATTGGGTTTTTCTGCCAAGGTGCAGAGTGAAGGCATAATTCGTTTAATTTAATTTAATTTAATTTAATTTAATTTAATTTAATTTAATTTAATTTAATTTAATTTAATGGATTTGTATGCCGCCCAACTCCCTAGGGACTCTGGGCGGCTCACAACATATTCAGATCCATTTCGACAGTACAAATGCAATAAAATACAATAGTTAAAAACATATATATAAAAATTAAAAGAGTATCGTCTCGCTTTCACCCGCCTGCCGGAAGAGCCAAGTTTTTATTGCTTTCCGGAAGGCCAGCAGGGTGGGGACAGTCCTGATCTCCGGGGGAAGCTGGTTCCACAGGGAGGGAGCTCCCACAGAGAAGGCCCTCCCCCTCGGCCCCGCCAACCGACATTGTTTGGTCGATGGGACCTGGAGGAGGCCGACTCTGTGGGCCCTGACCGGTCGTAGGGAGGTATGCGGCAGGATGCGGTCCCGAAGGTAACCTGGCCCTGAGCCATGTAGGGCTTTAAAGGTAACGACCAACACCTTGAATTGGATCCGGAGACTAATGGGCAACCAATGCAGCTGGCGGAGAATTGGTGTTACGTGGGTGCATCTGGGTGCATCCACCACAGCTCGCGCAGCTGCATTTTGCACCAGTTGCAGTCGCCGGACACTCTTCAAGGGTAGCCCCATGTAGAGCGCATTGCAGTAATCCAGCCGTGAGGTGATGAGGGCATGAGTGACTGTGAGAAGTGCCTCCCTCTCCAAGTAGGGTCGCAATTGGTGCACAAGACTTACTTGTGCAAAGGTCCCCCTAGCCACAGCTGAAAGATGTTGCTCCAATTTTAGCTGTGGATCTAGGAGGACACCCAAATTGCGGACCCGTTCTGAGGGAGCTAATTTCTCTCCCCCAAGAACCAAGGAGGGACAGTTGGTCACGTCCTTAGGAGGCAATATCCATAACCACTCAGTCTTGTCAGGGTTAAGTTTTAGCCAGTTCTTCCCCATCCAGACCCTAACATCATCCAGGCAGCGGCCCATTACGTCTACGGCTTCCCCGAATTGAGACGGGGTGGAGATGTACAACTGGGTATCATCAGCATATTGCTGATACCTCACCCCGTGTCGTCGGATGATCTCACCCAGTGGCTTCATGTAGATGTTAAACAGGATGGGCGAGAGGACCGAGCCCTGAGGCACCCCACATAGTAGGGGCCTAGGGCTCGACCTCTGCCCCCCTGTCAACACCGACTGCGTCCTGTCAGAGAGGAAGGAGGAGAACCACTGCAAAACAGTGCCGCCCATCCCCATCTCTCCAAGACGATGCAGAAGGATACCATGGTCAATGGTATCGAAGGCCGCTGAGAGGTCAAGTAGCACCAGGATAGAGGAATAACCTCCATCCCGGGCTCGCTAGAGATCATCCATCAGGGTGACCAAAGCCGTTTCTGTACTGTAGCCGCGCCTGAAACCTGATTGAAAGGGATCCAGAAAATCCGTGTCATCCAACAGCCGTAGGAGCTGGAGCGCCACCACTTTCTCAACCTTCCCCGCGAAGGGAAGGTTGGAGACTGGACGGAAGTTCTTTAAATCCGCCGGGTCCAGGGAAGGCTTCTTGAGGAGGGGTCTCACCACCGCAGCTTTTAAGGGCTGCGGGACGGACCCTTCTCTCAAAGAAGCGTTGACCAACGCCTGGAGCCAGCCGCGTGACACCTCCCTGGTGGCCGAAACCAGCCAGGAGGGGCACGGGTCCAATAAACAGGTGGCGGAGCTCATCGCTCCTATGGCCTTGTCTACATCCTCAGGAGTCACCGGTTCAAACCTATCCCAGATAACCGGACTAAGACCTGCCCCGGTCATCTCGGCCTGTACTGCCCAATCGGAGTCCAGGTCTGTCCGAATCTAAATGACTTTATCCGCCAGAAACCGAGAAAATTCCTCAGCTCTACCCTGCAAGGGATCTCCGCCTTCCTCCTTAGCCAGAAGGGTGCGGGTCACCCTAAACAGGGCGGCTGGGCGGGAGTCAGCGGACGCAATAAGAGCGGAAAAATGCGAACATTTTGCCGCCCGTATCGCCACTAAGTAAGACTTAATGAAAGTTCTTAAAAGTGTCCGGTCAGATTAGTTGTAAGAAGCCACTCTTGGTCGAGTTGGAGGTGGACCCTGGGCGGAAGGCCACAGAGTGGGGGAGTCGCATCGGCTGGGTGGAGGCACCCCTGAAGCCGAAAGAGGCTGCCTGGGGACTCAAGTGGAGGTGGGGCTTCCCCTGCCCAGCCTTCATCTGGTTCTTTCATGGGGAAATGTTCTCTCAGCCCAAACTGGGTCTTCTTTCAGTGATACAGTTTTAACTACGATGTGTGCAGATTGTTCCTGTTTAGGCCTTGTCCCATAATGCACTTGGGCTTACAGTTTAGTAAGCTGAAGCGCTTAGGCCTTCTCCTAAAGCTTAAATTTTAATTGAAATTCTCTGGATCCTTTATTGGGGATCTTTTATTTGGGGCTTTTCCTTCTGAAGGTATTCAGTGAGCCCCCCACCCTTCAGAAAGTGTAGGATGAAATTTACCCCAGGATTAAGCCATGTCACAGATTGTTGGTTTAATATTTTTCTTCTTCTATTGCTTTCGGGGCCAGTTGGGATAACAAGCAGGATCATTCATTTCGATTTTGGGAAGCTCTGTATATCTTTATTTGCCTTAGTCAGCAATGATCCTCTTCGGGGTGCCTGTGCTGTCGCCCCTGGAGAAGGATGAAACCCCAAATCGGAGCCATTTCCCCCTCCTCCTTTCCTGCCTGATCTAATGGGTGTCAGGGTTCCAAGTAAGAGCTCCATCGCAAGCAAAAACTCTGAGGCAGGAGGATTTCTCAAAGAATAGCTTTATTGGAAATATGAAATTGACAAATATCTGGTGAAAACCAACTCTGAAGGGCCCCTTGGTTTTCACCTAATTAAAAATAAAAGTTTTCCCCTCAATCCCAGACAATCAGTCACATGGCCCAATCAAAGCAGCGTCCGCTGAACTGGTGACATCACTCCTCCTCCCTCCGGCCAGGTGTGAGAACGTCCTTGGTTCCCAGGAGAAAGTATTTTATTTTGACTACACAACCCCAGCTTTCTCTAAACCCCTCCCTCTCTATCCCTCACTCCATTGTGGCAACACTGAAGCTCCAAGATGGCTTCATCCAGGTCAGCTTCAGGGTTGACAGGCTGCCCCCCCTCAATTGAAGAGGATTTCCTGCACGACAAAATATACAGAGGAAATTAGTCAAGGCTCACCTCAACCCCCCTCTTCCTTCCCCCCCCCAGAGGCCCTTTAGGCTTTTGAGGGAACTCATCATGAAACTGTTTAATCAACCCATCTGTCTTTACATCCCAGCTCTTTACCCATGTGGCTTCAGAAAAGGGGGATCCCTACCAACGCACAAGGTACTGCAATCGTCCCCTATGCAGCCTTGAATCTAAAATCTTCTTTACCTCATAATGTGTCTCCCCCTGCACGACTATGGGCTTTGGGGCTGCCCGATCTACCGGTCTGATCGGTGAGCCTACCGTTGGTTTTAACTGGCTAATGTGAAAGAATGGATGCACTTTCCCTAACAGCTGCGGGAGTTTAAGCTGTACTGTGACCGGGTTGATTATTCTCTCTATTGGGAAAGGGCCTATAAACTGTGATGAGAGTCTCAGTTTAAGGTACTTCGTCAAGAGGTAGACCTTGCTTCCGACTCAAAACGGCTCTTGGGGGTTGATGGCGTTTATCCGCTTGCGTTTTATATGTTTTCGCTGCTTCCCTTAGGGCACACTTGGTATTTTCCCACCCCTCCTTCAAAGACTCCATCCATTCATTTAGGGATACTGATGAGAGGGGTTCCCTAGGCATGGGAACAAACTCCATGCTGCTATTGATCTGAAAAGGAGTTAGACCAGTGCTGCTATGCACAGCATTATTGTATGCCACCTCAGGGAATGGCAGCAATTCTACCCAATTAAACTGCTGATAGTTGAGCTAACATCTTCAATATTGCTCCACCAACATATTTGCTCGTTCTACGGCCCCATTGGTACTCGGATGAAAAGCTGAGCTAAACCCCTGCGAGCACCCGATGGACCTAACAAACTCCATCCAGAACTTGGCGGTAAATTGGAACCCCCCCCCCCGGTCAGAAATAATTGTACATAGAATGCCATGTATATTTGCTTAATAAATAACTTGGCAAGTTTTCTCGCTGAGGGGAGCCCAGAGCAGGGGTTAAGTGGGCATGCTTGGAGAACAGGTCTACTACTGATAAAATCCATAGCGATCTCCTCCCAGGGCCGGGCCGGGTCTGCCACCTGCTGCAGCAGGCCAGGGAGGGGGGGTCTCCCCAGTCTCTTTTTCATGGCCGTGCACATTGTGCAGCTTTTAACATAGTCCTCGACTTCTTTTTCTATCTGAGAAAGACACAATCACAAACACACGCAAAGGGTTTCAGAGCACGTGATCCTAGCTGAAAGGGGGAGGGGGAAGGAGAAGAGGCAGAGAAGAGGCAGGGCTTCAAATAGTAGGCGGAGCCTGAGAGGAAGCTGGAAGGCCTGCCCCCGCCTCTCCCCTCCCACTGGCTGGATCTCCGCTTTCCTTCGCCTGGAGAGGATTGGCGTTGGATCCCTTGGGAGAGGCTCCTGGATCCCGCTCAGTGCAGGTTGGGCTGCTCTACCTCCTGCCAGGAGATCTTCTCCCCGCCAGAAGGAAGGGAGCTGCGGATTCCGCTATTCGGTTTGCAGGGTTTTCCTCGGGGTGATCCAGCTCTGGCATTTCCTGCAGGGAGCAGACCCCTCCCTTCTCTCCAGAGGTCAAAGGGGGCTCCGTCCCAGGGCTGGATCTGCCTCCTCGCCCAGCCAAGGATCCCCGAGGGAATCCGGGTGGATCCGGGAAGGAAGTTTGCGAAAGTTTCTTTCAGAAAGTCTCTCTGTGATCTGTCAGACCACGAGGACTCTGAGCATGCGTATCCCGCAGGTGCATTTGAAAAAAAAGTGTAAATTGTGCTTTAAAATATTTACTCAGATTTGTAATGTGTTATTAACACACACTGACCTCTTTGGGGGAAAGGAAAGGAGTTGAAATTAGTTGAATTGAGCTCGTGTTTTCTTAACCCACAAAAGAGATCCTCTTTCTTTGAGCTCTGTCTGAAAAGCGAAAAATAAAATCCTTTGTTTTTATGCTAATCTTTTCTTTGCTTCTGCTTTAAAAAGATACGTAGAATTTCTAAACTTTGTATTTTCCTCGTTTTGCCCAGAAGAGGCTGTGATGTGGGAGCCCCTACATCACAGGTGGATGTTTTGATGGTGGATGTTTTTGAAAGAACAAAGGAAGTTTTGAGGGGGGTATTGTGAGCAGCTGCTGGAACAAGCTGATGGCCAGAAGGCTCACTTGAATAATTGTAAATAAACTTATGAAAAGCCTAACTGGAATCTTTGTGGCCTTGCAGCCTCCAAAAAGAGCAGGAAAGAGCAGCCCTTTTCACACACGCTCTGCCCCATCTGATCTCTCTCATCTTCCACTGAGTTTTCCTTCCCACAACTATGCTTTGGTCCCTGTTGGACTTCATCCTGCTGGTTTCTTCCGTTTTGTCTTATTGAGATATTTTTGAATTACGATTCAGTCTTCATTATTTTGTATCCTCATCCAATAATCCTATTTTCTCCTGCCTCTTCCACATCATTTACAGATCATGTTCAATATCATTTTATTTTTATTTTATTTATTTATTTTATTTGTCAAAATGTTTACAAGATAACAGGTATGGTATAAACATAAACAAAAGCAAAGTAGGTATAAGTAAATTTGGACAATAGGACAGTAGGACAGGGATGGTAGGCACGATGGTGCGGTTATGCACGCCCCTTACAGACCTCTTAGGAACGGGGTGAGGTCGACTGTAGACAGTCTAAGGTTAAATTTTTTGGGGTTTGGGGAAGAAACCACAGAGTCAGGTAGTGCATTCCAGGCATTGATCACTCTGTTGCTGAAGTTGTATTTTCTGTAGTCGAGTTTCGAATCTATTGTGTGCGCGTGTGTTGTTGCGTTTGAAGCTGAAGTATTCGTTCACAGGTAGGACATTATGGCAGATGATTTTATGAACTATATTTAGATTTGAGCCTTTTTCATTTCTCTTTGCAGGAGACCAGTGAGGATGTGGTTGTGAACTTCACAGAGGAGAAAGAGACGTTCCTGGATTGGGATCCACCAACCTTTGGCCAGGACTCCTTTCCAGAGAATTTGGAAATTGTGGCCTGGATGGAGAAGCAGCTTCCTGCACAAAGAGCCAATCGATTAAGGAGGAACCAAATCGGTCAGCAGTGAGGGTCATACCTGGCCTTGAGCCAGAGACCTCTTCATTGTAACTTTAAAGGTGAGTAAACAAATCTGTGGTCATCAAGTAAAATGTCATGTGGGAGCTTGGCTCAATGACTGCAACGCTATACTCCTGATTGTGGTTAAGCGATTTCACGTGTCATTAAGCAGACAAAGCCCCAGGTAAGGAATGTGGGGTTGTCTGAAGTGAGCAGGAGAGGCCTTGTGATTCCCAGGCACAGACCGCATTCGACTTAAGGGGTCCTGGAGAACCTAAGAGATATATGTATGGAACTGTATGGAACATGCGGCTTGGAAGATGGTGCTAGGTTGTAAAGGCCTCCGATGTAGGGATTAAGGCTGCATTTCTCAGTGGAAGCGGTGCAGAAGCAGGTTCCTAATTTTTTTACTACCACTCTGTGGGCGTGGCTTATTTTGTGGGTGTGGCTTGCCAGCCATGTGACCGGGTGGGCGTGGGCCTCAGGAGCTTGGCAGCGGCTGGAGAAGCGGGGGGCATTGCCCACCCGCAACACAGCCCCCCGCAGCGGGAGCAGCAAGACCGTGGCAGCGGTTCTTCTCGGAGGCTCCGTCCGGCCTGAATGCTTCTCCCCATTCGATGATCCTAGGCTCCTGCCACCCGTTCCCCCTCCCCTCAACAGCTCGAGAAGCCTCGAATGTGCGAAAATGCCTGGGATCATCATCGCACATTCGTGGCTTCTCGGACTGCTGAAGGGAGGGGAATGGAGATAGCTCCTGCTGCCTGTTTTTTCAGCGTCTCACGTGCTCCCTCAGCCATCCTCCCCTGCTTGGACTCACTGTGGGGTAGGAAGGCAGTGCATGCATAGTTTCGGAAGCTCGGCTTCTGGGCATGTGCAGAAGAAAATTAAAAAAAAAATAAAAAAAATTTTTTTCATGGCAGCACCCAGGCACCGGCAACCGACCGCACCAGTACTGTGACATCACCAGCGGGCTGCTACCGGTGCTTTAGAGTGGACCGCACTGGTAGGAACCCACCACTCAAGCGGTGACACTGGGGTGAAGGCCAGGCCTGGGGACAGTGGCAGATGGCTGAGAGTTAAGGTGACCAGACGTCCTGCTTTTGGCGGGACAGTCCCGCTTTTTAATAATTTGTCCCGCGGCGTTTCAAAAAAGTCCCGCCAAGCAAGTGCGGCACGGAAGCCGGGTGGGCGGCAGCCCCCCGGGCGGGTATAGGGCTAGTCCTGCGCTTGGAAGAGGCTGCCGCTCTCGCTGCCCACTTTCTTCCTTCTCCCGCCACAAAACAAAAGTGGACTGAGGCAGCGCTGCTTCGGGAAGGCAGGCGGAGTCTGCAGCCAGGCAGGGAGCGAGAGCGGCGGTAAGGGCTGCGATGAAGGGGGGGGTGTTTGGGGGGGGTGCACAAAGCTGCAGCAAAGCAATCCTGGATTTGTGTCTCCACCTTTATTCACATGGATGGGCTGCGGGATAAGAGAGACGGACCCCTCCCGTCTTGCTCCCCTAGAAACCCCCCCCCCCCCCGTCAATGGTGTCCTGCTTTACAAATATCAAAATCTGGTCACCTGGAGCTGGAGCTGAGATAGCGCAGTGGTTAAAAGCAGCATTGCGACCTTCAGCTGATTGCTAGTTCAGCAGTCCAGCTGTTCGAATCTCACTAGGCTCAAGGTTGACTCAGCCTTCCATCCTTCCGAGGTGGGTAAAATGAGGACCCAGATTGTTGGGGGCAATATGCTGAACTCTGTAAACCGCTTAGAGAGGGCTGGAAAGCACTATGAAGCGGTATATAAGTAAAGTGCTATTGCTAAAGTGCTATTACCTTACTGAGAGTGCTAAAGGCCTCCACTCAAGGCCCAGGCCCAGCCCAGCATTGCTGTCAGTCAGGGCTGCTTTGCACAGGAACAGCGCAGGCTTCCGGGGTGGCAGCAGATTTGCATTCCACTTTAGTGGGTGGCTCCCCAATTTATGGATGGCCTCTGCCTGTCTTCTCCCCTCCTGAGATGCCCCATGACCATTGCCTGCACCACACACACACATAAGGACTTCCAAGATCACTTAATGATTGCAACCAGGAGTGTGGGATGGCGGTTGTGGAGTGAAATGATCCCGTGATCCCTCCTCTAACCTGGTTCCAACTAATAATCCCAAATGATTTCAGCACTCTGAGATTTTAGACTTCCTCAAAGAACTGCTTTATTGAGTACATCATTTTGGCACGGATGAACTTAAAACCACCTCCAGCTGTTTCCCACGCTTTCAGCGTAATTAAACGTTAGAGATCCCCCCTCCCCTAGGGTCACAGGTCACATTGCCCAATTAGGTGTTCTTGCATCTCCTGGCAACAAGTTCCATTCTCCTGCCGGCACCTGTTGGGAATGACCTTGGTTCCCACGAGATAGCAGGTTGTTTTGCCTAGATCGCATTCCATTCTTCTTCCCCCTCCCCAAGCTGTGTGGCAACTAGAGAAACGGAAGATGGCTCGATCCGTTTCAGAGTTGACACACTGCTTCACTGAACGACCGAGGTTCCCGTCCCAAGCGTGGTCATATGTTGAGGACATCTCTGTTACAAATTTAGGAACTCCCTCAATGTGCCTCAGGTGTACTGAGCATCCTACCCTGGGCGGAGGGTCAGACTGGAAGACCCTCAAGGTCCCTGCCAAGGCTAAGATTTTATGATTCTCTCCATGTCTCAAAAGGAAATATAATTCTTCACTTCTTTCTCCTTCTAACAGAGGATAAAAGATTGTAACCAAAGATTTACCTGCAAGCCAACTATCAACGGATAATAAAAAATCAACATAAGGCAGCAACCGCCAGAAAGCATGGAGGGTGGGAAACTCTTGGATCCCCCGTCAGACACAAGCAACCCTCCGAAAAACCACGGAAGAACCCATGAATGCTCAGAGTGTTGGAAATCCTTTGCTTGCAGGTCCCTCCTTTTGACCCACAGGAAGGTCCATGTGGGAAGTGGATCCAGTCAAGGTTTGGAGGGTGAGAAATCTTTCTCTGGGAAAAACTCCAAAGACCTCAGAAGCCCCCCAACACTAAAACCCTATAAATGTGAGGAATGTGACCTATGCTTTGGTCAAAAGTCACACCTTCTTACACATCAGAAAATCCACACTGGAGAGAAACCTTATCAGTGTGTAGAATGTGGGAAATTTTTCCGTGAAAAAGCCACTCTCAGAAGCCACGAGAGAATTCACACAGGAGAGAAACCTTACAAGTGTTGGGAATGTGGGAAGAGCTTTTCTCATAACTCAGGTCTTTGGATCCATGAGAAGATTCATGCAGGAATAAAGTCTTACAAATGCTTTGAGTGTGGAAAAAGTTTCACCCTGAGTTCATCTCTTCAGAATCATTGGAAAACACACACAGGGGAGAAAAACGAAAAGTGCCTCGAATGTGGGAAATGTTTTTCCCAGAAATCAACCCTGGTGCAACATCAGAGAATTCACGCTGTAGAGAGACCCTATGAATGCCCAGAATGTGAGAAGCGATTTGTAAATTCTTCTGATCTTTGTAAACACCAGAAGAGGCACAAAGGAGAAAAATCCTATGAATGTGAGAAGTGCGGGAAAGGTTTTCTTACACGACAAGAGCTTCAGATTCATCAAAGAATCCACACAGGGGAGAAGCCATTCCAATGTGGGGAGTGTGGGATGTGCTTTCCCCAAAAAAACCACCTTGGAAGGCATCAGAGGATCCACACGGGAGAGAAGCCATACAGATGCGTAGAATGTGGAAAATCTTTTGCTTATAAGGATGGACTTTGGAGCCATCGTAAAAGCCACACAGGGGAGAAGCCATATCAATGCATAAAATGTGGAAGATTTTATAGTAGGGAATCAGCCCTTAGAAGTCATGAGAAAATTCACACAGGGGAAAAAAATTACAAATGTTTGGACTGTGGGAGAACATTTGCTCATTCATCTCACCTTAGACGTCACAGCCGAATCCATACAGGAGAGAAACTTCACAAATGCTCAGAGTGTGATAAATGTTTTTCACGGAAAGATCATCTTTTGAAGCATCTGCGAATCCACACTGAAGAAAAACCGTAGAAATGTCTGGAGTGTGGAAAATGTTTTGCCCATCCTTCAACACTTCGTAGGCACACCAGAAATCACGCAGAAGAGTGGCCTCACAAGTGCACAGAGTGTGAGAAACCTTTTCATAGTAAATCAAACCTAAAAAAGCACCAGAAAGTCCATAGCAGAGATAAATCTCTTCAGCTGTGAACAAAGTTGGGAGCCCTTTTTTTCACCACATCTTAATGTTTACCAGGAACTTCACACAGTGACAGAAGGGAAATCCTACAATTATTTTATGTGAGTAAAATGTTTTTCCTACTGAAGCAAAGGAACCTCAGAGAGTACACAATGAGGCAAAAGGGTGTAAATGTTGGGAGTGTGAGAATATTTTGCTCTCAAAGCCGCATTATAAACTTACCAGAGTGATTACACAAAAGAGTTATAAGTATGTGGGGAGTTGATATAATGTTTTGTAGAGTACAGGAAGTCCTTGACTTATGACCACAAATTTGAATGGATTTCTGGTCATAAGTTCCTTCAGTCGTAAGTCAAGGAACCAGGTATTTCCCTTAATTTTTACTAGACTGTGTTGATCAATGAGCAGAACTGAAAATTTAGAGAGGAGAAAATGGGGCGAAGGGTGGAATGAATCTGGTGGTTTATTTTGTGATAAAAGTTTTGTTGTTGAATCTGCTGGCTGAGGATGAAGAGGGAAAGTTTTCTTTTTCCTATTATATTTTTGAAATGATTTTTTCTCCTTTTTTCATTGTCTTTTTCATATAGTTACACATAAATATTTGTATTAACTTTCATTCTGTGAATATAATCCTTAATAAAAGTATTCTTCAAAATAATCAAAAGGGCCTTTTTCAGGAGATGGACTGGGTGGCTCAAAACAGACAAGATGGCAGTTCAGATTGTGCCATACTGTGCAACCAAAGTGGGTTGAGGAAGTGGCATTCGGACCTCCCCTGGATCAGGAAATGGGCTGCGGGGAGGAGGAGGAGGAGGAGGAGGAGGAGGAGGAGGAGGAGGAAGGCCCTCAGGGAGTCGAGGGCTCATGGTTCCCAGCAGCTACTAGAGGAGGGAGCCACGGTTCTCAGAGGAGGGGCGGGAAACCTGTCGCAAGAGGCTGCTGGAAGATGCCCCCTAGAGGAGAGATGGGGAAATGTCCCAGCAGGATCCACCCTTGGTGGAGGGTGGAGGAAAATGAGGGGAAGGGGAGGTGCTTCCTGAGGTTCCTCCTCCATCTACCCAGAGTGGAAAAAGGCAGGCAGGCACTCAACTGGTCCAGCAGTCATCATAACACTCTGGAGGGAACGTTGGATCTCAGTGTGGTCTCTTTGCCACCCCCAAAAAACGGCAGGAAATACGAGAGATGGGAAGAGACCCCCAGGAACTCTCTGGGGTGCAAGGAAAGTAATATCCATGCTTCTCTATCTCTCTTCCTTTAGGGGGGGATCTGGGGAGGGGGTCACAATAAGGATACCTACACCCATACTCCTGGGCTCTCCTAGCCCTTCGACCCCCACCTTCCCTGGATACCCCAAACTTTTCTTCTCTCCCCCAATCTCTCCCCCATATCCCCACTAGCTTTATTTGAATGGTTTTCGAGGCCTCTTTCCTGTCCCCCTCCCAAATAGACCCCCTATTTTCAGTCTTGGTGTGTGTGTGTGTTGCAGCTTCAGGGGGCTGGTTCATGCCAGGACTGGAGGTCAGTGTGGTCTTCCTTTTGTGCCCCCCTCCCCATGATTCTCCACTTGAATCTCACTTTCTCTGTGTGCCTGGAGGGGTGGACTAGATGCCCTCTTAAAGTCCTTTGATGCCCCCTTGAGTCCAGGCTGGCTCTGCCGAGGTTTTGAAAGGGGAAAGTGGAGGCAGGGGTCTCTATGGAGAGCCTCCATCCTCCAAGTCATGGTTGTCCCTAAGATGCTGTTCCAAAAGGGGATCTGGACTTTCTTGGGTTTTTTTGCTTGAAAACGTTTCCCTTCTCATCCCAGAAGCTTCCCCAGTTCTGACTGAGCGGTGGAGGATGGAAGGATGGATATTCCTCACAGTCATTTGGTGCTGAATCAGGGTGCAAAGGGGTGTGGAGCCTTCCTGAGGCTGCTGAAAGGACCCTGTTGCAGAGCCGGAGGTTGGGGGGTCCTTTCCACCCCCCCTAAAACCTTTAGGCTTGCTATGCTAAATAGCTTCATGTCTCCCCAGGTCACAGGTATCTTAGAAAGTGTCCCAGTTTCATGTGCCAGCTATGTGGTTTTTGTTATGAGCGAGCTATTCTTCTTTCTAATATCCTGGCTAGTGGTTTCCTAACTGGTAAGTTGCTAGTCTCTGCCTCCCTAGGACTATGGATCCCCCCCACTCCCCCTCCCCTCCCCCCTGCAGAGAAGGATAAAAGCAGTTCAAATCTTTGTCTCAGGCAGCCCCTCCCCCCACTCTCCCCAAGAGAGAGAGGCAGAGGGAGAAATTCAATGTAGAGAAAAGTTAAGTCCTACACTTAGGTAAGAAAAACCAAAAATATACATATAAACTGGGTGAAACCAGACTCAATGCCAGCAGTGTGCAGCGGCAGCCAAAACAGCCAATGCAATCCTAAGCTGCATCAATAGAGGGATACAATCTAGGTCTAGGGAGGTACTAATACCACTCTATAAAGCCTTAGTTAGACCACACCTAGAGTATTGCATCCAGTTTTGGTCACCACACTATAAAAAAGATGTTGAGACTCTAGAGAAAGTGCAGAGGAGAACAACCAGGATAATCAGAGGACTGGAGACTTAAAAACCTATAAGAGCGGTTACAGGAACTGGGCATGGATAGTCTAGGGAAGAGAAGGACCAGGGGAGACATGATAGCAGTGTTCCAGTATTTGAGGGGCTGCCACAGAGAGGAGGGGGGGGGGTCAGGCTATTTTCCAAAGCACCTGAAGGCCAGACAAGGAATAATGGATGGAAATAATGGACCAATGAAAGATTCAACCTGGAAATATGGAGAAAATTTCTGACAGAACAATCGACCAATGGAATAGCTTTTGCCTTCGGAGGTTGTGGGAGCTCCAACACTTGAGACTTTCAAGAGGAAACTGGGCAGCCATTTGTCGGAAATGGTGTAGGGACTCCTGCTTTTGGGGGGGTTGGACTAGTTGACCTACAAGGTCCCTTCCGACTCTGTTACTCAGGAGCAAAGCTGCTTAATTATTTGTTCTAAGGCAAAGAAATGAAGACAAGAGAAAATGTTTTTTCCCTCCAGAGTTCATATTCCTCGCTCTCATGTTCATGATCTCCACACCTGGGTCCTATCTCCACATGTGAGCCTTCCTCTGACCCCCCAGGGCCTCATGTGTACATACATTCCATCACCTGATCCTTCACATGTCTTTTACATGCAGATGGACATCTCCTCCTGATGGGTTGGTCTACCTGTGTTGTGCCCTGTGTTTGTGACACGATATAAATCCTCTCTCCCCCCCCCTCCCCAACCCCGGTCAGTTTCTTTGCCCCCACCCCCACCCCACGCAGGAGAGACACCCCTTCAGCACCAAGGACACTGTTCTAGGCCTATTGGAGGGACCCTCCCTCCAGAAGTTGCTTCCTGGTGCAGCAACCCCGGGGCCGCTGTTGAGGAATGGGAGGCGAAGGTTCTCCCCTTAGGGAACCAGCTGGTCCTGGGTTCAAATCCTGATTCTGCCAACCTCACCTTTCATGGAAGCCTGTTGTGGCCTGGCCAAGGACCTACTTTTGAGCAAGGGTCCACAGAGCCAGTTTGGATCCACCCTTGGTGGGGATCTGGAGGGGAGAGGAAAATGAGGGGAAGGGGAGGCGCTTCCTGAGGGTCCTCCTCCATCTACCCAGAGTGGAAAAAGGCAGGCAGGCACTCAACTGGTCCAGTAGTCATCCTAACGCTTTGGAGGGAACGTTGGATCTCAGTGTGGTCTCTTTGCCACCCCCCAAAAACGGCAATACGAGATGGGAAGAGACTCCCAGGAACTCTCTGGGCTGCAAGGAAAGTAATATCCATGCTTCTCTATCCCTCTTCCTTTGTGGGAGATCTGGGGAGGGGGTCACAATAAGGATACCTACACCCATACTCCTGGGCTCTCCTAGCCCTTTGACCCCCACCTTCCCTGGATACCCCAAACTTTTCTTCTCTCCCGCAATCTTCATCCCCGCTATGTTTTCGAGACCTCTTTCCTGTCCCCCTCCCAAATAGACCCCCTGTTTTCAGTCTTGGGGTGTGTGTGTGTGTGTTGCAGCTTCAGGGGGCTTTTCAGGGGCTGCTTCATTCCAGGGCCGGAGGGCAGTGAGGACTTCCTTTTGTGCCCCCCTCCCCTTGATTCTCAACTTGAATTGCCCTTTCTCTTTGGGCCTGGAGGGGTGGACAAGCCCCCTCACGGTCTTTTGAGGCCCCCTTGAGTCCAGGCTGGGTCTGCCGAGGTTTCGAAAGGGGAAAGTGGAGGCAGGGGTCTCTATGGAGAGCCTCCATCCTCCAGGTCATGGTTGTCCCTAAGATGCTTTTCCAAAAGGCATCTGGACTTTCTTGTTTTCCCCCCCATGAAAACGTTTCCCTTCTCATCCTAGAAGCTTCCCCAGTTCTGACTGAGTGGTGGAGGATGGAAGGATGGAAATTCCTCGCAGTCGTTTGGTGCTGAATCAGGGTGCAAAGGGGTGTGGAGCCTTCCTGAGGCTGATGAAAGGACCCTGTTGTAGACAGGAGGTTGGGGGGGTCCTTTCCACCCCCCCTAAAACCTTTAGGCTTGCTATGCTAAATAGCTTCATGTCACCCCAGGTCACAGGTATCTTACAAAGTGTCCCTGTTTCATGTGCCAGCTATGTGGGTTTTTTTACGAGCGAGCTATTCTTTCTAGTATCCTGGCTAGTGGTTACTAGTCTCTGCCTTCCTAGGACTATGCATCCTCCCCCTCCCCTACCCCCTGCAGAGAAGGATAAAAGCAGTTCAAATCTTTGTCTCAGGCAGCCCCTCCCCCCACACTCTCCCCCCAGAGTTGGGGGGCAGAAATTCAATGCAGAGAAAAGTTAAGTCCTACACTTAGGTAAGAAAAACCAAAAATATACATATATACTGGGTGAAAGCAGACTCAATAGCAGTGACTGTGAGAGGGATCTTGGAGTCTTAGAAGACAACCAGCTAAACATGAGCCAGCAGTGTGCAGCTGCAGTCGAAAAAGCCAATGCAATCCTAAACTGCATTAATAAGAGGGATACAATCTAGGTCTAGGGAGGTACTAATACCACTCTATAAAGCCTTAGTTAGACCACGCCTAGAGTACTGCATCCAGTTTTGGTCACCACACTATAAAAAAAAGATGTTGAGATTCTAGAAAAAGGGCAGAGAAGAGCAACCAGGATGATCAGAGGACTGGTGACTAAAACATGTGAAGAACGGTTACAAGAACTTGGCATGGATAGTCTAGGGCAGGGGTAGGCAAAGTTGGCTCTTCTATGACTCGTGGACTTCAACTCCCAGAATTCCTAAGCTAGCATGATTGGCTCAGAAATTCTGGGAGTTGAAGTCCACGAGTCATAGAAGAGCCAACTTTGCCTATCCCTGGTCTAGGGAAGACAAGGACCAGGGGAGACATGATAACAGTGTTCCACTATTTGAGGGGCTGCCACAGAGAGGAGGGGGGGTCAAGATATTTTCCAAGGCAACAGAAAGCCAGACAAGGAATAATGGATGGAAATAATGGACCAAGGAGAGATTCAACCTGGAAATAAGGAGAAAATTTCTGACAGTGTGAACAATCCACCAATGGAACAGCTTTTGCCTTCCGGAGGTTGTGAGAGCTCCAACACTTGAGACTTTCAAGAGGAAACTGGGCAGCCATTTGTCGGAAATGGTGTAGGGACTCCTGCTTTGCGGTTGGACTAGATGACCTACAAGGTCCCTTCTGACTCTATTAATCTGTTAATCAGGAGCAAAGCTGCTTAATTATTTGTTCTAAGGCAAAGAAATGAAGACAAGAGAAAATGTTTTTCCCCCCAGAGTTCATATTCCTCGCTCTCATGTCCATTATCTGCACACCTGGGTCCTATCTCCACATGTGAGCCTTCCTCTGACCCCCCCAGGGCCTCATGTGTACATACATTCCATCACCTGATCCTTCACATGTCTTTTACATGCAGAGGGACATCTCCTCCTGATGGGTTGGTCTACCTGTGTTGTGCCCTGTGTTTGTGACATGATACACATCCCTTCTCTCTCCCCCCTCCCCCACCCCGGTCAGTTTCTTCTATGAGAAGCAAAACATTTTCAAGGAAATACTGTGTGTGTGTGTGTGTGTGTGTGTGTGTGTGTGTGTGTGTGTGTGTGTGTGTGTGTGTGTGTGTGTGTGTTCCTTTTGGGGGGGAAATGCACCTTTGGGAAGTGAAGCTAGAGTTTTGGGGCTCCTTCTGATTCAGTCTGGGGGGGAGGAAGCCCCCAGCAGTGGCCGGTCTGGAGCTTTTTTTAGAATTTAGCCAAGGGGGGGGGAGAGAGAGCCTGGAGGGCTGGGGTCCCCGGAAACCCCTCCCTGCAGCCTTTTTTTTTGCCTGCATGGTTAAATTCACATGTTCCCGTCTGAGCAGCAGCTCCTGGAGAGATGAAACGTTCTTCCCCCCAAGAGCCCAGAGCGAAGGAGCCCCCAGGAGACTCCCCCCCCCAGACCCCACACAGGAGAGACGCCCCTTCAGCACCAAGGACGCTCAGCTGGGCCTGTGGGAGAGACCCTCCCTCCAGAAGATGCAGTTGAGGAATGGGAGGCGGAGGTTCTCCCCTTGGGCAACCAGCTGGTCCTGGATTCAAATCCTGATGCTGCCACTCTCACCTTTGAGCATGAGTGCCTGGTGTGGCCTGGCTGAAGTCCTGCTTTGAGCAAGGGTCCTGCAGAGCCAGTTCGGATGATCGGGAGGGGGGAGTCTGCGTGTCCTGAGAAGGGGACACCTCCCCCCCCATTCTCCTTGAATTTCAGAATTGGGAGTGCCCAAAATGAAGGCAATAGTCAGTCCAGTAAAGAGAGAAGAGGGCAAAGAGGTAACAGGCAGCAGAGAGAAATCAGAGCTGCTGAACTCATTCTTTGCCTGAGTGTAATAAACGTTTTTCTGAAAAAAGTACTCTTGTGATACATCAGCGAATCCACAGAGGAGAAAAACCATATAAACGTTCAGATTGTGAGAAATGTTCCACCCACCATTCAGCATTTCAGACACACCCGAAATCGCACAGGAAAGTGCCTTTACAAGTGAGCAGAGTGAGAGAAAGCTTTTCATTGTAAATCAAAGCTAAAAATCCATCAGAAAATCCATAGCAGAGACAAATCTCTTTAGTCCTGAACAATGTTGGGGACACTTTTTTTCAAAAGTCACATCTTAATCTTCACCAGGAACTTCACACAATGACAGAAGGGAAATCCTACAATTGTTTGGTGTGGGGAAAATGTTTTTCCTAGTCAAGTCACCCTAAATACAATAGGAGAATCCATAATCAAGCAAAAGTGCATAAAGAAGGAGCACTAGTAACTTAGCTGAGTGAAAAAGAAAAGAAAAAAGTTACAATTGTTGAGGAATGCAGATCATTTTTTGCAGAGCACAGCTAGTCCTCGACTTCCAATCACAATTAGGAACAGATTCCAGGTCACAGGTTTATACAGCTGAACGTTCTGGCACCCAGAATCACATTTTATGGCATTTTAAGCAAAAAGGAATCCTAAGTATAAAGCAAATCGGATCGCAAAAGCCAGCCAATTGCCAAGAGCTCATAATGTGGTCACATAACGTGGGGGGGAGGGGGGAGGACATTTTACAATGGCCAGAATTCTTTTATATGCCATCAATGATTGCCATAAGTTGAGAACTACCATACTTGTAATGAAATCTTGATAAATCTTGTAGCATTTACAAAAGTGGGCCACCCAAGACAAATTCCTTCTGTGTCCAATCACACTTGGCCAATAAAGAATTCTATTCTATTCTATTCTATTCTATTCTATTCTATTCTATTCTATTCTATTCTATTCTATTCTATTCTATTCTATTCTATTCTATTCTATTCTATTCTATTCTATTCCATTCCATTCCATTCCATTCTATTCTTATTGCTATTCTATTCTATTCTTATTGCTATTCTATTTTATTCTTATTGCTATTCTATTCTATTCTTCCATTCCATTCTATTCTACTCCTACTCTACTCTTATTCTGTTTTGTATAAATATTTGGAATATTGCAAAATACTGACTTCACTGAGACCTCTGGAGACCCCAAAGGATACACAAGAAAAAGAAATTGTGCGTTTGGTGTGTGTGAAATATTTTTCTGGACTGTCTACCTGGGTCTGCAGGTAAAATTGCCCTCAAAAAACCCTCCAGGTGGTCGGACGGCTGTACACTCTTTCCAGGTGAGAAACCCCATCAGAGTTTGGTGTGTGGAAAATCTGTTGCTTGAAAGAAGACAATTGTTGTCCTGCATTTGTGAGTCCCCTCAGAGAGGAGCCCTAGAAGTCCTTGTAGCATAGAAAAGGTTTTATCCTGGAAGCCTTTCAAAAAAATAGAAAAGCAGAACATAATTGTGGTAAAGAGAGAAAAAAGGTCTCTGGCATGTTGTTATTAAATAAAGCTTGTCATCTTTTTAATTTGACCTGTCAGAAATGGTGTAGCGTCTCCTGCTTGGGTGGGTGGGGTGGACTAGACAACCTACAAGATCCCTTTCAATTCTCTTAACCTGTTAATTTAGATTGTATTTAAGTTTCTTTATGGATATTCTTGTTATTCTCTTACTGTGGTATTTCATCATTATTCACATACCATGTTACATTGAATATTCTTCTTGCTTATTTCTGCCAATCTGGAACCAATTACTGAATTTTCCATAGAGACATCACTTCAAGTAGTTTTGTGGGATTCATTGGCTTCACTAAATGAGACCCACCTTAACTCATCCCTTTCCTCTAATCCTGGTTAATTCTCTCCTCCTCCTCCGTCCTCCATGAAATGGCATCTCATCCCCATCCCTACCCAAGATAATGTTTTCCTAGCTGTTTTACTTGGGAAGTGGTCTCTTCCCTCTTGTTCCCATAGAAATGTCCTTTGTGACATAGTTCCTGATGTGCTCAGAAGCTGGGATCTGCCGGACTCCTATTGGCTACTTCAGGGGGGCTTCTGGCATCTTCCCATCCCCTATGAGCCCCTTGATCCGGACACCTGGTTCCCCAGAAGTGGATCCAACGTTAGCACAAGGAATGAGGTGCCCCTAACTGGGGGGGGGGGGGAGATGGAGTTCCCCTCGGAGTTGCTCTTCCTCTGGGTCAGGATCCCCCCCCTCTTCTCCAGCTCCAGAAAAGCCAGGAGCCTTAAAATCCGTCAGGGAGAATAGCTCAGCGTGGAAATGGGGGGTCCTTGGTGGTCTCTGAGCTTCGGGGTTTCCCCAGAGACGTCTCATTACCCAAACTAGGTAACATCATCAGGGCAGCAACCAACCACCAACCTCAGGGAGCCCCAAGGACCCTCCAACTCTTACGGGGACTTTTTGCGCAACTCTTTCAGGGCATCTGCAGAGCTTCAGCTTCCAGCACCCACACAGATACACACACACAGAAAGACACAACCAGAAAGACACACAAAGGGTTTCGGAGCACGTGGTCCTGGGAAGGCAGAGTGGGGGCCAAAAGCGGAGGGGGAAGGAGAAGAGGCGGAGCTTCAAGGTGGGGGCGGAGCCTGAGAGGAAGCCAGAAGCCGCTCCCCCCGCCTCTCCCCTCCCACTGGCTGGATCTCCGCTTCCCTTCGCCCGGCGGCGCTGGATCCCTCCGGAGAGTCTCTGGCGTTGCCTGCAAGGAGCGGCTCCCTCCTTTCCCTCCAGGGGGGCAAAGGGGGCTCGGTCCCCGGGCTGGATCTGCCCCCTCCTCGCCCGGCCAAGGCTCCCCGGGAGATGCCAGATGGTTCCGGGAAGGAAGTTTGGGGTAAGTTCCTTCAGAAGGTCTTTCTGTGCTTCCTCAGACCACGAGGTCTCTGAGCATGCGTATCCCGCAAGTGCTTTTCAAAAAATAAAGGTGTAAATTGTGCTTTAAAACATTTACTGAGATTTTTAATGTGTTATTAACACACTCTGACCTCTTTGCAACGGGGAGGTTTTGAGGGAAAGGAAAGAAGTTTAAATTAGTTGAAATGAGATCGTGTTTTCTTAACCCACAAAAGAGATCCTCTTTCTTTGAGCTCTGTCTGAAAGGCCAAAAATAAAATCCTTTGTTTTTATGCTAATCTTTTCATCCATGCTCTCCCCCTTCTGATCTCTCTCATTCTTTGAGTTTTCCTACTCACAACTATGCCTTGGTCCCTGCTGGACTTCATCTTGCTGGTTTCTTCCATTTTGGCTCATAAAATCTTGGTTAAATCTTGGTTTGGAACATAAGCATTTATTTTTTTATGGATCCAATTTAGGTCGGTCATCGGGATCAGAAGTTTTGTCTTCCGAGCTTTCGGACTCGTGCTGGAGCCCATCTTCAGGGAACCTCTAGCCAGCAGAGTGTGTCCTCTTGTGTGTGGTCCACACACAACAGGACACACCACACTCACAACAGCATGCACTCTGCTGGAGGGAATCCCCTGAGGATGGGCTCCAGCAAGAATCTGAAAGCTCGGAGGACGAAATCTTTGATCCCGATGACCGACCCAGATTGGATCCTGCAATTTCATCCTGGTACACATATATTCGCCTTCATTTGATTTTTATCTTTATATGACAAAACGGCAGTGCAGTAAATGTTTTTACCTTGACTTCTGTGTTTCCTATAGGCAGCCCTCGAGTTACGACTACAGAATAGAATAGAATAGAATAGAATAGAATAGAATAGAATAGAATAGAATAGAATAGAATAGAATAGAATAGAATAGAACTCTTTATTGGCCAAGTGTGATTGGACACACAAGGAATTTGTCTTTGGTGCATATGCTCTCAGTGGACATAAAAGAAAAGATACATTTGTGGAGAATGGTTGTCATAGGGTTCAAGTAAGCAATCAGGAAACAATCAATATGAATATAAATCGTAAGGATACAAGCAACAAGTTACAGTCATACAGTCATAAGTGGGAGGAGATGGGTGATAGGAACGATGAGAAAAACTAATAGTAATAGTAATGCAGCCTAGTGAATAGTTTGACAGTGGTGAGGGAATTATTTGTTTAGCAGAGTGATGGTGTTCAGGGAAAAAACTGTTCTTGTGTCTAGTTGTCTTGGTGTGCAGTGCTCTATAGCGACGTTTTGAGGGTAGGAGTTGAAGCAATTTATTGCCAGGATGCGAGGGGTCAGTAAATATTTTCACGGCCCTCTTTTTGACTCGTGCAGTATACAGGTCCTCAATGGAAGGCAGGTTGGCAGTAATTGTTTTTTCTGCAGTTCTGATTATCCTCTGAAGTCTGTGTCTGTCTTGTTGGGTTGCAGAACCAAACCAGACAGTTATAGAGGTGCAGATGACAGACTCAATGATTCCTCTGTAGAACTGTATCAGCAGCTCCTTGGGAAGTTTGAGCTTCCTGAGTTGGCGCAGAAAGAACATTCTATGTTGTGCTTTTTTGATGACGTTTTTGATGTTAGATGACCATTTTAGGTCTTGAGATATGATGGAACCTAGAAATTTGAAGGTCTCTACTGTTGATACTGTGTTGTCTAGTATTGTAAGAGGTGGTAGGATGGGAGGGTTTCTCCTAAAGTCTACCACCATTTCTACGGTTTTGAGTGTGTTCAGTTCCAGATTGTTCCGGTGATACCACGAAGCTAGTTGTTCAACCTCCCGTCTGTATGCGGTTTCATCGTTGTCTCGAATGAGGCCAATCACTGTTGTATCATCTGCAAACTTCAGTAGTTTAACAGATGAATCATTTGAGATGCAGTCATTGGTATATAGAGAGAATAGAAGTGGTGAGAGTACACAGCCTTGGGGGGCCCCTGTGCTAATTGTACAGGTATCTGATGTGATTTTGCCTACCTTCACCTGCTGCTTCCTTTCTGTTAGGAAGCTTGTGATCCACTTACAAGTGTGTTACGTGAGACATCCCATGACCGCTTTGCTCAAGAACTGCAATTCTGCCCTCACTGTTGCACTTGTTATTAGCAATGGCACTTTTGACTTAGATACATAGAGCTTTACAGCACTCTCTGAGCAGTTTACAAATGTCAGCATCTTGCCTTCAACAACTCTGTGATTTTCTGTGTTTCTCAAAAGGAAATAATGTTCTCATCATCTTTTTTGTGCCACCAACAGGAAAACAGCTGTGACTAAAGATGTACCTTCAAAACAACTAACAAGAGATAGTAGAAATTCAGCCCAAGGCAGCAGCCAAGGGAAAGCATGGAGGGTGGGAAACTCTTGGATCCCCCATCAGGCACAAGCAGCCCTCCAAGAACGCCCAAAAGAACCCATGAATGCTCAGAGTGTGGGGAATCCTTTGC
This sequence comes from Diadophis punctatus similis, assembly GCA_023053685.1. Classification (NCBI taxonomy): domain Eukaryota; kingdom Metazoa; phylum Chordata; class Lepidosauria; order Squamata; family Dipsadidae; genus Diadophis; species Diadophis punctatus. Next base: position 245,307,286 of record JALIGW010000002.1, on the reverse strand, counting down.
TAGCAGGACTCTCCTTTTGACCCACAGGAAGGACCATGTGGGAAGTGGATCCAGTCAAGGTTTGGAGGGTGAAAAATTCTTCTCTAGGAAAAACTCCAAAAATCTCAAAAAAAACCCAACACTAAAACCCTATAAATGTGAGGAATGTGACTTATGCTTTAGTCAAAAGTCACACCTAGTTACACATCTGAAAATCCACACTGGAGAGAAACTTTATCAATGTCTGGAATGTGGGAAATTTTTCCGTCGAAAAGCCCATCTCAGAGACCACGAGAGAATTCACACAGGGGAGAAACCTTACAAGTGTTGGGAATGTGGGAAGAGTTTTTCTCATAAGTCAAATCTTTCGTCCCATGAGAAGATCCATGCAGGAATAAAGTCTTACAAGTGCTTTGAGTGTGGAAAATGTTTCACCCGGAGTTCAGCTCTTCAGAGTCATTGGAAAACACACACAGGGGAGAAAAACGAAAAGTGCCTCGAATGTGGGAAATGTTTTTCCCAGAAATCAACCCTGGTGCAACATCAGAGAATTCACACCGGGGAGAGACCCTATGAATGCTCAGAATGTGAGAAGCGATTTATGTATTCTTCTGGTCTTCGTAAACACCAGAAGAGGCACAAAGGAGAAAAATCCTATGAATGTGGGAAGTGCGGGAAACGTTTTCTTACACGAAAAGAGCTTCAGATTCATGAGAGAATCCACACAGGGGAGAAGCCATTCAAATGTGGGGAGTGTGGGATGTGCTTTCCCCGAAAACAAAACCTTGGAAGGCATCAGAGGGTCCACACGGGAGAGAAGCCATACAGATGCGTAGAATGTGGAAAATATTTTGCTCGATATGGAGACCTTTGGAGACATCGTAAAATCCACACAGGGGAGAAACCATATCAATGCATCGACTGTGGAAGATTTTATACTACCTCATCAGACCTTAGAAGTCATGTGAAAATTCACACAGGGGAAAAAAACTACAAATGTTTAGAATGTGGGAGAGCATTTGCTCGTTCATCTCACCTTAGAATTCACAGCCGAATCCATACAGGAGAGAAACCTCACAAATGCTCAGAGTGCGATAAATGTTTTTCCCATAAAGGTAGTCTTTTGAGGCCTCAGCGAATCCACACTGGAGACAAACTGTAGAAATGTCTGGAGTGTGGGAAATGTTTTGCCCGTCCTTCAACACTTCGTAGGCACACCCGAAATCACGCAGGAGAATGGCCTCACAAGTGCACAGAGTGTGAGAAACCTTTTCATAGTAAATCAAAGCTAAAAAAGCACCAGAAAGTCCATAGCAGAGATAAATCTCTTCAGCTGTGAACAACATTGGGAGCCCTTTTTTTCAACACATCTTAATGTTTACCAGGAACTTCACACAGTGACAGAAGGGAAATCCTACAATTATTTGGTGTGAGTAAAATGTTTTTCCTACTGAAGCAAAGGAACCTCAGAGAGTACACAATGAGGCAAAAGGGTGTAAATGTTGGGAGTGTGAGAATATTTTGCTCTCAAAGCCGCATTATAAACTTACCAGAGTGATTACACAAAAGAGTTATAAGTATGTGGGGAGTTAATATAATGCTTTCTAGAGTACAGGAAGTCCTTGACCTATGACCACAACTTGGAATGCATTTTGGTCATAAGTTCCTTCAGTTGTAAGTCAAGAAACCATGTATTTCCCTTAATTTTTACTAGACTGTGTTGATCAACGAGCAGAAGTGAAAATTTAGAGAGGAGAAAATGGGGCGAAGGGTGGAATGAATCTGGTGGTTTATTTAGTGCTAAAGTTTTGTTGTTGAATCTTCTGGCTGAGGATGAAGAGGGAAAGTTTTCTTTTTCCTATTATATTTTTGGAATGAATTTTCTCCTTTTTTCATTGTCTCCTTCATATATTCATACATAAAAATTTGCATTAACTTTCTTTCTGTGCATATAATCCTTAATAAAAGTATTGTTTAAATTAATCAAGTGGGCCTTTTTCAGGAGATGGACTGGGTGGCTCAAAACAGACAAGATGGCAGTTCAGATTGTGCCATACTGTGCAGCCAAAGTGGGTTGAGGAAGTTGCTCTCGGACCTCCACTGGATTACGAAATGGGCTGCCTGGAGCAGGATTAGGAAGAGGAGGAAGGCCTTCAGGGAGTCCATGGCCCATGGTTCCCAGCAGCTACTAGAGGAGGGAGCTACGCTTCTCAGAGGAGGGGCGGGAAACCTGTTGCAAGAGGCTATCAGAAGATGCCCCCTAGAGGAGAGATGGGGAAAAATGCCCTCCAGAAACCCTCCAGGTGGTCGGACGGCTGTACACTCTTTCCAGGTGACAAAGCCCATCAGAGTTTGGTGTGTGGAAAATCTGTTGCTTGAAATGAGACAATTGTTGTCCTGCATTTGTGAGTCCCCTCAGAGAGGAGCCCTAGAAGTCCTTGTAGCATAGAAAAAGTTTTATCCTGGAATCCTTTCAAAAAAATAGGAAAACAGGACATAATTGTGGTAAAGAGAGAAAAAAGGTCCCTGGCATGTTGTTATTAAATAGAGCTTGTCAGCTTTTTAATTTGAAATGTCAGAAATGGTGTAGCGTCTCCTGCTTGGGTGGAGGATTGGACAATTAACCTATTAATTTAGATTGTATTTAAATTCCTTAATGGATAATCTTATTATTCTCTTACTGTGATATTTCATCATTATTCATGTACCATGTTACATTAAATATTCTTCTTGCTTATTTCTACCAATCTGGAGCCAATTTCCATAGAGACATCACTTCAAATAGTTTTGTGGGATTCATTGGCTTCACTAAATGAGACCCACCTTAACTCATCCCTTTCCTCTAATCCTGGTTAATTCTCTCCTCCTCCTCCTCTGTCCTCCATGAAATGGCATCTCCTCCCCAGCCCTACCCAAGATAATGTTTTCCTAGCTGTTTTACTTGGGAAGTGGTCTCTTCCCTCTTGTTCCCATAGAAATGTCCTTTGTGACATAGTGGCTGATGTGCTCAGAAGCTGGGATCTGCCGGACTCCTATTGGCTACTTTAAGGGGGCTTCTGCCATCTTCCCGCCCCCTGTGATCCCCTTGATCTGGACACCTGGTTCCCCAGAAATGCCTGGTACCCGGATTCTCCTCCAGTCTGATGGAGGCTCTTTCTCTTTATGCATTTAAGACTCTTTGGGAAGAAGGTCCAGTCCTGGGATACACAGAAGGTCAACTGAGAGCATCTGGATCTGGAAACCTGGTTCCCCAGAAGTGGATCCCACTATAGCACAAGGGATGAGGTGCCCATAATTGAAGAGGGAACATAATTCCCCTCGAAGCTGCTCTTCCTCTGGGTCAGGATCCCCCCCCCTCTTCTCCAGCTCCAGAAACGCCAGGAGCCTTAAAATCAACCAGGGAGAATAGCTCAGGGTGGAAATGGGTGGTCCTTGGTGGTCTCTGAGCTTCGGGGTTTCCCCAGAGACGTCTCATTACCCAAACTAGGTAACATCATCAGGGCAGCAACCAACCACCAACCTCAGGGAGCCCCAAGGACCCTCCAACTCTTACGGGGCCTTTTTGGGCAACTCTTTCAGGGCATCTGCGGAGCTTCAGCTTCCAGCGCCCTCACAGACAGACAGACAGACAGACAGACACACACACACACACTATCACAAAAACACGCAAAGGGTTTCGGAGCACGTGGTCCTAGCTGAAAGGGGGAGGGGGAAGGAGAAGAGGCGGGGCCTCAAGGAGTAGGCGGAGCCTGAGAGGAAGCCGGAAGCTTCCCCCCCCTCTTGCTTTCCAGTGGTTGGATCTCCGCTTTCCTTCGCCCTGCGAGCATCGGCGCTGGATACTTTTGGAAAGACTTCTGGGTCCCACTCGAGGCAGGTAAGGCTGCTCTCCCTCCGGCCTCCAGGCCGCCCCTCCTGCCAGCAGATCTTCTCCCCGCCAGGAGGAAAGGAGATGCGGATGCCGCTCTTCAGCTTGCCGGGTTTTCCTGGGGAGATCCGGCTCTGGCGTTGCCTGCAGGGAGCGGATCCCTCCCTTCCCCCCATGGGGGGCTGCAGAGCCAGTTCCGTCAGAGCACGAGGTCTCTGAGGATGCGAATCCCGCAAGTGCATTAAAAAAAAGTGTAAATTGTGCTTTAAAATATTTACTGAGATTTTTAATGTGTTATTAAGACACTCTGACCTCTTTGCGACGGGGAGGGGAGGTTTTTGGGGAAAGAAAAGAAGTTTAATTGAATTGAGATCGTTTATTCTTAACCCACAAAAGAGATCCTCTTTCTTTGAGCTCTGTCTGAAAGGGGAAAAATGAAATCCTTTGTTTTTATGCTAATATTTTCTTTGCTTCTGCTTTAAAAAGATATATAGAATTTCTAAACTTTGTATTTTCCTTGTTTTGCCCAGAAGAGGCTGTGATGTGGGAGCTCCTCCTTGGTGGATTTTTTTTCAAAGAAGAAAAGGAAGTTTTGAGGGGGGTCTTGTGAGGAGCTGCTGGAACAAGCTGATGGCCAGAAGGCTCAGTTAAATAATTGTAAATAAATTTTTGAAAAGCCTAACTGGAATCTTTGTGGCCTTGCAGCCTCCAAAAAGAGCAGGAAAGAGCAGCCCTTTTCACACACGCTCTGCCCCATCTGATCTCTCTCATCTTCCACTGAGTTTTCCTTCGCACAACTATGCTTTGGTCCCTGTTGGACTCCATCCTGCTGGTTTCTTCCATTTTGTCTTATGAAGATATTTTTGAATTACGATTCAATCTTCATTATTTTGTATCCTCATCCAGTAATCCTATTTTCTCCTCCTTCTTCCAGGTCATTTACAGATCATGTTCAATATCACTGTCTGCATCTGAGCCTTTTTCATTTCTCTTTGCAGGAGACCAGTGAGGATGTGGCCGTGAACTTCACAGAGGAGAAAGAGACGTTCCTGGATTGGGATCCACCAACCTTTGACCAGGACTCCTTTCCAGAGAATTTGGAAATCGTGGCCTGGATGGAGAAGCAGCTTCCTGCACAAAGGGACAATTGATTAAGGAGAAACCAAATCGGTCAGCAGTGAGGGTCATACCTGGCCTTGAGCCAGAGACCTCTTCATTGTAACTTTAATGGTGAGTAAACAAATCTTGGTTAAAGCTTGGTTTTCAGAACAAGCATCCATTTTTTAAATCTTTATTTGGCAAATGAGCAATGCAGAGAAATTGGGTTTTGCTCCCAAGACGCTATTTCAAAGTCAGCCGGCATCCCACTTCATACCAAACTCTGCTTGGACACTTTGCCTGAACCTCTTTGGTTGTGGGGTGGGGAAATGGGAGGAGATCAGCCCTTTTCACACCTGCTCTTCCCCATCTGATCTCTCTCACCTTCCTTTGAGTTTTCCTACTCACAACTATGCATTTTGGTCCCTGTTGGACTCCATCCTGCTGGTTTCTTCCGTTTTGGCTCATCAAAATCGTGGTTTGGAACATAAGCAGTTGTTTTTTATGGTTCCAATTTGGGTCGGTCCACACACAACCGCAGCAGACACAGAATATCACACACTCTGCTGGAGATAAGTTCCCTGAGGATGAGCTCTAGCCCGAGTCCGAAAGCTCGGAAGACAAAAACCTCTGATCTCGCTGACCGACCCAGATTGGATCCTGCAACTTCATCCTGGGACACGTATATTCGCCTCCATTTGTGTTTTATCTTTATTTCACAAAACGGCAATGCAGTGAAGGTTTTTGCCTTAATTATTTGTGTTTCCTATAGGCAGTCCTCGACTTATGACTAAAACTGGGCTGCAATCTCACTTGTTGAGCAAAGCGGTCATTACGTGAGACATCCCATGACCGCTTTGCTGAAGAACTGCAATTCTACCCTCACTGTTGCGCTTGTTATTAGCAATGGCACTTTGACTTAGATACATAGAGCTTTACAGCACTCTCTTTACAAATGTTTACAAATGTCAGCATCTTCCCTTCAACAATTTTCTGATTTTCTGTTTTTCTCGAAAGGAAATAATATTCTTGTCTTCTTTCTTGTTCCACAGCCGGAAAACAGCTGTGACCAAAGATTTACCTTCAAAACAACTAACAAGAGATAGTAGAAATTCAGCCCAAGGCAGCAGCCAAGGGAAAGCATGGAGGGTGGGAAACTCTTGGATCCCCCACCAGACACAAGCAGCCCTCCAAGAACGCCCAAAAGAACCCATGAATGCTCAGAGTGTGGGAAATCCTTTGCTCGCAGGTCCCTCCTTTTGACCCACAGGAAGGACCATGTGGGAAGTGGATCCAGTCAAGGTTTGGAGGGTGAGAAATGTTTTTCTGGGAAAAACTCCAAAGATCTCAGAAACCCCCCAACACTAAAACTCTATAAATGTGAGGAATGTGGTTTATGCTTTAGTCAAAAGTCAAACCTTCTTAGACATCAGAAAATCCACATTGGAGAGAAACCTTATCAATGTTTGGAATGTGAGAAGTTTTTCTGTGAAAAAACCACTCTCAGAGACCACGAGAGAATTCACACAGGGGAGAAACCTTACAAGTGTTGGGAATGTGGGAAGAGCTTTTCTCAGAACTCAGGTCTTTCGTCCCATGAGAAGATTCATGCAGGAATAAAACCTTACAAATGCTTTGAGTGTGGAAAATGTTTCACCCGGAGTTCAGGTCTTCAGAATCATTGGAAAACACACACAGGGGAGAAAAATGAAAAGTGCCTCGAATGCGGGAAATGTTTTTCCCAGAAATCAACCCTGGTGGAACATCAGACAATTCACGCTGGAGAGAGACCCTATGAATGCCCAGAATGTGAGAAGCGATTTGTAAATTCTTCTGATCTTCGTGAACACCAGAAGAGGCACAGAGGAGAAAAATCCTATGAATGTGGGAAGTGTGGGAAACCTTTTCTTACACGAAGAGAAATTCAGGTTCATCAGAGAATCCACACGGGGGAGAAGCCATTCCAATGTGGGGAGTGTGGGGTGTGCTTTTCCCAAAAAGAAAACCTTGGAAGGCATCAGAGGGTCCACACAGGAGAGAAGCGATACCGATGCGTAGAATGTGATAAATACTTTGGAGACAAGAGAAGCCTTTGGAACCATCATAAAACCCACACAGGGGAGAAACCATATCAATGCATCGACTGTGGAAGATTTTATAGTACCTCATCAGCCCTTAAAAGTCATGAGAAAATTCACACGGGAAAAAAACTAAAAATGTTTGGACTGTGGGAAAGCATTTGCTCATTCATCTTCCCTTAGAAGTCATGTGAAAATTCACACGGGGGAAAAAAACTTCAAATGTTTGGACTGTGGGAGAACATTTGCTCAGTCATTTAACCTTAGACGTCACAGCCGAATCCATACAGGAGAGAAACCTTACAAATGCTTAGAGTGCGATAAATGTTTTTCCCGTAAAGGTAATCTTGTGAGGCATCAGCGAATCCACACTGGAGACAAACCGTAGAAATGTCTGGAGTGTGGGAAATGTTTTGCCCATCCTTCAACACTTCGCAGGCACACCAGAAGTCACAAAGGAGAATGGCCTTACAAGTGCACAGAGTGTGAGAAACCTTTTCCTAGTAAAGCAAAGCTAAAAAAGCACCAGAAAGTCCATAGCAGAGATAAATCTCTTCAGCTGTGAACAACGATAAATCTCTTCAGCTGTGAACAACGTTGGGAGCCCTTTTTTTCAACACATCTTAATGTTTACCAGGAACTTCACACAGTGACAGAAGGGAAATCTTACAATCATTTGGTGTGAGTAAAATGTTTTTCCTACTGAAGCGAAGGAACCTCAGAGAGTACACAATGAGGCAAAAGGGTGTAAATGTTGGGAGTGTGAGAATATTTTGCTCTCAAAGCCGCATTATAAACTTATCAAAGTGATTACACAGAAGAGTTATAAGTATGTGGGGAGTAGATATAATGTTTTGTAGAGTGCAGGAAGTCCTTGACCTATGACCACAACTTGGAATGTATTTTTGGTCATAAGTTCCTTCAGTCGTAAGTCAAGGAACCAGGTATTTCCCTTAATTTTTACCAGAGTGTGTTAATGAGCAGAAGTGAAAATTTACAGAGGAGAAAATGGGGCGAAGGGTGGAATGAATCTGTTGGCTTATTTAGTGCTAAAGTTTTATTGTTGAATCTTCTGGCTGAGGATGAAGAGGAAAAATTTTCTTTTTCATATTATATTTTTGGAATGAATTTTTCTCCTTTTTTCATTGTCTTTTTCATATAGTTACAGATAAATATTTGTACTAACTTTCTTTCTTTGCATATAATCCTTAATAAAAGTATCATTCAAAATAATCAAAGGGGCCTTTTTCAGGAGATGGACTGGGTGGCTCAAAACAGACAAGATGGCAGTTCAGATTGCCATACTGTGCAGCCAAAGTGGGTGGAGAAAGTGGCATTCGGACCTCCACTGGATGAGGAAATGGGCTGCGGGGAGCAGGAGGAGGAAGAAGGCCCTCAAGGAGTCCAGGGCCCATGGTTCCCAGCAGCTGCTAGAGGGTGGACCCATGCTTCTCAGATACTGAGGCTCCCTAGAGGAGAGATGGAGAACTATCGGTTCCAGCAGGATCCACCCTTGGTGAAGTGAGGGAGGGGAGAGGAAAATGAGGGGAAGAGGAGGCGCTTCCTGATGGACCACCTCCATCTTCCCAGGGTGGAAAAAGGTAGGCAGGCACTCAACTGGTCTAGCAGTCATCATAACACTCTGGAGGGAACCTTGGATCTCAGTGTGGTCTCTTTGCCTCCCCCAAAAACGACAGGAAATATGAGAAAAGGGAAGAGATCCCCAGGAACTCTCTGGGGTGCAAGGAAAGTAATATCCATGCTTCTCTATCCCTCTTCCTTTGGGGGGGGGGAATCTGGGGAGGGGGTCACAATAAGGATACCTACACCCATACTCCTGGGCTCTCCTAGCCCTTTGACCCCCACCTACCCTGGATACCCCAAACTTTTCTTCTCTCCCCCAATCTTCATATCCCCACTAGCTTTCTTTGAATGGTTTTCAAGGCCTCTTTCCTGTCCCCCTCCCAAATAGACCCCCTGTTTTCAGTCTTTGGGTGTGTGTGTGTGTGTGTTGCAGCTTCAGGGGGCTGCTTCATGCCGGGACCGGAGGGCAGTGTGGGCTTCCTTTTGTGCCCCCCTCCCCATGATTCTCCACTTGAATCTCCCTTTCTCTGTGTGCCTGGAGGGGTGGACTAGATGCCCTCTTAAAGTCCTTTGATGCCTCCTTGAGTCTAGTCTGTGTCTGCCGAGATTTAGAAAGGGCAAAGTGGAGCCAGGGGTGTCTATGAAGAGCCTCCATCCTCCAGGTCATGGTTGTCCCTAAGATGCTTTTCCAAAAGGCATCTGGACTTTCTTGGTTTTTTTCCCTTGAAAACGTTTCCCTTCTCATCCCAGAAGCTTCCCCAGTTCTGACTGAGCGGTGGAGGATGGAAGGATGGATATTCCTCACAGTCATTTGGTGCTGAATCAGGGTGCAAAGGGGTGTGGAGCCTTCCTGAGGCTGCTGAAAGGACCCTGTTGTAGACAGGAGGTTGGGGGGGGTCCTTCCCCCTCTGTTGTGGGAGGGCTGCTCATTTTGGCCAAGATGGCCGCTTTGGCCCCTCTTTCCATCCAGGGCTCCTCTCTGTCCAGAAGGTGGAGGTGGCTGTCCTCGAAAGAGCCAGCCATGTCATTTTAGATGCAGATGGAAGTCTCCTCCTGATGGGTTTGTCCTCCCATTCCCCCCTCCCAGTCAGTCAGAACTGAAGAAGCTTCTTAGATGAGAAGGGAAAAGTTTTCAAGGGGGGGGGGAAATACCCAAGAAAGTCCAGTTTGCCTTTTTGAGGTGGGGAAAATGCACCTCTGGGAATTGAAGTCAGAGTTTTGGGGCTCCTTCTGACTCTGTCTGGGGGGGAAGGAAGCCCCCAGCAGTGGCCGGTCTGGAGCCTTTTTTAGAAGTTAGCCAACGGGGGGCAGAGAGTGGCTGAAAGGCTGGGGTCCCCGGAAACCCCTCCCTGCAACCCCGTTTTTGCCCTCATTTGCTGCCCTGGTTAAATTCACAAGTTCCCGACCGAGCAGCAGCTCCTGGAGAGACGAAATGTTCTTCCCCCCCAAGAGCCCAGAGCGAAGGAGCCCCCAGGAGACTCCCCCCCCCAGACCCCACACAGGAGAGACGCCCCTTCAGCACCCAGGACGCTGCGCTGGGCCTGTGGGAGAGACCCTCCCTCCAGAAGTTGCTTCCTGGTGCAGCAGCCCCGGGACCTCAGTTGAGGAATGGGAGGCGAAAGTTCTCCCCTTGGGCAACCAGCTGGTCCTGGATTCAAATCCTGATGCTGCCACTCTCACCTTTGAGCATGAGTGCCTGCTGTGGCCTGGCTGAAGTCCTGCTTTGAGCAAGGGTCCTGCAGAGCCAGTTCGGAAGATCAGGAGGGGGAGTCTGCGTGTCCTGAGAAGGGGACACCTCCCCCCCCATTCTCCTTGAATTTCAGACTTGGGAGTGCCCAAAATGAAGGCAATAGTCAGTCCAGTAAAGAGAGAAGAGGGCAAAGAGGTAACAGGCGGCAGAGAGAAATCAGAGCTGCTGAACTCATTCTTTGCCTCAGTGCAATAAATTTTTTTTCTGAAAAAAGTACTCTTGTGATACATCAGCGAATCCACAATGGAGAAAAACCATATAAACGTTCAGATTGTGAGAAATGTTCCACCCACCATTCAGCATTTCAGACACACCCGAAACTGCACAGGAAAGTGCCTTTACAAGTGTGCAGAGTGAGAGAAAGCTTTTCATTGTAAATCAAAGCTAAAAATCCATCAGAAGGTCCAGAGCAGAGATAAATCTCTTCAGTCCTGAACAATGTTGGGGACCCTTTTTTTCAAAACTCACATCTTAATGTTCACCAGGAACTTCACACAGTGACAGAAGGAAAATCCTACAATTGTTTGGTGTGGGGAAAATGTTTTTCCTAGTCAAGTCACCTTAAATACCATAGGAAAATCCATAATCAAGCAAAAGTGCATAAAGAAGGAGCACTAGTAACTTAGCTGAGTGAAAAAGAAAAGAAAAAAGTTACAATTGTTGAGGAATGCAGATCATTTTTTGCAGAGCACAGCTAGTCCTCGACTTCCAATCACAATTAGGAACAAATTCCAAGTCATAGTTTATACAGCTGAACGTTCTGGCACCCAGAATCACATTTTATGGCATTTTAAGCAAAGAGGAATCCTAAGCATAAAGCAAATCTGATCGCAAAAGCCAGCCAATTGCCAAGACCTCATAATGTGGTCACATAACGTGAGGGGAGGGGGAGGACATTTTACAATGGCCAGAATTCTTTTATATGCCATCAATGCTTGCCATAAGTTGAGAACTACCATACTTGTAATGAAATCTTGATAAATCTTGTAGCATTTGTAAAAGTGGGTCACCCAAGACAAATTCCTTCGGTGTCCAATCACACTTGGCCAATAAAGAATTCTATTCTATTCTATTCTATTCTATTCTATTCTATTCTATTCTATTCTATTCTATTCTATTCTATTCTTCCGTTCCATTCTATTCTACTCCTACTCTACTCTTATTCTGTTTTGTATAAATATTTGGAATATTGCAAAATACTGACTTCACTGAGACCTCTGGAGACCCCAAAGGAAACACAAGAAAAAGAAATTGTGCGTTTGGTGTGTGTGAAATATTTTTCTGGACTGTCTACCTGGGTCTGCAGGTAAAAATGCCCTCCAGAAACCCTCCAGGTGGTCGGACGGCTGTACACTCTTTCCAGGTGAGAAACCCCATCAGAGCTTGGTGTGTGGAAAATCTGTTGCTTGAAATGAGACAATTGTTGTCCTGCATTTGTGAGTCCCCTCAGAGAGGAGCCCTAGAAGTCCTTGTAGCATAGAAAAGGTTTTATCCTGGAATCCTTTCAAAAAAAGAGAAAAGCAGGATATAATTGTGGTAAAGAGAGAAAAAAGGTCCCTGGCATGGTATTAAATAAAGCTTGTCATCTTTTTAATTTGACCTGTCAGAAATGGTGTAGCATCTCCTGCTTGGGTGGGTGGGGTGGACTAGAAGACCTACAAGTTCCCTTCCAATTCTCTTAACCTGTTAATTTAGATTGTATTTAAGTTTCTTTATGGATATTCTTGTTATTTTCTTACTATGATATTTCATCATTATTCATATACCATGTTACATTAAATATTCTTCTTGCTTATTTCTACCAATCTGGAGCCAATTACTGAATTTTCCATAGAGACATCACTTCAAATAGTTTTGTGGGATTCATTGGCTTCACTAAATGAGACCCACCTTAACTCATCCCTTTCCTCTAATCCTGGTTAATTCTCTCCTTCTCCTCTGTCCTCCATGAAATGGCATCTCCTTCCCAGCCCTACCCAAGATAATGTTTTCCTAGCTGTTTTACTTGGGAAGTGGTCTCTTCCCTCTTGGGTCTCATAGAAATGTCCTTTGTGACATAGTGGCTGATGTGCTCAGAAGCTGGGATCTGCCGGACTCCTATTGGCTACTTTAAGGGGGCTTCTGGCATCTTCTCGCCCCCTGTGATCCCCTTGATCTGGACACCTGGTTCCCCAGAGGTGCCTGATACCCAGGTGCTCCTCCAGTCTGATTGAGGCTCTTTCTCTTTATGGATTTAAGGCTCTTTGGGAAGGCGGTCCAGTCCTGGGATACACGGAAGGTCAACTGAGAGCCTTTGGATATGTACACCTAGTTCCCCAGAAGTGGATCCCATTGGAGCACAAGGGAAGAGGTGCCCCTAACTGGGAGGGGGGGAGATGGAGTTCCCCTCGGAGTTGCTCTTCCTCTGGGTCAGGATCCCCCCCCCTCTTCTCCAGCTCCAGAAACGCCAGGAGCCTTAAAATCAGTCAGGGAGAATAGCTCAGGGTGGAAATGGGGGGTCCTTGGTGGTCTCTGAGCTTCGGGGTTTCCCCAGAGACGTCTCATTACCCAAACTAGGTAACATCATCAGGGCAGCAACCAACCACCAACCTCAGGGAGCCCCAAGGACCCTCCAACTCTTACGGGGCATCTGCAGCGCTTCAGCTTCCAGCGCGATCTCTCTCTCTCTCTCTCTCTCTCTCTCTCTCTCTCTCTCTCTCTCTCTCTCTCTCTCTCTCTCTCTCTCTCTCCTCCTTCATCTCTCTCTCTCCCATCTCTTTCTCTCTCTCTCTCCCCTTCTCTCTCTCTGTGCTGAGGAATGATTGCCACCCCTGGCTTCTCTTCCGGCGACCCTCCTCCCCTTCTCGCGACTCCCTGGCTGGCTGTGGCACGTGCAGGGAGACCCTCCTCAAGGCGCAAAGGCGCACGCTGCTCGCTTAAGAAGGGGCTTTGGACGCAGCTTCTCCTGCCCTGAGGATTCGACCATTGCCTTGCCGTGTCCCGTCCCGTTCCCACCCACCGCAGCTCTTCGGCCGAGCGGGGAGGGCGTGAGCTCCAGCCTGAAGCGGCAGGAAGCAAAGGCTGCCTTACGTGCAAATGTGGTGTGAAGGCAGCTACAGGGCCGCTTCTCTCCTGTCCTAAGGATCTGGCCATCGCCTTGCCGTGCCTCCCCCCCCCACACGAGAGGAGAAGGAGGGGGAGGAGGGTCATCAGAGCAAAGGCAGCCTTCACTTCCTGCCGCTTCGGGCTGGAGCTTACACACAGCGCTCGCTTGAGGGTCTCCCTGCGCATGCGCGCACTCCTGGCGCCGCCACAGCCAACCAGGGAGTCGCAAGAGGGGGAGGAGGGTCGCCCAAAGAGAAGCCTCGGCCACAGGGGTGACTATGTTCCTCAACCAGCGCCAGAGAATCAGCCCCGGCCGCTTCTCCATTCACGCCGTCGCCCTTACCTTCTCAGGCCAGGTGAGGGAGGGGAGGGCGAGGCCAGCCAGTGATGGGACAGGGAGCCACAGCAGGGGGCCCAAAGAGCCGCATCTGGCCCCAGAGCCACGGATTGCCGACCCCTGCTCCAGTTCATGGTTGTCCCTAAGATGTTTTTCTAAAAGGCATCTGTAGTTTCTGGTTTTTTTCCCCCTTGAATACGTTTCCCTTCTCATCCCAGAAGCTTCTCCAGTTCTGACTGAGCGGTGGAGGATGGAAGGATGGATATTCCTCGCAGTCATTTGGTGCTGAATCAGGGTGCAAAGGGGTGTGGAGCCTCCCTGAGGCTGCTGAAAGGACCCTGTTGTAGACAGGAGGTTGGGGGGGGTCCTTTCCACCCCCCTCTGTTGTGGGAGGGCTGCTCATTTTGGCAAAGATGGCCGCTTTGGCCCCTCTTTCCATCCAGGGCTCCTCTCTGTCCAGAAGGTGGAGGTGGCTGTCCTCGAAAGAGCCAGCCATGTCATTTTAGATGCAGATGGACGTCTCCTCCTGATGGGTTTGTCCTCCCATTCCCCCCTCCCAGTCAGTCAGAACTGAAGAAGCTTCTTAGATGAGAAGGGAAACGTTTTCAAGGGGAGAAAAATACCCAAGAAAGTCCAGCTTGCCTTTTTTGGAGAGAAAAAAAATGCACCTCTGGGAAGTGAAGCCAGAGTTTTGGGGCTCCTTCTGATTTAGTCTGGGGGGGAGGAAGCCCCCAGCAGTGGCCGGTCCAGAGCCTTTATTAGAAGTTATCCAGGGGGGGGGCAGAGAGTGGGTTAAAGGCTGGGGTCCCCGGAAACCCTTCCCTGCAGCACCGTTTTTGCCTGCATTTGCTGCCCTGGTTAAATTCACAAGTTTCCGTCCGAGCAGCAGCTCCTGGAGAGATGAAACGTTCTTCCCCCCAAGAGCCCAGAGCGAAGGAGCCCCCAGGAGACGCCCCCCCCCAGACCCCACACAGGAGAGACGCCCCTTCAGCACCAAGGACACTGCGCTGGGCCTGTGGGAGAGACCCTCCCTCCAGAAGTTGCTTCCTGGTGCAGCAGCCCTGGGATCGCAGTTGAGGAATGGGAGGCGAAAGTTCTCCCCTTGGGCAACCAGCTGGTCCTGGATTCAAATCCTGATGCTGCCACTCTCACCTTTGAGCATGAGTGCCTGCTGTGGCCTGGCTGAAGTCCTGCTTTGAGCAAGGGTCCTGCAGAGCCAGTTCGGAAGATCAGGAGGGGGGAGTCTGCGTGTCCTGAGAAGGGGACACCTCCATCCCCCATACTCCTTGAATTTCAGAATTGGGAGTGCCCAAAATGAAGGCAATAGTCAGTCCAGTGAAGAGAGAAGAGGGCAAAGAAGTAACAGGCAGCAGAGAGAAATCAGAACTGCTGAACTCATTCTTTGCCTCAGTGCAATAAATGTTTTTTCTGAAAAAAGTATTCTTGTGATACATCAGCGAATCCACAATGGAGAAAAACCATATAAACGTTCAGATTGTGAGAAATGTTCCACCCACCAATCAGCATTTCAGACACACCCGAAATTGCACAGGCAAGTGCCTTTACAAGTGTGCAGAGTGAGAGAAAGCTTTTCATTGTAAATCAAAGCTAAAAATCCATCAGAAGGTCCATAGCAGAGATAAATCTCTTCAGTCCTGAACAATGTTGGGGACACTTTTTTTCAAAAGTCACATCTTAATGTTCACCAGGAACTTCGTAAGTGACAGAAGGGAAATCCTACAATTGTTTGGTGGGAAAATGTTTTTCCTAGTCATGTCACCTTAAATACAATAGGAAAATCCATAATCAAGCAAAAGTGCATAAAGAAGGAGCACTAGTAACTTAGCTGAGTGAAAAAGAAAAGAAAAAAGTTACAATTGTTGAGGAATGCAGATCATTTTTTGCAGAGCACAGCTAGTCCTCGACTTCCAATCACAATTAGGAACAGATTCCAGGTCACAGGTTTATACAGCTGAACGTTCTGGCACCCAGAATCACATTTTATGGCATTTTAAGCAAAGAGGAATCCTAAGTATAAAGCAAATCTGATTGCAAAAGCCAGCCAGTTGCCAAGAGCTCATAATGTGGTCACATAACGTGAGGGGGGAGGGGGAGGACATTTTACAATGGCCAGAATTCTTTTATATGCCATCAATGCTTGCCATAAGTTGAGAACCATACCATACTTGTAATGAAATCTTGATAAATCTTGTAGCATTTGTAAAAGTGGGTCACCCAAGACAAATTCCTTCGGTGTCCAATCACACTTGGCCAATAAAGAATTCTATTCAATTCTATTCTATTCAATTCTATTCTATTCTATTCTATTCAATTCTATTCAATTCTATTCTATTCTATTCTATTCTATTCTATTCTATTCTTATTCCTATTCTATTCTATTCTTATTTCTATTCTATTTTATTCTTATTGCTATTCTATTCTATTCTATTCTATTCTATTCTATTCTATTCTATTCTATTCTATTCTATTCTTATTGCTATTCTATTCTGTTCTATTCTATTCTTCCATTCCATTCTATTCTACTCCTACTCTACTTTTATTCTATTTTGTATAAATATTTGGAATATTGCAAAATACTGACTTCACTTAGACCTCTGGAGTCCCCAAAGGATACACAAGAAAAAGAAATTGTGCGTTTGGTGTGTGTGAAATATTTTCCTGGACTGTCTACCTGGGTCTGCAGGTAAAAATGCCCGCCATAAACCCTCCAGGTGGTCGGACGGCTGTACACTCTTTCCAGGTGACAAACCCCATCAGAGCTTGGGGTGTGGAAAATCTGTTGCTTGAAAGGAGACAATTGTTGTCCTGCATTTGTGAGTCCCCTCAGAGAGGAGCCCTAGAAGTCCTTGTAGCATAGAAAAGGTTTTATCCTGGAATCCTTTCCAAAAAAAAAAGAAAAGAAGGACATAATTGTGGTAGAGAGAGAAAAAAGGTCCCTGGCATGTTGTTATTAAATAAAGCTTGTCATCTTTTTAATTTGACCTGTCAGAAATGGTGTAGCGTCTCCTGCTTGGGTGGGTGGGGTGGACTAGACGACCTACCAGCAAAAACTAGACAAGATTACATATAAAGAGTTTCTTTATGCAGAGGGAATGAGGTTACAATTAAAATCAATGGAGCAATTAAAAGAAGAAGGAGTAATTAAGTCTTGGTTTCAATATGGGCAACTGCAGGCCAGATGGAAAGAGGATTCAAAAGCAGGTATCTCGCAACAAGATGATAATTTGATAAATCAAATAAAGAATAAAGGACCAATGCATATAAAGAGATTATATAATGTATTAGTGGAATTAGATTCTGAAACAGCTAGTTAAGGATTGTATGATTAAATGGGCGCAAAATATTGGTGAACCTATAATGATGGAAACATGGGAGAATATATGGGTTAGAAATGTGAAATTTACACAAGCTCAAAATTTAAGAGAAAATTTTTATAAAATGTTTTATAGATGGCATCTTGATCCAAAAAAACTAGCCTGTATGTATCCAAATTTACAACCTAAATGTTGGAGATGTGAATGTGAAGATGCAACTTATTTTCATATTTGGTGGTCTTGTAAGAAAATTAAGGCTTTTTGGATAAAAATATGGTGGATTATTCAGAATATTTTGAAGAAAAAAATTAAGTTTACACCACAGTTTTTCTTGCTGGGAATAACTACAGACTGTACTGTAATAGAGACTAAGCTGATCTTGAACTTGATAACGGCTGCCAGATTGTTGGTAGCACAATATTGGAAGAAAGAAGATATAACTACTATTGAGGAATGGACAATAAAAGTTACACACCTGGCAGAAATGGCAAGAATTTCATCATACTTAAAAGATCATTCAAATGAAAGATACAAGTTGGAGTGGAATAGATGGACTGATTATATTCAAAAAAAGTATCAGATTAAGAAGATATATATAGTTTAACAATGATATATGGTTAGAATTTTAGAATGGTTTAATAGATTTTAGATAAAGTGGAGTTTTCTTAGGGGGGGGGAAGTGTATACACATATAACAGAAATTAATGTTTTTTTTAGTATATTTTAGCTTATGGTTATTTGAAGATTATATCCTGTGTTCTTTCTGGGAAGTCGGGGTGGGTGAGGGAGGGGGTTGGGGGGAAAGGGGGGTGAAACGTAAAAATTTTTTGTACTTTGTACTAATAAAACTTTTTCAATAAAAAAAAGAAAAAGAAATTGTGAGTTTGGTGTGTGTGAAATATTTTTCTGGACTGTCTACCTGGGTCTGCAGGTAAAAATGCCCCCCAAAAACCCTCCAGGTGATTGGATGGCTGTACACTCTTTCCAGGTGAGAAACTCCATCAGAGCTTGGTGTGTGGAAAATCTGCTGCTTGAAATGAGACAATTGTTGTCCTGCATTTGTGAGTCCCCTCAGAGAGGAGCCCTAGAAGTCCTTGTAGCATAGAAAAGGTTTTATCCTGGAATCCTTTCAAAAAAACAGAAAAGCAGGACATAATTGTGGTAAAGAGAGAAAAAAGGTCCCTGGCATGTTGTTATTAAATAAAGCTTGTCATCTTTTTAATTTGACCTGTCAGAAATGGTGTAGCATCTCCTGCTTGGGTGGGTGGGGTGGACTAGAAGACCTACAAGTTCCCTTCCAATTCTCTTAACCTGTTAATTTAGATTGTATTTAAGTTTCTTTATGGATATTCTTTTTATTCTCTTACTGTGGTATTTCATCATTATTCATATACCATGTTACATTAAATATTCTTCTTGCTTATTTCTGCCAATCTGGAACCAATTACTGAATTTTCCATAGACACATCACTTCAAATAGTTTTGTGGGATTCATTGGCTTCACTATATGAGACCCACCTTAACTCATCCCTTTCCTCTAATCCTGGTTAATTCTCTCCTCCTCCTCTGTCCTCCATGAAATGGCATCTCCTCCCCAGCCCTACCCAAGATAATGTTTTCCTAGCTGTTTTACTTGGGAAGTGATCTCTTCCCTCTTGTTCCCATAGAAATGTCCTTTGTGACATAGTTCCTGATGTGCTCAGAAGCTGGGATCTGCCGGACTCCTATTGGCTACTTCAGGGGAGCTTCTGACATCTTCCCGCCCCCTAAGAGCCCCTTGATCTGGACACCTGGTTCCCCAGAGGCGCCTGGTACCTGGATGCTCCTCCAGTCTGATGGTGGCTATTTCTCTTTATGGATTTAAGGCTCTTTGGGAAGGCGGTCCAGTCCTGGGATACACAGAAGGTCAATTGAGAGCATCTGGATCTGGACACCTGGTTTCCCAGAAGTGGATCCCACTTTAGCACAGGGGAAGAGGTGCCCCTAACTGGGGGGGGGGGAGATGGAGTTCCCCTCAGAGTTGCTCTTCCTCTGGGTCTGGACCCCCCCCCCTCTTCTCCAGCTCCAAAAACGCCAGGAGCCTTAAAATCATCCAGGGAGAATAGCTCAGGGTGGAAATGGGGGTCCTTGGTGGTCTCTGAGCTTCGGGGTTTCCCCAGAGACGTCTCATTACCCAAACTAGGTAACATCATCAGGGCAGCAACCAACCACCAACCTCAGGGAGCCCCAAGGACCCTCCAACTCTTACGGGGCATCTGCAGCGCTTCAGCTTCCAGCGCGATCACACACACACACACACACTATCACAAAACAGGCAAAGGGTTTCGGAGCACGCGGTCCTAGCTGAAACCGGGAGGGGGGAGAAGAGGCGGGGCCTCAAGGAGTAGGCGGAGCCTGAGAGGAAACCGGAAGCCCTCCCTCTCGCGTCCCAGTGGCTCGACCTCCGCTTTCCTTCGCCTGGGAAGATCGGCGCTGGATCCCTCTGGAAAGGCTTCTGGCTCCCACCCGGGGAAGGTAAGGCTGCTCTCCCTCCGGCCTCCAGGCCGCCCCTCCTGCCAGGAGATCTTCTCCCCGCCAGGAGGAAAGGAGATGCGGATGCCGCTCCTCGGCTTGCAGGGTTTTCCTCTGAGAGATCCGGCTCTGGCGTTGCCTGCAGGCAGTGGATCCCGCCCTTCCCCCCCATGGGGGCTGTAGAGCCAGTTCCGTCAGAGCAGGAGGTCTCTGAGCATGCGTATCCCGCAAGTGTATTTGAAAAAAAAGTGTAAATTGTGCTTTAAAATATTTACTGAGATTTGTAATGTGTTATTAACACACTCTGATCTCTTTGGGGGAAAGGAAAGAAGTTTAAATTACTTGAATTGAGCTCGTGTTTTTTTAACCCACAAAAGAGATCCTCTTTCTTTGAGCTCTGTCTGTCCTTTGTTTTTATGCTAATATTTTACTTTGCTTCTGCTTTAAAAAGATACATAGAATTTCTAAGCTTTATATTTTCCTTGTTTTGACCAGAAGAGGCTGAGATGTGGGAGCTCCTCCTTGGTGGATTTTTTTCAAAGAACAAAGGAAGTTTTGAGGGGGGTCTTGTGAGGATCTGCTGGAACAAGCTGATGGCCAGAAGGCTCACTTGAATAATTGTAAATAAATTTTTGAAAAGCCTAACTGGAATCTTTGTGGCCTTGCAGCCTCCAAAAAGAGCAGGAAAGCCCAGCCCTTTTCACACACGCTCTGCCCCATCTGATCTCTCTCATCTTCCACTGAGTTTTCTTTCGCACAACTATGCTTTGGTCCCTGTTGGACTTCATCCTGCTGGTTTCTTCCATTTTGTCTTATTAAGATTTTTTTGAATTACAATTCAATCTTCATTATTTTGTATCCTCATCTAATAATCCTATTTTCTCCTGCCTCTTCCAGGTCATTTACAGATCATGTTCAATATCACTGTCTGCATCTGAGCTTTTTTCATTTCTCTTTGCAGGAGACCAGTGAGGATGTGGCCGTGAACTTCACAGAGGAGAAAGAGACATTCCTGGATTGGGATCCACCAACCTTTGGCCAGGACTCCTTTCCAGAGAATTTGGAAAATGTGGCTTGTATGGAGAAGCAGCTTCCTGCACAAAGGGACAATCGATTGATTAAGGAGAAACCAAATCAGTCAGCAGTGAGGGTCATACTTCGCTTTGACCCAGAGACCTCTTCATTGTAACTTTAAAGGTGAGTAAACAAATCTTGGTTAAATTTTGGTTTGCAGAACCAGCATCCATTTTTTTAAATCTTTATTTGACAAATGAGCAATGCAGAAAAATTGGGTTTTGCTCCCAAGACGCTATTTCAAGGTCAGCCGGCATCCCACTTCATACCAAACTCTGCTTGGACATCTTGCCTGAACCTCTTTGGTTGTGGGGTGGGGGAATGGGAGGAGATCGGCCCTTTTCACACATGCTCTTCCCCATCTGATCTTTCTCACCTTCCTTTGAGTTTTCCTACTCACAACTATGCATTTTGGTCCCTGTTGGACTCCATCCTGCTGGTTTCCTCCGTTTTGGCTCATCAAAATCGTGGTTTGGAACATGAGCAGTTGTTTTTTATGGTTCCAATTTGGGTCGGTCCACACACAACCGCAGCAGACACAGAATATCACACTCTGCTGGAGATAAGTTCCCTGAGGATGAGCTCTAGCCTGAGTCCGAAAGCTCGGAAGACAAAAACCTCTGATCCCGCTGACCGACCCAGATTGGATCCTGCAACTTCATCCTGGGACACGTATATTTGCCTCCATTTCTGTTTTATCTTTATTTCACAAAACGGCAATGCAGTGAACGTTTTTGCCTTAATTATTTGTGTTTCCTATAGGCAGTCCTCGACTTACGACTAAAACTGGGCTGCAATCTCACTTGTTGAGCAAAGCGGTCATTACGTGAGACATCCCATGACCGCTTTGCTGAAGAACTGCAATTCTGTCCTCACTGTTGCGGTTGTTATTAGCAATGGCACTTTGACTTAGATACATAGAGCTTTACAGCACTCTCTTTACAAATGTTTACAAATGTCAGCATCTTCCCTTCAACAACTCTGAGATTTTCTGTGTTTTCTGTGAAAGGAAATAATGTTCTCATCTTTTTTGTTCCACCAGCAGGGAAAAAACTGACCAAAGATTTACCTTCACGACAACTAACAAGTGGATAGTAGAAATTCAGCCCAAGGCAGCAGCCAAGGTAAAGCATGAAGTGTGGGAAACTCTTGGATCCCCCACCAGACAGAAGCAGCCCTCCAAGAACGCCCAAAAGAACCCATGAATGCTCAGAGTGTGGGAAATCCTTTGCTCGCAGGTCCCTCCTTTTGACCCACAGGAAGGACCATGTGGGAAGTGGATCCAGTCAAGGTTTGGAGGGTGAGAAATGTTTTTCTGGGAAAAACTCCAAAGATCTCAGAAACCCCCCAACACTAAAACTCTATAAATGTGAAGAATGTGACTTATGCTTTGGTCAAAAGTCAAATCTTCTTAGACATCAGAAAATCCACACTGGAGAGAAACCTTATCAATGTTTGGAATGTGGGAAGTTTTTCTGTGAAAAAACCACTCTCAGAGACCACGAGAGAATTCACACAGGGGAGAAACCTTACAAGTGTTGGGAATGTGGGAAGAGCTTTTCTCAGAACTCAGGTCTTTCGTCCCATGAGAAGATTCATGCAGGAATAAAACCTTACAAATGCTTTGAGTGTGGAAAATGTTTCACCGAGAGTTCAGGTCTTCGGAGTCATTGGAAAACACACACAGGGGAGAAAAACAAAAAGTGCCTCAAATGCGGGAAATGTTTTTCCCGGAAATCAACCCTGGTGCAACATCAAACAATTCACGCTGGAGAGAGACCCTATGAATGCCCAGAATGTGAGAAGCGATTTGTAAATTCTTCTGATCTTCGTAAACACCAGAAGAGGCACAGAGGAGAAAAATCCTATGAATGTGAGAAGTGCGGGAAACGTTTCCTTACACGACAAGAGCTTCAGGTTCATCAGAGAATCCACACAGGGGAGAAGCCATTCCAATGTGGGGAGTGTGGGATGTGCTTTCCCCGAAAACAAAACCTTGCAAGGCATCAGATGGTCCATACGGGAGAGAAGCCATACAGATGCATAGAATGTGGAAAATCTTTTGCTTATAAGGCAGGACTTTGGAGGCATCGTAAATCCCACACAGGGGAGAAACCATATCAATGCATCGACTGTGGAAGATTTTATAGTACCTCATCAGCCCTTAAAAGTCATGAGAAAATTCACACAGGGGAAAAAAATTACAAATGTTTAGACTGTGGGAGAACATTTGCTCATTCATTTTCCCTTAGAAGTCACAGCCGAATCCATACAGGAGAGAAACCTCACAAATGCTCAGAGTGTGATAAATGTTTTTCCCATAAAGGTAGTCTTGTCAGGCATCAGCGAATCCACACTGGAGACAAACCGTAGAAATGTCTGGAGTGTGGGAAATGTTTTGCCCGTCCTTCAACACTTCGCAAGCACACCAGAAGTCACGCAGGAGAGAGGCCTCACAAGTGCACAGAGTGTGAGAAACCTCTTCATAGTAAATCAAAGCTCAAAAAGCACCAGAAAGTCCATAGCAGAGATAAATCTCTTCAGCTGTGAACAAAGTTGGGAGCCCTTTTTTTCAACACATCTTAATGTTTACCAGGAACTTCACACAGTGACAGAAGGGAAATCCTACAATTATTTTGTGGGAGTAAAATGTTTTTCCTACTGAAGCAAAAGAACCTCAGAGAGTACACAATGAGGCAAAAGGGTGTAAATGTTGGGAGAGTGAGATTATTTTGCTCTCAAAGCCGCATTATAAACTTACCAGAGTGATTACACAAAAGAGTTATATGTGGGGAGTTGATATAATGCTTTTTAGAGTACAGGAAGTCCTTGACTTATGACCACAACTTGGAATGCATTTTTGGTCATAAGTTCCTTCAGTCGTAAGTCAAGGAACCAGGTATTTCCCTTAATTTTTACCAGAGTGTGTTGATCAATGAGCAGAAGTGAAAATTTAGAGAGGAGAAAATGGGGCGAAGGGTGGAATGAATCTGGTGGTTTCTTTAGTGATAAAGTTTTGATGTTGAATCTTCTGGCTGAGGATGAAGAGGGAAAGTTTTCTTTTTCCTATTATATTTTTGGAATGAATTTTCTCCTTTTTTCATTGTCTTTTTCATATAGTTACAAATAAATATTTGTATTAACTTTCTTTCTGTGAATATAATCATTAATAAAAATATCATTCAAAATAATCAAGAGGGCCTTTTTCAGGAGATGGACTGGGTGGCTCAAAACAGACAAGATGGCAGTTCAGATTGTGCCATACTGTGCAGCCAAAGTGGATATAGGAAGTGGCATTCAGACCTCCACTGGATCAGGAAATGGGCTGCGGGGAGCAGGAGGAGGAAGAAGGCCTTCAGGGAGTCCAGGGCCCATGGTTCCCAGCAGCTACTAGAGGAGGGAGCCACACTTCTCAGAGGAGGGGCGGGAAACCCGTCGCAAGAGGCTACCGGAAGATGCCCCCTAGAGGAGAGATGGGGAACTGTCCCAGAGGGATCCACCCTTGGTGGGGATGTGGAGGGGGGAGGAAAATGAGGGGAAGGGGAGGCGCTTCCTGAGGGACCACCTCCATCTTCTTAGAGTGGAAAAAGGCAGGCAGACACTCAACTGGTCCAGCAGTCATCCTAAAGCTTTGGCAGGAACATTGGATCTCAGTGAGGTCTCTTTGCCACCCCCAAAAAACGGCAATACGAAGAGACTCCCAGGAACTGTCTTGGCTGCAAGGAAAGTAATATCCATGCTCCTCTATCCCTCTTCCTTTTGGGGGAGATCTGGGGAGGGGGTCACAATAAGGATACCTACACCCATACTCCTGGGCTCTCCTAGCCCTTTGACCCCCACCTTCCCTGGATACCCCAAACTTTTCCTCTCTCCCCCAATCTTCAGCCCCACTAGCTTTCTTTGAATGGTTTTCGAGGCCTCTTTCCTGTCCCCCCCCAAATAGACCCCCTGTTTTCAGTCTTTTCAGTCTCTCCCCTCAGAGAGGAGCCCTAGAAGTCCTTGTAGCATAGAAAAGGTTTTATCCTCGAATCCTTTCAAAAAAATAGAAAAGCAGAACATAATTGTGGTAAAGAGAGAAAAAAGGTCCCTGGCATGTTGTTATTAAATAAAGCTTGTCATCTTTTTAATTTGAAATGTCAGAAATGGTGTAGCGTCTCCTGCTTGGGTGGAGGATTGGACAATTAACCTATTAATTTAGATTGTATTTAAATTCCTTCATGGATAATCTTATTATTCTCTTACTGTGATACTTCATCATTATTCATATACCATGTTACATTAACTATTCTTGCTTATTTCTGCCAATCTGGAGCCAATTACTGAATTTTCCATAGAGACATCACTTCAAATAGTTTTGTGGGATTCATTGGCTTCACTAAATGAGACCCACCTTAACTCATCCCTTTCCTCTAATCCTGGTTAATTCTCTCCTCCTCCTCCTCTGTCCTCCATGAAATGGCATCTCCTCCCCATCCCTACCCAAGATAATGTTTTCCTAGCTGTTTTACTTGGGAAGTGATCTCTTCCCTCTTGTTCCCATAGAAATGTCCTTTGTGACATAGTGGCTGATGTGCTCAGGAGCTGGGATCTGCCCGACTCCTATTGGCTACTTCAGGGGGACTTCTGGAATCTTCCCGCCCCCTATGAGCCCCTTGATCCGGACACCTGGTTCCCCAGAAATGCCTGGTACCCAGATGCTCCTCCAGTCTGATGGAGGCTCTTTCTCTTTATGGATTTAAGGCTCTTTGGGAAGAAGATCCAGTCCTGGGATACACGGAAGGTCAACTGTGAGTCTCTTGGTCTGGACACCAGGTTCCCCAGAAGTGGATCCCACTGTAGCACAAGGGAAGAGGTGCCCCTAACTGGGGGAGGGGAGATGGAGTTCCCCTCGGAGCTGCTCTTCCTCTGGGTCAGGATCCCCCCCCTCTTCTCCAGCTCCAGAAACGCCAGGAGCCTTAAAATCAGTCAGGGAGAATAGCTCAGGGTGGAAATGGGGGGTCCTTGGTGGTCTCTGAGCTTCGGGGTTTCCCCAGAGACGTCTCATTACCCAAACTGGGTAACATCATCAGGGCAGCAACCAACCACCAACCTCAGGGTCCTCCAACTCTTACAGGGACTTTTTGCGCAACTCTTTCAGGGCATCTGCAGAGCTTCAGCTTCCAGCACCCACACAGATACACACACACACAGAAAGACACAATCAGAAAGACACACAAAGGGTTTCGGAGCACATGGTCCTGGGAAGGCAGATTGGGGATCCAAAAGCGGAGAAGGAAGGAGAAGAGGCGGGGCCTCAAGGAGTAGGCGGAGCCTGAGAGTAAGCCGGAAGCTTCCCCCCCACCCCCTCTTGCGTTCCAGTGGTTGGATCTCCGCTTTCCTTCGCCCTGCGAGGATCGTTGCTGGATACTTTTGGAAAGACTTCTGGGTCCCACTCGGGGCAGGTAAGGCTGCTCTCCCTCCGGCCTCCAGGCCGCCCCTCCTGCCAGCAGATCTTCTCCCCGCCAGGAGGAAAGGAGCTGCGGATTCCGCTCCTCGGCTTGCAGGGTTTTCCTGGGGAAATCCGGCTCTGGCGTTGCCTGCAAGCAGTGGATCCCGCCCTTCCCACCAGGGGGGCTGTAGAGCCAGTTCCGTCAGAGCACGAGGTCTCTGAGCATGCGAATCCCGCAAGTGCATTTGAAAAAATTGTAAATTGTGCTTTAAAATATTTACTGAGATTTCTAATGTGTTATTAACACACTCTGATCTCTTTGCAACGGGGAGGTTTTGGGGGGAAAGGAAAGAAGTTTAAATTAGTTGAACTGAGCTCGTTTTTTCTTAACCCACAAAACAGATCCTCTTTCTTTGAGCTCTGTCTGAAAGGCGAAGAATGAAATCCTTTGTTTTTATGCTAATCTTTTCTTTGTTTCTGCTTTAAAAAGATACGTAGAATTTCTAAACTTTGTATTTTCCTTGTTTTGCCCAGAAGAGGCTGTGATGTGGGAGCTCCTCCTTGGTGGATGTTTTCCAAAGCACAAAGGAAGTTTTGAGGGGGATCTTGTGAGGAGCTGCTGGAACAAGCTGATGGCCAGAAGGCTCACTTGAATAATTGTAAATAAATTTATGAAAAGCCTAACTGGAATCTTTGTGGCCTTGCAGCCTCCAAAAAGAGCAGGAAAGAGCAGCCCTTTTCACACATGCTCTGCCCCATCTGATCTCTCTCATCTTCCACCGAGTTTTCCTTCGCACAACTATGCTTTGGTCCCTGTTGGACTTCATCCTGCTGGTTTCTTCCATTTTGTCTTCTTAAGATATTTTTGAATTACGATTCAATCTTCATCATTTTGTATCCTCATCCAATAATTCTATTTTCTCCTGCCTCTTCCAGGTCATTTACAGATCATGTTCAATATCACTGTCTGCATCTGAGCCTTTTTCATTTCTCTTTGCAGGAGACCAGTGAGGATGTGGCTGTGAACTTCACAGAGGAGAAAGAGACGTTCCTGGATTGGGATCCACCAACCTTTGGCCAGGACTCCATTCCAGAGAATTTGGAAATTGTGGCCTGGATGGAGAAGCAGCTTCCTGCACAAAGGGCCAATCGATTAAGGAGAAACCAGATCGGTCAGCAGTGAGGGTCATACCTGGCCTTGACCCAGAGACCTCTTCATTGTGAGTAAACAAAGGTGAGTAAACAAATCTTGGTTAAATCTTGGTTTGGAGAACCAGCATCCATTTTTTAAAATCTTTATTTGACAAATGAGCAATGCAGAAAAATTGGGTTTTGCTCCCAAGGTGCTGGGTGAGGGCATAATGTAGTCCCATTGAGGATTATACGTTGAATGCGATTGGTCAGCCAGTTATGAATCCATCAGGTGGTGATGCTATCCCACATTTTGTTTATCTTGCCAAGAACTAGGTTGCGGTCTACTTTGTCACATGCCTTACTGAAGTGCACGTAGGCTATGTCCACAGAATTTTAGTCGCTTTGTTCAAAGAATGCAGTAAGGTTTTTAGCCATGGTCTGTTTTTGACAAACCCATGTTGACTTGTAATAAAAGCTTTGTTTTTTTCTAGGCTTTGGCAGATCCATTGCTTGATGATCTTTTCCAGGATCTTTGCAGGATCTGATGCCAGGCTGTCTTTAGCTTCCTGGACCTAATCCCCCCCCCCTTTTATACTTTCTTTGATAAATATACAAAAAGTGTCATGAGGATGCCCGGATCGAAAAGTCATGGTGGGATGGAGTTCATATGTGCAAAAGTGAGAAGAAGCAGGAAAAAGGGATAAGAATCAGAAATGGGTTGTTTACATTAGCCTGAACTCTTTTTCCTTCTCTTTTGCTTATGCGATGCCTTAGTTTAGTTTAGTTTAGTTTAGTTTGTCATTGCACCTTGTACAACGAAATTAAATTCTATCTTTAGTGTACTTTATGACTATAAAAAAATAAATCAAAAACACACATCCTTCCCATTCTATGCAATTGAAAGAAAACCCCTGATATTGCATTAATATTGCACTATACAGTAGAATTCAATCTAGTTACTGTTCTGGGATAGAAGCTGTTTTTCAGCCTCTTTGTCCTTGTTTTTATTATCCTGTATCGTCTGCCAGATGGTTTGTTGTTAGTTGCGAAGTCGTGTCCGTCCCATCGTGACCCCATGGACAATGTTCCTCCACGCCTTCCTGTTCTCTGCCATCCTCTGGAGTCCATTTAATCTCATTCCTACTGCTTCAGTGTCTCCATCCAGCCACCTCATTCTCTGCTTTCCCCTTCTTTTTTTGCCCTCAATCTTTCCTAGCATTAGGCTCTTCTCCAGTGAGTCCTTTCTTCTCATTTGGTGGCCAAAGTATTTGAGTTTCATCTTCAGGATCTGGCCTTCTAAAGAGCAGACAGGGTTGATCTCCTCTAGGACTGACCGGTTTGATTGCCTTGCAGTCCAAGGGACTCGCAGGAGTCTTCTCCAGCACCATAATTCAAAGACCTCAATTCTTTGGCGCTCAGATGGTAATAGTTTTTAAAAAAGGGTGCCCAAAATGAGATGGATCTTTAAGAATGTTTTGAACTTTCTTAAGGCAGTGGGAGCTATAAAGCTCTTCCAAAGAGGGGAGAGGGCAACCAATGATCCTCTGGGCAATGATGTTTACCTTCTGGAGCGACTTCTTGGCAAACCACACACAGGTGCAGTAAGTTAAAATACTCTTTATGGTGCAGCGGTAGAAGGTCACTTAGTTTTGGGTAATTCCTGTAGTTTGTCCTGGACTTATGACCACAATTGGACTCTTGGTCATTGAGCAAAGTGGTCATTAAGTAAGATGTCATGTGAGAGCTTGGCTCAATGACTACAACACTGTACTCCTGATTGTGGTTGTTAAGCGATTTCACGTATCGTTAAGCAGACAAAGTCCCAGGTAAGGAATGTGGGGTTGTCTGAAGTGAGCAGGAGAGGCCTTGTGATTCCCAGGCACAGGCCGCATTTCATTTCAGGGCTCCTGGAGAACGCAAGAGATGCTTTGGGACTCGTTGCTTGGAAACTGTATGGAACATGCAGCGTGGAAAATGGAGCTAGGTTGCAAAGGCCTCCGATGTGGGGATTAAGGCCGCATTTCTCAGTGGTAGCGGTGACACTGGGGTGAAGGCCAGGCCTGGGGACAGTGGCAGATGGCTGAGAGTGCTGAAGGCCTCCACTCAAGGCCCAGGCCCAGCCCAGCATTGCTGTCAGTCAGGGCTGCTTTGCATGGCCGGCCTCAGGCTTCCAGGGGTGGCTGCAGCTTTGCATCCCACTTTAGTGGGTGGCTCCCCAATTTATGGATAGCCTCTGACGATATCTCTCTTGCAGATGTACTGTAGGGGCTCCATCACTTTATCTCAGGTGTACTGAGCACCCTACCCTAGGCAGAGGGTCAGACT
Organism: Diadophis punctatus similis; assembly: GCA_023053685.1. Lineage (NCBI taxonomy): Eukaryota > Metazoa > Chordata > Lepidosauria > Squamata > Dipsadidae > Diadophis > Diadophis punctatus. The sequence goes on along the minus strand of JALIGW010000002.1, from coordinate 245,277,704 downwards.
GGAAGACCCTCAAGGTCCCTGCCAAGGCTAAGATTTCATGATTCTCTCCGTGTCTCAAAAGGAAATATAATTGTTCATTTCTTTCTCCTTCTAACAGCGGATAAAAGATTGTGACGATTTACCTGCAAGCCAACTATCAACAGATAATAGAAAATCAACATAAGGCAGCAACCGCCAGAAAGCATGGGGCCTGGGAAACTCTTCGATCCCCCGTCAGACACAAGCAGCCCTCCGAAAAACCACGGAAGAACCCATGAATGCTCAGAGTGTGGGAAATCCTTTGCTCGCAGGTCCCTCCTTTTGACCCACAGGAAGGTCCATGTGGGAAGTGGATCCAGGCAAGGTTTGGAGAGTGAGAAATCCAACTCTGGAAAAGAAACAAAAGGTCTCAGAAGCTCCTCCAAACTAAAACCCTATAAATGTGAGGAATGTGACTTACGCTTTGGTCAAAAGTCAAACCTTCTAACACATCAGAAAATCCACACTGGAGAGAAACCTTATCAGTGTGTGGAATGTGGGAATTTTTTCCGTGAAAAAAACACTCTCAGAAACCATGAGAGAATTCACACAGGGGAGAAACCTTACAAGTGTTGGGAATGTGGGAAGAGCTTTTCTCGGAAGTCAAGTCTTTCGCGCCATGAGAAGATTCATGCAGGAACAAAGTCTTACAAGTGCTTTGAGTGTGGAAAATGTTTCACCCAGAGTTCAGGTCTTCGGAGTCATTGGAAAACACACACAGGGGAGAAAAACAAAAAGTGCCTCGAATGTGGGAAATGTTTTTCCCAGAAATCAACCCTGGTGGAACATCAGAGAATTCACACCGGAGAGAGACCCTATGAATGCCCAGAATGTGAGAAGCGATTTATGTATTCTTTTGAACTTCGGAGACACCAGAGGTGGCACAAAGGAGAAAAACCCTATGAATGTGGGGAGTGCGGGAAACGATTTCTTACACAAAAAGAACTTCGGGTTCATCAGAGAATCCACACTGGGGAGAAGCCATTCAAATGTGGGGAGTGTGGGATGTGCTTTTCTCGAAAACACAACCTTGGAAGGCATCAGAGGGTCCATACGGGAGAGAAGCCATACAGATGTGAAGAATGTGGAAAATCTTTTGCTTATAAGGATGGACTTTGGACACATCATAAAATCCACACAGGGGAGAAACCATATCAATGCATCAACTGTGGAAGATTTTATAGTACCTCATCAGCCCTTAGAAGTCATGAGAAAATTCACACAGGGGAAAAAAATTACAAATGTTTGGATTGTGGGAGAACATTTGCTCATTCATCTCACCTTAGAGTTCACAGTCGAATCCATACAGGAGAGAAACCCCACAAATGCCCAGAGTGTGATAAATGTTTTTCACGAAAATATTCTCTTGTGATGCATCAACGAATCCACATTGGAGAAAAACCGTGTAAATGTCTGGAGTGTGGGAAATGTTTTGCCCGTTCTTCAACACTTGACATGAACACCCGAAAACATGCAGGAGAGTAGCCTCACAACTGTGCAGTGTCAGAAACGTTTTCATAGCAAATCAAAGCTAAAAAAGCACCAAAAAGTCAATAGCAGAGATAAATCTCTTCAGCTGTGAACAACATTGGGAGCCCTTTTTTCCAACACATCTTAATGTTTACCAGGAACTTCACACAGTAACAGAAGGGAAATCCTACAATTGTTTGGTGTGGGGAAAATGTTTTTCCTAGTCAAGCAACCTCAAATCCCATCAGAGAGTAAACAATGAGGCAAAAGGGTGTAAATCAGGGGTCGGGAACCTATGGCTCGCTAGCCAGATGTGGCTCTTTTGATGATTGCATATGGCTCGCAGCAGGGGTGAAATCCTCCCGGTTCTTCGATACTCCGCATTGCCCGAAAACCCTGTAACTAAACGCCCAGAGAGAACGTTAGCAACGTGGAAAGAGGGGCGACATTGACAACTACCGCTGCTTGAGCGGTGGGCCAATAAGAGAGCCCGCTGATGGGGCCACGTGAGGGACGTTTGTGTGGAAAGACAGTTGGGAAACCAAGGAAACGGTTAGCGGGAGTGAAGCGGTGAGAGGGCGGGGCCGGGGCCGAGCACGCGCGGCAGGTGAGGGGCTTTGTGTGAGAGTGTAGACTTGGCTTTCTTGCTTCCCTTCGCGCGTCGTCCCGCTGCTCTGTTAATTGTCAGGCCGTATCAACCTCCCCCTTTTTCTGTGGTGCCTAATGGTGGGATAGTTTGAATAAATAAGCCAAGCGGCCGAAGGAGCCTTGGAGCTCCGATGCTGCCCTGCTCTAGTCGCCTGCTGGGAAGGCTGCAGCAGCCACCATCAGCTGGCGGCATAAGGCAAGAGGCAGGCGGGAGACGCGGGCAGGAGCTGGCTGTCGAGGGAGCGCGCGGCTGAGAGGCATCTCGCGCGGGGAGGAAACTTTGTCTGGCTTGGCTTCGAGAGCGAGCAAGCAAGCGAGAGCAGCGCAGCCACAGCGGGAAGGGAAGCAAGCAGCCTGCTCTGCCACTCAAGCCAGCGGCCGCCAGAAGCAACAAGGGCGTTAGGAAAAGAGAAGGAAAAGATAGAACTGAAGGAAAGAGTGCTAGCGGCGGTGGCGGCGCTCCTCCTTCTCTTTTCCTAACGCCATTGTTGCTTCCGGCGGCCGCTGGCTTGAGTGGCAGAGCAGGCTGCTTGCTTCCCTTCCCGCTGTGGCTGCACTGCTCTCGCTTGCTTGCTCGCTCTCGAAGCCAAGCCAGACAAAGTTTCCTCCCCGCGCGAGATGCCTCTCAGCCGCGCGCTTCGAGAGCGAGCAAGCAAGCGAGAGCAGCGGGAAGGGAAGCAAGCAGCCTGCTCTGCCACTCAAGCCAGCGGCTGCCGGAAGCAACAAGGGCATTAGGAAAAGAGAAGGAGGAGCGCCGCCACCGCCGCTAGCACTCTTTCCTTCAGTTCTATCTTTTCCTTCTCTTTTCCTAACGCCCTTGTTGCTTCCGGCGGCCGCTGGCTTGAGTGGCAGAGCAGGCTGCTTGCTTCCCTTCCCGCTGTGGCTGCGCTGCTCTCGCTCGCTTGCTTGCTCGCTCTCGAAGCCAAGCCAGACAAAGTTTCCTCCCCGCGCGAGATGCCTCTCAGCCGCGCGCTCCCTCAGCCGCCACCAGCACTCTTTTCTTCATTTGGGAAAAAGGATCTTGTGGTGCTGAGGGCTAGGAAAGAGGGAAGAAGAGAAAAGGGAAGGAAGGAAGACCAGAGATGAAAGGAAGGAAGGAAGGAAGGAAGGAAGGAAGGAAGGAAGGAAGGAAGGAAGGAAGATCAGAGATGAATGAAAGGAAGGAAGGAAGGAAGGAAGGAAGGAAGGAAGACCAGAGATGAAAGGAAGGAAGGAAGGAAGGAAGGAAGGAAGGAAGACCAGAGATGGAAGGAAGGAAGGAAGGAAGAGGAAGAAGAAGAGGAAGGGTGGGAGGAAGAGAAAAAAGTGAGAGGGAAAGAAAGAAAGAAAGAAAGAAAGAAAGATTTTAGGAAGGAAGAAAGACAGAAAGAAAAAGAAAGATGGTAGGAGGGGTAGTCTTATACGAAGAGTATATCCCAAACTCTATATTTTCATTGGAAAAGTTGGGGGTCGTCTTATATGCCCAGTCGTCTTACACGCCGGAATATACGGTATATGGCTCTCACTGAAATAAATTTCCAAATTTTTTGCTTTCATGGCTCTCTTAGTCAAAAAGGTTCCCGACCCCTGGTGTAAATGTTGGGAGTGTGAGAATATTTTGCTCACAAAGCTGATTTAGTAACTTACCTGAGTGATTACATAAAAGAGTTATGAGTATGTGGGGAGTAGATATAGTGTTTTGCAGAGTACAGGAAGTCCTTGACCTATGACCACAAATTGGAATGGATTTCCGGTCATTAGTTCCTTTAGTCGTAAGTCAAGGAACCAGGTATTTCTCTTTTAATTTTTTACTAGATTGTGTTGATCCATGAGGAGACCTGAAAATTTAGAGAGGAGAAAATGGGGCGAAGGGTGGAATGAATCTGGTGGTTTATTTAGTGAAAAAGTTTTGTTGTTGAATCTTCTGGCTGAGGATGAAGAGGAAAAGTTTCTTTTTCCTATTATATTTTTGGAAGGAATTTTTCTCCTTTTTTCATTGTTTTTTCATATATTCATACACAAATATTTGTATTAACTTTCTTTCTTTGCATATAATCCTTAATAAAAGTATTGTTTAAAATAACCAAAGGGCTTTTTTCAGGAGATGGACTGGGTGGCTCAAAGCAGACAAGATGGCAGTTCAGATTGAGCCATACTGTGCAGCCGAAGTGGCTCGCTAACCTCCCCTAGATCAGGAAATGGGCTGCGAGGAGGAGGAAGGCCATCAGGGAGTCAAGGGCCCATGTTTCCCAGCAGCTACTAGAGGGTGGAGCCACACTTATCAGGGAAGGGGCAGGAAACCTGTCGCAAGAGGCTACGGAAAGATGCGCCCTAGAGGAGAGATGGAGAATTATCGGTCCCAGCAGGATCCACCCTTGTTGGGGGGTCTGGACGGGGGGGGGGGAGGCGCTTCCTGATGGGCCTCCTCCATCTTCTCAGGGTGGAAAAAGGCAGGCAGATGCTCAACTGGTCCAGCAATCTGCCTAATGCTCTGGAGGGAAAGTTGGATCTCAGTGTGGTCTCTTTGCCCCCCCCCAAAAAAACGGTAATATCCATGCTTCTCTATCCCTCTTCCTTTGGGGGGAAATCTGGTTAGGGGGTCACAGTAAGGATACCTACTGGGCTTTCCCAGCCCTTTGACTCCCACCTTCCCTGGATACCCCAAACTTTCCTTCTCCCCACAAATCTCCATCCCCGCTACTTTCTTTGAAGGCCTTTTTTCTGTCCCTCCCAAATAGACCCCCTGTAGCCCCCCCCCAAAACCATCTCAAAGGGAGGGGCCCCAGCACCCTCCATTAAAGGGAGAGTTTGGAAGGACAACTCAGACCCCCCCCCCTCCAGTAGAAGCAGAGAGGGTGAGATTTTCAGTCTTCTGTCTTTCAGAAGTTAAAGAAGAGAGAAAGATAGGGGAGAAAAAAGAATACAAGAAAAAAAGAAGACAGAACAAGAAGGGATAACAAGTAGAGTATTAAGAGAAACTAGAACTACAAGAAAACAATACAAATTGAAGTGGGAGAAGAAATCAAACTGATATCTATTAATATCAATGGAATTAATGCACCAAAATAAGAGAAAAAATATTTTACAAAACTAAGAAAACTCGATACAGAAGTAATATTATAAGAAGTCCATATTAAAAAAAAAGAGCAAAGCAAGCTATTGGAAAAATACTTGATCGATTGGAAACCAGAAATCTTTTTTTTAAACTAGGAATTATGTTTGGAAATTATGTAAAGAAATATATTCACAGAATTGCAAAATAAGGAAGAATCACAATATTATCTACCTTGGAATAGGTTTTATGCATGGTTAAAAAATAGGGACTCAATATTACGAAATGTGCAAATAATGACTTGTTAATGTATATATAAAATCGTAACAAAATGGAAAAGAGATATATGAAATAGGATAAAAAGTACACCAGAAAGTTGATACATATAGAAGAAATAGGTATGGAAATGATTTACAAATATATCAAAAATATTTAAAATATAAGTATATAAAATTTTTGTGGACCGATCTTGTGCTATAACCAAAATAGGTACTATGATTCCTAACAATATATGTTTGTGCGTTATGTAATGTTTTTGTGTATATAATGAAAAAGGAAAAAAGAAAAAAAAAGCCTGAGGCCATGGGTTCCAGTCCTGCCTTGGCCATGAAAGGCAGGTGGGTGACCTTGGGCCAGTCACTCTCTCAGCATAACCCACCTCACAGGGTTGTTGTGAGGCAAATAGGTAAAGGAAGATGTGTGGGATATGTTCACTGCCTTGAGTTAGTTGTAAAAATATTAAAGGCAGATATCTATAAATAAAAATAAAAAATCATTTTCCGTTTTGCAGTGGCTTGGCTGCCTTGTTTCCCTTTTGTATTGTGTTGCCTCCATTGGGAACAGGAATGAGATCTGGGTTCCTCCCCCAAACATTCCCCTTTCCTGTCTTGGGGTCTCCGGGGATTAGGAATTCCCGCTTCCAGCCTGCAGAGAGGGACACTCTTCCCATGGGCAGAGGAACCCTCCACACCCACGCCCATCGGAGGAACAGAGGAGCTTTCGGAGAACGGGGTCCTGGCTGGGAGGGGAGATTAGAGGGGAGGGGCGGAGGGGGGAGAAGAGGGGCCTGGAAAGGGGTGGGGCCCCAGTGTGGGGGCGGGGCCCGAGAGGAGAGCAGAAGCCCCGCCCTCGCTTCTCCCCTCCCACTCACTGGATTTCCGGTTCCCTCCATGAATCCCGCTTCTTTAGAGGATCGATGATTGATCCCTCGGGAGAAGCTCCTGGATCTGATTCCTGCTCGGGGCAGGTGGGGCTGCTCTCCCTCCGGCTTCCAGGCCGCCCCTCCTACCAGGAGATCTCCCCCCCCCCAAGAGGAAGGGAGCTGCGGATCCTGTTCTTCGGCTGGCCGGGTTTTCCTCGGTCAGATCAGGCTCTAGCTTTGCCTGCAGAGAGTGGATCCCTCCCTTCCCTCCAGGGGGGCAAAGGGGGCTCCGTCCCCGGGCTGGATCTGCCCCCTCCTCGCCCGGCCAAGGATCCCCGGGGGGCTGCGGGTGGATCCGGGAAGGAGGTTTGGGGGAAGTTTCTTTCCAAAGGTCTCTTTGTGGTCCGTCAGAGCACGAGGTCTCTGAGCATCCATATCCCTCACGCTCAGTTGGAAAAAGTGGAGTAAACGGAGCTTTAAAACATATATTGAGGTTTGTAACACAGATTGACCTCATTGCAATGGGGAGGGGAGGGTTTGGGGGAAAGAAAAGGTTTAAATTAACTGAATTTTCATGTTTTCTTAATACTCAATATATCCTTTTTCTTTGAGCTGCATGTAAAAGGCCAACAATGAAATCCTTTCTTTTAATGCTGATGTTTACTTTGCTTCTGCTTCAGACAGTGGGTAAAATTTCTAAACTTGGTACTTTTCTTCTTTTGCCCAGAAGAGGCTGTGATGTGGGAGCTCCTCCTTGGTGGGTGTTTTCCAAAGCACAAAGGAAGTTTTGAGGGGGGTCTTGTGAGGAGCTGCTGGAACAAGCTGATGGCCAGAAGGCTCATTTGAATAATTGTAAATAAATTTGTGAAAAGCCTAACTGGAATCTTTGTGGCCTTGCAGCCTCCAAAAAGAGCAGGAAAGAGCAGCCCTTTTCACACACGCTCTGCCCCATCTGATCTCTCTCATCTTCCACTGAGTTTTCCTTCGCACAACTATGCTTTGGTCCCAGTTCGACTTCAGCCTGCTTGTTTCTTCCATTTTCTCTTATTAAGATATTTTTGAATTACAATTCAATCTTCATAATTTTGTATCCTCATCCAATAATCCTATTTTCTCCTCCCTCTTTCAGATCATTGACAGATCATGTTCAATATCACTGTCAGCATCTGAGCTTTTTTCATTTCTCTTTGCAAGAGAATTGAAGTTAGTAAGTTAATTTAGAATAATATTATCTTATTATTATCATGACGAAATTTAATATTTGATGATCACTTATGTAACATTTAGTTAAGTTTTATCTTAGAGGTTATTTTTAATGTCAATAATATCAGTTTAAGATTTGTGTATTTTATATTTAGTTATTACTTATGTAACATTTACCTTGTATAAGATAGAGGACTGAAGGGAGGAGGGAGGAGGTTTGTTTGTTTGTATTGTTAAAGAGTTTTCTCTTTCTTTCTTTCTTTTTTTTTTCTTTTTTGTATCTTTACTATTGTATACAAATGCGATATATTAGTAGTGTATAATCTGGAGTTGAAGTTTTTTTAAAAAATAGTGTTCTTTTTTTCCCCTCTTTTTTTTCTCTTTTTATTAACAATTTAAATTTATTATTATGCCCTGTATTATCTCTGGGAAGTCCGGGGGGGGGGAGGTGGGGAGGGAAGGGGGTGGGTTTGGGGGGGGGGAGAAAAAAACAAAAATGTTTGTACTTTATATTTAATATTTTGCTACTACTTATGTAAGTCTGTACTAATAAAACTTTTTGAATAAAAAAAAAAGATATTTTTGAATTACGATTCAATCTTACTTGTTTTGTATCCTCGTTCTATTTTCTCCTCCCTCTTCCACATCATTTACAGATCATGTTCAATATCACTGTCAGCATCTGAGCCTTTTTCATTTCTCTTTGCAGGAGACCAGTGAGGATGTGGCCGTGAACTTCACAGAGGAGAAAGAGACATTCCTGGATTGGGATCCACCAATCTTTGGCCAGGACTCCGTTCCAGAGAATTTGGAAATTGTGGCCTGGATTGAGAAGCAGCTTCCTGCACAAAGAGCCAATCGATTGATTGAGAAACCAATTCGGTTAGCAGGGAGGGTCATACCTGGCCTTGAGCCAGAGACCTCTTCATTGTAACTTTAAAGGTGAGTAAACAAATCTTGGTTTGCAGAACAAGCATCCATTTTTTAAAATCTTTATTTGACAAATGAGCAATGCAGAAAGATTGGGTTTTGCTCCCAAGATGCTGGGTGAGGGCATAATGTAGTTCCATTGAGGACTATACGTTGAATGTGGTTGGGCAGCCAGTTACGAATCCATCAGGTGGTGATGCTATCCCACATTTTTTGTTATCTTGTCAAGAACTAGGTTGCGGGCTACTTTGTCACATGCCTTACTGAAGTCCACGTATGCCATTTCCACAGAATTTTAGCCGCTTTGTCAAAGAATACAGTAAGGTTTTTAGCCGTGGTCTGTTTTTGACAAACCCATGTTGGCTTGTAATGAAAGCTTTGTTTTTTTTCTAGGCTTTGGCAGATCCATTGTTTGATGATCTTTTCCAGGATCTTCACAGGGTCTGATGCCAGGCTTTATTTCGCTTCCTGGACCTAATCCCCCCCCCCCCCGTTTTTATACTTTATTTGATAAATATACAAAAAGTGTCATTTCACTTTTAAATGAAAAGAGATGCTTTGGGACACGTTGCTTGGAAACGGTACGGAACATGCAGCGTGGAAAATGGAGCTAGGTTGCAAAGGCCTCCGATGTGGGGATTAAGGCCGCATTTCTCAGTGGTAGCGGTGACACTGGGGTGAAGGCCAGGCCTGGAGACAGTGGCAGATGGCTGAGAGTGCTGAAGGCTCCACTCAAGTCCCAGGCCCAGCCCAGCATTGCTGTCAGTCAGAGCTGCTTTGCATGGCCGGGCTCAGGCTTCCAGGGGTGGCTGCAGCTTTGCATCCCACTTTAGTGGGTGGCTCCCCAATTTATGGATGGCCTCTGCCTCTCTCCTCCTCCTCCTGAGATGCCCCACGACTATTGCCTGCACCTCCCCCCACTTAAGGTCCAAGATCACTTAATGATTGCAACCAGGTGTGTGGGATGGCAGTTGTGGAGTGAAATGATCCCGTGATCCCTCCTCTAACCACTGTGTCCTGGTTCCAACTAATGAACCCAAACCATTCAGTACTCTGAGATTTTAGGCTTCCTCAAAGAACTGCTTTATTGAGTACATCATTTCGGCACGGATGAACTTAAAACCAGCTCCAGCTGTTTCCCACGCTTTCAGCGTAATTAAACATTAGAGATCCCCCCTCCCCTAGGGTCACAGGTCACATTGCCAAATTAGGTGTTCTTGCATCTCCTGGCAACAAGTTCCATTCTCCTGCCGGCACCTGTTGGGAATGACCTTGGTTCCCACGAGATAGCAGGTTGTTTTGGCTAGATCGCATTCCATTCTTCTGCCCCCTCCCCGAGTTGTGTGGCAACTAGAGAAACGGAAGATGGCTGCGGCAGGCTCACTCCATTTCAGAGTTGACACACTGCTTCACTGAAGGAGCGAGTTTCCAGTCCAACCGTGGTCATACATTCAGGACATATCTCTTACGAATTTAGGGACTCCCTCAATGTGCCTCAGGTGTACTGAGCATCCTACCCTGGGCAGAGGGTCAGACTGGAAGATCCCCAAGGTCCCTGCCAAGGCTAAGATTTCATAATTCTCTGTGTGTCTCAAAAGGAAATATAATTCTTCACTTCTCTCTCCTTCTAACAGAGGATAAAAGATTGTAACCAAAGATTTACCTGCAAGCCAACTATCAACAGTTAATAGAAAATCAACATAATGCAGCAACCACCAGAAAGCATGGAGCCTGGGAAACTCTTGGATCCCCCATCAGACACAAGCAGCCCTCCAAGAACGCCCAAAAGAACCCATGAATGCTCAGAGTGTGGGAAATCCTTTGCTTGCAGGTCCCTCCTTTTGACCCACAGGAAGGTCCATGTGGGAAGTGGATCCATTCAAGGTTTGGAGGGTGAGAAATCTTTCTCTGGGAAAAACTCCAAAGATCTCAAAAGCCCCCCTAGCCGAAAACCCTATAAATGTGTGGAATGTGACTTATGCTTTAGTCAAAAGTCAAACCTTCTTACACATCAGAAAATCCACACTGGAGAGAAACCTTATCAATGTCTGGAATGTGGGAAATTTTTCAGTGAAAAAACCCATCTCAGAAACCACGAAAGAATTCACACAGGGGAGAAACCTTACAAGTGTTGGGAATGTGGGAAGAGCTTTTCTCAGAACGCAGGTCTTTGGTCCCATGAGAAGATCCATGCAGGAGTTAAACCTTACAAGTGCTTTGAGTGTGGAAAATGTTTCACCCGGGGTTCATCTCTTCAGAGTCATTGGAAAACACACACAGGGGAGAAAAACGAAAAGTGCCTCGAATGTGGGAAATGTTTTTCCCGGAAATCAAATCTGGTGCAACATCAGAGAATTCACACCAGAGAGAGACCCTATGAATGCCCAGAATGTGAGAAGCGATTTATGTATTCTTCTGATCTTCGTGAACACCAGAAGAGGCACAAAGGAGAAAAATCCTATGAATGTGGGAAGTGCGGGAAACCTTTTCTTACACGAAAAGAGCTTCAGATTCATGAAAGAAGCCACACAGGAGAGAAGCCATTCGAATGTGGGGAGTGTGGGATGTGCTTTTCCCAAAAACAATACCTTGTAAGGCATCAGAGGGTCCACACAAGAGAGAAGCCATACAGATGCGAAGGATGTGGGAAATCTTTTGCTTATAAGGCAGGACTTTGGAACCATCGTAAAACCCACACAGGGGAGAAACCATATCAATGCATCGACTGTGGAAGATTTTATAGTACCTCATCAGCCCTTAGAAGTCATGAGAAAATTCACACGGGGGAGAAAAACTACAAATGTTTAGACTGTGGGAGAGCATTTACTCGGTCATTTTCCCTTAGAGTTCACAGCCGAATCCATACAGGAGAGAAACCCCACAAATGCTCAGAGTGTGATAAATGTTTTTCGCAGAAAGTTTGTCTTGTGATGCATCAGCGAATCCACACTGGAGAAAAACCATATAAATGTCTGGAGTGTGGAAAATGTTTTGCCCAACCTTCAGCACTTCGCACGCACACCAGAAGTCACGCAGGAGAATGGCCTCACAAGTGCACAGAGTGTGAGAAACCTTTTCCTAGTAAATCGAAGCTGAAAAAGCACCAGAAAGTCCATAGCAGAGATAAATCTATTCAGCTGTGAACAACATTGGGAGCCCTTTTTTTCAAGACATCTTAATGTTTACCAGGAACTTCACACAGTGACACAAGGGAAGTCCTACAATTATTTGGTGTGAGTAAAATGTTTTTCCTAGTCAAGCAACCTCAAATCCCATCAGAGAGTACACAAAGAGGGAAAAGGGTGTAAATGTTGGGAGTGTGTGAATATTTTGCTCACAAAGCTGAATTAGTAACTTACCTGAGTGATTACACAAAAGAGTTATGAGTATGTGGGGAGTAGATATAATGTTTTGTAGAGTACAGGAAACCCTTGACCTATGACCACAACTTGGAATGGATTTCTGGTCATAAGTTCCTTCAGCCGTAAGTCAAGGAACCAGGTATTTCCCTTAATTTTTACTAGACTATGTTCATCAATGAGCAGAAGTGAAAATTTAGAGAGGAGAAAATGGGGCGCAGGGTGGAATGAATCTGGTGGTTTATTTAGTGATAAAGTTTTGATGTTGAATCTTCTGGCTGAGGATGAAGAGGAAAAGTTTCTTTTTCTTATTATATTTTTGGAAGGAATTTTTCTCCTTTTTTCATTGTTTTTTCATATATTCATACACAAACATTTGTATTAACTTTCTTTCTTTGCATATAATCGTTAATAAAAGTATCGTTCAAAATAATGAAGTGGGCCTTTTTCAGGAGATGGATTGGGTGGCTCAAAACAGACAAGATGGCAGTTCAGATTGTGCCATTCTGTGCAGCCAAAGTGGCTCTTGGACATCCCCTGGATCAGGAAATGGGCTGCGGGGAGGAGGAGGAGGAAGGCTATTAGGGAGTCCATGGCCCATGGTTCTCAGCAGCTACTAGAGGGTGGAGCCACACTTCTCAGAGAAAGGGCAGGAAACCTGTCGCAAGAGGCTACCGGAAAATGCCCCCTAGAGGAGAGATGGGGAATTGTCGGTCCCAAGAGGATCCACCCATGGATCCACCCAAAGAGGCACAGAATATGAGAGAGGGGAAGAGACCCCCCAGGAACTCTCTTGGGTACAAGGAAAGTAATATGCATGCTTCTCTATCCCTCTTCCTTGGGGGGGATCTGGGGAGGGGGTCACAATAAGGATACCTACACCCATACTCCTGGGCTCTCCCAGCCCTTCGACCCCCACTTTCCCTGGATACCCCAACATTTTCTTCTCCCTCAAATCTTCAGCCCCACTAGTTTTCTTTGAATGGTTTCCTGTCCCCCTTCCAAATTGCCCCCCTGTAGCCCCCCCCCAAGATCATCTCAAAGGGAGGGGCCCCCAGCACTCTTCACTGAAGGGAGAGTTTGAAGGACAACTCAGACCCCTCCCCATCCAGTAGAAGCAGAGAGGGTGAGGGGGGAAGATTTTCAGTCTTTGGGGTGGGGTGGGTTGAAGCTTCAGGGGGCTGTTCAGGGGCTGCTTCATGCCAGGACCGGAGGAGAGTGTGGACTTCCTTTTGTGCCCCCCTCCTCATGATTCTCAACCCTAATCTCCCTTTCTCTTTCTGCCTGGAGGGATGGACTAGATGCCCCTTTAAAGTCTTTTAAGGTTCCCTTGAGTCCAGCCTGGGTCTGCTGAGATTTTGAAAGGGGAGAGTGGAGGCAGGAGTCTCTATGGAGAGCCTCCATCCTCCAGGTCAGGGGTCCGCAACCTTAAAAACTCAAACTGAGGCACTGGACCGGATTGCGCCTTTGCGTTCTCTCTGTGGCAGTGGATCCCGGAAGGCTCCTTGGTTTACTGAGGAACTACGGGAGATGAAACGCCACATGAGACGGCTAGAGCGACGTTGGAGATCCACTAAAGCTGAATCTGACCGAACACTTCTAAGATCCTTTATTTGGACTTATTTAGTGGCGATACGGGCAGCAAAATGCTTGCATTTTCCCGCACTTATTGCATCTGCTGATTCGCACCCAGCCGCCCTGTTTAGGGTGACGCGTTCCCTTCTGAATGGGAAGGAAGCGGAGGAACCCTTACAGGGCAGAGCTGAGGAATTTGTACAGTTTCTGGTGGATAAAGTCGCTCAGATTCGGACAGACCTGGACTCCGATTGGGCAACTCAGGCCGAGGCGACAGGGGAAGGTCTTAGTCCAATTTTGTGGGACGAATTTGAACCAGTTACTCCTGAGGATGGAAGGATGGATATTCCTCGCAGTCATTTGGTGCTGAATCAGGGTGCAAAGGGGTGTGGAGCCTTTCCTGAGGCTGCTGAAGGGACCCTGTTGTAGACAGGAGGTTGGGGGGGTCCTTTCCACACAACCCCCCTCTGTTGTGGGAGGGCTGCTCATTTTGGCCAAGATGGCCGCTTTGGCCCCTCTTGCCATCCAGGGCTCCACTCTGTCCAGAAGGTGGAGGTGGCTGTCCTCGAAAGAGCCAGCCATGTCATTTTAGATGCAGATGGACGTCTCCTCCTGATGGGTTTGTCCTCCCATTCCCCCCTCCCAGTCAGTCAGAACTGAAGAAGCTTTTTAGATGAGAAGGGAAACGTTTTCAATGGGGAAAAAAAACCCAAGGAAGTCCAGTTTGCCTTTTTTTTGGGGGGGGGGAATCCACCTCTGGGAAGTGAAGCCAGAGTTTTGGGGCTCCTGACTCACTCTGGGGGGAGGAAGCCCCCAGCAGTGGCCGCTCCGGAGCATTTTTTAGAAGTTAGACAAGGGGGAGACTAAAGTGGTTGAAAGGCTGGGGTCCCCGGAAGCCCCTCCCTGCAGCCCCGTTTTTGCCTCCATTTGCTGCCCTGGTTAAATTCACATGTTCCCCTCTGAGCAGCAGCTCCTGGAGAGATGAAACGTTCTTCCCCCCAAGAGCCCAGAGCGAAGGAGCCCCCAGGAGACTCCCCCCCCCAGACCCCACACAGGAGAGACGCCCCTTCAGCACCCAGGACGCATAACCTCCACCAGCAACATTGGGGGAATCCCAGCAGAGCCCATGGATGCTGCCCCACAAGCGCCCCCAAAGAGAGAGGAAAGATACAGATGCTCCCAGTCTCAGAGGCGGCATCGGTGGGTCTGGATTGGGGGGGAGGGAGCCTTCTCGAACTTCGAAATTGAGAGTAGACAGGAAAGCGCAAGGACCAATGGGAATTCTCCCTTCTGCAGCGTCATCGGTGTCGGGGCAGAGTCTCCCTTGTCTTTCACCCACTGGAGGAGAAAGTTCGGTGCAGGGAGAGAAGCGGAGAAAGTGGGAGGGGGATCCGTTCAGTCTTTTGGGGGGGCCGCAGCTCAAGGGGGGGTTCATGGCAGCCCCGGTGGAGAGTGTAGACTTCCCTTTGCCCTCCCCATCGATCCGGCATGGAGTGGGGCCGCATTGGATGAAAAAAGAGGAGGCGCAGCCCCACAACCCGTGAGGATTTTGGGGGTCTCTGAGAGGGCTGAACGGAGAGTTCTTGGGGACCTTAAAACACAAAAAATGAAATGAAATGAACTGAAATAAGCTAGAAAGGAAGTTCCAGGCCCTCCTTGGCCATCAAAGCCAGCTGGGTGACCTGGAGCCCCTCATTCTTTCAGCCTAGCCCACCTCACAGGGTTGTTGTGAGGCAAATAGGAGGAAGATGTGTGGGATATCTTCGCTGCCTTGAGTGATTGGTAAAAGTAATGAAGACGGGAGATAATATTTAAAGAGTCTACTCTGCAGAGGCCTAGCAGTATTTCCAGGCCTCTTTCCCTTCTCAGCTGCTGAGCGGCAATATCTGTATGGCCCCCATGGGAAGAAGAGCATGAAATCTGGGCTGCTCCCCCAAACTCTCTTCTTTCTCGTCCCGGGGACTCTGGGGTTTGCACACGACCATCCCAAAGAAAGTGGGACTCTGCGGAAAACCCACCCAGGCTCATGGTCTTAAGAGACCCCCACCCAATTTAAATTCTCATGATGGAGGGCCATGTAACCTCTGCACCAGGGGCTCTTGCGGATCCCTCTAAGACGTGAAGCTATTTGAATTCAAAGCTCCTGGGAGGAAAATTAAAGATTTATTCTGCAGTTAGGAGGAAACACCAATAAAGTATTTTAGCAGGTAGAACAAGAGTTAACTGCTGCTAGTTACTGGCACTTTGAACGGAGTTCCTAAACAGAACCACCTCAAAAGGGCATCTCTCTGACTGGCCTCAGACAAACACGCAAGTACGCCAGCAGGAAGCGTGAGGAGAGGGTCACTCTTCCCATGCTCAGAGGAACCCTCGACCCGGACGCCCATCGGAGGAACAGAGGAGCTTTGGGACCACGTGGTCTTGGCAGGGAGGGGAGTTGGGGGGGGTGAAAGGGAAGGAGGGGGGGGAAGTAGTCGGCCAATGGGAGGAGCTTCAAGGCGGAGGAGGAGCCCCGCCCTCGCCTCCGCCCTCCCACTGGCTGGATCGCCGCTTCCTTCCTCGAGTGCCGCTTCTCCCTTTTGGAGGATCGGCGCTGGATCCCTCGGGAGAAGTTCCTGGATCCCGCTCGGGGCAGGTGGGGCTGCTCTCCCCTCCAGGCCGCCCATCCTGCCAGGAGATCTTCCCCCCGCCAGGAGGAAGGGAGCTGCGGATCCCGCTCTTCGGCTGGGCGGGTTTTCCTCGGGGAGATCCGGCTCTGGTGTTGCCTGCAGGGAGGGGATCCCTCCCTTCCCTCCAGGGGGGCAAAGGGGGCTCCGTCCCCGGGGTGGATCTGCCCCCTCCTCGCCCGGCCAAGGCTCTCCGGGTGGATCCGGGAAGTTGCTTTGGGTAAGTTGCTTTGTGAAGGTCTCTCTGTGGTCCGTTTGAACAGGAAGCCTCTGAACATCCGTTTCCCTCAAGCGCAGTTGGAAAAATGGAGTCAACGGAGCTTTAAGAGGTTTTTTTGAGATTTGCAATGTGGAATTAACAGACTGACTTCGTTGCAATGGGGAGGGGAACTTTTGGGAGATAGAAAAGATTTAAATGATTTGAGTGGAGCTCATGTTTTCTTCCCCACCACCCCCAATAGATCCTCTTTCTTTGGGCTCCGTCTAAAAGGTGTACAATAAAATTCTTTATTTTTATTCCAATCTTTACTTTGCTTTTGCTTTAAAAATCTGGGCAGAATTTCTAAGGTTTATATTTTCCTTCTTTTGCCCCGAAGAGGCTGTGATGATCCACCTTCTTGGTGGATGTTTTAGAAACCACAAACTCTAAGGAAGTTTTGAGGCTGGTCTTGTGACCAGCTCCTAGAGAACAAGCTGATGGCCAGAAGGTTGCCTTGCGTGAGTTTAAAATGCCTGTCCAAAGTAGCATTGGGTCTGTGATGTCCTCCTGGCTACTTTACTTTGCAACCAGTGGAAAACTCGCCTGACCAATAACCAGCCAAGACACCGTCAAGACCTTTTGCTTGGTTTATTGCAATAAACGTGGAGAAACATTCAGAGTTTGGTTCTCTCCAAAGCTCACCATCTCAAATCAAGATCTTTATACCTTCCCTACAATGGCCGCTCATCCCTCCTGGTTCCCCATTGGCTGAGATGCTATGTGGTTACATTTTCTTTGACTGCCTTCTACATACTTCCTGCTTCCCTCCCCAAACATGCTAAATCATACATGACAGGTGAATTTAAAGGAGCAGACAGCCTATTCAAGGTGGGTCAATGTTCAATAGTTTATGGAGCTTGTTTTCTTTTAGCTTGTTTTCCAGTTCTTGGTTCCTTTATGGATTCTTCGAACAATCGGTTCTTTCCTGTTCTTCCGTTCTAGTTTTCTCTTTCCTGTTTTTCAGTTCGCTTTGTCTTATCTTTAAGCTGCTGGCTCTTTCCTCTTGCAGCTCCTTCCTCTTAACAATTTTAAATTTTGAAGACCTTTCACTTACCTGTATCAGTGTGGCAGCCCCTCCTTGGTGGATGTTTTAGAAACCACAAACTCTAAGAAATTTTGAGGCTGGTCTTGTGAGCAGCTCCTAGAAAAAGCTGATGGCCAGAAGGTTGCCTTGCATGATTTTAAAATGCCTGTCCAAAGTAGAATTGGGTCCGTGGAAGCCTGGATTCTTGGTGGCCTTGCAGCCTCCAAAAAGAGCAGGAAAGAGCAGCCCTTTTCACTCATGTTCTGCCCCATCTGACCTCTCTCGCCTTCCTTTGAGTTTTCCTACTCACAACTATGCTTTTGTCCCTCTTGGGCTTCCATCTTGCTGGTTTCTTCCATTTTGGCCCATCAAGATCTTCTTGAATCACGATTCTATCTCCATTGTTTTGTGTCCTCAACAAACAATCCTAGTTTTTCCTCCTTCTTCCAGGTCATTTATAGATTATGGTCAGTATTACTGTCGGCATCTGAGCCTTTTAAAAATGAACTTTAAAAATGAAACTTGGTTTGGACAATGAGCTTTTTAAAAAATCTTTATGTGATAAAACTGCAATGCAGTAAAATTGGGTTTTGCTACCAAGGTGCTGAGTGAGGGCGTAATTTCTTTAATCAATATTTGTTATAAGAAGCCACTCTTGGTCCAGTTGGAGGTGGACTCTGGGCGGAAGGCCACGGAGTGGGGGAGTCGCTACGGCTGGGTGGAGGCACCCCTGAAGCCGAAAGACGCACCCGGATGCAGCCGATGCTCTGCGTCATAATGGGCTCCATTGTAAAGCGCACCGGCATGTCATGGAGTCCAATACCAGCGGCGGAGAGAAACAGCCGGGTCGGGCGAGTGTTTCGGGGCGGAGAGGAAGTCGTGCATCTCCCTGAGGGACCGAGGTGCGTGGAGTACCAACAAGGGCCGGAAGAAACGCCCGCAAGCCCCAGCAAGAGATGAAGCTTCGCTCCCACTCTGGAATATGGAGCGAATCTGCATCCCCCACCCTCCCCTTCTCAGGCCAGGTGAGGAGTGACGGGGAGGCGAGGGCGAGGGGCGGGGACAGCAAGTGGTGGGTTCAGCCAACAGGAAGCCACAGCAGGGGGAAGAAACAGCCGCTGGTTGCTGACACCCATTGCTTCAGCCTGCCTGCGCCGCCACCACCACCCCTGCACTCCCTGCAGAGTTGCAAGTTGCACGTAGCTCCCTCTACGGCGGAGATTTCCAGCCCCACCATGAGCTGCTTGGCCAGCCACATATTCCAGAGCTCTAGTCACAGGACTGGCCATTGGTCATCCTGGAGCAGCTCCTCCACCCGGGTGCCCTGCGGACCACCAAAATGACCTCTGGACTAGAAGACCTCCAAGGCAAGGGTGAAATCCTCCTGGTTCGCTCTTACCTGTTGGTCGCTGCACAGCCCAACAACCTGTTGGCATTCGCAGTGCGGGGCTTCCCCCGCCCGCTTCCCCCGCCCACCTGTACGCCGGCATCTGAGTTCTTTTGCCCTCTGGGCATGCAGCGAACCGGGAGGATTTCACCCCTGCACCAAGGTCCCTTCCAACTCTGTTATTATATTTTATTCTCTCCTTGAACGGGGGAAGATTTTGATAAACACACTCCTCAAACACGTCTGTGTGTCTACATGGACACATGCATGTTTACATACGTCCATATCCGTGTTTCTCAAACTTTACAACTTTTAAGCTGTGTGGATTTCCACTCCCAGAATTCCTCAGCCGGCATGAATTCTGGGAGCTGAAGTCCACCCATCTTAAAAGATGACCATTCTCAATCAGCACACAGGACCTTCAGTATGGCCTAGTGGTTAAGGCCCTGCATTAAAAAGCCTGAGGCCATGGGTTCCAGTCCTGCCTTGGCCATGAAAGCCAGCTGGGCCGGTCACTCTCTCAGCATAACCCACCCCACAGGCCTCCAGGCCACTCCTCCTCGCAGGAGATCCTCTCCCCGCCAGGAGGAAGGGAGGTGCGGATCCTGTTCTTCGGCTTGCTGGATTTTCCTCAGGGAGATCTGGCTTTTGTTGCCTGCAGGGAGTGGCTCCCTCCCTTCCCTCCAGGGGGGCAAAGGGGGCTCTGTCCCTGGGCTGGATCTGCCCCTTCCTCGCCAAGGCTCCCCGGGGTCTCCGGGTGGATCCGGGAAGGAGCTCTGGGTAAGTTTCTACAGAAGGTCTCTCTGTGGTCCGTCAGAGCACGAGGTCCTTGAGCATCCATATCCCGCACGCTCAGTTGAAAAAATGGAGTAAACGGAGCTTTAAAAGGTTTGTTGAGGTTTGTAATGTGCTCTTAACACGGACCGACCTCATTGCAATGGGGAGGGGAGAGTTTGGGGGAAAGGAAAGCTTTAAATTAACTGAGTTGAGTTCATGTTGTCTTAACCCACAAGAAATCCTTTTTCTTTCAGCTCAATTTAAAAGGGGAACATTGTGATCCTTTGTTCTTATGCCAATGTTTAATCTGCTTCTGATCCTAAACGCTTGGTAGAATCAAGAAAAATCAGTATTTTCCTTGTTTTGCCCTGAAGGGAATGAGATGGGGCCCTTCATGGTGGATGTTTTACAAAGCAAAGGTTTTAAGGAAGTTTTGAGGCTGGTTGCCACCTGATGCTCCTCACCTTCCCTACTATTCCCTGAAGGGACTGCAATGAACGGGGGGGGGGGGCAGAATCCTGGGGGTGGGGGGGATGAAAGTAAGGGCGGTGTCTCCTCCAGACGCTGCTTCAAGGTCAGCCGGAATCCCACTTCATACCAAAATATGCTTGGACACCTTGCTTGAACCTCTTTGGTTGTGGGGTGGGGGAATGGGGGGAGATCTCTCCTTTTCACACATGCTCTTCTCCATCTGATCTCTCTCACCTTCCTTTGAGTTTTCCTACTCACAACTATGCATTTTGATCCATGTTGGACTCCATCCTGCTGGTTTCTTCCATTTTGGCTCATCAGAATCGTGGTTAAATCTTGGTTTGGAACATAAGCATTTGTTTTTTTATGGTTCCAATTTGGGTCGGTCCACACACAACCACACAACACTCGAACAGCACACACTCTGCTAGAGAGAAGTTCCCTGCGGATGGCCTCTAGCACGAGTCTGAAAGCTCGGAAGACAAAAATCTCTGATCCCGCTGACCTACCCAGATTGGATCCTGCAACTTCATCCTGGGACACGTATATTCGCCTTCATTCGTGTTTTATCTTTATTTGACTTAACGGCAATGCAGTGAAAGTTTTTGCCCTAATTCTTTGTGTTTCCTATAGGCAGTCCTCGACTTACGACTACAACTGGGCTGCAATCTCACTTGTTGAGCAAAGCGGTCATTACGTGAGACATCCCATGACCGCTTTGCTCAAGAACTGCAATTCTGCCCTCACTGTTGTGGTTGTTATTAGCAATGGCACTTTGACTTAGATACATAGAGCTTTACAGCCCTCTCTGAGCAGTTTACAAATGTCAGCATCTTTCCCTCAACAATTTTGTGATTTTCTGTGTTTCTTGAAAGGAAATAATGTTCTCATCTTCTTTCTTGTTCCACCAGCAGGAAAACAGCTGTGACCAAAGATTTACCTTCAAGACAACTAACAAGAGACGGTACAAATTCAGCCCAAGGCAGCAGCCAAGGGAAAGCATGGAGGGTGGGAAACTCTTGGATCCCCCATCAGACACAAGCAGCCCTCCAAGAACGCCCAAAAGAACCCATGAATGCTCAGAGTGTGGGGAATCCTTTGCTCGCAGGTCCCTCCTTTTGACCCACAGGAAGGACCATGTGGGAAGTGGATCCAGTAAAGCTTTGGAGGGTGAGGTATTTTCTGGAAAACATACCAAAGATCTCAGAAGGCCCCCCAGATTAAAACCCTATAAATGTGAGGAATGTGGCTTATGCTTTGGTCAAAAGTCACACCTTCTTAGACATCAGAAAATCCACACTGGAGAGAAACCTTATCAATGTCTGGAATGTGGGAATTTTTTCCATAGAAAATGCACACTCAGAATCCACGAGAGAATTCACACAGGGGAGAAACCTTACAAGTGTTGGGAATGTGGGAAGAGCTTTTCTCAGAATGCAGGTCTTTGGATGCATGAGAAGATCCATGCAGGAATAAAGTCTTACAAATGCTTTGAGTGTGGAAAATCTTTCAACCGGAGTTCAGGTCTGCGGAGACATTGGAAAACACACACAGGGGAGAAAAACGAAAAGTGCCTCGAATGTGGGAAATGTTTTATATCGAAATCAGCCCTGGTGGTACATCAGAGGCATCACGCTGGAGAGAGACCCTATGAATGCCCAGAATGTGGGAAACGATTTTTGTATTCTGATGAACTTCAGAGACACCAGAAGTGGCACAAAGGGGACCTACCCCATAAATGTGGGGAGTGTGGGAAAAGTTTTATTTCACCATCCGATCTTCAGATTCATCAGAGAATCCACACGGGGGAGAAACCCTACAAATGTGGGGAGTGTGGGAAATGCTTCTCCCAAAAACACAACCTTGGGAGGCATCAGAGGCTCCACACAGGAGAGAAGCCATACAGATGCGTAGAATGTGATAAATACTTTGCAGACAAAACAGGCCTTTGCAACCACCGTAAAACACACACAAGGGAGAAGCATCAATGCAATGAATATGGAAGCTTTTATAGTACCACATCAGCCCTTAAAAGTCATGTGAAAATTCACACAGAGGGAAAAAACTACAAATGTTTAGACTGTGGGAGAGCATTTACTCAGTCATCTAACCTTAGAGATCACAGCCGAATCCATACAGGAGAGAAACCTTACAAATGCTCAGAGTGCGATAAATGTTTTTCCCTGAAAGGTAATCTTGTGAGGCATCAGCGAATCCACACTGGAGAAAAACCGTATAAATGTCTGGAGTGTGGAAAATGTTTTGCCCGTCCTTCAACACTTCGCAGGCACACCAGAAGTCACGCAGGAGAGTAGCCTCACAAGTGTGCAGAGTGGTAGAAACCTTTTCATAGTAAATCAAAGCTGAAAAAGCACCAGAAAGTCCATAGCAGAGATAAATCTCTTCAGCTGTGAACAAAGTTGGGAGCTCTTTTTTTCAACACATCTTAATGTTTACCAGGAACTTCACAGAGTGACAGAAGGGAAATCCTACAATTATTTTGTGTGAGTAAAATGTGTTTCCTACTGAAGCAAAGGAACCTCAGAGAGTACACAATGAGGCAAAAGGGTGTAAATGTTGGGAGTGAGAATATTTTGCTCGCAAAATCGTATTAGTAATTTACCAGAGTGATTATACAAAAGAGTTATAAGTATGTGGGGAGTTGATATAATGCTTTGTAGAGTACAGGAAGTCCTTGACCTATGACCACAACTTGGAATGGATTTCTGGTCACAAGTTCCTTCAGTCGTAAGTCAAGGAACCAGGTATTCCTCTTAATTTTTACTAGATTGCGTTGATAAATGAGAGCTGAAACCTTAGAGAGGAGAAAATGGGGCGAAGGGTGGAATGAATCTGGTAGTTTATTTAGTGATAAAAGTTTTGATGTTGAATCTTCTGTCTGAGGATGAAGAGGGAAAGTTTTCTTTTTCCTATTATATTTTTTGGAAGGAATTTTTCTCCTTCTTCTCATTGTCTTTTTCATATATTCATACAGAAATATTTGTACTATCTTTCTTTGCATATAATCCTTAATAAAAGTATTGTTCAAAATAATCAAGAGGGCCTTTTTCAGGAGATGAACTGGGTGGCTCAAAACAGACAAGATGGCAGTTCAGATTGTGCCATACTGTGCAGCCAAAGTGGGTTGAGGAAGTGGCTCTCGGACCTCCCCTGGATCAGGAAATGGGCTGCGGGAAGGAGGAGGAAAGCCATCACGGAGTCCAGGGCCCATAGTTCCCAGCAGCTGCTAGGCCAGTGATGGCGAACCTATGGCACGCGTGCCACAGGTGGCACGTGGAGCCATATTAGAGGGCACGTGAGGCGTTGCCCTGTCAGCTCCATGGGCAAACCGGAAGTTTGGAAAAATGCACTTCTGGTTTGCCATTGGGCTGTTTTTAGCACTCCGGAGGGTTCAGGGAAGCTTCCTGAAGCCTCGGAGTGCAAAAAACAGCCCAACGGACAAACCGGAAGTGCGTTTTTCCGAACTTCCGGTTTGCCCGTTTTGCTGTTTTTCACTGTCCCAGGCTTCGATAAGGTCTTTGCGCGGGGGTGGGGGTGCGCATGCGCAGGGGGCAGCGGGAATGGGTGTGGGCGCGTGGGCGTGCGCTAGCGCGTGCACACACACCCTTTTGGCACGCAAACCAAAAAAGGTTCGCTATCACTGTGCTAGGCGGTGGAGCCACAGTTCTCAGAGAAGGGGCAGGAAATCTGTTGAGGCTACTGATGCCCCCTAGAGGAGAGATGGCGAATTGTCAGTCCCAGCAGGATCCACTCTTGGTGAGGTGAGGGAAGGGGGAGGAAAATGAGGGGGAGGCACTTCCTGATGGACCACCTCCATCTTTCCAGGGTGGAAAAAGGCAGGCAGGCACTGAACTGGTCCAACAGTCTGCCTAACGCTTTGGAGGGAATGTTGGATCACAGTGTGGTCTCTTTGCCACCCCCCAAAAAACGGCTGGAAATGGGGGAGATATGAAGAAACCCCCAGGAACTCTCTGAGCTGCAAAGAAAGTGATATCCATGCTTCTCTAGCCCTCTTCCTTTGGGGGGGGGATCTGAGGAGGGGGTCACAATAGGGATACCTACTGGGCTCCCCCAGCCCTTTGACTCCCACCTTCCCTGGATACCCCAAACTTTCCTTCTCCCCGCCAATCTCCATCCCCACTTTGAAGGCCTTTTTTCTGTCCTCCCCAAATACACCCCCTGTACCCCCCAAGACCATCACAAAGGGAGGGGCCCCAGCACCCTCCACTAAAGGGTTTGGTGACAACTCAGAGTTTGGAAGGACAACTCAGACCCCCCCTCCAGTAGAAGCAGAGAGTGAAAGATTTTCAGTCTTGGGGGTTGCAGCTTCAGGGGGGTGTTCAGGGGGGCTTCTTCATGCCAGGACCGGAGGACAGTGTGGACTCTCTTTTCTCCCCCCCCCCCATGATTCTCAACTTGAACCTCCCTTTCTCTGTGTGCCTGGAGGGATGGACTTAAGGTCATTTAAGGCCCCCTTGAGTCCAGGCTGGGTCTGCCGAGATTTCTAAATGGCAAAGTGGAGTCAGGGGTCTCTATGGAGAGCCTCCATCCTCCAGGTCATGGTTGTCCCTAAGATGCTTTTCCAAAAGGGATCTGGACTTTCTTGGGTTTCTTCCTTTGAATACGTTTCCATTCTCACCCCAGAAGCTTCTCCAGTTCTGACTAGAGCCGAGGTGGCGCAGTGGTTAAATGCAGCACTGCAGGCTACTTCAGCTGACTGCTAGTTCAGCTGTTCAGCTGTTCAAATCTCACCGGCTCAAGGTTGACTCAGCCTTCCATCCTTCCGAGGTAGGAAAAATGAGGACCCAGATTGTTGGGGGTAATATGCTGAACTCTGTAAACCGCTTAGAGAGGGCTGTAAAGCACTGTGAAGCGGTATATAAGTCTAAGTGCTATTGCTAAGTGCTATTGACTGAGCGGTGGAGGATGGAAAGATGGATATTCCTCACAGTCATTTGGTGCTGAATCAGGGTGCAAAGGGGTGTGGAGCCTCCCTGAGGCTGCTGAAAGGACCCTGTTGTAGACAGGAGGTTGGGGGGTCCTTTCCACCCCCCTCTGTTGTGGGAGGGCTGCTCATTTTGGCCAAGATGGCCGCTTTGGCCCCTCTTTCCATCCAGGGCTCCTCTCTGTCCAGAAGGTGGAGGTGGCTGTCCTCGAAAGAGCCAGCCATGTCATTTTAGATGCAGATGGACGTCTCCTCCTGATGGGTTTGTCCTCCCATTCCCCCCTCCCAGTCAGTCAGAACTGAAGAAGCTTCTTAGATGAGAAGAGAAAAGTTTTCAAGGGGAGAAAAATACCGAAGAAAGTCCAGTTTGCCTTTTTGAGGTGGGGAAAATGCACCTCTGGGAATTGAAGTCAGAGTTTTGAGGCTCCTTCCGACTCAGTTGGGGGGGGGGAGGAAGACCCCAGCAGTGGCCGGTCTGATGCCTTTTTTAGAAGTTAGCCAAGGGGGGGGGGGGCAGAGAGTGGCTGAAAGGCTGGGGTCCCCGGAAACTCCTCCCTGCACCCCTGTTTTTGCCCTCATTTGCTGCCCTGGTTAAATTCACAAGTTCCCGTCCGAGCAGCAGCTCCTGGAGAGATGAAACCTTCTTCCCCCCCAAGAGCCCAGAGCGAAGGAGCCCCCAGGAGACGCCCCCCCCAGACCCCACACAGGAGAGATGCCCCTTCAGCACCCAGGACGCTCAGCTGGGCCTGTGGGAGAGACCCTCCCTCCAGAAGTTGCTTCCTGGTGCAGCAGCGCCAGGACCTCAGTTGAGCAATGGGAGGCGAAAGTTCCTCTTGGGGAGCCAGCTGGTCCTGAGTTCAAATCCTGATGCTGCCACCCTTTGAGCATGGGAGCCTGCTGTGGGCTGGCCGAGGTCCTGTTTTGAGCAAGGGTCCTGCAGAGCCAGTTCGGATGATCTGGAGGCGTGGATTGACTTCAGGGGTGAGTCTGGGTGTCCCCCCCCCCCGATTCTCCTCAAATTTCAGAATTGGGAGTACCCAAAATGAAGGCAATAGTCAGTCCAGTAAAGAGAGAAGAGGGCAAAGAAGTTATAGGCAGCAAAGAAGAACTGCTGAACTCATTCTTTGGCTGAGTGCAATAAATGTTTTTCCTAGTCATGTCACCTTAAATACAATAGGAAAATCCATAATCAAGCAAAAGTGCATAAAGAAGGAGCACTAGTAACTTAGCTGAGTGAAAAAGAAAAGAAAAAAGTTACAATTGTTGAGGAATTCAGATCATTTTTTGCAGAGCACAGCTAGTCCTCGACTTCCAATCACAATTAGGAACAGATTCCACGTCACAGGTTTATACAGCTGAACGTTCTGGCACCCAGAATCACATTTTATGGCATTTTAAGCAAAGAGGAATCCTAAGCATAAAGCAAATCCGATCGCAAAAGCCAGCCAGTTGCCAAGAGCTCATAATGTGGTCACATAACGTGAGGGGGGAGGGGGGAGGATATTTTACAATGGCCAGAATTCTTTTATATGCCATCAATGCTCAATAAGCTGAGCCGAGGTGGCACAGCGGTTAGAGGCAGTACTGCAGGCCACTTTAGCTGACTGTGATCCGCAGGTCAGCGGTTCAAATCTCACCGGCTCAAGGTTGACTCAGCCTTCCATCCTTCCGAGGTAGGTAAAATGATGACCCAGATTGTTGGGGGTAATATAAATATACATTGCTTACTGGTGTAAACCGCTTAGAGAGTGCTTGCACTGTGAGGCGGTATATAAATTTCATAAATGAATAAACAAACAAACAAACAAACAAACTACCATACTTGTAATAAAATCTTGATAAATCTTGGAGCATTTGCAAAAGTGGGTCACCCAAGACAAATTTCTTATGTGTCCAATCACACTTGGCCAATAAAGAATTCTATTGTGTTCTGTTCTACTCTACTCTACTCTACTCTACTCTTATTCTATTCTATTCTATTCTATTCTATTCTATTCTATTCTATTCTATTCTATTCTATTCTATTCTATTCTTATTGCTATTCTATTCTATTCCATTCCATTCCACTCCACTTCACTTTACTCTTATTCTGTTTTGTATAAATATTTGGAATATTGCAAAATACTGACTTCACTGAGACCTCTGGAGACCCCAAAGGATACACAAGAAAAAGAAATTGTGCGCTTGGTGTGTGTGAAATATTTTTCTGGACTGTCTACCTGGGTCTGCAGGTAAAAATGCCCTCAAGAAACCCTCCAGGTGACAAACCCCATCAGAGCTTGATGTGTGGAAAATCTGCTGCTTGAAATGAGACAATTGTTGTCCTGCATTTGTGAGCCCCCTCAAAGAGGAGCCCTAGAAGTCCTTGTAGCATAGAAAAGGTTTTATCCTGGAATCCTTTCAAAAACATAGAAAATCAGGACATAATTGTGGTAAAGAGAGAAAAAAGGTCCCTGGCATGTTGTTATTAAATAAAGCTTGTCATCTTTTTAATTTGACCTGTCAGAAATGGTGTAGCGTCTCCTGCTTGGGTGGGTGGGGTGGACTAGACGACCTACAAGGTCCCTTCCAATTCTCTTAACCTGTTAATTTAGATTGTATTTAAGTTTCTTTATGGATATTCTTGTTATTCTCTTACTGTGATATTTCATCATTATTCATATACCATGTTACATTAAATATTCTTCTTGCTTATTTCTGCCAATCTGGAACCAATTACTGAATTTTCCATAGAGACATCACTTCAAATAGTTTTGTGGGATTCATTGGCTTCACTAAATGAGACTCACCTTAACTCATCCCTTTCCTCTAATCCTGGTTAATTCTCTCCTTCTCCTCCTCCGTCCTCCATGAAATGGCATCTCCTCCCCAGCCCTACCCAAGATAATGTTTTCCTAGCTGTTTTACTTGGGAAGTGATCTCTTCCCCACTGATCCCATAGAAATGTCCTTTGTGACATAGTTGCTGATGTGCTCAGAAGCTGGGATCTGCCCGGCTCCTATTGGCTACTTCAGGGGGACTTCTGGAATCTTCTCGCCCCCTGTGATCCCCTTGATCCAGACACCTGGTTCCCCAGAGGTGCCTGGTACCCGGATGCTCCTCCAGTCTGATGGAGGCTCTTTCTCTTTATGGATTTAAGGCTCTTTGGGAAGGTGGTCCAGTCCTGGGATACACGGAAGGTCAACTGAGAGCCTCTGGATATGTACACTTGGTTCCTCAGAAGTGGATCCCCCTTTAGCACAAGGGAAGAGGTTCCCCTAAATGGGGGGGAGATGGAGTTCCCCTTAGAGTTGATCTTCCTCTGGGTCTGGATCCCCCCCCCTCTTCTCCAGCTCCAGAAACGCCAGGAGCCTTAAAATCAATCAGGGAGAATAGCTCAGGGGGGAAATGGGGGGTCCTTGGTGGTCTCTGAGCTTCAGGGTTTCCCCAGAGACGTCTCATTAGAATAGAATAGAATAGAATAGAATAGAATAGAATAGAATTCTTTATTGGCCAAGTGTGATTGGACACACAAGGAATTTGTCTTTGGTGCATATGCTCTCAGTGTACATAAAAGAAAAGATACATTTGTCGAGAATGGTTGTCATAGGGTTCAAGTAAGCAATCAGGAAACAATCAATATGAATATAAATCGTAAGGATACAAGCAACAAGTTACAGTCATACAGTCATAAGTGGGAGGAGATGGGTGATAGGAACGATGAGAAAAACTAATAGTAGTAGTAATGCAGTAATTACCCAAACTAGGTAACATCATCAGGGCAGCAACCAACCTCAGGGAGCCCCAAGGACCCTCCAACTCTTACGGGGTCTTTTTGCTCAACTCTTTCAGGGCATCTGCAGAGCTTCAGCTTCCAGCGCGATCACAGACAGACAGACAAACACACACACGCAAAGGGTTTCGGAACACGTGGTCCTAGCTGAAACCGGGAGGGGGAAGAAGAGGCGGGGCCTCATGGAGTAGGCGGAGCCTGAGAGGAAACCGGAAGCCCTCCCTCTCGCGTCCCAGTGGCTGGATCTCCGCTTTCCTTCGCCTGGGGAGGATCGGCGCTGGATCCCTCTGGAAAGGCTTCTGGCTCCCACCTGGGGAAGGTAAGGCTGCTCTCCCTCCGGCCTCCAGGCCGCCCCTCCTACCAGGAGATCTTCTCCCCGCCAGGAGGAAGGGAGCTGCGGATCCCGCTCTTCGGCTTGCCGGGTTTTTCTCGGGGAGATCCGGCTCTGGCGTTGCCTGCAGGCAGTGGATCCCTCCCTTCCCCCCATGGGGGCTGTAGAGCCAGTTTCGTCAGAGCACGAGGTCTCTGAGGATGCGAATCCCGCAAGTGTATCTGAAAAAAAAGTGTAAATTGTGCTTTAAAACATTTACTGAGATTTGTAATGTGTTATTAACACCCTCTGATCTCTTTGAGGGAAAGGAAAGAAGTTTAAATTACTTGAATTGATCTCGTGTTTTTTTAACCCTGAAAAGAGATCCTCTTTCTTTGAGCTCTGTCTGTCCTTTGTTTTTATGCTAATCTTTTCTTTGCTTCTGCTTTAAAAAGATGGGTAGAATTTCTAAGCTTTAAATTTTCCTTCTTTTGCCCAGAAGAGGCTGTGATGTGGGAGCTCCTCCTTGCTGGATGTTTTTCAAAGCACAAAGGAAGTTTTGAGGGGGGTCTTGTGAGGAGCTGCTGGAACAAGCTGATGGCCAGAAGGCTCAATTGAATAATTGTAAATAAATCTATGAAAAGCCTAACTGGAATCTTTGTGGCCTTGCAGCCTCCAAAAAGAGCAGGAAAGAGCAGCCCTTTTCACACACGCTCTGCCCCATCTGATCTCTCTCAGCTTCCACTGAGTTTTCTTTCTCACAACTATGCTTTGGTCCCTGTTAGACTTCATCCTGCTTGTTTCTTCCATTTTGTCTTATTAAGATATTTTTGAATTACGATTCAATCTTCATTATTTTGTATCCTCATCCAATAATCCTATTTTCTCCTCCCTCTTCCAGGTCATTTACAGATCATGTTCAATATCACTGTCTGCATCTGAGCCTTTTTCATTTCTCTGCAGGAGACCAGTGAGGATGTGGGCCTGAACTTCACAGAGGAGAAAGAGACGTTCCTGGCTTGGGATCCACCAACCTTTGGACAGGACTCCTTTCCAGAGAATTTGGAAATCGTGGCCTGGATGGAGAAGCAGCTTCCTGCACAAAGAGCCAATCGATTAAGGAGAAACCAGATCGGTCAGCAGTGAGGGTCATACCTGGCCTTGAGCCAGAGACCTCTTCATTGTAACTTTAAAGGTAAGTAAACAAATCTTGGTTAAATCTTGGTTTGCAGAACAAGCATCCATTTTTAAAAATCTTTATTTGACAAATGAGCAATGCAGAAAAATTGGTTTTTGCTCCCAAGGTGCTGGGTGAGGGTGTAATGTAGTTCCATTGAGGAATTATACGTTGAATGTGGTTGGGCAGTTACAAATCCATCAGGTGATGATGCTATCCCACATTTTTTTTAATCATGCCAAGAACTAGGTAGCGGTCTACTTTGTCACATCCCTTACTGAAGTCCATGTATGCTATATCCACAGAATTTTAGCCGCTTTGTCAAAGAATTCAGTAAGGTTTTCTGCCGTGCCCCATTTTAACTTTATTTTATAAAATATACACATGGTATCACGAGGAGGCCCGGATCGAAAAGTCATGGTGGGATGAAGCTCATATGTGCAAAAATTAGAAGAAGCAGGAAAAAGGGATGAGAATCAGAAATGGGTTGTTTACATTAGCCTGAACTCTTTTTCCTTCTCTTTTGTTTATGTGATGCCTTTAGTTTAGCATAGTTTAGTTTATTGTCATTGCACCTCATACAACGAAATTAAATGCCATCTTCAGTGTACATTATTACTATAAAAATAGAACTCAAACACACATCCTTCGCATTCTATGGAATTGAATTGAAAACCCCTGATATAGCATTAACATTGCACTATACAGTGGAATTCAATCTAGCTACTGCTCTGGGATAGAAGCTGTTTTTCAGCCTATTTGTCCTTGTTTTTGTTGTCCTGTACCGTCTGCCAGATGGTAATAGTTAAAAAAAAAGGGTGCTCAGGATGAGATGGATCTTTAAGAATGTTTTGAACTTTCTTAAGGCAGCGGGAGCTATAAAGCTCTTCCAAAGAGGGGAGAGGGCAACCAACGATCCTCTGGGCAATGACATTGACCCTCTGGAGCGCTGTCCTATTTGCCACTGTGCAATTGGCAAACCACACACAGGTGCAGTAAGTTAAAATACTTTTTATGGTGCAGCGGTAGAAGGTCACTTAGTTTCTGGTAATTCCTGTAGTTTGTCCTGGACTTATGACCACAATTGGAGTCTTGGTCATTGAGCAAAGTGGTCATTAAGTAAGATGTCACGTGAGAGCTTGGCTCAATGACTGCAACACTGTACTCCTGATTGTGGTTGTTAAGCGATTTCACATGTCATTAAGCAGACAAAGTCCCAGGAAAGGAATGTGGGGTTGTCTGAAGTGAGCAGGAGAGGCCTTGTGATTCCCAGGCACAGGCCGCATTCGACTTCAGGGCTCCTGGAGAACCCAAGAGATGCTTTGGGACACGTTGCTTGGAAACTGTATGGAACATGCGGCTTGGAAAAGAGCTAGGTTGCAAAGGCCTCCGATGTGGGGATTAAGGCCGCATTTCTCAGTGGTAGCGGTGACACTGGGGTGAAGGCCAGGCCTGGAGACAGTGGCAGATGGCTGAGAGTGCTGAAGGCCTCCACTTAAGGCCCAGGCCCAGCCCAGCATTGCTGTCAGTCAGGGCTGCTTTGCATGGCCGGGCTCAGGCTTCCAGGGGTGGCTGCAGCTTTGCATCCCACTTTAGTGGGTGGCTCACCAATTTATGGATGGCCTCTGCCTGTCTTCTCCCCCTCCTGAGATGCCCCATGACCATTGCCTGCACCTCCCCCCACATAAGGACCTCCAAGATCACTTAATGATTGAAACCAGGAGTGTGGGATGGCAGTTGTGGAGTGAAATGATCCCGTGATCCCTCCTCTAACCACTGTGTCCTGGTTCCAACTAATGAACCCAAACGATTCAGTACTCTGAGACTTTAGGCTTCCTCAAAGAACTGCTTTATTGAGTACATCATTTCGGCACGGATGAACTTAAAACCAGCTCTAGCTGTTTCCCATGCTTTCGGTATAATTAAAGCAGTTAAAGATACCCTCCCTCCTCTAGGGTCACAGGTCACATTGCCCAATTAGGTGTTCTTGCATTTCCTGGCAACAAGTTCCATTCTCCTGCCGGCACCTGTTGAGAATGACCTTGGTTCCCACGAGATAGCAGGTTGTTTTGCCTAGATCACATTCCATTCTTCTGCCCCCTCCCCGAGCTGTCTGGCAACTAGAGAAATGGAAATTGGCTGCGGCAGGCTTGATCCAGAGTTTCAGAGTTGACACACTGCTTCACTGAAGGAGCGAGGTTCCAGTCCCAAGCGTGGTCATATGTTGAGGACATCTCTCTTACAAATTTAGGGACTCCCTCAATGTGCCTCAGGTGTACTGAGCATCCTACCCTGGGCAGAGGGTCAGACTGGAAGACCCTCAAGGTCCCTGCCAAAGCTAAGGTTTTATTATTCTCTCCCTGTCGCAAAAGGAAATATAATTCTTTACTTCTTTCTCCTTCTAACAGAGGATAAAAGATTGTAACCAAAGATTTACCTGCAAGCCAACTATCAACGGATAATAGAAAATCAACATAAGGCAGCAACCGCCAGAAAGCATGGAGCCTGGGAAACTCTTGGATCCCCCGTCAGACACAAGCAGCCCTCTGAAAAACCACGAAAGAACCCATGAATGCTTAGAGTGTGGGAAATCCTTTGCTGGCAGGTCCCTCCTTTTGACCCACAGGAAGGTCCATGTGGGAAGTGGATCCAGTCAAGGTTTGGAGGGTGAGAAATCTTTCTCTGGGAAAAACTCCAAAGATCTCAGAAGCCCTTCAACACTAAAACTTTATAAATGTGAGGAATGTGACTTACACTTCGGTCAAAAGTCACACCTTCTTACACATCAGAAAATCCACACAGGGGAGAAAAATGAAAAGTGCCTCGAATGTGGGAAATGTTTTTCCCAGAAATCAAACCTCGTGCAACATCAGAGAATTCACACCGGAGAGAGACCCTATGAATGCCCAGAATGTGAGAAGCGATTTGTAAATTCTTCTAATCTTCATATACACCAGAAATGGCACAAAGGAGAAAAACGCTATGAATGTGGGGAGTGCGGGAAACGTTTTCTTACACGAAGAGAAATTCAGATTCATCAGAGAATCCACACTGGGGAGAAGCCATTCAAATGTGGGGAGTGTGGGATGTGCTTTTCCCAAAAAGAAAGCCTTGGAAGGCATCAGAGGGTCCACACAGGAGAGAAGCCATACAGATGCGTAGAATGTGGGAAATACTTTGGACAAAAAAATGGCCTTTTGAATCATCGTAAAACCCACACAGGGGAGAAGCCATATCAATGCATCGACTGTGGAAGATTTTATAGTACCTCATCAGCCCTTAAAAGTCATGAGAAAATTCACACAGGGGAAAAAAACCACAAATGTTTGGACTGTGGGAGAACATTTGCTCATTCATCTTCCCTTAGAAGTCATGTGAAAATTCACACAGGGGAAAAAAACTACAACTGTTAGACCAGGGGTGGCCAAACCGTGGCGCATGCGCCAAACGTGGCGCATTCGATGATTTCAAGTGGCGCATCGCGACGGAATAAGTCTCAGGTAGGACACGCTCTCCCCACCGCGAGACGCCCATCGCAGCAAGGGAGGGAATCGGGACAGGCAGAAGCCGCCCGGTAAAGAGCGGCTGCAGAGGATTCCCTCTATACCCGGCGGCTTCTGCCTGCCCAGATTCTCCCCCTTGCCTAAGGTGACCAGATTTTTTTTTCTTAAGCGGGACACCATTGACGGGGGGCGGGCCCGCTTGGACGCCGCCATTTGAGTTTTGCCCTCTGCGCATGCGCAGAACGCTGCGCATGCGCAGAGGGCAAAAGAACGCAAATGTCGGCGTCCAGGTGGGTGTGGGGGGAGGCGGGAGGCCTTTCCTCGCCTCCCGCCTCCCCTTCGGGAGCCGGCAGTGTCTTGGGCTGGCGGGCTGGCAAGCGACGAACGGGAGGCGGGGAAAGGAGGCAGCCGGCAGCGGCGGCAGAGCCGAAAAGTGAACGTGGGTAGCGAGGGAGGCAAGGGAAATCCAGGCAAACTTTTTCTTTTGCACGCTTCCAGGCCGAGGTGCGCGCAGGACTTCCAAGTCCTCCCACGCGGCGGGGCGGGGAGGAGGAGGAGGAGAAGTTGGGGGCGGCGGGTGGAAGCCAGGACCTGGGCGAGTTGGAGTCTCCGGCGCTCTCCAGCCTGTTGGACTGGTTCTGGGAAGGGCAAGAGGGAGAAAGAAAGAAAGAGCCGAAATGCGAACGTGGGTAGCCGGCACGAGGGAGGGAAATTTCTTACAGATCCTTCAACGGAAACAGCCCGGCTAGGATTTCCAAACCCTCCGGCACCCCCTTTTTCCTCGCCCTTCCCCGAGGTGTTTGTTTGGCTTGCTTGATGCTACAGTTAAAAGGCGCGCAGAGGTGGGGAGGGCGCCCCGGTGCCCTTCGGATGCCAAGATCGTCCACTTCCTGCCCTTCCCGAGACTGCTTTTTCTTTCTTTCTTTCTTTCTCCCTCTTGCCCTTCCCAGAACCAGTCCAACAGGCTGGAGAGCGCCGGAGACTCCAACTCGCCCAGGTCCCGGCTTCTACCCGCCGCCCCCAACTTCTCCTCCTCCTCCTCCCCGCCCCGCCGCGTGGGAGGACTTGGAAGTCCTGCGCGCACCTCGGCGTGGAAGCGTGCAAAAGAAAAAGTTTGCCTGGATTTCCCTTGCCTCCCTCGCGCCGGCTACCCACGTTCGCTTTTCGGCTCTGCCGCCGCTGCCGGCTGCCTCCTTTCCCCGCCTCCCGCCTCCCGTTCGGGAGCCAAACGGCGCGCGAGGGCTGCGTCCGTGTGCAGCGCTTTCCCTGCGGCGTCTCGCCTCCGGTTCCCCCCCCACGCAGTGTGTGTGTGTTCGTGAGCGCGCGGGGTGGAGTGACTTGCTCGCTCGCTTCTCTCTCTCTCTCTGCCTGGAGCTGCCGCTGGAGTTGTTGTGATCCGCTGCCGCCGCCTCCTGATCTCCTTTCTCCCCCTGTCACTCCAGCAGCCCAGCGCTGGCAGAGGGAGCAGGAGAGCCAAGAGACGCTGGGTTGGAGCACCATCTCCGGGCTGCTCGCTTGCCTGCCAGCCAGCCCAAGCCACTGCCGGCTCCCGAAGGGGAGGCGGGAGGCGAGGAAAGGCCTCCCGCCTCCCCCTCACCCACCTGGACGCCGACATTTGCGTTCTTTTGCCCTCTGCGCATGCGCACAGCGTTCTGTGTATGCGCAGAGGGCAAAACTCAAATGGCGGCATCCAGGCGAGCCCGCCCAACCGGGGCGCCTGGGCCAATTGGCGCATGGGACGCTTCAGGTTGGCCACCACTGGTTTAGACTGTGGGAGAACATTTGCTCAGTCATCTCACCTTAGAAGTCACAGCCGAATCCATACAGGAGAGAAACCTCACAAATGCTCAGAGTGCGATAAATGTTTTTCCCAGAAAGGTAATCTTGTGAGGCATCAGCGAATCCACACTGGAGAAAAACCGTGTAAATGTCTGGAGTGTGGGAAATGTTTTACCCATCGTTCAGCACTTCGCAGGCACACCCGAAATCACACAGGAGAGTAGCTTCACAATTGCACAAAGTGTGAGAAACCTTTTCATAGTAAATCAAAGCAAAAAAAAGCACCAGAAAGTGCATAGCAGAGTTAAATCTCTTCAGATGTGAACAACATTGGGAGCCCTTTTTTTCAACACATCAATGTTTACCAGGAACTTCACACAGTGACAGAAGGGAAATCTTACAATTATTTTTCCTACTGAAGCAAAAGAACCTCAGAGTGTACACAATGAGGAAAAAAAATGTTGGGAGTGTGAGAATATTTTGCTCCGAAAGCCGCATTATAAACTTACCGGAGCGATTACACAAAAGAGTTATGAGTATGTGGAGAGTAGATATAATGTTTTGCAGAGTACAGGAAGTCCTTGACTGACAGAGGTGATAATTAATCTCACAAAGGAGAAGTTTGATCTTTTCCCGGACATCTGACATTAGAAAAGAAACCGTAGTTTAAAGTCTAAGTAAAAATATTTATTTCGGTACAAAAACTATAAATCCTCATTAGTTTACATCTCTGATATAAAAGTAGGTCTTGCTTCAATAGAAGCCAGGAACAGAGAGAGAGATAGGAGAAAGGAATGCGCACATGCGTACAAGAACATATCAATCACGTGCTCAGGAATAAACCATTATAATGAATAGGGATGCATCTCCCTGCATATACATATAACAGGCAATAAAAATCACTGCGTGACATTGACCTATCACCGCAAATTGGAATGTATTTCCGGTCATAGGTTCCTTCAGTCGTAAGTCAAGGAACCAGGTATTTCCCTTAATTTTTTAGTAGACTGTGTTGATCAATGAGGAGAACTGAAAACTTAGAGAAGAGAAAATGGGGCGAAGGGTGGAATGAATCTGGTGGTTTATTTAGTGATAAAATTTTGTTGTTGAATCTTCTGGTTGAGGATGAAGAGGAAAAGTTTTTTTTCCTATTATCTTTTTTGGAAGGAATTTTTCTCCTTTTTCTCATTGTCTTTTTCATATATTCATACAGAAATATTTGTACTATCTTTCTTTGCATATAATCCTTAATAAAAGTATTGTTTAAAATAATCAAGAGGGTCTTTTTCAGGAGATAGACTGGGTGGGTCAAAACAGACAAGATGGCAGTTCAAAATTGTGCCATACTGTGCAGCCAAAGTGGGTTGAGGAAGTGGCATTCGGACCTCCACTGGATCAGGAAATGGGCTGCGGAGAGGAGGAAGGCCGTCAGGGAGTCCAGGGCTCATGGTTCCCAGCAGCTGCTAGAGGGTGGACCCATGTTTCTCAGAGGAGAGGCGGCTACGGATGTCCGCTAGAGGAGAGATGGGGAACTATCGGTCCCAGCAGGATCCACCCTTGGTGAGGTGAAGGAGGGGGGAGGAAAATGAGGGGAAGGGGAGGCACTTCCTGAGGGACCTCCATCTTCCCAGAATGGAAAAAGGCAGGCAGCCACTCAACTGGTCTAGCAGTCCACCTAATGCTCTGGAGGGAACCTTGGATCCTTAGTGAGGTCTCTTTGCCACCCCCAAAAAATGGCAATACGAGATGGGAAGAGACTCCCAGGAACTCTCTGGGCTGCAAGGAAAGTAATATCCGTGCTTCTCTATCCCTCTTCCTTTGGGGGGGATCTGGGGGGGGGTCACAATAAGGATACCTACACCCATACTCCTGGGCTCTCCCAGCCCTTCGACCCCAATCTCCCTGGATACTTCAAAACTTTTTTCTCCCCCCCCCCAATCTTCATCCCCATTAGCTTTCTTTGAATGATTTTCAAGGTCTCTTTTCTGTCCCCCTCCCAAATAGACCCCTCTGTAGCCCCCCCAAGACCATCTCAAAGGGAGGGGCCCCAGCACCCTCTACTAAAGGGAGAGTTTGGAAGAGCAACTCAGAACCCCCACCTCCAGTAGAAGCAGAGAGGGTGAGGGGAAGATTTTCAGACCCCACACAGGAGAGACGCCCCTTCAGCACCAAGGACGCTCAGCTGGGCCTGTGGCAGAGACCCTCCCTCCAGAAGTTGCTTCCTGGTTGCAGCAGCCCCGGGGTCGCAGTTGAGGAATGGTAGGAACCAGATGGTCCTGCGTTCAAATCCTGATGCTGCCACTCTCACCTTTGAGCATGGGAGCCTGCTGTGGGCTGGCTGAGGTCCTACTTTGAGCAAGGGTCCTGCAGAGCCAGTTTGGATGATTGGGAGGGGGGCTTCAGTGCAGGGGGGATCTGGGTGTCCTGAGAAGGGGACCCCCAGATTCCATGGTTATACCCAACTTTTCTTCTCCCCCCACAGCTTAAGTCCTACTATACACGTTTGCATCAATTTGGGGTTCAGCTCTCTTCTCTGTCCCCTGCAGCCCCCCAAGGCCATCTCAAAGAGAGGGTCTCCAACCCCCTTCACAAAAAGGATAGTTTTGGGGAGTCAATTTAGGGGAGCAACCCCCCCCTACGATATCCTTCTCCCTCAGTTCCCCCTTCCCATCCAGGTTGATTCAGCATGGGGGATTATGGGGAGCGGTTCTGGGTCTCTTTCCCAAAGTTATTGGGGTTATTTGTAAAAATAATGAAGGTGGATATAAATAAATAAGTTTTAAAAATCATTTCTATTTTGCAGTGTCTTGGCAGTATTTCCATGGTTGTTTCCCTGTTGTGTTGCCTCTGGGAACAAGGGTGAGATCTGGGCTGCTCCCCCAAACTCCCCCCTTTCCTGTCCCAGGAGCTCTGGGGATTGGCAGATGACCAACCCAAAGGGTCTGAGACTGCAGAAAGCCCATCCCATCCCCAGAGACCCCAGACCCAATTTAAACTCTCAGGATGGAGGGTCATCAGGTAATCTCTGCACCCGTGGCTCTTGCAGATCAGTGTAAGACCTGATGACAGCTGGATTAAAAGGTCCTGGGAGTAAAAATAAATATTTATTATCCAATTAGGAAGGAACACTAAAAAGTAAAGCTAACGAAAGATGCTTCCTTCTCCTTACTGGCCCTTTGAACGGAGTTCCTAAAGAGAAAAACCTCAAAAGGGCTTCTCTGGGCCAGGCCTCACACAAGCACAGACGCCTACACTGGAGCGGGAGGGGCCGCCTCCTTCCAGCCTGCAGAGGGGGACACTCTTCCCATACACATAAATATTTGTGGGACTTCCGGTTCCGGATCGCTGCATCGCGGACGCTCCTCGTTGAGCGCCTTTCCTTTTCCCCGTTAAAGCCGCCAGAACAGCTGTCTGGCGGCTTGAAAGTCTCTGCCCCGGGCAAAGGGGAGAGATGAGAGCCGGACAGGTGGGGTAGAGCCCCCCCTAGTGCCCCAAGTGTCAGCCAGGGGCGCGAAAGGTGAGGGCTCCCCAGCCAGCCTGTCTCTTGCTCCGGGGACTTGGAAACCTCCGCTTTTGCGGAGCAAGATGCTGTGACCACCCGCTGCTTCGTGAATGGGATTACAACTACTTAATTGTTTAAACAAGCAGACAGAGAGAGACAGGATTTTAAAGGGCAAGTACAGATTTTTTTTTTTCTTTCAACTCCACTGCTGATTTTCACTTCGGAAGAAACTAAGTAACAGTTATTAGGCTACAACATGGCGATCGGAGAAAGTGGGAGGAGAAGTGAAAGTAACTTTCGTTTCTCTAGCAGCTTTTTTTCTTATGGAAATTTTTGATTTTGAAAGTTGGCTTTACTCTCTCTGTCTCCCGATTTTGGATTAAATAATAACTGACAATTTTTTAAAAATAAAATTCTATCTGGCTTTGGAATTTGAAAGAATTTTAAAAGAAATTTAAAAGAACTTTAACTAGAGGCTTGGCTTTTTCTTTGTTCACCACTGGAAATACTAAAATGGCTTCAAAATTTGGAAAGATGGTTTTGAATAAAAGAATGGATTATTCATCTGGTTATATTTCTAAAATGCAACTTACCACTGAGTTAACACCCCCAAAGTCTTTAACACCTGAAAATTTAATAAGTACCTTAAAGATTATGAAAGATGAACTTATTGTTGAATTTAACCAAAAAATTAGTGAAATAGATAATAAAATGCAGGCTGCTTTAAAGAATATTGACCAACAAATTAGAAATGATGTGTTGGAGGTATGTAAAGGTCTAGCAACAAATATTGAAGTTTTGGCAAACCGCATTGAAGAAAACAAACAAGTTTTGACAACTTCAGTAGAATACATAGATAAAATACAAAATGACATTGCAAATTTTGAAACAGAGGTGTTAATGACGCAATTCAGATCCATGGAATTTGCCATAAGGGTCAGGGGGTTGAAAGAAGGATTATATGAAGATTTGAAAGGAAGGATGGTGGAAGCTTTGGAGCAGGTGTCTGGACTGTCTAAAGAAGAACTAGCCAGGCAAATTGATAAAATATATAGAATCAACTCCTGGTATGCAAAACAAAAACACCTACCAAGGGATATTGTAATATACTTTACTACAAGAGCCTTACGGAATAGGATTATACAGGCGACGTTTAAGAATAACCTGCAGGTGAATGGCCAGGAACTGATGATATGGAAAGAAATTCCCTCTAAAATGCTCAAAGCCAGAAAAGATTATACCTTTCTGATTGATGAATTTAAAAGGTTAAATTTACATTACAAATGGGAAGCACCAACAGGAGTTGCAGTGAAATTTCTGGGAAAAAGATATCGGCTTAATACAACAAAGAAAGCTACTGAATTTTATGTTAACGTCTTAAAGGCTGATATATCCAAGATTCCAGAGGAAAGATGTATGAAAACAAAAGAGGAGGAGGAGGGAAAGCCATCCCTTCCTCTTCAAATCGAAACAGATTTACAAAATTTAAATGATTGGCAGAGCCAGACAGATGTCTACAGTGTGGAAAAGGAGATGGAAGATCGGGGTCAGATGGGAGGCGAGCTGACAACTACAAAATTATCAAGTTACAAAAAGATGCAACCATCATCAAGATACAACAAGATGCAGTGTTGAAGTTCATTGGACAGATGGTTGCCATTATGACTGTACTTTTCTTTTTCCCTTCTTTCCTTAATTTTTTTTCTTTTCTTTACTTCTTGCATTCTTTTTTTTTCTTTTGTTTTTTTTGGGGGGCTTATTCAAAGTATTATTAATTCTTTTTAAAGATTTAGAACTTTTTTGAACCTAATAATTTAATACATAGTAACATTATGTTACTAATAGAGTGGTAGAATTTATGATGAAGTTTAAGGTTTTTGTATTATTATTTAGTTATTTTTTGTGTAATATCAATTTTAGTTTTATTTAATTGTGAGAAAGATTTGGAATTGTTATTTATCCAGTTATAAAATATTACAATTAGATTTAACATTTTTTTTTTGGGAGGAAGGTTATTTAAAGTTTGTAATTAGTGCTTATAATCTGATATATAGTAATAGTATGTTATTTATATACTGATTGATTTTATGATGAAGTTTAAGGTTTTTGTATTTAATACTTAGTCATCATTTATGTAATAATCATTTAATTCTTAGTTAACAGTGAAGAAATGTTGTGAAGGGTAGATGATTGAAAGGAGGAGGAAGGAATTTTTATTAGTGTACAA
The DNA here is from genome assembly GCA_023053685.1 of Diadophis punctatus similis. Lineage (NCBI taxonomy): Eukaryota > Metazoa > Chordata > Lepidosauria > Squamata > Dipsadidae > Diadophis > Diadophis punctatus. The sequence continues at coordinate 245,236,509 of JALIGW010000002.1, read as the reverse complement.
TTTGGAGTTGAAGTTTTAAAAAAAATAAGGTGGAAGTCAAAATTTTTTAATTTAATTTAAATTTATTTTATTGATATTATGCCCTGTACTCTCTCTGGGAAGTCCGGGGGGGGAGGGGGGGAGGGAAAGGGGTGGGTTAGGGGGGAGAAAAATTAAAAAAAAATGTTTGTACTTTCTATTTAATGTTTAGCTATTATCTATGTAATTTTGTACTAATAAAACTTTTTGGAAACAAATAAATATTTGTATTAACTTTCTTTCTGTGAATATAATCCTTAATAAAAGTATCGTTCAAAATAATCAAGAGGGCCTTTTTCAGGAGATGGACTGGGTGGCTCAAAACAGACAAGATGGCAGTTCAGATTGTGCCATACTGTGCAGCCAAAGTGGGTTGAGGAAGTGGCATTCGGACCTCCCCTGGATGAAGAAATGGGCTGCGGGGAGGGGGAGGAGGAAGAAGGCCTTCAGGGAGTCCAGGGCCCATGGTTCCCAGCAGCTACTAGAGGAGGGAGCCACGCTTCTCAGAGGAGGGGCGAGAAACCTGTAACAAGAGGCTACCGGAAGATGCCCCCTAGAGGAGAGATGGGGAACTGTCCCAACGGGATCCACCCTTGGTGGGGATGTGGAGGGGGGAGGAAAATGAGGGGAAGGGGAGGCTCTTCCTGAGGGACCTCCTCCATCTTCTTAGAGTGGAAAAAGGCAGGCAGGCACTCAACTGGTCCAGCAGTCATCCTAAAGCTTTGGGGGGAACGTTGGATCTCAGTGAGGTCTCTTTGCCACCCCCAAAAAATGGCAATACGAGATGGGAAGAGACTCCCAGGAACTCTCTGGGCTGCAAGGAAAGTAATATCCATGCTTCTCTATCCCTCTTTCTTTGGGGGGGATCTGGGGAGGGGGTCACAATAAGGATACCTACACCCATACTCCTGGGCTCTCCCAGCCCTTTGACCCCCACTTTCCCTGGATACCCCAAACTTTTCTTCTCTCCCCCAATCTTCAGCCCCACTAGCTTTCTTTGAATGGTTTTCGAGGCCTCTTTCCTGTCCCCCTCCCAAATAGACCCCCTGTTTTCAGTCTTGGGGTGTGTGTGTGTTGCAACTTCAGGGGGCTTCTTCATGCCAGAACTGGAGGGCAGTGTGGGCTTCTTTTTGTGCCCCCCTCCCCATGATTCTCCACTTGAATCTCCCTTTCTCTCTGTGCCTGGAGGGATGGACTACAAGCCCCTTTAAGGTCTTTTAAGACCCCCACGAGTCCAGGCTGGCTCTGCCGAGGTTTCAAAAGTGGAGCACACACAATCCTCCTCTTGGTTCTCTCGGGAAAGGCGCAGCTTCGCTTCACGGAAGAAAAACGCGAGTTCCTTTCTTGAAGTTGCTTCCTGGTGCAGCAGCCCTGGGGTTGCAGTTGAGGAATGGGAGCCGAAGGTTCTCCCCTTAGAGAGCCAGCTGGTCTTGGGTTCAAATCCTATTGCTGCCAACCTCACCTTTCATGGGAGCCTGTTGTGGCCTGGCCAAGGACCTACTTTTGAGCAAGAGCCAGTTTGGATGATCTATTGGGGTGGGGGTTTACTACAGGGGGGTCTGGGGGTCCTGAGAAGGGACCCCCAGATTCCCTGAATATACCCAACTTTTCTTCTCCCCACAACTTAAGTCCTACTATCCGCCTCTGCATGAATTTGGGGTTCAGCTCTCTTCTCTGTCCCCTGCAGCCCCCCAAAGACAATCTCAAAGGGAGGGTCTCTAGCCCCCCCTCACAAAAGGGATAGCTTTGGGGGAGTCAATTTAGGGAAGCAACCCACCCAAAATGCTTCTCTCTCAGTTGCCACTTCCCATCCAGGTTCTGATTAAGCAATGGGGGTTATGGTCTGTGTGTGTGTGGGAGGGTTCTGGATCTCCTCCCCAAATTTATCTGTTTTGTTTTTAACCTTAAATAAAACTAGTCCCAAACAGCTCCACTTATCTAATCTGGGAGAACCAGTTTGATCCGGCTCTGGCGTTGCCTGCAGGGAGCGGATCCCTCCCTTCCCTCCAGGGGGGCAAAGGGGGCTCCGTCCCCGGGATGGATCTGGCCCAGGCTCCCCGGGTTGATCCGGGAAGGACTTTTGGGTAGGTTGCTTTTTGAAGGTCTCTCTGTGGTCCGTTTGAACAGGAAGCCTCTCAACATCCGTTTCCCTCAAGCGCAGTTGGAGAAATGGAGTAAAAGGAGCTTTCAGAGGGTTTTTTGAGCTATGCAGTGTGGAATTTGTTACGTCTGGATGGCGAGCACGTGACCAAAAGAAGCATTCCTATTGGCTCCAGCTGACGGCAAAGGGGGGGTTAGGGTTACGCCCCTTTCTCCCCCCTTCTTCCCCCGGAAGTATTGAAGGCGCCTCTCAGCCCCGCTCCTCCCCCAGACGAGCCCCCTCCTTACCGGTGTTCTTCTCCCCCCCCCCTTCGCTTCCAGGGATCCTTGTCAGCACCCCCACCAGCAACATCGGGGGAATCCCAGCAGAGCCCATGGATGCTGCCCCACAAGTGCCCCCAAAGAGAGAGGGGAAAGACACAGATGCTCCCAGCCCCAGAGGCGGCATCGGTGGGTCTGGATTGGGGGGAGGGAGCGTTCTCATTGAACGTCAGAATGGAGGGTAGCCAGGAAAGCGCAAGGACCAATGAGAATCCTCTCTTCTGCAGCGTCATCGGTGTCCGGGCAGAGTCTCCCTTGTTTTCATCTGCTGGAGGAGAAAGTTCGGTGCAGGGAGAGAAGCGGAGAAAGTGGGAGGGGGATCCGTTCAGTCTTTTTGGGGGGCCGCAGCTCAAGGGGGGATTCATGGCAGCCCCGGTGGAGAGTGTGGACTTCCTTTTGCCCTCCCCACTGATCCGGCATGGAGTGGGGCCGCAGTGGATGAAAATAGAGGAGGCGCAGCCCCACAGCTTGCGAGGACTTGGGGGTCTCTGAGAGGGCTGAACAGGGAGTCTTTGGGCACCTTAAAACACACACACACACACACACAGAGAGAGAGAGAGAGAGAGACAGACAGACAGACAGACAGACAGACACACCCACAGTGAAATTTCCCGGGTGGGAGTGTCCCTCCCCCAATCATGGGGTCGCTGACATCCCCACCCCTCCCGAAAACTTCCCTCCCAGTCCAGCCGGATCCTCTCCCCAGCCCCCTCCCCTCTTCACTGGGGAATCCCCCACTCGGCTCTCTCGGGAAAGGCGCAGCTTCCCTTCACGGGAGAAAAACGCGAGTTCCTTTCTTGAAACACGTGTCTCCCTTGCTCAGAACGTCTGGAGGGAGCGGCTCCTTCGGATTTCCCGCCCTTCAGCCCCAAATGTGAAGGAATCTCCCTCTTTCTGTCGTTCGGGATCCACCTTTTTCTGGCAAGAGACCCGAATGAAGATCCCGGAATAAAGTTTGGCCGTTTCTGCCCCTTTCTTCGGATAACTTTGTCATCTTGCAAAATGAAAGGCTGGGGTCCCCGGAAACCCCTCCCTGCACCCCAGTTTTTGCCTGCATTTGCTGCCCTGGTTAAATTCACAAGTTCCCGTCCGAGCAGCAGCTCCTGGAGAGATGAAAGGTTCTTCCCCCCCAAGAGCCCAGAGCGAAGGAGCCCCCAGGAGACGCCCCCCCCCAGACCCCACACAGGAGAGACGCCCCTTCAGCACCAAGGACGCTCAGCTGGGCCTGTGGGAGAGACCCTCCCTCCAGAAGATGCTTCCTGGTGCAGCAGTCCCGGGGTTGCAGTTGAGGAATGGGAGGCACTCACAAGTTGTTGTAGATGCCAGTTAAGTCTCAGGATGTGCTTGATGCCCTTATCCGCCGTGGCACCTCTCGTATTCACATGGGAGAGACCCCGAGAGACCTGGGCCACCAGCACTTAACAAAAACAGGAGATAGGATTAAAAAGTAAAAATTTTCAGCTTTCATGGAAGTTTTGTTCCCATGGGAACTGTATCTTCTGACCTAGCATTTTTTAAAAAAGTGTCAGATGATTGAACAACCTTAAGAAAAGTATTTACACTGTCCTATGGCAGGTTCTTAATTTCTCTGGGGTGCACTTTTCCCACACGGATCACTCCAGATTTTCTAGCCTCCAAACCCCCCATGCAGTTGTCACCCTGAAAGAGGGTCTTGCAGTCCCCGCATCGCTCAGGTTCCTCTTGAGGACAATTTACCTGGGCGAGAAAAAGAGGAGGAAGGGCGAGGAGGAAGAGAAAGGCAAAAATATTCTTTCTTGATGATTTAACCAATTTTTTTACCTCATTTTTGGGTATCTACATAAGGAGTTATTATTTCAGGTAATGTTTAATAGGTTTCAATTTTGTTACTATTATTTTGTAATGTTTAATGGTTATGAGGGGAATTTGGAATGGGGGATTATATACTTATGTCAGGCTCTTTTGCTAATTTTTACTGCATATTTGTTGGTCAGTAGAGACAGCTGAAGATTTAGAGATACGTTTGTAGGACATGGGATCAGGTATAGAATGAAGACGCACCTGGTTGAAATTGGAGAGACAGTGATAAATCACACACTCTCAGGATTCATTGGAGGACAGGTTAGTTAGCACATACATCGCAGACCATGAGAAGTGGGACTTTGAACTCTGCAATATTTAGTTTAGTGTGAATTGTAAATGGATACCAGGTTGCGCTTCATGTGACCCCAAATTCAGTTAATGTCAGACTTTCATATGCGCAATTAAGGCTACTGTGTGATTATGGTTAAAACAGTTATGGTTTTAACCACAAATTTATTTTTTAAAGTATATTTTCTTTGTTACTGTGATATTTCATTATTATTCATATATCATGTTATATTAAATATTTTTCGTGCCTATTTGTGTCAATCTGGAACCAATTACTCTATTTTTCATCTCTTCAAATAGTCTAAATTGAATTCAGTGTTTTTGTGGGATTTATTAATCGCACTAATAGAGACCTACCTTAATTCCTCGAGCCCTTAACTATAGTTAATTCTCTCCTCCTCCTCTGCCCTCCATGAAATGGCGTCTCCTCCCCAGCCCTACGCAGTACAATGTTTTCCTAGCTCTTTTACTTGGGAAGTGGTTTTTTCCCTCTTGGTCCCATGGAAATCTTCCTTTGTGACATAGTGGCTGATGTGCTCAGAAGCTGGGATCTGCCCGGCTCCTATTGGCTACTTCAGGGGAGCTTCTGGCATCTTCCCGCCCCCTGTGATCCCCTTGATCCGGACACCTGGTTCCCCAGAGGCACCTGGTACCCGGATGCTCCTCCAGTCTGATGGAGGCTCTTTCTCTTTATGGATTTAAGGATCTTTGGGAAGAAGATCCAGTCCTGGGATACACGGAAGGTCAACTGAAAATAGGAAAAAGGGGCCGTTCTATTAGTTTCATGCTGCTAATTCCTACACACACACACACACACACACACACACACACACCCTATGTCCATTTGCCAGCATTCAGCTCCTCCCTTCCCTCCCTCCCCTCCACACACAGAAAGACACAATCAGAAAGACACACAAAGGATTTCGGAGCACGTGGTCCTGGGAAAGCAGAGTGGGAATCCAAAAGCGGAGGGGGAAGGAGAAGAGGCGGGGCTTCAAGGTAGGGGCGGAGCCTGAGAGGAAACCAGAAGCCTCTTCCCCCCCCCGCCTCTCCCCTCCCACTGGCTGGATATCCGCTTCCCTTCGCCCGGCGGCTTTAGATCCCTCCGGAGAGTCTCTGGCGTTGCCTGCAAGGAGCGGCTCCCTCCCTTCCCTCCAGGGGGGCAAAGGGGGCTCGGTCCCCGGGCTGGATCTGCCCCCTCCTCGCCCGGCCAAGGCTCCCCGGGAGATGCCGGATGGTTCCGGGAAGGAAGTTTGGGGTAAGTTCCTTCAGAAGGTCTTTCTGTGGTTCCTCAGACCACGAGGTCTCTGAGCATGCCTATCCCGCAAGTGCTGTTCAAAAATAAGTGTAAATTGTGCTTTAAAACATTTACTGAGATTTCTAATGTGTTATTAACACACTCTGCCCTCTTTGCAACGGGGAGGGGAGGTTTTGGGGGAAAGGAAAAAAGTTTAAATTAGTTGAATTGACCCACAAAAGAGATCCTCTTTCTTTGAGCTCTCTCTGAAAGGCCAAAAATAAAATCCTTTGTTTTTATACTAATCTTTTCTTTGCTTCTGCTTTAAAAAGATGGGTAGAATTTCTAAACTTTATATTTTCCTTGTTTTGCCCAGAAGAGGCTGTGATGTGGGAGCCCCTACATCACAGGTGGATGTTTTGATGGTGGATGTTTTTGAAAGGACAAAGGAAGTTTTGAGGGGGGTCTTGTGAGGAGCTGCTGGAACAAGCTGATGGCCAGAAGGCTCACTTGAATAATTGTAAATAAATTTATGAAAAGCCTAACTGGAATCTTTGTGGCCTTGCAGCCTCAGGAAAGAGCAGCCCTTTTCACACACGCTCTGCCCCATCTGATCTCTCTCAGCTTCCACTGAGTTTTCCTTCGCACAACTATGCTTTGGTCCCTGTTGGACTTCATCCTGCTGGTTTCTTCCATTTTGTCTTATGAAGATATTTTTGAATTACGATTCAATCTTCATTATTTTGTATCCTCATCCAATAATCCTACTTTCTCCTCCCTCTTCCACATCATTTACAGATCATGTTCAATATCACTGTCAGCATCTGAGCCTTTTTCATTTCTCTTTGCAGGAGACCAGTGAGGATGTGGCTGTGAACTTCACAGAGGAGAAAGAGACGTTCCTGGATTGGGATCCACCAACCTTTGGCCAGGACTCCTTTCCAGAGAATTTGGAAATTGTGGCCTGAATGGAGAAGCAGCTTCCTGCACAAAGGGCCAATCGATTGATTAAGGAGAAACCAGATCGGTCAGCAGTGAGGGTCATATCTGGCCTTGAGCCAGAGATCTCTTCATTGTAACTTTAAAGGTAAGTAAACAAATCTTGGTTAAATCTTGGTTTGCAGAACAAGCATCCATTTTTAAAAATCTTTATTTGACAAATGAGCAATGCAGAAAAATTCGTTTTTGCTCCCAAGGTGCCGGGTGGGGGCGTAATGTAGTTCCATTGAGGACTTATACGTTGAATGTGGTTGGGCAGCCAGTTACAAATCCATCAGGTGATGATGCTATCCCAAATTTTTTTTTATCTTGCCAAGAACTAGGTTGCTTTGTCTGCTTTGTCTGCTTTGTCTACTTTGTCACATGCCTTACTGAAGTCCACGTATGCTATGTCCACAGAATTTTAGCCGCTTTGTCAAAGAATTCAGTAAGGTTTTCTGCCGTGCCCCTTTTTTACTTTATTTTATAAAATATACACAAGGTATCACGAGGAGGCCCGGATCGAAAAGTCATGGTGGGATGGAGCTCATATGTGCAAAAATGAGAAGAAGCAGGAAAAAGGGATGAGAATCAGAAATGGGTTGTTTACATTAGCCTGAAGTCTTTTTCCTTCTCTTTTGTTTATGTGATGCCTTTAGTTTAGCGTAGTTTAGTTCATTGTCATTGCACCTCGAACAATGGAATTAAATGCCATCTTCAGTGTACATTATTACTATAAATATAGAACTCAAACATACATCCTTCTCATTCTATGCAATTGAATTGAAAACCCCAGATATTGCATTAACATTGCACTATACAGTAGAATTCAATCTAGCTACTGCTCTTGGATAAAAGCTGTTTTTCAGCCTATTTGTCCTTGTTTTTATTGTCCTGTACCGTCTGCCAGATGGTAAAAGTAAAAAAAAAAGGGTGCCCAGGATGAGATGGATCTTTAAGAATGTTTTGAACTTTCTTAAGACAGCGGGAGCTATAAAGCTCTTCCAAAGAGGGGAGAGGGCAACCAATGATCCTCTGGGCAATGACGTTGACCCTCTGGAGCGCTGTCCTATCTGCCACTGTGCAATTGGCAAACCACACACAGGTGCAGTAAGTTAAAATACTTTCTATGGTGCAGCGGTAGGAGGTCACTTAGTTTTGGGTAATTCCTGTAGTTTGTCCTGGACTTATGACCACAATTGGAGTCTTGGTCATTGAGCAAAGTGGTCATTAAGTAAGATGTCATGTGGGAGCTTGGCTCAATGACTGCAACACTGTACTCCTGATTGTGGTTGTTAAGCGATTTCACGTGTCGTTAAGCAGACAAAGTCCCAGGTAAGGAATGTGGGGTTGTCTGAAGTGAGCAGGAGAGGCCTTGTGATTCCCAGGCACAGGCCGCATTCGACTTAAGGGCTCCTGGAGAACCCAAGAGATGCTTTGGGACACGTTGCTTGGAAACTGTATGGAACATGGAGCTTGGAAAATGGAGCTAGGTTGCAAAGGCCTCTGATGTGGGGATTAAGGCCGCATTTCTCAGTGGTAGCGGTGACACTGGGGTGAAGGCCAGGCCTGGGGACAGTGGCAGATGGCTGAGAGTGCTGAAGGCCCCCACTTAAGGCCCAGCCCCAGCCCAGCATTGCTGTCAGTCAGGGCTGCTTTGCATGGCTGGGATTAGCTTCCAGGGGTGGCACCAGATTTGCATCCCACTTTAGTGGGTGGCTCCCCAATTTATGGATGGCCTCTGCCTGTCTTCTCCCCCTCCTTAGATGCCCCCCACGAGCATTGCCTGCTCCTCCCGCCACGTAAGGACCTCCAAGATCACTTAATGATTGCAACCAGGAGTGTGGGATGGCAGTTGTGGAGTGAAATGATCCCGTGATCCCTCCTCCAACCACTGTGTTCTGGTTCCAACTAATGATCCCAAGGGATTCAGCACTCTGAGATTTTAGGCTTCCTCAAACAACTGCTTTATTGAGTTCATCATTTCGGCACGGATGAACTTAAAACCACCTCCAGCTGTTTCCCACGCTTTCAGCATAATTAAACGTTAGAGATCCCCCCTCCTCTAGGGTCACAGGTCACATTGCCCAATTAGGTGTTCTTGCATTTCCTGGCAACAAGTTCCATTCTCCTGCCGGCACCTGTTGGGAAAGACCTTGGTTCCCACGAGATAGCAGGTTGTTTTGCCTAGATCACATTCCATTCTTCTGCCCCCTCCCCGAGCTGTGTGGCAACTAGGGAAAACGGAAGATGGCTGCGGCAGGCTCGATCCGTTTCAGAGCTGACACACTGCTTCACTGAACGACCGAGGTCCCAGTCCCCATCATGGTCATACATTGAGGACATCTCTCTTACGAATTTAGGGACTCCCTCAATGTGCCTCAGGTGTACTGAGCATCCTACCCTGGGTGGAGGGTCAGACTGGAAGACCCTCAAGGTCCCTGGCAAGGCTAAGATTTTATGATTCTCTCCGTGTCTCAAAAGGAAATATAATTCTTCACTTCTTTCTCCTTCTAACAGAGGATAAAAGATTGTAACCAAAGATTTACCTGCAAGCCAACTATCAACAGTTAATAGAAAATCAACATAATGCAGCAACCGCCAGAAAGCATGGAGCCTGGGAAACTCTTGGATCCCCCGTCAGACACAAGCAGCCCTCCGAAAAACCACGGAAGAACCCATGAATGCTCAGAGTGTGGGAAATCCTTTGCTCGCAGGTCCCTCCTTTTGACCCACAGGAAGGTCCATGTGGGAAGTGGATCCAGTCAAGGTTTGGAGGGTGAGAAATCTTTCTCTGGGAAAAACTCCAAAGACCTCAGAAGCCCCCCAACACTAAAACCCTATAAATGTGAGGAATGTGGTTTATGCTTTAGTCGAAAGTCACATTTCCTTAGACATCATAAAATCCACACTGGAGAGAAACCTCATCAATGTCTGGAATGTGGGAAGTTTTTCCGTGAAAAAGCCCATCTCAGAAAGCACGAGAGAATTCACACAGGGGAGAAACCTTACAAGTGTTGGGAATGTGGGAAGAGCTTTTCTCATAAGTCAAATCTTTCATCCCATGAGAAGATTCATGCAGGAATAAAGTCTTACAAATGCTTTGAGTGTGGAAAATGTTTCACCCAGAGTTCATCTCTTCGGAGTCATTGGAAAACACACACAGGGGAGAAAAATGAAAAGTGCCACGAATGTGGGAAATGTTTTTCCCGGAAATCAAACCTGGTGAAACATCAGACAATTCACGCTGTAGAGAGACCCTATGAATGCCCAGAATGTGAGGGCCGATTTGTAAATTCTTCTGATCTTCGTATACACCAGAAGAGGCACAAAGGAGAAAAATCCTATGAATGTGGGAAGTGCGGGAAACGTTTTCTTACACGAAGAGAAATTCAGGTTCATCAGAGAATCCACACAGGGGAGAAGCCATTCCAATGTGGGGAGTGTGGGATGTGCTTTTCCCAAAAACAAAGCCTTGGAAGCCATCAGAGGGTCCACACAGGAGAGAAGCCATACAGATGCGTAGAATGTGGAAAATACTTTAGAGACAAGGGAGGCCTTTGGAGTCATCGTAAAACCCACACAGGGGAGAAACCATATCAATGCATCAACTGTGGAAGATTTTATAGTACCTCATCAGCCCTTAGAAGTCATGTGAAAATTCACACAGGGGAAAAAAACTACAAATGTTTTGACTGTGGGAGAACGTTTGCTCATTCATCTAATCTTAGAAGTCACAGCCAAATCCATACAGGAGAGAAACCTCACAAATGCTCAGAGTGTGATAAATGTTTTTCCCATAAAGGTAATCTTGTCAGGCATCAGCGAATCCACACTGGAGACAAACCGTATAAATGTCTGGAGTGTGGGAAATGTTTTGCCCATCCTTCAACACTTCGCAGGCACACCCGAAATCACGCAGCAGAGTAGACTCACAAGTGTGCAGAGTGTGATAAACCTTTTCAAAGTAAATTAAAGCTGAGAAAGCACCAAAAATGTCCATAGCAGAGATAAATCTCTTCAGCTGTGAACAACGTTGGGAGCCCTTTTTTCCCAACATATCTTAATGTTTACCAGGAACTTCACACAGTGACAGAAGGGAAATCCTACAATTGTTTTGTGTGAGTAAAATGTTTTTCCTACTGAAGCGAAGGAACCTCAGAGAGTACACAATGAGGCAAAAGGGTGTAAATGTTGGGAGTGTGAGAATATTTTGCTCTCAAAGCCGCATTATAAACTTACCAGAGTGATTACACAAAAGAGTTATAAGTATGTGGGGAGTTGATATAATACTTTGTAGAGTACAGGAAGTCCTTGACTTATGACCACAACTTGGAATGCATTTTTGGTCATAAGTTCCTTCAGTTGTAAGTCAAGAAACCATGTATTTCCCTTAATTTTTACCAGAGTGTGTTAATCAATGAGCAGAAGTGAAAATTTAGAGTGGAGAAAATGGTGCGAAGGGTGGAATGAATCTGGTGGTTTATTTAGTGCTAAAGTTTTGTTGTTGAATCTTCTGGCTGAGGATGAAGAGGGAAAGTTTTCTTTTTCCTATTATATTTTTGGAATGAATTTTTCTCCTTTTTTCATTGTCTTTTTCATATAGTTACACATAAATATTTGTATTAACTTTCTTTCTGTGAATATAATCCTTAATAAAAGTTATCGTTCAAAATAATCAAGTGGGCCTTTTTCAGGAGATGGACTGGGTGGCTCAAAACAGACAAGATGGCAGTTCAGATTGTGCCATACTGTGCAACCAAAGTGGGTTGAGGAAGTGGCATTCGGACCTCCACCGGATGAGGAAATGGGCTGCGGGGAGCAGGAGGAGGAAGAGGGCCTTCAGGGAGTCCAGGGCCCATGGTTCCCAGCAGCTACTAGAGGAGGGAGCCACACTTCTCAGAGGAGGGGCGAGAAACCTGTCGCAAGAGGCCACCGGAAGATGCCCCCTAGAGGAGAGATGGGGAACTGTCCCAGCGTGATCCACCCTTGGTGGGGATGTGGAGGGGGAGGAAAATGAGGAGAAGGGGAGCCGCTTCCTGAGGGACCACCTCCATCTTCTTAGAGTGGAAAAAGGCAGGCAGGCACTCAACTGGTCCAGCAGTCATCCTAAAGCTTTGGGGGGAACGTTGGATCTCAGTGAGGTCTCTTTGCCACCCCCAAAAAATGGCAATACGAGATGGGAAGAGACTCCCAGGAACTCTCTGGGCTGCAAGGAAAGTAATATCCATGCTTCTCTATCCCTCTTTCTTTGGGGGGGATCTGGGGAGGGGGTCACAATAAGGATACCTACACCCATACTCCTGGGCTCTCCCAGCCCTTTGACCCCCACTTTCCCTGGATACCCCAAACTTTTCTTCTCTCCCCCAATCTTCAGCCCCACTAGCTTTCTTTGAATGGTTTTCGAGGCCTCTTTCCTGTCCCCCTCCCAAATAGACCCCCTGTTTTCAGTCTTGGGGTGTGTGTGTGTTGCAACTTCAGGGGGCTTCTTCATGCCAGAACTGGAGGGCAGTGTGGGCTTCTTTTTGTGCCCCCCTCCCCATGATTCTCCACTTGAATCTCCCTTTCTCTCTGTGCCTGGAGGGATGGACTACAAGCCCCTTTAAGGTCTTTTAAGACCCCCACGAGTCCAGGCTGGCTCTGCCGAGGTTTCAAAAGTGGAGCACACACAATCCTCCTCTTGGTTCTCTCGGGAAAGGCGCAGCTTCGCTTCACGGAAGAAAAACGCGAGTTCCTTTCTTGAAGTTGCTTCCTGGTGCAGCAGCCCTGGGGTTGCAGTTGAGGAATGGGAGCCGAAGGTTCTCCCCTTAGAGAGCCAGCTGGTCTTGGGTTCAAATCCTATTGCTGCCAACCTCACCTTTCATGGGAGCCTGTTGTGGCCTGGCCAAGGACCTACTTTTGAGCAAGAGCCAGTTTGGATGATCTATTGGGGTGGGGGTTTACTACAGGGGGGTCTGGGGGTCCTGAGAAGGGACCCCCAGATTCCCTGAATATACCCAACTTTTCTTCTCCCCACAACTTAAGTCCTACTATCCGCCTCTGCATGAATTTGGGGTTCAGCTCTCTTCTCTGTCCCCTGCAGCCCCCCAAAGACAATCTCAAAGGGAGGGTCTCTAGCCCCCCCTCACAAAAGGGATAGCTTTGGGGGAGTCAATTTAGGGAAGCAACCCACCCAAAATGCTTCTCTCTCAGTTGCCACTTCCCATCCAGGTTCTGATTAAGCAATGGGGGTTATGGTCTGTGGTGGGGGGAGGGTTCTGGATCTCCTCCCAAAATTTATCTGTACGGTTTTGTTTTTACCTTAAATAAATCTAGTCACAAACAACTCCACTTATCTAATCTGGGAGAACCAGTTTGATCCGGCTCTGGCGTTGCCTGCAGGGAGCGGATCCCTCCCTTCCCTCCAGGGGGGCAAAGGGGGCTCCGTCCCCGGGATGGATCTGGCCCAGGCTCCCCGGGTTGATCCGGGAAGGACTTTTGGGTAGGTTGCTTTTTGAAGGTCTCTCTGTGGTCCGTTTGAACAGGAAGCCTCTCAACATCCGTTTCCCTCAAGCGCAGTTGGAGAAATGGAGTAAAAGGAGCTTTCAGAGGGTTTTTTGAGCTATGCAGTGTGGAATTTGTTACGTCTGGATGGCGAGCACGTGACCAAAAGAAGCATTCCTATTGGCTCCAGCTGACGGCAAAGGGGGGGTTAGGGTTACGCCCCTTTCTCCCCCCTTCTTCCCCCGGAAGTATTGAAGGCGCCTCTCAGCCCCGCTCCTCCCCCAGACGAGCCCCCTCCTTACCGGTGTTCTTCTCCCCCCCCCCTTCGCTTCCAGGGATCCTTGTCAGCACCCCCACCAGCAACATCGGGGGAATCCCAGCAGAGCCCATGGATGCTGCCCCACAAGTGCCCCCAAAGAGAGAGGGGAAAGACACAGATGCTCCCAGCCCCAGAGGCGGCATCGGTGGGTCTGGATTGGGGGGAGGGAGCGTTCTCATTGAACGTCAGAATGGAGGGTAGCCAGGAAAGCGCAAGGACCAATGAGAATCCTCTCTTCTGCAGCGTCATCGGTGTCCGGGCAGAGTCTCCCTTGTTTTCATCTGCTGGAGGAGAAAGTTCGGTGCAGGGAGAGAAGCGGAGAAAGTGGGAGGGGGATCCGTTCAGTCTTTTTGGGGGGCCGCAGCTCAAGGGGGGATTCATGGCAGCCCCGGTGGAGAGTGTGGACTTCCTTTTGCCCTCCCCACTGATCCGGCATGGAGTGGGGCCGCAGTGGATGAAAATAGAGGAGGCGCAGCCCCACAGCTTGCGAGGACTTGGGGGTCTCTGAGAGGGCTGAACAGGGAGTCTTTGGGCACCTTAAAACACACACACACACACACACAGAGAGAGAGAGAGAGAGACAGACAGACAGACAGACAGACAGACACACCCACAGTGAAATTTCCCGGGTGGGAGTGTCCCTCCCCCAATCATGGGGTCGCTGACATCCCCACCCCTCCCGAAAACTTCCCTCCCAGTCCAGCCGGATCCTCTCCCCAGCCCCCTCCCCTCTTCACTGGGGAATCCCCCACTCGGCTCTCTCGGGAAAGGCGCAGCTTCCCTTCACGGGAGAAAAACGCGAGTTCCTTTCTTGAAACACGTGTCTCCCTTGCTCAGAACGTCTGGAGGGAGCGGCTCCTTCGGATTTCCCGCCCTTCAGCCCCAAATGTGAAGGAATCTCCCTCTTTCTGTCGTTCGGGATCCACCTTTTTCTGGCAAGAGACCCGAATGAAGATCCCGGAATAAAGTTTGGCCGTTTCTGCCCCTTTCTTCGGATAACTTTGTCATCTTGCAAAATGAAAGGCTGGGGTCCCCGGAAACCCCTCCCTGCACCCCAGTTTTTGCCTGCATTTGCTGCCCTGGTTAAATTCACAAGTTCCCGTCCGAGCAGCAGCTCCTGGAGAGATGAAAGGTTCTTCCCCCCCAAGAGCCCAGAGCGAAGGAGCCCCCAGGAGACGCCCCCCCCCAGACCCCACACAGGAGAGACGCCCCTTCAGCACCAAGGACGCTCAGCTGGGCCTGTGGGAGAGACCCTCCCTCCAGAAGATGCTTCCTGGTGCAGCAGTCCCGGGGTTGCAGTTGAGGAATGGGAGGCACTCACAAGTTGTTGTAGATGCCAGTTAAGTCTCAGGATGTGCTTGATGCCCTTATCCGCCGTGGCACCTCTCGTATTCACATGGGAGAGACCCCGAGAGACCTGGGCCACCAGCACTTAACAAAAACAGGAGATAGGATTAAAAAGTAAAAATTTTCAGCTTTCATGGAAGTTTTGTTCCCATGGGAACTGTATCTTCTGACCTAGCATTTTTTAAAAAAGTGTCAGATGATTGAACAACCTTAAGAAAAGTATTTACACTGTCCTATGGCAGGTTCTTAATTTCTCTGGGGTGCACTTTTCCCACACGGATCACTCCAGATTTTCTAGCCTCCAAACCCCCCATGCAGTTGTCACCCTGAAAGAGGGTCTTGCAGTCCCCGCATCGCTCAGGTTCCTCTTGAGGACAATTTACCTGGGCGAGAAAAAGAGGAGGAAGGGCGAGGAGGAAGAGAAAGGCAAAAATATTCTTTCTTGATGATTTAACCAATTTTTTTACCTCATTTTTGGGTATCTACATAAGGAGTTATTATTTCAGGTAATGTTTAATAGGTTTCAATTTTGTTACTATTATTTTGTAATGTTTAATGGTTATGAGGGGAATTTGGAATGGGGGATTATATACTTATGTCAGGCTCTTTTGCTAATTTTTACTGCATATTTGTTGGTCAGTAGAGACAGCTGAAGATTTAGAGATACGTTTGTAGGACATGGGATCAGGTATAGAATGAAGACGCACCTGGTTGAAATTGGAGAGACAGTGATAAATCACACACTCTCAGGATTCATTGGAGGACAGGTTAGTTAGCACATACATCGCAGACCATGAGAAGTGGGACTTTGAACTCTGCAATATTTAGTTTAGTGTGAATTGTAAATGGATACCAGGTTGCGCTTCATGTGACCCCAAATTCAGTTAATGTCAGACTTTCATATGCGCAATTAAGGCTACTGTGTGATTATGGTTAAAACAGTTATGGTTTTAACCACAAATTTATTTTTTAAAGTATATTTTCTTTGTTACTGTGATATTTCATTATTATTCATATATCATGTTATATTAAATATTTTTCGTGCCTATTTGTGTCAATCTGGAACCAATTACTCTATTTTTCATCTCTTCAAATAGTCTAAATTGAATTCAGTGTTTTTGTGGGATTTATTAATCGCACTAATAGAGACCTACCTTAATTCCTCGAGCCCTTAACTATAGTTAATTCTCTCCTCCTCCTCTGCCCTCCATGAAATGGCGTCTCCTCCCCAGCCCTACGCAGTACAATGTTTTCCTAGCTCTTTTACTTGGGAAGTGGTTTTTTCCCTCTTGGTCCCATGGAAATCTTCCTTTGTGACATAGTGGCTGATGTGCTCAGAAGCTGGGATCTGCCCGGCTCCTATTGGCTACTTCAGGGGAGCTTCTGGCATCTTCCCGCCCCCTGTGATCCCCTTGATCCGGACACCTGGTTCCCCAGAGGCACCTGGTACCCGGATGCTCCTCCAGTCTGATGGAGGCTCTTTCTCTTTATGGATTTAAGGCTCTTTGGGAAGAAGATCCAGTCCTGGGATACACGGAAGGTCAACGGAAAATAGGAAAAAGGGGCCGTTCTATTAGTTTCATGCTGCTAATTCCTACACACACACACACACACACACACACACACCCTATGTCCATTTGCCAGCATTCAGCTCCTCCCTTCCCTCCCTCCCCTCCACACACAGAAAGACACAATCAGAAAGACACACAAAGGATTTCGGAGCACGTGGTCCTGGGAAGGCAGATTGGGAATCCAAAAGCGGAGGGGGAAGGAGAAGAGGCGGGGCTTCAAGGTAGGGGCGGAGCCTGAGAGGAAACCAGAAGCCTCTTCCCCCCCCCGCCTCTCCCCTCCCACTGGCTGGATATCCGCTTCCCTTCGCCCGGCGGCTTTAGATCCCTCCGGAGAGTCTCTGGCGTTGCCTGCAAGGAGCGGCTCCCTCCCTTCCCTCCAGGGGGGCAAAGGGGGCTCGGTCCCCGGGCTGGATCTGCCCCCTCCTCGCCCGGCCAAGGCTCCCCGGGAGATGCCGGATGGTTCCGGGAAGGAAGTTTGGGGTAAGTTCCTTCAGAAGGTCTTTCTGTGGTTCCTCAGACCACGAGGTCTCTGAGCATGCCTATCCCGCAAGTGCTGTTCAAAAATAAGTGTAAATTGTGCTTTAAAACATTTACTGAGATTTCTAATGTGTTATTAACACACTCTGCCCTCTTTGCAACGGGGAGGGGAGGTTTTGGGGGAAAGGAAAAAAGTTTAAATTAGTTGAATTGACCCACAAAAGAGATCCTCTTTCTTTGAGCTCTCTCTGAAAGGCCAAAAATAAAATCCTTTGTTTTTATACTAATCTTTTCTTTGCTTCTGCTTTAAAAAGATGGGTAGAATTTCTAAACTTTGTATTTTCCTTGTTTTGCCCAGAAGAGGCTGTGATGTGGGAGCCCCTACATCACAGGTGGATGTTTTGATGGTGGATGTTTTTGAAAGGACAAAGGAAGTTTTGAGGGGGGTCTTGTGAGGAGCTGCTGGAACAAGCTGATGGCCAGAAGGCTCACTTGAATAATTGTAAATAAATTTATGAAAAGCCTAACTGGAATCTTTGTGGCCTTGCAGCCTCCAAAAAGAGCAGGAAAGAGCAGCCCTTTTCACACACGCTCTGCCCCATCTGATCTCTCTCAGCTTCCACTGAGTTTTCCTTCGCACAACTATGCTTTGGTCCCTGTTGGACTTCATCCTGCTGGTTTCTTCCATTTTGTCTTATGAAGATATTTTTGAATTACGATTCAATCTTCATTATTTTGTATCCTCATCCAATAATCCTACTTTCTCCTCCCTCTTCCACATCATTTACAGATCATGTTCAATATCACTGTCAGCATCTGAGCCTTTTTCATTTCTCTTTGCAGGAGACCAGTGAGGATGTGGCTGTGAACTTCACAGAGGAGAAAGAGACGTTCCTGGATTGGGATCCACCAACCTTTGGCCAGGACTCCTTTCCAGAGAATTTGGAAATTGTGGCCTGAATGGAGAAGCAGCTTCCTGCACAAAGGGCCAATCGATTGATTAAGGAGAAACCAGATCGGTCAGCAGTGAGGGTCATATCTGGCCTTGAGCCAGAGATCTCTTCATTGTAACTTTAAAGGTAAGTAAACAAATCTTGGTTAAATCTTGGTTTGCAGAACAAGCATCCATTTTTAAAAATCTTTATTTGACAAATGAGCAATGCAGAAAAATTCGTTTTTGCTCCCAAGGTGCCGGGTGGGGGCGTAATGTAGTTCCATTGAGGACTTATACGTTGAATGTGGTTGGGCAGCCAGTTACAAATCCATCAGGTGATGATGCTATCCCAAATTTTTTTTTATCTTGCCAAGAACTAGGTTGCTTTGTCTACTTTGTCACATGCCTTACTGAAGTCCACGTATGCTATGTCCACAGAATTTTAGCCGCTTTGTCAAAGAATTCAGTAAGGTTTTCTGCCGTGCCCCTTTTTTACTTTATTTTATAAAATATACACAAAGTATCACGAGGAGGCCCGGATCGAAAAGTCATGGTGGGATGGAGCTCATATGTGCAAAAATGAGAAGAAGCAGGAAAAAGGGATGAGAATCAGAAATGGGTTGTTTACATTAGCCTGAAGTCTTTTTCCTTCTCTTTTGTTTATGTGATGCCTTTAGTTTAGCGTAGTTTAGTTCATTGTCATTGCACCTCGAACAATGGAATTAAATGCCATCTTCAGTGTACATTATTACTATAAATATAGAACTCAAACATACATCCTTCGCATTCTATGCAATTGAATTGAAAACCCCAGATATTGCATTAACATTGCACTATACAGTAGAATTCAATCTAGCTACTGCTCTTGGATAAAAGCTGTTTTTCAGCCTATTTGTCCTTGTTTTTATTGTCCTGTACCGTCTGCCAGATGGTAAAAGTAAAAAAAAAAAGGGTGCCCA
Source organism: Diadophis punctatus similis (assembly GCA_023053685.1). NCBI lineage: Eukaryota > Metazoa > Chordata > Lepidosauria > Squamata > Dipsadidae > Diadophis > Diadophis punctatus. The sequence continues at coordinate 245,217,635 of JALIGW010000002.1, read as the reverse complement.
GGATGAGATGGATCTTTAAGAATGTTTTGAACTTTCTTAAGGCAGCGGGAGCTATAAAGCTCTTCCAAAGAGGGGAGAGGGCAACCAATGATCCTCTGGGCAATGACGTTGACCCTCTGGAGCGCTGTCCTATCTGCCACTGTGCAATTGGCAAACCACACACAGGTGCAGTAAGTTAAAATACTCTTTATGGTGCAGCGGTAGGAGGTCACTTAGTTTTGGGTAATTCCTGTAGTTTGTCCTGGACTTATGACCACAATTGGAGTCTTGGTCATTGAGCAAAGTGGTCATTAAGTAAGATGTCATGTGAGAGCTTGGCTCAATGACTGCAACACTGTACTCCTGATTGTGGTTGTTAAGCGATTTCACGTGTCATTAAGCAGACAAAGTCCCAGGTAAGGAATGTGGGGTTGTCTGAAGTGAGCAGGAGAGGCCTTGTGATTCCCAGGCACAGGCCGCATTCGACTTAAGGGCTCCTGGAGAACCCAAGAGATGCTTTGGGACACGTTGCTTGGAAACTGTATGGAACATGCAGCTTGGAAAATGGAGCTAGGTTCTAAAGGCTTCCGATGTGGGGATTAAGGCCGCATTTCTCAGTGGTAGCGGTGACACTGGGGTGAAGGCCAGGCCTGGGGACAGTGGCAGATGGCTGAGAGTGCTGAAGGCCCCCACTTAAGGCCCAGGCCCAGCCCAGCATTGCTGTCAGTCAGGGCTGCTTTGCATGGCTGGGCTCAGGCTTCCAGGGGTGGCTGCAGATTTGCATCCCACTTTAGTAGGTGGCTCCCCAATTTATGGATGGCCTCTGCCTCTCTCCTCCTCCTCCTGAGATGCCCCATGACCATTGCCTGCACCTCCCCCCACATAAGGACCTCCAAGATCACTTAATGATTGCAACCAGGAGTGTGGGATGGCAGTTGTGGAGTGAAATGATCCCGTGATCCCTCCTCTAACCACTGTGTTCTGGTTCCAACTAATGATCCCAAAGGATTCAGCACTCTGAGATTTTAGGCTTCCTCAAACAACTGCTTTATTGAGTACATCATTTCGGCATGGATGAACTTAAAACCACCTCCAGCTGTTTCCCACGCTTTCAGCATAATTAAACGTTAGAGATCCCCCCTCCCTCCCTAGGGTCACAGGTCACATTGCCCAATTAGGTGTTCTTGCATCTCCTGGCAACAAGTTCCATTCTCCTGCCGGCACCTGTTGGGAATGACCTTGGTTCCCACGAGATAGCAGGTTGTTTTGCCTAGATCACATTCCATTCTTCTGCCCCCTCCCCGAGCTGTGTGGCAACTAGGGAAATGGAAGATGGCTGCGGCAGGCTGGATCCGTTTCAGAGCTGACACACTGCTTCACTGAACGACCGAGGTCCCAGTCCCCATCATGGTCATACATTGAGGACATCTCTCTTACGAATTTAGGGACTCCCTCAATGTGCCTCAGGTGTACTGAGCACCCTACCCTGGGTCAGACTGGAAGACCCTCAAGGTCCCTGGCAAGGCTAAGATTTTATGATTCTCTCCGTGTCTCAAAAGGAAATATAATTCTTCACTTCTTTCTCCTTCTAACAGAGGATAAAAGATTGGAACCAAAGATTTACCTGAAAGCCAACTATCAACAGTTAATAGAAAATCAACATAAGGCAGCAACCGCCAGAAAGCATGGAGCCTGGGAAACTCTTGGATCCCCCGTCAGACACAAGCAGCCCTCCGAAAAACCACGGAAGAACCCATGAATGCTCAGAGTGTGGGAAATCCTTTGCTCGCAGGTCCCTCCTTTTGACCCACAGGAAGGACCATGTGGGAAGTGGATCCCATGAAGGTTTGAAGGTTGAGAAATCTTTCTCTGGGAAAAACTCCAAAGACCTCAGAAGCCCCCCAACACTAAAACCCTATAAATGTAAGGAATGTGACTTACACTTCGGTCAAAAGTCATACCTTCTTAGACATCAGAAAATCCACACTGGAGAGAAACCTTTTCAATGTCTGCAATGTGGGAAATTTTTCCGTAGAAAAGCCCATCTCAGAAGCCACGAGAGAATTCACACAGGGGAGAAACCTTACAAGTGTTGGGAATGTGGGAAGAGCTTTTCTCATAAGTCAGGTCTTTCGTCCCATGAGAAGATTCATGCAGGAACAAAGTCTTACAAATGCTTTGAGTGTGGAAAATGTTTCACCCACGGTTCATCTCTTCAGATTCATTTGAAAACACACACAGGGGAGAAAAACGAAAAGTGCCTCGAATGTGGGATATGTTTCACCTTGAAATCAAATCTGGTGCGACATCAGAGAATTCACACCGGAGAGAGACCCTATGAATGCCCAGAATGTGAGAAGCGATTTGTAAATTCTTCTGATCTTTGTAAACACCAGAAGAGGCACAAAGGAGAAAAATCCTATGAATGTGGGAAGTGCGAGAAACGTTTTCTTACACGAAAAGAACTTCGGGTTCATCAGAGAATCCACACAGGGGAGAAACCCTACAAATGTGGGGAGTGTGGGATGTGCTTTTCCCAAAAACAAAACCTTGGAATCCATCAGAGGGTCCACACAGGAGAGAAGCCATACAGATGCGTAGAATGTGGAAAATACTTTGGACAAAAGAATGGCCTTTGGAGCCATCGTAAAACCCACACAGGGGAGAAGCCATATCAATGCATCGACTGTGGAAGATTTTATAGTACCTCATCAGCCCTTAAAAGTCATGAGAAAATTCACACAGGGGAAAAAAACTACAAATGTTTAGACTGTGGGAGAACATTTGCTCGTTCATCTCACCTTAGAAATCACAGCCGAATCCATACAGGAGAGAAACCTTACAAATGCTCAGAGTGTGATAAATGTTTTTCCCAGAAAGGTAGTCTTTTGAAGCATCAACGAATCCACACTGGAGAAAAACCATATAAATGTCTGAAGTGTGGAAAATGTTTTGCCGATCCTTCAACACTTCGCAGGCACACCAGAAGTCACGCAGGAGAGAGGCCTCACAAGTGAACAGAGTGTGAGAAACCTTTTCATAGTAAATCAAAGCTAAAAAAGCACCAAAAATGTCCATTGCAGAGATAAATCTCTTCAGCTGTGAACAACATTGGGAGCCCTTTTTTTCAACACATCTTAATGTTTACCAGGAACTTCACACAGTGACAGAAGGGAAATCCTACAATTATTTAGTGTGAGTAAAATGTTTTTCCTACTGAAGCAAAAGAACCTCAGAGAGTACACAATGAGGCAAAAGGGTGTAAATGTTGGGAGTGTGAGAATATTTTGCTCTCAAAGCCGCATTATAAACTTACCAGACTGATTACACAAAAGAGTTATAAGTATGTGGGGAGTTGATATAATGCTTTGTAGAGTACAGGAAGTCCTTGACCTATGACCACAACTTGGAATGTATTTCCGGTCATAAGTTCCTTCAGTCGTAAGTCAAGGAACCAGGTATTTCTCTTAATTTTTACTAGACTGTGTTGATCAATGAGCAGAAGTGAAAATTTAGAGAGGAGAAAATGGGGCGAAGGGTGGAATGAATCTGGTGGTTTATTTAGTGATAAAGTTTTGTTGTTGAATCTTCTAGTTGAGGATGAAGAGGAAAATATCTTTTTTCGAAGGAATTTTTCTCCTTTTTCTTATTGTCTTTTTCATATATTCATACAGAAATATTTGTACCATCTTTCTTTGCATATAATCCTTAATAAAAGTATTGTTTAAAATAATCAAAGGGGCCTTTTTCCGGAGGTGGACTGGGTGGGTCAAAACAGACAAGATGGCAGTTCCGATTGTGCCATACAAAGTGGCTCTTGGACCTCCCCTAGATCAGGAAATGGGATGCGGGGAGGAGGAAGAGGAGGAAGGCCGTCAGGGAGTCCAGGGCCCATGGTTCCCAGCAGCTGCTAGAGCAGTGGTTCCCAAACTTTTTCAGTCCATCGCCCCCTTGGTGCTACAGACTCATCCTCAGTGCCCCTGCCCCCACCCCTTCAGGTGGGCGTGGCTTGGTGGTCAGGTGACCAGGTGGGCATGGCCAACTTGTAAAATGTGGTGAAACTCACTTAACAATGCTCTTGCTTAGCAACCAAAATTTTGGGCTCAATTGTGGTCATAAGTCTTTCTGTCTGTCTGCCTGCCTTCCTATCATCTTTCTGTCTGTCTGTCTGTCATCCTTCCTTCCTAACATCTACTTTCTTTCTTTCTTTCTTTCTTTCTTTCTTTCTTTCTTTCTTTCTTTCTTTCTTTCTTTCTTTCTTCTTTCTTTCTTTCTTTCTCTCTCTCTCTCTCTCTCTCTCTCTCTCTCTCTCTCTCTCTCTCTCTCTCTCTCTCTCTCTCTCTCTCTCTCTCTCTCTCTCTCTCTTCTGTCTGTCTGTCTGTCTGTCTGCCTTCCTTCCTTCCTTCCTAACATCTTTCTTTCTTTCTCCCTGCAAACCAATCCCCACCGGGGCTCCTTTCTCCCACGCCCAGCCCTCTTCCAAGAAGCCAAGTCCTGTAAGAGAAGCCTGGAAGAGCATCGCACTTCCAGGTCCCGGCCAGGGGTCGCGCCCAGGGGGACCATGCCAAGCGAGGTAGGTGGGTGGGTTGCTCCCCTCCCCTCCCTTTGGAGGAAGAAGGAGCCTCCGTCGCAATCTCCCGTGGGGCTCCAGCCACCTGACTGAATCCCCAACCGCGGCACCAGCAGGGTTAACGCGTGTGGGAGGGAAGGAGAGCGCACGCTACCGCCACGGCTGCTGCTATCGCGGCTCCGGTGTGTCCTTCGCGCAGGGCGCTGCATGTGCGAAGTCTCCCTGGTCGCTGTGGCTGCACCGGGGAGCCCGCATCCTGGTCAGCGATGGAGACACTGCAATGACAACCCGTCGGTGGGCGCGCGCGGGATGGACCACGGAGCAGAGGTGCCCAGCGAGTGGGACGAGAGGCGCGGGGATGCCAGAAGTGGCAGCATCGGTGGCAGGCTTCTGCCCGTGTCTCCCGCCTGCCCGCCTCTTGCCTTAAGCCGCTGGCTGGCGGTGGTGGCCACAGCCTTCCCAGCGGCGGAGCCGGACAAGCCCGGACGGCTGAGGAGACCGAGACGCAGGGCGTCGTCGGGGCTCCGGGGCTCCTACGGCCGCATGGCCGGAGAACGAGGGAGCGCATGCGTGGAGGGAAAGAGCCCCAGCCAGGGCACCTCCCGTTTCCTTCCGCGCCGCTCCCCGAAGCGCCCCACTACTCCTCGCCCGTAGCAGGGACTCTGCCTCGCCCGCGTCCTCCTGCCTGCCTCCTCTGTGGTAAAGGTAGCACAAAGGTAGCACAAAGGTCCTGGAGCCGAAGCCGGGAAAGTGAGAGGTGGCGGCGGCCGGGCCGGGCTGGACGCTGACCTCGGAAGGCAAGCGGGAGTGGGGGACCGCCAGGAAGGCTGCCTGGAAGGCCGCCAAGAATGGCAGGGCTGTGGGGAAGGGAGTAGGCTGCTACCCCCCTTCACCACTGCCCCGACATGCTTTCCTGCCTTCCCCGTGGCCTTCTGCTTGCCTGTCTTCGCAAGCTGTCCACGGGGACACCGGGAAGGCCCCGTGGAGGGCAGGAAACCATGTCGGGGCTGCAGGTCACGGGGAATGGAGTAGGAAAGGCAGGCTGGGATGGTGGGGGGTTGCAGGGGCAGCTAGGTAGGCCGTGACTTTGCAGGCTTACATGGCAGGCAGATCGGGGGCGCAGCGCTTCAGGCAGGCAAGATGCAGAACAGAGACTGGGCGGGGCAGGGGGAGCGAGCAGCGACTGGGGTGTTGGCGAAGCGAGTGCCCGTGTCGCAAAGGGGAACAAGTTATATAGGCAAGGGGTGGGGTGGGTGGGCCGGAAGCGCCGAGTGGTGGGAAAAGCGTGACAGGAAAAGCGGCGAGGGGGTGATTGGGTGTAAATGGGCGGCAGGGGTGTGGGGACAGGACCAGCTTGGGGGCGTGACCAGCCAGCTGTCGCTACCGGTATGGCAAACCACCTGCCGCCCCCCTAGCCCCTCTTAATGCCCCCCTTGCCTCTTAGCGCCCCCCTAAGTCATCCCCCCCAGGGGACGGTACCACCCACTTTGGGAACCACTGTACCGATGCCCCCTAGAGGAGAGATGGGGAACTATCAGTCCCAGCAGGATCCACCCTTGGTGAGGTGGGGGGGGGAGGAAAATGAGGGGAAGGGGAGGCGCTTCCTGATGGACCGCCTGCCCAGAAGCTGGGAGGAGGAACGACCACGTTGGCAGAATGTGAGTGGGCAAAGTGACGGATTTGGGGGTGGGGGACAAGGGTGCCAACTTTCAACTGAGTGAGAAACTTTGGGAGCCTCAGATTTGGGTTTCCCACAGCCCTGCCTGCATGGCTCTATTAATAAATTGGAACCTTGACGAATACTTTGCCTTGGACTCTGATTTAAGCTTGGATGCTATTTGGAACCCTGACACCACCTCCATCTTCCCAGGGTGGAAAAAGGCAGGCAGACGCTCAACTGGTCCAGCAGTCCACCTAACGCTCTGGAGGGAACCTTGGATCCTTAGTGGGGTCTCTTTGCCCCCCCCAAAATGGCAGGAAATACGAGAGAAGGGAAGAGACCCCCAGGAACTCTCTGGGCTGCAAGGAAAGTAATATCCATGCTTCTCTATCCCTCTTCCTTTGGGGTAGGATCTGGGGAGGGGGGTCACAATAAGGATACCTACACCCATACTCCTGGGCTCTCCCAGCCCTTCGACCCCAACCTGCCCTGGATACTCCAAAATTTTCTCCCCCCCCAAAAAAAAATCTTCATCCCCACTAGCTTTCTTTGAATGGTTTTCAAGGCTGCTTTCCTGTCCTTCCAAATTGCCCCCCCCATAGACCCCCAAGACCATGTCAAAGGGAGGGGCCCCAGCACCCTTCACTAAAGGGAGAGTTTGGAAGAGCAACTCAGAACCCCCTGCAGTAGAAGCAGAGAAGGTGCGATTTTCAGTCTTGGGGGTGGGGGGTTGCAGCTTCAGGGGGGTGTTCAGGGGGCTGCTTCATGCCAGGATCGGAGGGCAGTGTGGACTTCCTTTTTGGAGGCCCCATGACTCTCAAACAGAATCTCTCTTTCTCTGTGTGTCTGGAGGGGTGGACTAGATGCCCCCTTAAGATCTTTTAGGGGCCTCACAAGTCCAGGCTGGCTCTGCTGAGATTTCGAAGCTTGAAAGTGGAGACAGGGGTCTCTATGGAGAGCCGCCATCCTCCAGGTCATGGTTGTCCCTAAGATGCTTTTCCAAAAGGAAGCTGGACTTCCTTGGTTTTTTTCCCCTTGAAAACGTTTCCCTTCTCATCCCAGAAGCTTCCCCAGTTCTGACTGAGCGGTGGAGGATGGAAAGATGGATATTCCTTGCAGTCATTTGGTGCTGAATCAGGGTGCAAAGGGGTGTGGAGCCTCCCTGAGGCTGCTGAAAAGACCCTGTTGTAGACAGGAGGTTGGGGGGGTCCTTTCCACCCCCCTCTGTTGTGGGAGGCTGCTCATTTTGGCCAAGATGGCCGCTTTGGCCCCTCTTTCCGTCCAGGGCTCCTCTCTGTCCAGAAGGTGGAGGTGGCTGTCCTCGAAAGTGCCAGCCAAGTCATTTCAGATGCAGATGGACGTCTCCTCCTGATGGGTTTCTCCTTCCGTTCCCCCCTCCCAGTCAGTCAGAACTGAAGAAGCTTCTTAGATGAGAAGGGAAACGTTTTCAAGAGGAAAAAAATACCCAAGAAAGTCCAGTTTGCCTTTTTGAGGTGGGGAAAATGCACCTCTGGGAATTGAAGTCAGAGTTTTGGGGCTCCTTCTGACTCAATCTGGGGGGGAGGAAGCCCCCAGCAGTGGGCGGTCTGGAGCCTTTTTTAGAAGTTAGCCGGGGGGGGGGGGGGCAGAGAGCGGCTGAAAGGCTGGGTTCCCCGGAAACTCCTCCCTGCACCTCCGTTTTTGCCCTCATTTGCTGCCCTGGTTAAATTCACAAGTTCCTCTCCGAGCAGAAGCTCCTGGAGAGATAAAACCTTCTCCCCCCCCCCCAAGAGCCCAGAGCGAAGGAGCCCCCAGGAGACGCCCCCCCAGACCCCACACAAGAGAGACGCCCCTTCAGCACCAAGGACGCTGTGCTGGGCCTGTGGGAGAGACCCTCCCTCCAGAAGTGGCTTCCTGGTGCAGAGGTGCCAGGACCTCAGTTGAGGAATGAGAGGCGAACGTTCCTCTTGGGGAGCCAGCTGGTCATGAGTTCAAATGGGAGCCTGCTGTGGGCTGGCCGAGGTCCTGTTTTGAGCAAGGGTCCTGCAGAGCCAGTTCGGATGATCTGGAGGCGTGGATTGACTTCAGGGGTGAGCCTGGGTGTCCCCCCCCGATTCTCCTCAAATTTCAGAATTGGGAGTGCCCAAAATGAAGGCAATAGTCAGTCCACTAAAGAGAGAAGAGGGCAAAGAAGTTACAGGCAGCAAAGAAGAACTGCTGAACTCATTCTTTGGCTGAGTGCAATAAATGTTTTTCTGAAAAAAGTACTCTTGTGATACATCAGCAAATCCACAATGGAGAAAAACCATATAAACGTTCAGATTGTGAGAAATGTTCCACCCACCATTCAGCATTTCGCAGGCACACCCGAAATCGCACAGGGAAGTGCCTTTCCAAGTGTGCAGAGTGAGAGAAACCTTTTCATTGTAAATCAAAGCTAAAAATCCATCAGAAGGTCCATAGCAGAGAGAAATCTCTTCAGTCCTGAACAATGTTGGGGACCCTTTTTTTCAAAAGTCACATCTTAATGTTCACCAGGAACTTCACACAGTGACAATAGAGGAATCATACAATTGTTTTGGTGTGGGGAAAATGTTTTTCCTAGTCAAGTCACCTTAAATACAATAGGAGAATCCATAATCAAGCAAAAGTGCATAAAGAAGGAGGACTAGTAACTTAGCTGAGTGAAAAAGAAAAGAAAAAAGTTACGATTGTTGAGGAATGCAGATCATTTTTTGCAGAGCACAGCTAGTCCTCGACTTCCAATCACAATTAGGAAGAGATTCCAGGTCACAGGTTTATACAGCTGAACGTTCTGGCACCCAGAATCACATTTTATGGCATTTTAAGCAAAAAGGAATCCTAAATATAAAGCAAATCTGATCGCAAAAGCCAGCCAATTGCCAAGAGCTCATAATGTGGTCACATAACGTGGGGGGGGGGGGGGACATTTTACAATGGCCAGAATTCTTTTATATGCCATCAATGTTTGCCATAAGTTGAGAACTACCATACTTGTAATGAAATCTTGATAAATCTTGTAGCATTTGCAAAAGTGGGTCACCCAAGACAAATTCCTTCTGTGTCCAATCACACTTGGCCAATAAATAATTCTATTCTATTCTATTCTATTCTATTCTATTCTATTCTATTCTATTCTATTCTATTCTTATTCCTATTCTATTCTATTCTATTCTATTATTTCTATTCTATTCTATTCTTATTGCTATTCTATTCAATTTTTATTGCTATTCTATTCTTCCATTCCATTCTATTCTATTCTACTCCTACTCTACTCTTATTCTGTTTTGTATAAATATTTGGAATATTGCAAAATACTGACTTCACTGAGACCTCTGGAGACCCCAAAGGATACACACAAGAAAAAGAAATTGTGCGTTTGGTGTGTGTGAAATATTTTTCTGGACTGTCTACCTGGGTCTGCAGGTAAAAATGCCCTCCAGAAACCCTCCAGGTGGTCGGATGGCTGTACACTCTTTCCAGGTGAGAAACCCCATCAGAGCTTGGTGTGTGGAAAATCTGTTGCTTGAAATGAGACAATTGTTGTCCTGCATTTGTGAGTCCCCTCAGAGAGGAGCCCTAGAAGTCCTTGTAGCATAGAAAAGGTTTTATCCTGGAATCCTTTCAAAAAAACAGAAAAGGACATAATTGTGGTAAAGAGAGAAAAAAGGTCCCTGGCATGTTGTTATTAAATAAAGCTTGTCATCTTTTTAATTTGACCTGTCAGAAACAGTGTAGCATCTCCTGCTTGGGTGGGTGGGGTGGACTAGACGACCTACAAGGTCCCTTCCAATTCTCTTAACCTGTTAATTTAGATTGTATTTAAGTTACTTTATGGATATTCTTGTTATTCTCTTACTGTAATATTTCATCATTATTCATATACCATGTTACATTAAATATTCTTCTTGCTTATTTCTGCCAATCTGGAACCAATTACTGAATTTTCCATAGAGACATCACTTCAAATAGTTTTGTGGGATTCATTGGCTTCACTAAATGAGACCCACCTTAACTCATCCCTTTCCTCTAATCCTGGTTAATTCTCTCCTCCTCCTCCTCTGTCCTCCATGAAATGGCATCTCCTCCCCAGCCCTACCCAAGATAATGTTTTCCTAGCTGTTTTACTTGGGAAGTGATCTCTTCCCCACTGATCCCATAGAAATGTACTTTGTGACATAGTTGCTGATGTGCTCAGAAGCTGGGATCTGCCGGACTCCTATTGGCTACTTCAGGGGGGCTTCTGCAATCTTCCCGCCCCCTGTGATCCCCTTGATCCGGACACCTGGTTCCCCAGAGGCGCCTGGTACCCGGATGCTCCTCCAGTCTGATGGAGGCTCTTTCTCTTTATGGATTTAAGGCTCTTTGGGAAGAAGATCCAGTCCTGGGATACACGGAAGGTCAACTGTGAGCCTCCTCAGAAGTAGATCCCACTGTAGCACAAGGGATGAGGTGCCCATAATTGAAGGGGGAACAGAATTCCCCTCGAAGCTGCTCTTCCTCTGGGTCTGGATTCCCCCCCCCCTCTTCTCCAGCTCCAGAAACGCCAGAATCCCTTAAAATCAACCAGGGAGAATAGCTCAGGGGGGAAATGGGGGGTCCTTGGTGGTCTCTGAGCTTCGGGGTTTCCCCAGAGACGTCTCATTACCCAAACTAGGTAACATCATCAGGGCAGCAACCAACCACCAACCTCAGGGAGCCCCAAGGACCCTCCAACTCTTACGGGGCCTTTTTGCGCAACTCTTTCAGGGCATCTGCAGAGCTTCAGCTTCCAGCACCCACACAGATACACACACACAGAAAGACACAATCAGAAAGACACACAAAGGGTTTCGGAGCACGTGGTCCTAGCTGAAAGCGGGAGGGGGAAGAGGCGGGGCCTCAAGGAGTAGGCGGAGCCCGAGAGGAAGCCGGAAGCCCCCACCCCTCGGGTCCCAGTGGCTGGAATTCTGCTTTCCTTCGCCTGGTGAGGATCAGCGCTGGATCCCTCGGGAGAGGCTTCTGGATCCCACTCGGGGCAGGTAAGGCTGCTCTCCCTCCGTCCTCCAGGCCGCCCCTCCTGCCAGGAGATCTTCCCCCCGCCAGGAGGACGGGAGCTGCGGATCCCGCTCTTCGGCTTCCCGGGTTTTCCTCGGGGAGATCCGGCTCTGGCGTTGGCTGCAGGGAGCAGATCCCTCCCTTCCCTCCAGGGGGGCTGCAGAGCTAGTTCCGTCAGAGCACGAGGTCTCTGAGGATGCGAATCCCTCAAGTACATTTGAAAAAAAGACATTAAATTGTGCTTTAAAACATTTACTGCGATTTGTAATGTGTTATTAACACTCACTGACCTCTTTGCAACGGGGAGGGGAGGTTTTGGGGGAAAGGAAAGAAGTTTAAATTAGTTGAATTGAGCTCGTTTTTTTCTTAACCCACAAAAGAGATCCCCTTTCTTTGAGCTCTGTCTGAAAGGCCAAAAATAAAATCCTTTCTTTTTATGTTAATCTTTTCTTTGTTTCTGCTTTAAAAAGATGGGTAGAATTTCTAAGCTTTAAATTTTCCTTGTTTTGCCCAGAAGAGGCTGTGATGTGGGAGCTCCTCCTTGCTGGATGTTTTTCAAAGAAGAAAATGAAGTTTTGAGGGGGGTCTTGTGAGGAGCTGCTGGAACAAGCTGATGGCCAGAAGGCTCACTTAAATAATTGTAAATAAATTTTGAGACTCCTAACTGGAATCTTTGTGGCCTTTCAGCCTCCAAAAAGAGCAGAAAAGAGCAGCCCTTTTCATTTCTGATTTTCTGTGTTTCTCGAAAGGAAATAATGTTCTCATCTTTTTTGTCCCTCTTGCAGGAAAACAGCTGTGACCAAAGATTTACCTTCAAGAACAACTAACAAGAGATAGTAGAAATTCAGCCCAAGGCAGCAGCCAAGGGAAAGCATGGAGGGTGGGAAGCTCTTGGATCCCCCATCAGACACAAGCAGCCCTCCAAGAACGCCCAAAAGAACCCATGAATGCTCAGAGTGTGGGGAATCCTTTGCTCGCAGGTCCCTCCTTTTGACCCACAAGAAGCTCCATGTGGGAAGTGGATCCAGTCAAGGTTTGGAGGGTGAGAAATGTTTCTCTGGAAAAAACTCAAAAGATCTCAGAAGCCCCCCAACACTAAAACCCTATGAATGTGAGGAATGTGACTTATGCTTTAGTCAAAAGTCAAGCCTTCTTACACATCAGAAAATCCATACTGGAGAGAAACCTTATCAATGTCTGGAATGTGGGAAATTTTTCCGTCAAAAAGGCCATCTTAGAGACCACGAGAGAATTCACACAGGGGAGAAACCTTACAAGTGTTGGGAATGTGGGAAGAGCTTTTCTCATAAGTCAAATCTTTCGTCCCATGAGAAGATTCATGCAGGAATAAAATCTTACAAGTGCTTTGAGTGTGGAAAATGTTTCACCGAGAGTTCAGCTCTGCTGAGACATTTGAAAATACACAGAGGAGAAAAAAAAGAAAAGTGCCTCAAATGTGGGAAATTTTTTACCCGGAAATCAACCCTTGTGGAACATCAGAGGCGTCATGCTGGAGAGAGACCCTATGAATGCCCAGAATGTGAGAAACGATTTATGCGTTCTAGTGAACTTGAGAGACACCAGAAGTGGCACAAAGGGGATCTACCCCATAAATGTGGGGACTGTGGGAAAAGTTTTATTTCACCATCCAATCTTCAGATTCATCAGAGAATCCACACGGGGGAGAAACCCTACAAATGTGGGGAGTGTGGGAAATGTTTTACTCAAAAACAACACCTTGGAAGGCATCAAAGGTTCCATACAGGAGAGAAGCCATACAGATGCGTAGAATGTGGAAAATACTTTAGAGACAAGCGAGGCCTTTGGAACCATCGTAAAACCCACACAGGGCAGAAACCATATCAATGCATCGACTGTGGAAGTTTTTATCGTACTTCATCAGACCTTAGAAGTCATGTGAAAATTCACACAGGGGAAAAAAATTACAAATGTTTGGACTGTGGGAGAACATTTGCTCATTCAGGTTCCCTTAGAAATCACAGCCGAATCCATACAGGAGAGAAACCTCACAAATGCTCAGAGTGCGATAAATGTTTTTCAAGGAAAGATTATCTTGTGATGCATCAGCGAATCCACACTGGAGAAAAACCATATAAATGTCTGAAGTGTGGGAAACCTTTTTCCCATCCTTCAGCACTTTGCAGGCACACCCGAAATCACGCAAGACAGTAGCTGCACAAATGTGCAGAGTGCGAGAAACCTTTTCATAGTAAACCAAAGCTAAAAAAGCACCAAAATGTCCATAGCAGAGATAAATCTATTCAGCTGTGAACAACATTGGAAACATTTTATGTCAACACATCTTAATGTTTACCAGGAACTTCACACAGTGACAGAAGGGAAATCCTACAATCATTTGGTGTGAGTAAATGTTTTTCCTACTGAAGCAAAAGAACCTCAGAGAGTACACAATGGGGCAAAAGGGTGTAAATGTTGGGAGTGTGAGAATATTTTGCTCTCAAAGCCGCATTATAAACTTACCAGAGTGATTACACAAAAGAGTTATAAGTATGTGGGGAATTGATATAATGCTTTGTAGAGTACAGGAAGTCCTTGACTTATGACTACAAATTGGAAATTGATTTCCGGTCATAAGATCCTTTAGTCGTAAGTCAAGGAACCAGGTATTTCCCTTAATTTTTACTAGACTGTGTTGATCAATGAGAACTGAAAACTTAGACGAGAAAATGGGGCGAAGGGTGAAATGAATCTGGTGGTTTATTTAGTGATAAAAGTTTTGATGTTGAATCTTCTGGCTGAGGATGAAGAGGAAAAGTTTCTTTTTCCTATTATATTTTTGGAAGGAATTTTTCTCCTTTTTTCATTGTCTTTTTCATATACCGTAGTTACACATAAATATTTGTATTAACTTTCTTTCTGTGCATATAATCCTTAATAAAAGTATCGTTCAAAATAATCAAAAGGGCCTTTTTCAGAAGATGGACTGGGTGGCTCAAAACTGACAAGATGGCAGTTCAGATTTTGCCATACTGTGCAGCCAAAGTGGGTTGAGGAAGTGGCATTCGGACCTCCCCTGGATCAGGAAATGGGCTGCGGGGAGCAGGAGGAGGAAGAAGGCCTTCAGGGAGTCCAGAGCCCATAGTTCCCAGCAGCTGCTAGAGGAGGGATCCAGGCTTCTCAGAGGAGGGGCAGGAAATCTGTCACAAGAGGCTACCGGAAGATGCCCCCTGGAGGAGAGATGGGGAATTGTTCGTCCCAGCAGGATCCACCCTTGGTGGGAGGTCTGGAGGTGGGGGAGGCGCTTCCGGATGGGCCTCCTCCATCTTCCCAGGGTGGAAAAAGGCAGGCAGATGGTCAACTGGTCCAGCAGTCCGCCTAGTGCTCTGGATGGAACCTTGGATCTCAGTGTGGTCTCTTTGCCCCCCCCCCCCAAATGGCAAGAAATATGAGAGAAGCGGAGAGACGCCCCAGGAACTCTCTGAGCTGCAAAGAAAGTGATATTCATGCTAGCCCTCTTCCTTTGGGGGGGGGATCTGAGGGGGTCACAGTAAGGATACCTACTGGGCTCTCCCAGCCCTTTGACTCCCACCTTCCCTGGATACCCCAAACTTTCCTCTCCACCAATCTCCATCCCCACTAGCTTTCTTTGAAGGCCTTTTTTCTGTTCCCCCAAATAGACCCCCTGTAGCCGCCCAAGACCAACTCAAAGGGAGGGGCCCCAGCACCCTCTACTAAAGGGAGAGTTTGGAAGGACAACTCAGACCCCCCCTCCAGTAGAAGCCGAGAGGGTGAGATTTTCAGTCTTGGGGGTTGCAGCTTCAGGGGGCTGTTCAGGGGGCTGCTTCATGCCAGGACCGGAGGGAAGTGTGGACTCTCTTTTCTTCCCCCCTCCCCATGATTCTCAACTTGAATCTCCCTTTCTCTTTGTGCCTGGAGGGATGGACTAGATTCCCCCTTAAGGTCATTTAAGGCCCCCTTGAGTCCAGGCTGGGTGTACCGAGATTTCAAAAGGGCAAAGTGGAGTCTCTATGGAGAGCCTCCATCCTTCAGGTCATGGTTGTCCCTAAGATGCTTTTCCTTTTTTTTTTTTTAAATAATCTTTATTAATTATGTAAAAAAGACAAACAAACATCCAAACAAACATAAAAACATGTATAAACATATGTAAGAATAAGTAAGAAATATCTTTGAGTATAGAAAACATTGAACATTGAACATACATGTCAACCATCTCGTCGACGCTATCCTTTTACAGCCTAGTGATACAAAAACATGTTTAATCTTTATAGTTATTATTTACATCATTATCTTTCTTATATCTTCCAATATTTTCCTTATTCTTTTCTCTTGTTATATTGTGTTCACTCTGTTATCATTACAATAAAACAATTTTCCCTTTTTCAACAATGGTTCTTTTGTTCAGCTTGATTAATATTTTATAATCTTGTAAAATTGTATACATTCCGATATTTTGTTCCGGTCTTTGCGAAAAAGTAGACATTTGTTATTATTTATACTGTCTAAGATCATGACTCATAGTGTGTCTAGGATCATGACACATAATTATAGCAATTTTTGATATTTATTTTGGTTAAGCCAGTTATACCACCTGTCCCAAGTTTTATAGAATTCAGAGTCATCTAAGATGCTTTTCCAAAAGGCATCTGGACTTTCTTGGGGGTTTTTCCCTTGAAAACGTTTCCCTTCTCATCCCAGAAGCTTCCCCAGTTCTGACTGAGAGGTGGAGGATGGAAGGATGGATATTCCTCGCAGTCAGTTGGTGCTGAATCAGGGTGCAAAGGGGTGTGGGGCCTCCCTGAGGCTGCTGAAAGGACCCTGTTGTAGACAGGAGGTTGGGGGGGGTCCTTTCCACCCCCCTCTGTTGTGGGAGGGCTGCTCATTTTGGCAAAGATGGCCGCTTTGGCCCCTCTTTCCCTCCAGGGCTCCTCTCTGTCCAGAAGGTGGAGGTGGCTGTCCTCGAAAGAGCCAGCCATGTCATTTTAGATGCAGATGGACGTCTCCTCCTGATGGGTTTGTCCTCCCATTCCCCCCTCCCAGTCAGTCAGAACTGAAGAAGCTTCTTAGATGAGAAGGGAAACGTTTTCAAGGGGAGAAAATACCGAAGAAAGTCCAGTTTGCCTTTTTGAGGTGGGAAAAATGCACCTCTGGGAATTGAAGCCAGAGTTTTGGAGCTCCTTCTGACTCAGTCTGGGGGGAGGAAGCCCCCAGCAGTGGCCGGTCCGGAGCCTTTTTTAGAAGTAAGCCGGGGGGGGCAGAGAGTGGCTGAAAGGTTGGGGTCCCCGGAAGCCCCTCCCTGCACCCCCGTTTTTGCCTGCTTTTGCTGCCCTGGTTAAATTCACTAATTCCCGTCCGAGAAGCTGCTCCTGGAGTGATGAAACGTTCTCCCTCCCCCCAAGAGCCCAGAGTGAAGGAGCCCCCAGGAGACGCCCCCCCCAGACCCCACACAGGAGAGACGCCCCTTCAGCACCCAGGATGCTTGATTGAGGGGAGGGAGCCTTCTCCTTGAACTTCGGAATTGAGGGTAGCCAGGAAAGCGCAAGGACCAATGAGAATCCTCTCTTCTGCAGCGTCATCGGTGTCCGGGCAGAGTCTCCCTTGTCTTTCACCCACTGGAGGAGAGAGTTCGGTGCAGGGAGAGAAGCGGAGAATGTGGGAGGGGGGTCCGTTCAGTCTTTTTGGGGGGCCGCAGCTCAAGGGGGGGTTCATGGCAGCCCCGGTGGAGTGTGTGGACTTCCTTTTGCCTTCCCCACCGATCCGGCGTGGAGTGGGGCCGCAGTGGATGAAAATAGAGGAGGTGCAGCCTCACATCCTGTGAGGATTTTGGGGGTCTCTGAGAGGGCTGAACGGAGAGTCCTTGGGGACCTTAAAACACAAAAAAATGAAATGAAATGAAATGAAATAAGCTAGAAAGGAAGTTCCAGGCCCTCCTTGGCCATCAAAGCCAGCTGGGTGACCTGGAGCCCCTCATTCTTTCAGCCTAGCCCCCCTCACAGGGTTGTTGTGAGGCAACTAGGAGGAGGATGTGTGGGATATCTTCACTGCCTCGAGTGATTGGTAAAAGTAATGAAGACGGGATATAAATAAATATTTTAAAAATTCTACTGTGCAGAGGCCTAGCAGTGTTTCCGGGCCTCTTCCCTTCTCAGCTGCTGAGCTGCCATACTTGCATTGCCCCCATGGGAACAAGCATGAGATCTGGGCTGCTCCCCCAAACTCTCTCCTTCTTGCTCTCCTGGGGGCTCTGGGGATTTGGAAATGACCCACCCAAAGAGTCTGAGACTCTGCAGAAAACCCACCCAGGCTCATTGATTTAAGAGACCCTCACCCAATTTAAAGGGCCATCATGTAACCTGTGCATCAGTGGCTCTTGCAGATCACTGTAAAGACATGAAGCTATTTGAATTAAAAGTCCCTGGGAGTAAAATTAAAGATTTATTATCCAGTTAGGAGGAAACATCAGTAAAGTATTTTAGCAGGCATAAAAATGTTAACTGTATGTTGCTGCTAGTAGTTACTGGAACTTTGAACGGAGTTCCTCAAGAGAAAAAAAAGGGAAAATAAGTGTCTGGGCTCATTGAAATAACACATGCACGCACTGAAGCAGGAGAGGCAGCCCCGCTTCTAGCGTGCAGACGGGGACACTCTTCCCATGGGCAGAGGAACCCTCGACAAGAACACCCATCGGAGGATCAGAGGAAGTTTCTGAGCTCGTGGTCCTGGCTGGGAGGGGGAGATTGGGGGTGAAAGGCCGAGGGGGCAAGGAGAGGAGGGGGCCAAGGGGCGGGGCTGCAGGGCGGGGGCGGGGCCCTAGAGGAGAGCAGACGCCCCTCCCCCTGGCTGGATCTCGGTTTCCCTCCGCGGCTCCCGTTTCTCCCAGCGAAGATCGGCGCTGGCTGGATCCCTCGGGAGAGGCTTCTGGGTCTCGGCCGGGGCAGGTGGGGCTGCTCTCCCTCCAGGCCGCCCCTCCTGCCAGGAGATCTTTTCCCCGCCAGGAGGAAGGGAGCCGCGGATCCCGCTCTTCGGCTTTGCTTCTGTTTTTAAAAGCCGGGTAAAGTTTTTAAAAATTCAATATTTCCCTTTTCGGCCACGCGGGGGCAGTGATGTGGCAGGCCCTTCTGGGTGGGTGATTTGTAATGGTGGGTGTTTTCCAAAGCGCCGAGGAAGTTTTGAGGCTGGTCTTGTAAAGCAGGTACTAGAACAAGCTGGTGTCCAAAAGGCGGCCTTCCATAATTGTAAATATGTGTTTTGAATCGCCTGCCTGGGATTTCTATGGCCTTGCAACCTCCCAAAACCAGCCCTTTTCACCCCTGCTCCTCCCCACCTGAGCTCTCTCATCTTCCCTTGAGTTTTTCCCACTCACAACTCTGCATTGGTCCCTCTTGGACTTCATCTTGTTGGTTTCTTCCATTTTGGCCCATCAAGATTTTCTGGAATGACGATTCTCTCTCCATTATTTTGTGTCCTCAACAAATAATCCCATATTCTCCTCCTTCTTCCAGGTCATTTATAGGTTATCTTCAGAATCCCTGTCGCCATCGGAGCCTTTTTCATTTCTCTTTGCAGGAGACCGGTGAGGATGTGGCCGTGAACCCCACAGAGGAGAAGGGGCGTTCTTGGATTGGGACCCCAAAACTTTAACAGATTAACATTTAACAGATTAAGAGCGCAGTGGTTGGAATGGAGTGGCGCAGTGCTTGGAATGGAGTACTGCAGGCTATTCTGCTGACTGCCGTCTGCCTGCAATTGGGCAGTTCGATGCTCACCAGGGCTCAAGGGTGACTCAGCCTTCCATCCTTCAGAGGTGGGTAAAATCAGGATTGTTGGGGGCGATAGGCTGACTCTGTAAAACCGCTTACAGAGGGCTGTAAAGAACTGTGAAGCGGTATATAAGTCTAAGTGCTATTGCTATTGCTAACAGAGTTGGAAGGGACCTGGTAGGTCATCTAGTCCAACCCCCTGCCCAAGCAGGAGACCCTACTACACCATTTCTGACAGATGGCAGTCTAGTTTCTTCTTGAAAGCTTCCAGTGATGAAGCTCCCACAACTTCCGAAGGCAAGCGGTTCCATTGGCTGATTGTTCTCAATGTCAGAAAATTTCTCCTTATTTCTAGGTGGAATCTCTCCTTGAACCTTTGGCCGGGATTCCGCTCTAGAGAATTTGGAAACCGTGGCCCAGTTGGAGAAGCAGCTTCCTGCACAAAAGGCCAATCAGTTAAGGAGCAATCAAACCGGTCAGCAGTGAGGGTCATCCCTGGCCTTGACCCAGAGGGGTAACAAGTGACCCAGAGACCTCTTATGTGTAACTTTGAAGGTGCATAAATAAATCTTAGTTTGAACAATGAGCATTTTTAAAATTTTTATTTGACAAAACAGCAATGCAGTGAAATTTGGGTTTTTCTGCCAAGGTGTGAAGGCATCATTCCTCTAATCAATATTTGTTATAAGAAGCCACTCTCGGTCGAGTTGGAGCTGGACTCTGGGTGGAAGGTCACGGAGTGGGGGACTCGCAACGGGTGGGCGGATGTACCCCTGAAGCCGAAAGAGGCTGCCTGAGGACTTGGGGTGGGGCTGCCCCCGTCCAGCCTTCATCCTGTCTGGTCACGGGGAAATATTGTCTCAGCCCAAACTGGTTCTTGTTTCAGCTATACATTTTTAGCTCTAACGTGTGGAAACTTTTCCTGTTTGTTCCTTGTCCCATGATGCACTTGGGTTACAGTTTAGTAAGCTGAAAGGCTTAGGCCTTGTCCTAAAGCGATTGGTCCTTTATTGGGTTTTTGGGGCTTCTCTACCGGAAGGCATTCAGACACACACACACACCCTTGCTTGAAGGGGCCAGTTAGGATCTTTCATTTCACTTTGGGGGGTGGGGGCTCTGTATAACTTTATTTCCTCTGATCAGCAGAGGTCCTTTTTGGGGTGCCTGGGCTGTCTCTCCTGGAGAAGGACGAAATGCCAAATCAGAGCCATTTTCCCTTCCTCTTTTCTGTCTGACCTTCTGGGGTTGAGTCTTTTTCAGGGTGGCCTGACTGAACTCTTCTAATACACAAACACACATACACACCCCTAAGTAGCCTGAGGTGGGCCAGGGAATCGGTTGGCCTCTCTCTCTCCCATCCGGATAGAAAACACACGGGGATGATGTCAGCCACGCAAAGTATCTACTTGCCAAGAGGGATGGCAAATTCATCTAATAAATAAATAAATAGCACAAAGAAAAGTGTGGTCCTGTCAAGAGGAAGAGACTGAGCTGTGAAATGGATCCATGCAGGGAGAGGCAATGTGTCCCGAGGAAACCAGGATCAAGTAGTCATGTTGAAGTGGAGTTCCTAAGTGCAGAAAAAGCAGGAAAAGGGGAGAAGAAATGGGTTGCTTACACTAACCTCAACCTCATGATAAGAATTCCCAATCAGCTCCACCTATCTAATCTGGGAGAGTCAGCTTGGCCTAGCGGTTAGGGCACTTGGGAAAAACTGGGAGACCATGAGTTCCAGTCCTGCCTTGGCCTTGAAAGAAAGCTGGGTGACCTGGGGCTAGTCACACACTCTCCCCAACTTACATCACAGGGTTTTTGGTTTTTTTAGAAAAATAGGAGGAATGTGTTTTGGATGTGTTCATCGTCTTGAGTTTAATTTATAAAAATAATATTAAATATTTTTTTAAAATAGTAATATTGGGATATAAATAAAACGTTTTTTAAAAAGATATATTTCCAGTCTGCAGTGGCTTTTCAGTATTTCCAGGCCTGTTTCCCCTCTCAGCTGCTGAGCTACAATACAGGGAGTCCTCAACAGCCACAACTGAACCCAAAATTTATGTTGCTAAGTGAGACATTTGTTAAGTGAGTTATGTCCCACAGATATAAGAAGTTGTTAAGTATCTGAATGTAAATCACATGACCATGGGGGAATGCCAAAATGGTCATAAGTGTGAAAAACCATCATAAGTTCACTTTCTTCCTTGCCGTTGTAACTTTGAACAGTCACTAAATGGAATGTAAGTTGAGGATTACCTGTATTTTTGCCGTTATACATGTTTCGTAAGCAAAATGGGAGGAAATGCTTGGTGCAGAGGCTTTTATGAGACAGGAACAAGAAGGAATTCCAGAAGGAGGGTGCTAAGTCCTCGACTTACGACTGCGCCGGCTGCTGCCTCAATCTGATTGGTTGAGGCGCAGGCATCCGGCAAGAATAAAGACTTCCTATTGGCTCAGGACTTGGCAGCTCCCCTATAAAAGGCATAAAACAGCCTGACTGTTGTTGTTGCTGTCACAGCTGCTGAGTTCTGAATAAAGTTGCTGCTTCCTGTCAGCCGGTCTGTGTCCCTTCTTGTCAGCTGCAGCCTGGCTATTCAACAGAAGGTGGAATTCTGGGCTGAGTTAGGAGGAGGAGAGAGGAAGGACCTGGGGACCCAAGACGAAGAATTTGGGAATTAGGATTGCTTCCATGTGAGAGCGCCAACGGGGGTGGGGGAGGATCTCTAAACCCTTTGCCATTGCAGAGCCACCTGGTCAGTCTCTGGATCCCTCCTGATCCCTCCTGAGGATCCCTTGGGGAGGGGGGAGGGGAGACCCTGGAGGGAAGCTGAAGGGACCGGACAGAGGCAGGAAAAGATCAACCAGCAGCACGGAAGGTTCCTATCACGAGGTTTCTCCAGCTGCCTTTTTCAGCTTCAGATTCATTTCACTGGAAGAAGAAGAAGATTTCCCCATATCGGGAGGATCCAAAACGGATCGTGAACCCGACGTGGGCAGATTGCCAGAATTGGCTGCGTGCCTTGTGACCCCCCAGAGGAGGGGATGATGGTTTGGGGGGAAGCGAGGGAAGAGGCGGCGAAACTGCACTTGGGCCACCATCCGGCTCCGGGTGTGGAGGAGGCGATGCCGGTAGAGACCTCCCAAAAAACACCTGTATGGATCATTAGGATGGGAGAGGGATGGAGGGGGATGGGAGCAGCTGACTAGATCCACTTTGAGGATCTTTGGATCCACCAGAAGGGATCAACTGGGGGGCTTCTTCCCGATCCTCCCCCTGGAGCTCCCCCAACCGCGGCTGCACCGAGGACTCCTCCCCGCTTCTCTTTCCCCTCTTTCCTTCCTCAGCCGCGGAGGGGAGCCCGGAGCGTCCGGGGCGGCGCCTGCCTTTCCCCCCAGCGAGAGCGGCTCTTCCTCGGGCTCCGCCGCATCCCCTGCCGGCCCCCTTCTCCAGCCTCGGCAGACGCCGCGATCAGCGACTCTTGGGCGGCCACCGCGGAGCTTCAGTTCCCCTCCGGGATGCTGGAGCAGGAGGCAGCCCCGCCCGGGCACAGCAGGGCGCTCTTCGCATGGGCAGAGGCACCCCGGACGCCGATGCCCCGCGGAGGAACAGAGGAGCCCCGGCTGGGAGGGGGAGGGGCTGAGGCTGCAATGAGGGGCGGGGCTGCAAGGCGAGGGCGGAGCCAGAGAGGAGAGCAGAAGCCCCGCCCCGCCTCTCCCCCCCCCCCCCTCGGCCGGATCTCCGCTTCCCTTCGCGCGTCCCACTTCACCCGGCGAGGATCGGCGCTGGTTCCTTCGGGAGAAGCTGCTGGATCCCGCTCGGGGCAGGTGAGGCTGCTCTCCCTCCGGCCTCCAGGCCGCCCCTTCTGCCAGGAGATCTTCTCCCCAAGAAGGGTTTTCCTCGGGGAGATCCGGCTCTGGAGTTGCCTGCAGGCAGCGGATCCCTCCCTTCCTTGCAGGGGTGCAAAGGGGGCTCCGTCCCCGGGCTGGATCTGCCCCCTCCTCGCCCGGCCAAGGGTCCCCGGGGGGCTTCGGGTGGATCCGGGAAGGAGCTTTGGGGGAAGTTACTTTCAGAAAACGTCTCTGCTGTCCGTTTGAACAGGAAGTCTCTGAACCTCCGTTTCCCTCAAGCCCAGTTGCAGAAATGGCGTAAACGGAGCTGTAAAAGGTGTTTTGAGATATGCAATGTGGAATTAACACAGACTGGTTTCATTGCAATGGGGAGGCTGGGATGTGGCCTCCATGGTGGATGTTTTAGAAAGCAGAAACTCTAAGGAAGTTTTGAGGCTGGTCTTGTGAGCAGCTCCTAGAACAAGCTGATGGCCAGAAGGTTGCCTTGCCTGATTTTAAAATGCCTGTCCAAAGTAGAATTGGGTCCAGGAAGCCTGGGATCTTGGTGGCCTTGCAGCCTCCAAAAAGAGTAGGAAAAAGTGGAGCCCTTTTCTGATTTCTCTTGTCTTTCTTTGAGTTTTCCTACTCACAACTATTTGTTGCTCCCTCTTGGACTTCCGTCTTCCTGGTTTCTTCCATTTTGGCCCATCAAGATCTTCTTGAATCACAATTTCATCTCCTGTTATTTTGTATCTTCAACAAATAATCTTATTTTTTCCTTCCTCGTTCACGTTGCTGATATATTAAGCTCAGTGTTACTGTCGTCATCTGAGCCTTTTTTATTTCTATTTGCAGGACACCAGTGAGGATCTGGCCGTAAACTCCAGAGAGGAGAAAGGGGCGTTCTTGGCTCAGAACCCACGAA
Organism: Diadophis punctatus similis; assembly: GCA_023053685.1. Taxonomy (NCBI): domain Eukaryota; kingdom Metazoa; phylum Chordata; class Lepidosauria; order Squamata; family Dipsadidae; genus Diadophis; species Diadophis punctatus. Next base: position 245,193,879 of record JALIGW010000002.1, on the reverse strand, counting down.
ATTTTGGCCTGGACTCCGTTCTAGAAAATTTGGAAATCTTGGCCCGGTTTGAGAAGCAGCTTCCTGCACAAAGGACCAATCAGTTAAGGAGAAATCAAGCCGGTCAGCGGTGAGGATCATCCCTGGCCTTGACTCAGAGAGGTAACGAGTGATCCAGAGATCTCTTAGCTGTAACTTTAAAGGTGAGTCAATGAAACTTGGTTTTGAAAATAAGCATTTTTAAAATATTTATGTGGCAATGCAATAAAATTGGGTTCTTCTGCCAAGGTGCAGAGTGAAGGCATAATTCGTTTATATTAGTTGTAAGAAGCCACTCTTGGTCGAGTTGGAGGTGGACCCTGGGCAGAAGGCCACGGAGTGGGGGAGTCGCATCGGCTGGGTAGAGGCACCCCTGAAGCCGAAAGAGGCTGCCTGGGGACTCAAGTGGAGGTGGGGCTTCCCCTGCCAGCCTTCATCTGGTTCTTTCATGGGGAAATGTTCTCTCAGCCCAAACTGGGTCTTGTTTCAGCGATACAGTTTTAGCTATGATGTGTGCAGATTGTTCCTGTTTAGGCCTTGTCCCATAATGCACTTGGGCTTACAGTTTAGTAAGCTGAAGCGCTTAGGCCTTCTCCTAAGGCTTAAATTTTAATTGAAATTCTCTGGATCCTTTATTGGGGATCCTTTATTTGGGGCTTTTCCTTCTGAAGGTATTCAGTGAGCCCCCCACCCTTCAGAAACTGTAGGATCAAATTTACCCCAGGATTAAGCCATGTCACAGATTGTTGGTTTAATATTTTTCTTCTTCTATTGCTTTCGGGGCCAGTTGGGATAACAAGCAGGATCATTCATTTCAATTTTGGGAAGCTCTGTATATCTTTATTTGCCTTAGTCAGCAATGATCCTTTTCGGGGTGCCTGTGCTGTCGCCCCTGGAGAAGGATGAAACCCCAAATCGGAGCCATTTCCCCCTCCTCCTTTCCTGCCTGATCTAATGGGTGTCAGGGTTCCAAGTAAGAGCTCCATCGCAAGCAAAAACTCTGAGGCAGGAGGATTTCTCAAAGAATAGCTTTATTGGAAATATGAAATTGGCAAATATCTGGTGAAAACCAACACTGAAGGGCCCCCTGGTTTTCACCTAATTAAAAGTAAAAGTTTTCCCCTCAATCCCATACAATCAGTCACATGGCCCAATCAAAGCAGCGTCTGCTCGACTGGTGACATCACTCCTCCTCCCTCCGGCCAGGTGTGAGAAGGTCCTTGGTTCCCAGGAGAAAGTATTTTATTTTGACTACACAACCCCAGCTTTCTCTAATCCCCCCCCCCACTCTATCCCTCACTCCAGTGTGGCAACACTGAAGCTCCAAGATGGCTTCATCCAGGTCAGCTTCAGGGTTGACAGGCTGCCCCCCCTCAATTGAAGAGGATTTCCTGCAAGACAAAATATACAGAGGAAATTAGTCAAGGCTCACCTCAACCCCCCCTCTTCCTTCCCCCCGGAGGCCCTTTAGGCTTTTGAGGGAACTCATCATGAAACTGTTTAATCAACCCATCTGTCTTTACATCGCAGCTCTCTACCCATGTGGCTTCAGAAAGGGGGCATCCCTACCAACGCACAAGGTACTGCAACCAGCCCCTATGCAGCCTTGAATCTAAAATCTTCTTTACCTCATAATGTGTCTCCCCCTGCACGACTATGGGCTTTGGGGCTGCCCGATCTACCGGTCTGATCGGTGAGCCTACCGTTGGTTTTAACTGGCTAATGTGAAAGAATGGATGCACTTTCCCTAACAGCCGAGGGAGTTTAAGCTGTACTGTGAGCGGGTTGATTATTCTCTCTATTGGGAAAGGGCCTATAAACTGTGATGAGAGTCTCAGTTTAAGGTACTTCATCAAGAGGTAGACCTTGCTCCCGACTCAAAACGGCTCTTGGGGGTCGATGGCGTTTATCCATCATGCGTTTTATATGTTTTCGCTGCTTCCCTTAGGGCACACTTGGTATTTTCCCACCCCTCCTTCAAAGACTCCATCCATTCATTTAGGGATACTGATGAGAGGGGTTCCCTAGGCATGGGAACAAACTCCATGCTGCTAGTGATCTGAAAAGGAGTTAGACCAGTGCTGCTATGCACAGCATTATTGTATGCCACCTCAGGGAACGGCAGCAATTCTACCCAATTAAACTGCTGATAGTTGACCTAACATCTTCAATATTGCTCCACCAACATGTTTGCTCGTTCTACGGCCCCATTGGTACTCGGATGAAAAGCCGAGCTAAACCCCTGCGAGCACCCGATGGACCTAACAAACTCCATCCAGAACTTGGCGGTAAATTGGAAACCCCCCCGTCAGAAATAATTGTACATGGAATGCCATGTATATTTGCTTAATAAATAACTTGGTAAGTTTTCTCGCTGAGGGGAGCCCAGAGCAGGGGTTAAGTGGGCATGCTTGGAGAACAGGTCTACTACTGATAAAATCCATAGCAATCTCCTCCCAGGGCCGGGCCGGGTCTGCCATCTGCTGCAGCAGGCCAGGGAGGGGGGTCTCCCCGGTCTCTTTTTCATGGCCGTGCACATTGTGCAGCTTTTAACATAGTCCTCGACTTCTTTTTTTTATCTGAGAAAGACACAATCACAAAAACAGGCAAAGGGTTTCAGAGCACGTGATCCTAGCTGAAAGGGGGAGGGGGAAGGAGAAGAGGCAGAGAAGAGGCGGGGCTTCAAGTAGTAGGCGGAGCCCGAGAGGAAGCTGGAAGGCCTGCCCCCGCCTCTCCCCTCCCACTGGCTGGATCTCCGCTTTCCTTCGCCTGGAGAGGATTGGCGTTGGATCCCTCGGGAGAGGCTCCTGGATCCCGCTCAGTGCAGGTTGGGCTGCTCTACCTCCTGCCAGGAGATCTTCTCCCCGCCAGAAGGAAGGGAGCTGCGGATTCCGCTATTCGGTTTGCAGGGTTTTCCTCGGGGTGATCCAGCTCTGGCATTGCCTGCAGGGAGCAGACCCCTCCCTTCTCTCCAGAGGTCAAAGGGGGCTCCGTCCCAGGGCTGGATCTGCCTCCTCGCCCAGCCAAGGATCCCCGAGAGAATCCGGGTGGATCCGGAAAGGAAGTTTGCGAAAGTTTCTTTCAGAAAGTCTCTCTGTGATCTGTCAGACCACGAGGTCTCTGAGCATGCTATCCCGCAAGTGCATTTGAAAAAAAAGTGTAAATTGTGCTTTAAAATATTTACTCAGATTTGTAATGTGTTATTAACACACACTGACCTCTTTGGGGGAAAGGAAAGGAGTTGAAATTAGTTGAATTGAGCTCGTGTTTTCTTAACCCACAAAAGAGATCCTCTTTCTTTGAGCTCTGTCTGAAAAGCGAAAAATAAAATCCCTTGTTTTTATGCTAATATTTTCTTTGCTTCTGCTTTAAAAAGATACGTAGAATTTCTAAACTTTGTATTTTCCTGTTTTGCCCAGAAGAGGCTGTGATGTGGGAGCTCCTCCTTGGTGGATTTTTTTCAAAGCACAAAGGAAGTTTTGAGGGGGGTCTTGTGAGGAGCTGCTGGAACAAGCTGATGGCCAGAAGGCTCACTTGAATAATTGTAAACAAATTTATGAAAAGCCTAACTGGAATCTTTGTGGCCTTGCAGCCTCCAAAAAGAGCAGGAAAGAGCAGCCCTTTTCACACACGCTCTGCCCCATCTGATCTCTCTCGTCTTCCACAGAGTTTTCCTTCGCACAACTATGCTTTGGTCCCTTTTTGACTTCATCCTGCTGGTTTCTTCCATTTTGTCTTATGAAGATATTTTTGAATTACGATTCAATCTTCATTATTTTGTATCCTCATCCAATAATCCTATTTTCTCCTCCCTCTTCCAGGTCATTTACAGATCATGTTCAATATCATTTTATTTTTATTTTATTTATTTATTTAATTTGTCAAAACGTGTACAAGATAACAGGTATGGTATAAACATAAACAAAAGCAAAGTAGGTATAGGTAAATTTGGACAGTAGGACAGGGACAGTAGGTACGATGGTGCGCTTATGCACGCCCCTTACAGACCTCTTAGGAACGGGGTGAGGTCGACTGTAGACAGTCTAAGGTTAAAGTTTTTGGGGTTTGGGGAAGAAACCACAGAGTCAGGTAGTGCATTCCAGGCATTGATCACTCTGTTGCTGAAGTCGTATTTTCTGCAGTCGAGTTTGGAGCGGTTTACATTGAGTTTGAATCTATTGTGTGCGCATGTGTTGTTGCGTTTGAAGCTGAAGTATTCATTGACTGGTAGGACATTATGGCAGATGATTTTATGAACTACATTTAGATCTGAGCCTTTTTCATTTCTCTTTGCAGGAGACCAGTGAGGATGTGGCCGTGAACTTCACAGAGGAGAAAGAGACGTTCCTGGATTGGGACCCACCAACCTTTGGCCAGGACTCCTTTCCAGAGAATTTGGAAATTGTGGCCTGGATGGAGAAGCAGCTTCCTGCACAAAGAGCCAATCGATTAAGGAGAAACCAAATCGGTCAGCAGTGAGGGTCATACCTGGCCTTGAGCCAGACACCTCTTCATTGTAACTTTAAAGGTGAATAATCAAATCTGTGGTCATTAAGTAAGATGCCATGTGGGAGCTTGGCTCAATGACTGCAACGCTATACTCCTGATTGTGGTTGTTAAGCTGTTGTAGAATGAATCAGGACACTAAGCAAGCACTTGTACAGAAGGAAAGGTTTATTGATATGCGCAGGTTCAAAGCAAATGCAAAGGCCTGAACCCTGAATACTAGACAGGACCAGATTCTTATACCCTGGTTTACGTATGTATTTCCTATGCCCATTTATGGTATACAATGAGGCAAACTTATCTTAAAATAATATAAGGAACTGGGAACAGACAGTTAAGCATATAAGACATATTAGCACAGATGTTTCCCAACTGTGGTTTATCCTTGACATTTGTTTTTGAGGAACAATACAACGGTTCACATAATACTGTAGACATAGCAAAACTCTTTCTCATGGTCAGCATATCTAGAAAGGATACATATATTAATTAGGGCTGACAGGGCAGTTCCTTTCTGCAGAACTAATGGATATTGAGATACGTGTTTACTTGGCTTGCCTTGTAACATTGTCCAGACTTTGTCAGGCCTGGTTTTGGGGCATAATTTATTGTAGCCCCTACTTTAGTCCCCCCTTTGTAACTCTGAATCACTAGACAGAAGAGTTACATACTCAGGTTCCTGATGGAGTGATTGGCGTAAGCCTTCATATTCCCACATAGCCATTACCTGGGCAGTTGCCTTTCGTTCGGCTAAGAGAGATAAACTGTTAGTAATAGCTTTGACTAATATTGGCAAAACACAGGGAAGAATAATACAACCAGCAGCTATAAGTCCTATTAAGGCTACAATTGCTTGTAGGCCAGGGAGCTTAGGAAACCACTGGCCAAAAATATCTTTCAGATTCAGGCCTTTCCAGGTTTGAACTGGAACATGAGCAATTTTAACCATTTTATTAGTAATTTCCTGGATAACATGTCCACTGTCATCTATTTCAACACAACAATTAGAAAGATTAAATTTCCCACATACACCTCCTTCTTTGGCTAATAGGTAATCTAAAGCTAAGCGATTTTGCATGATATACGTGCGGGATTTAACTCCCTCCACAGCTAATTTTGTTAAGCCTAACACCGTTTCATTAGTAATTATTTCAATAACAGCCTGCAATCTAATTAGACGGTTCAACATGTAGATAGGGGTTCTATAACCATAGGTACCATCTTCGGCCCAAGTAGCGGGACCATAGACTTGAATAATTCTCTCTGGGGGCCATTCATCATCTTTCCAGGTACCTATTTTTAGGTTGTCAATTATGGAAGTATCTATGGCCCGTTCAGTACGAATGTTTCCCACTTCATCATATACAGGGATACCTAATATCTGTCGATGGCGAAGAGGCAAAAGGAAAAAGCCAGGTCTGATAAGACCCAAAACACAGGAACCACACCAATTAGAAGGCAATTGGCTATATGCATATTTACCACAAATCCAATACATACCATCTGGAGCTAACCATTTCTTGGAATAATTCTGAGGATCCAAAATATATTGTTTTAATAGGTTTACGGATTCCAGGGCTTTTGCTTCCCAGGGTGGTATTTGACCCTTACCTGACCACCATTGACCATTATTCCAGGCAGATAGACATCTGAGAGCTCCTACCTGTTGGCATCCAGTGGTATGGTTCCGGGTATAGCATACCGACCCAACTAAATTGGAAGTTAAAGCCCAATTCCCATCTTTACCTAGTGTAGCAGTAAGGTTACCTACTTTCTCCATTTCAAGCACTGTAGTATAGTTCAGCTCCTGGGCTTCCCAAGGCCATTTTTCTCCCATATTGGTTCCTCCACATACAAAGCAACTGCTTACGTTTAAAATGTTTGCTACATTTTCAGCTAGCTCCACAAAGGTATTTACCACCTTTGAGGGTAATTCCTGAAGGTTAAGTTTTTCTATCTCTTGATAATAGGACCAAAACAGACTTTTCTTACGTCCTATGGAGGTAGTTTTGGTGGTTACTTCTAATTCTAGCAGCGTCCCGGGATCAGATCCCTTCCCATAAGGGGTATTGGGCACTCAGGAATATATAAGAATTCATGTTGGATTTCTGACCCTTTGAATATGCAGGTTACAGGTTTGAGGACTTGCCGCCCTATAACCTGGCCAGAGACCCCTTGTACTTGTATTTGATGTGGTCCTGGGGCAGTAATAAGATTATTCACCACCGATCTACCTGCCCCTGTATCAACCAGAAACGAAGTATTATGACCCCCAATATTCAGGGTAACCATAGGCTCAGGGGGGGTCTGTTCCAAGCCAGGTCCCCGTCAGTCTGTCCATCCAGTGCCAGCCAATCCAATACCTGCTACCTCAGACTCTCTCTCAGAGCTGGGCATCCCCCTTCCAGCCTGTGCATATTGTGGATTCCATCCCCTAGCTAAATGCCTGGGTGGACCCCCTCTTCCTATAAAACCTCGACCAAAAGAGGGCCGGCCCCGCACAAATCGTCCTCTCATCAGTCTACGTGGGCATTCCCTCTGCCAATGACCCTCAGAGCCACAATGGGCACATTGATTGAATCCTAAAGTCTGTGTCCTCCCTTGCAACGCTACTGCTAACAATTCCGTTTTCTTCTGCATACGGGCATCTCTCTCCTTTTTCTCCACCTTATCCCTATTCACAAAAACTTTTCTTGCTACTTCCAGCAACTCCGTGGTATTTTTCCCTAATGCCCCCTCCAACTTCTGTAATTTCTTACGAATATCATCATAGCTCTGGGCAATAAATCTTTCATTCAGCATCCTCACATTATCAGGTGCTCTTGGATCAACCTGCGTATACAATTCATAGGCTTCAATCAACCTTTGGAGGAAGCTTTCCGGACTCTCATCTGCCCCTTGGGTAATTAGAGCCGGCTTCGACATGTTCACCGGGGGCCTCCCTGCCTTCCTTAAAGCCTCTACTGTCAAATTCTGGTATTCACGCAGCCTTGTCATTTGGGGCTGAATCTTAGGATCCCACCCAGGATCCTGCTCAGGAGCTTTATCTGCCAACTCTTGACTCAGATCCTGTATATTCGGAAATCTATCCCTTATGCATCCCCTTACAGCTGTTTTCCACTTTTCCCTTTCTTCTGGCGTCAACAAAGCATTCATTAACTGTTGTATATCCTGCCAATTAGGATTATGCGTCTGCATAATTGTCTGGAAAAGATCTGCCATTTCAGTCGGCTTAGCTGATAAAGGTCCGTAATGCTGCTTCCAATTCAAAAGATCAGTAGTTGAGAAGGGGACATACTGAAAACAAGGTCTGTACTCTAACACTCCCTGTGGATTCACAACTTGTTGATCCATTTGCCTTAAAGGAGCTACAAAACTGGGTCCGGTGGCCACGTCCTCCCCTTCTCTTTCAGCCGCCACCCTTTCAGCTTCTGCTGCTGCCCTAGCTGCAGCCCTAGTTACTGGTCTCCCTGAAACATTCTCTCCCCCTCTAGCTTCTTCATATTCCTCTTCACTAAAAGCACTCTCCTCTCTCCATTCCTCACTCTTTGCATTGCCATGTTTTTGCTTTGTCTGCTTTCTCCGAACAGCCGAATCAACATCACCCCCTCCCTGCTTTCCCCCATCGGCTACACCACCAGCTGCTCCTGGGTGCCCTAGGGGGAGTGCAGGAGGGATCAAAGGTATCGGCGCATACGGCGGGGGATGTAAAATCTCTTCGTCTCCCTGAACTAACACTGTCTTCCGAGAGGCAGAGACTCTAACTTCTGACACCTTCAAATCCTTAGTCTTTCCTGCCGGCACCTTCAGCTTTTTCCCTCTTGGTCTAGCCACACATAAACGAACCATTTCAGCCTGACATTGCAACAGATCATCCGCTTTCTCACTTACAGCATCTCCCCACTGATCTATATATGGAAATTGATTGGGGTATTTTTCCTCATTAGCTGCTATCACCGAAGTAAGATCATCAATAACTTGGTTCTGAAAGGTACCCTCCGGTGGCCACCCAACACCCATATGTGGCCATTGCTGTTCACACAAATAACGTAACCTATCCTTTGTTACTTTTGGATAAGGAACCCTATACTGAGCATGGTTGAAATAATCATCAAAGCCCTTAATCATGCATTCAAACGGAGTGCTGGGAATGCTGCTACCACCTCCCATCCTAGCACAAAGTCACCGGCCGCCAGCCCCGGAATATCACGGTCACTGGACGGAACCTCGGCAACGACCCTTCCCACACAACCTAACACGGCTTCGTTAGGACTCCAGTCCCGAGCCGAAGGGAGAGATCAGGTCCCTTCTTCTATCTGCAAATGAGATAGGTAAACACATTTACATATACTCGCCTGAGATGTCTCGTCCTGGCCAGGACTCAGTTCAGACCCCTTTCCTTCCCTCAAGGGTTCTCGGACTTGCTTTCAGCACCGTCGGCCCCCTGGAGGTGTCACTGCCGTCTCCCGGAGGTATAACCCCCGTGGCGCCTGGAGAATGTTCAGAAGTGGCCCCTCCCAGGGTCCAAGGGGATCAGGCAGCCCTCAGCGCAATAGCGCCTCGCTTAACGTCCCATCTGGGGTGCCAAAACTGTTGTAGAATGAATCAGGACACTAAGCAAGCACTTGTACAGAAGGAAAGGTTTATTGATATGCGCAGGTTCAAAGCAAATGCAAAGGCCTGAACCCTGAATACTAGACAGGACCAGATTCTTATACCCTGGTTTACGTATGTATTTCCTATGCCCATTTATGGTATACAATGAGGCAAACTTATCTTAAAATAATATAAGGAACTGGGAACAGACAGTTAAGCATATAAGACATATTAGCACAGATGTTTCCCAACTGTGGTTTATCCTTGACATTTGTTTTTGAGGAACAATACAACGGTTCACATAATACTGTAGACATAGCAAAACTCTTTCTCATGGTCAGCATATCTAGAAAGGATACATATATTAATTAGGGCTGACAGGGCAGTTCCTTTCTGCAGAACTAATGGATATTGAGATACGTGTTTACTTGGCTTGCCTTGTAACATTGTCCAGACTTTGTCAGGCCTGGTTTTGGGGCATAATTGATTGTAGCCCCTACTTTAAAGCGATTTCACGTGTCATTAAGCAGACAAAGTCCCAGGTAAGGAATGTGGGGTTGTCTGAAGTGAGCAGGAGAGGCCTTGTGATTCCCAGGCACAGGCCGCATTTCATTTCAGGGCTCCTGGAGAACCTAAGAGATGCTTTGGGACACATTGCTTGGAAACTGTATGGAACATGCAGCTTGGAAAATGGAGCTAGGTTGTAAAGGCCTCTGATGTGGGGATTAAGGCCGCATTTCTCAGTGGTAGTGGTGACACTGGGGTGAAGGCCAGGCCTGGGGACAGTGGCAGATGGCTGAGAGTGCTGAAGGCCCCAGACCTCACCTCAAGGTCCGGGCCCAGCCCAGCATTGCTGTCAGCCAGGGCTGCTTTGCATGGCTGGGATTACGCTTCCAAGGGTGGCAGCAGCTTTGCATCCCACTTTAGGGGGTGGCTCCTCAATTTATAGATGGCCTCTGCCTGTCTTTGCCTGCTCCCTAGATGCCCCCCACGAGCATTGCCTGCTCCTCCCGCCACGTAAGGACCTCCAAGATCACTTAATGATTTCAACCAGGAGTGTGAGATGTCGGTTGTGCAGTGAAATGATCCTGTGATCCCTCCTCTAACCACTGTGTCCTGGTTCCGACTAATGATCCCAAAGGATTCAGCACTGTGAGACTTTAGGCTTCCTCAAAGAACTGCTTTATTGAGTACATCATTTCGGCACGGATGAACTTAAAACCAGCTCTAGCTGTTTCCCACGCTTTCAGTATAATTAAAGCAGTTAAAGATCCCCTCCCTCCTCTAGGGTCACAAGTCACATTGCCCAATTAGGTGTTCTTGCATTTCCTGGCAACAAGTTCCATTCACCTGCCGGCACCTGTTGAGAATGACCTTGGTTCCCAGGAGATATCAGGTTGTTTTGGCTAGATCGCATTCCATTCTTCACCCCCCTCCTTGAGCTGTGTGGCAACTAGAGAAACGGAAGATGGCTGCGGCAGGCTCACTCCGTTTCAGAGCTGACACACTGCTTCACTGAACGACCAAGTTTCCAGTCCCAACCATGGTCATATATTGAGGACATCTCTCTTACAAATTTAGGGACTTCCTCAAGTTGCCTCAGGTGTACTGAGCACCCTACCCTGGGCAGAGGGTCAGACTGGAAGACCCTCAAGGTCCCTGGCAAGGCTAAGATTTTATTATTCTCTCCATGTCTCAAAAGGAAATATATTTCTTCATTTCTTTCTCCTTCTAACAGTGGAAAAAAGATTGTAACCAAAGATTTATCTACAAGCCATTTATCAACAGTTAATAGAAAATCAACATAATGCAGCAACCGCCAGAAAGCATGGAGCCTGGGAAACTCTTGGATCCCCCATCAGACACAAGCAGCCCTCCGAAAAACCACGGAAGAACCCATGAATGCTCAGAGTGTGGGAAATCCTTTGCTCGCAGGTCCCTCCTTTTGACCCACAGGAAGGACCATGTGGGAAGTGGATCCAGTGAAGGTTTGGAGGGTGAGAAATCTTTCTCTGGGAAAAACTCCAAAGACCTCAGAAGCCCCCCAACACTAAAACCCTATAAATGTGAGGAATGTGACTTATGCTTTGGTCAAAAGTGGGTCCTCCTTAGACATCAGAAAATCCACACTGGAGAGAAACCGTATCAATGTCTGGAATGTGGGAAATTCTTCCTTTTAAAAACCACTCTCAGAGACCACGAGAGGATTCACACAGGGGAGAAACCTTACAAGTGTTGGGAATGTGGGAAGAGCTTTTCTCAGAACGCAGGTCTTTGGTCCCATGAGAAGATCCATGCAGGAACAAAGTCTTACAAATGCTTTGAGTGTGGAAAATGTTTCACCTGGAGTTCATCTCTTCACAGTCATTGGAAAACACACACAGGGGAGAAAAACGAAAAGTGCCTCGAATGTGGGAAATGTTTTTCCCAGAAATCAACCCTGGTGCAACATCAGAGAATTCACACCGGGGAGAGACCCTATGAATGCCCAGAATGTGAGAAGCGATTTATGTATTCTTCTGAACTTCGGAGACACCAGAAGAGGCACAAAGGAGAAAAATCCTATGAATGTGGGAAGTGCGGGAAACGTTTTCTTACACGACAAGAGCTTCAGATTCATCAGAGAATCCACACGGGGGAGAAGCCATTCAAATGTGGGGAGTGTGGGATGTGCTTTTCCCAAAAACAAAACCTTGGAAGCCATCAGAGGGTCCACACAGGAGAGAAGCCATACAGATGCAGTTTAGACTGTGGGAAAGCATTTGCTCTGTCATCTCACCTTAGACGTCACAGCCGAACCCATACAGGAGAGAAACCCTATAAATGCCCAGAGTGTGATAAATGTTTTTCCCAGAAAGATCATCTTTTGAAGCATCAACGAATCCACATTGGTGAAAAACCATGTAAATGTCTGGAGTGTGGGAAATGTTTTGCCCGTTCTTCAACACTTCACATGCACACCCGAAATCATGCAGGAGAGTAGCCTCACAAGTGCGCAGAGTGTCAGAAACCTTTTCATAGTAAACCAAAGCTAAAGAAGCACCAAAAATGTCCATAGCAGAGATAAATCTCTTCAGCTGTGAACAACATTGGGAGCCCTTTTTTTTAACACATCTTAATGTTTACCAGGAACTTCACACAGTGACAGAAGGGAAATCCTACAAATGTTTGGTGTGGGGAAAATGTTTTTCCTAGTCAAGCAACCTCAAATCCCATTAGAGAGTACACAAAGAGGGAAAAGTGTGTAAATGTTGGGATTGTAAGAATATTTTGCTCACAAAGCTGAATTAGTAACTTACCAGAGTGATTACATAAAAGAGTTATAAGTAAGTAGGGAGTAGATACAATGCTTTGCAGAGTACAGGAAGTCCTTGACCTATGACCACAAATTGGAATGGATTTCCGGTCATAAGATCCTTTAGTCGTAAGTCAAGGAATCAGGTATTTCCCTTAATTTTTACTAGACTGTGTTGATCAATGAGAACTGAAAACTTAGAGGAGAAAATGGGGCGAAGGGTGAAATGAATCTGGTGGTTTATTTAGTGATAAAAGTTTTGATGTTGAATCTTCTGGCTGAGGATGAAGAGGGAAAGTTTTCTTTTTCCTATTATATTTTTGGAAGGAATTTTTCTCCTTTTTTCATTGTCTTTTTCATATAGTTACACATAAATATTTGTATTAACTTTCTTTCTGTGCATATAATCCTTAATAAAAGTATAGTTCAAAATAATCGAAAGGGCCTTTTTCAGGAGATGGACTGGGTGGCTCAAAACACACAAGATGGAAGTTCAGATTGTGCCATACTGTGCAGCCAAAGTGGATATAGGAAGTGGCATTCGGACCTCCACTGGATCAGGAAATGGGCCGCGGGGAGCAGCAGGAGGAGGAAGGCCATCAGGGAGTCCAGGGCCCATGGTTCCCAGCAGCTACTAGAGGGTGGAGCCACACGTCTCAGAGAAGGTGCAGGACATCTGTTGCAAGAGGCTACGGGAAGATGCCCCCTAGTGGAGCGATGGGGAATTGTCGGTCCCAGCAGGATCTACCCTTGGTGGGGGTCTGGACGGGGGGGGGGGGGAGGAGCTTCGTGATGGGCCTCCTCCATCTTCTCAGGGTGGAAAAAGGCAGGCAGATGCTCAACTGGTCCAGAAGTCATCCTAACGCTTTGGAGGGAATGTTGGATCTCAGTGTGGTCTCTTTGCCCCCCCCAAAAAATGGTAATATCCATGCTTCTCCTTTGGGGGGGGATCAAAGGAGGGGGTCACAATAAGGATACCTACTGGGCTCTCCCAGCCCTTTGACTCCCACCTTCCCTGGATACCCCAAACTTTCCTTCTCCCCGCCAATCTCCATCCCCACTAGCTTTCTTTGAAGGCCTTTTTTCTGTCCTCCCCAAATACACCCCCTGTAGCCCCCCAAGACCATCTCAAAGGGAGGGGCCCCAGCACCCTCCACTAAAGGGAGAGTTTGGAAGGACAACTCAGACCCCCCCTCCAGTAGAAGCAGAGAGGGAAAGATTTTCAGTCTTGGGGGTGGGGGGTTGCAGCTTCAGGCAGGTGTTCAGGGGGCTGCTTCATGCCAGGACCAGAGGGCAGTGTGGACTTCCTTTTGTGCCCCCACATGACTCTCAACTGAAATCTATCTCTGATAGGAGGGGTGGACTATGTCAGAGTTACGCAATAAATCAGAAGCTTCAAAAGATAACTGCATTTTGCTGATTCAAATAACTTCTTTATAAGTAGAATAAAACATTAACAATACCACACTTTGTTTCAGATCACATGTTGAGATGTTTTCACAGCAAGCTTTAATGGTGGACAGACTAAACCACACCCTTCTTCTTGCTAAGTTTCTGGACATGCTCAAAAAACACTTCAGCCTGATTGGCTGACTCAATCACATGGCTCTCCCAGTCATGAATATTCCAACACTCCTCCCTTCATTACTGGGAGAGACACCAGACCTATTGGATTTAAACATTTCCTGTAATGGACACCACCCAATGGTTTGGTCATCATGTCTGCTAAATTATCCTCTGAAGAACAATGATGTAAACGTATCAATTTTTCTTTTACAGCTTCCCTGACATTACAATACTTAATGTCCACATGTTTACTTCTGTTCTTCACTCTGTCACCTGTTGCCATTTTTATACAGGCAGCATTATCTTCATAAACAGTTACAGCTTCATTTACATTTACATTTAAATCTTGTAACAACTGTACATACCAAACTACTTCAGAACATAACTCAGACAATGCAATAAACTCTGCTTCCCCAGTTGAAATAGCAACCGTTGTTTGTTTTCTGGACTTCCAACCAACTAAAGCCGCTCCAAACATTATTACAATTCCAGAATTAGACTTTCTGGTTTTTACATCATTTGCATAATCACTATCAACATAACATTTCAATTTTAATTCTTCAGTGACCTGTATTTGAAGACCCAAATTCACAGTTCCCTTCAAATACCTGAGAATTCTTTTCACACCCATCCAATGCAACTTTGTAGGTGTAGCAGTAAAGCGACTTAGAATGCTCACTGCACAAGCTATGTCTGGTCTGGACCACTGTGACAGATATAACAGACTCCCTATTGCAGAGTGATATATCTCCTGATCACAGGCTTCACTTTTATCCTCACCCAAACTATTGTAAAAATCTGTGCTCATAGGTGTAGGAGCAATATTACAATCTTTCATGTTATACTTCTCTAATAATTGTTCAATTTTTCTCCTTTGACTGAGAATATAACCCTTTTCAGTTTTTTGTATCTCTACACCGAGATAATTCTTTATTTCTCCCAAATTCTTTAATTCAAATTTCTTTTCTAACTTATTAGCAAATTCTTTAACTTGTGATGCATCCTTTGCAATGAAACAAAGATCATCGACAAATGCTAATAGTAGACAATTCCCACCTTGTAACTTTCCAGTGTATATGCAACCATCAGCTTTGCAACTCTTGAACCCAAGACCTTTCAATGCAGTATCTAAACAGATATTCCAATTTCTGGCTGACTGCTTCAGCCCATAAATAGCCTTGTTCAATTTATACACCATGTTAGGCTTTTTATTTTCATACCCTGGCGCTTGAACCATATAAATTTCTTCCTCTAATTCAGCATTGAGGAATGCAGTGGTTATATCAAAATGCCAAATTCTATGCCTGTATGCTGATGCTAATGCCAGTGCTAGTCTTATGCTCTCACCTTTTACAGTTGGCGCGAACACCTCATCATAGTGCACATTTTTTAATTGAGAAAAACCTTGTGCCACCAATCTTGCCTTATACTGTACTTCATTATTGGGTAATACCTTTTTCTTGTATACCCACTTACATCCTACAGCTTTCGTACCCTGTGGCAAAGTCATAGATGTGAACACTTCATGATCTCCCATGGATTTCATCTCTTTATCCATGGCTTCCTTCCACTTTTCTTGTTCAACTTTTGGTAATGCCAATACTTCCTTATAGTTTCTTGGCTCATACCACACATTACACACTTTAACTTTACTGGCAGAATACCTGTCTGGCGGAACCCCTCTGTTCCTACGCTCTGACCTACGTGGCATTGCCTGTACTTGTGTTTCAAGCTTTTCTGTCTTCATATCTTGTTCAGACTCTCCTCCCTGAACATAGACACCTTCAGTAAATGATTCACCATCATTACATGAGTTATTGTCACTAAGTGGATCACCGTCGCTAAGTGGATCACCGTCACTAAGTGAGACATTTTCAGAATTTGCATCAATTCTGTTCCAATTTTGTTCTGCAAAACTAGCAGACCTTGAAATCACTATCCTTTTACTTCCATCGCTAAAGCGATACCCTTTTGAGCCTGGCTCATAGCCCACAAATCTGAGCTTTCTAGCCTTTTGTTGTCCCTTTCTTCTGATTGCCTTTGGAATATGTACCCATGCAGTACTTCCAAATATTTTTAAATGTGCTAGAGAAGGCTTTCTCCCATATAGCATTGCATATGGAGTATTATTGATGGATGAACTCCACAGCCTATTTACTAAATAATTGGCAGTCAGTATGGCTTCACCCCAATATGACCTGCTCATACCAGAATCCTCCAGTAATGAGTCTTTCATTGTTTGCAAAACACCATTCCTCTTTTCAGCCACTCCGTTCTCTCCCGGTGTGTAAGGATTTGTGCGCCTGTGTCTTATTCCCAATTGTCTCAACCATTGTTGAAAATTTGTTGACATAAATTCAGAACCTCTGTCAGTTTGCAACTGACATACCTGTTGTTTGTACCTTCTCTCTACAAAACTTAACCATTGCTTAAATTGCTGTAGCACCTCTGTTTTACTCTTAAGTAAGTAGCAAAACCCAAACCTGCTGTAGTCATCCACAATAACCAGCGCATACTTTGCTCCTCCCAAACTGGCTTGCATAGGCCCAATTAAATCAGCATGCACCAGTTCTAGAGCTCTTGTGGTTTGTCTTGTGCTAAACTTGCTCACTGGGAATGCTTTGGATTTCGATGCTTTGCATACTGCACAATCCAAATATGCCTTACATCCCTTCAAATCTAATCCTTCTGCAAATTCTTTCATTTGTTGAACAACCTTAAAATTAGCATGACCAAGTCGTCTGTGCAGAAGATGAACACATGAATTGTGTTCTGCTACATTTTTAAATATCTGGGAACAATGTGGCACCTTTTCTCCCTGCAATACATAAAGATTATCCTCTTTTATGCCCTGTGCACAAACATTCCCATTTCTTTGGATGATACACTTCCCATTAACAAATGTGGTTTCATAACCTTGCTTGTCTAAACTAGACACACTTAACAAATTATGCTCCATTTCAGGTACACATAACACATCAGTAAACCTGGAGTCCAAATATGGAATTTGCACATCGCCTCTTCCAATGATTTTAGCCTTTTGACCATTGGCTAAGGCTACTTCTTCATGGTTTCCTGGGAAAAATCTGGAAAATAAGTCAGAATTATTAACAATTGTTTGACTAGCCCCACTGTCAATCAACCATTTGTCTCTATTGTTATTATAACAAACTTTTGCAACTGCAATCTGTCCTTGCAAATAATGTCTCTTGTCTTGCATATTTCTTCTCTGTGTACAGCTTTTCTGCAGATGATTGGTTTCTCCACAAATGAAACATGCTTTCTTATCTTGCTTGCAGAATTGTGGCTGTGTAACTTGATCTCTCCTGCCTCTGCTCTCCTCATCTCTGCAGACACCTCGGCTGTTGCTAGAGATAGGCAGCCTGTGGAAAATTTTGCTGGAGACTTGCTGTAAGTTTCCACTGTACTCCTTGTTGGGCCCCCGCCTGTGGAATTTTCCATCAGCATGGCTGAAAAGCCTTTTCTCATATTCATTCAATAAACACGATTTCAAAGCCTCCAAATTCAAATCTGCTTCTGGCTTACTTTCAAAAATAGCTGACACAGTCTCCCAGCTCTGATCCAAACTATTTAACACTAATAAAACTTTCTGGGACTCTGGAAACTTTACTCCACGTTGCTCCAATTCTAGAAAAGTAGACTGCATTTTCATTAAATGATCTTCCATAGAATCTCCTGTCTGCAAACTCATTCTGAAAAGCTTTCTTGAAAGTTGGACCACATTACACGCAGAAACATTGACATGTACTGCTTTCAATTTCTGCCATATTTCTTTTGCAGACTTTAATTCAGCTACATTTAAGAATTGATCATCCCCCAGACTTAAAAGAAGATAAGCCATAGCTTTGTCATGAGCCTTTTGATCTGCTGCTCCAAGCACTTGTGGGGGGTCTGCTACGATGTCCCATAATTCTTTTGCTTTCAAAAAACATTCCATTTTTGCAGCCCAAATTAAATAATTTTTCTTCCCCAATTTGGGTATTGGACTGTCTTTAAATTCCATAGCAGCAGCCATCCTGCTTTATTTTTCTTCTCTGCCTGTTCCTTTAACAACACAGACAGCTTCTTATCAGCTTTAAATTACAATGCAGTTTTTAGCTTTACTTCTTGAGCGATTCCTGGGCCCATAACCTGTCAGAGTTACGCAATAAATCAGAAGCTTCAAAAGATAACTGCATTTTGCTGATTCAAATAACTTCTTTATAAGTAGAATAAAACATTAACAATACCACACTTTGTTTCAGATCACATGTTGAGATGTTTTCACAGCAAGCTTTAATGGTGGACAGACTAAACCACACCCTTCTTCTTGCTAAGTTTCTGGACATGCTCAAAAAACACTTCAGCCTGATTGGCTGACTCAATCACATGGCTCTCCCAGTCATGAATATTCCAACAGACTAGATGCCCCCTTAAGGTCTTTTAAGGCCCCTTGAGTCTAGGCTGGCTCTGCTGATATTTCAAAAGGAGAAAGTGGAGGCAGGTGTTCCTATGGAGAGCCTCCATCCTCCAGGTCATGGTTGTCCCTAAGATGCTTTTCCAAAAGGAAGCTGGACTTTCTTCATTTTTCCTCCTTGAAAACGTTTCCCTTCTCATCCCAGAAGCTTCCCCAGTTCTGACTGAGTGGTGGACGATGGAAAGATGGATATTCCTCACAGTCATTTGGTGCTGAATCAGGGTGCAAAGGGGTGTGGAGCCTCCCTGAGGCTGCTGAAAGGACCCTGTTGTAGACAGGAGGTTGGGGGGGGTCCTTTCCACCCCCCTCTGTTGTGGGAGGGCTGCTCATTTTGGCCAAGATGGCCGCTTTGGCCCCTCTTTCCATCCAGGGCTCCTCTCTGTCCAGAAGGTGGAGGTGGCTGTCCTCGAAAGAGCCAGCCATGTCATTTTAGATGCAGATGGACGTCTCCTCCTGATGGGTTTGTCCTCCCATTCCCCCCTCCCAGTCAGTCAGAACTGAAGAAGCTTCTTAGATGAGAAGGGAAACGTTTTCAAGGGGAAAAAAAATACCAAAGCAAGTCCAGTTTGCCTTTGCGGGAGAAAAAAAAATCACCTCTGGGAAGTGAAGCCAGAGTTTTGGGGCTCCTTCTGACTCAGTCTGGGGGGGAGGAAGCCCCCAGCAGTGGCCGGTCAGGAGCCTTTTTTAGAAGTTAGCCAAAGGGGGGCAGAGAGTGGCTGAAAGGCTGGGGTCCCCGGAAACCCCTCCCTGCAGCCCCGTTTTTGCCTGCATTTGCTGCCCTGGTTAAATTCACAAGTTCCTGTCCGAGCAGCAGCTCCTGGAGAGATGAAACCTTCTTCCCCCCAAGAGCCCAGAGCGAAGGAGCCCCCAGGAGACTCCCCCCCCCAGACCCCATACAGGAGAGACCCCCCTTCAGCACCAAGGACACTGCGATAGGCCTGTGGGAGAGACCCTCCCTCCAGAAGTTGCTTCCTGGTGCAGCAGCCCTAGGACCTCAGTTGAGGAATGGGAGGAACCAGCTGGTTCAGGGTTCAAATCCTGATGCTGCCCAACCTTATCTTTGAGCATGTGAACCTGCTATGGCCTGGCCTAGGACCTACTTTGAGCAAGGGTCCACAGAACCAGTTGAAATGTTCTGGGGGGGGGAAGGGGCTTGATTGCAGGGGGGAGTCGGGCTCCTCAGCAGCCCCTTTCTCCTCCTCCTTCCCCCAGAAGTATTGAGGGCTCCTCTCAGCCCCGCTCCTCCCCCAAACGAGCCCCCTCCTTACCGGGGTTCTTCTCCCCCCTTCCCTTCCAGGGATCCTGGCCAGCACCCCCACCAGCAACATCGGGGGAATTCCAGCAGAGCCCATGGATGCTGCCCCACAAGCGCCCCCAAAGAGAGGGGAAAGACACAGATGCTCCCAGCCCCAGAGGCGGCATCGGTGGGTCTGGATTGGGGGGGGGAGGGAGCGTTCTCCTCGAACGTCGGAATTGAGGGTAGCCAGGAAAGCGCATGGACCAATGGGAATTCTCCCTTCTGCAGCGTCATCTGTGTCCGGGCAGAGTCTCCCTTGTCTTCACCTGCTGGAGGAGAGTTCGGGGCAGAGAGAGAAGCGGAGAAAGTGGGAGGGGGATCCGTTCAGTCTTTTTGGGGGGGCGCAGCTCAAGGGGGGGTTCATGGCAGCCCTGGTGGAGTGTGTGGATTTCCTTTTGCCCTCCCCACCGATCCGGCGTGGAGTGGGGCCGCAGTGGATCAAAAAAGAGGCGCAGCTGAGAGGGAGTCCTTGGGCACCTTCAAACACACACACACACACACAGCGAAATCTCCCGGGTGTGAGTGTCCCTCCCCCAATTGTGGGGTCGCTGACACCCCCACCTCTCCTAAAAACCTCCCTCCCAGTCCAGCTGGATCCTCTCCCCAGCCCCCTCCCCTCTTCACTGGGGAATCCTCTGCTGGGCTCCGCTTGTTCCTTGTCCCATGATGCACTTGGGTTACAGTTTAGTAAGCTGAAAGGCTTAGGTCTTGTCCTAAAGCGATTGGTCCTTTATTGGGTTTTGGGGGCTTCTCTACCGGAAGGCATTCAGACACACACACACACACCCTTGCTTGAAGGGGCCAGTTTGGATGACAAATAAGATCTTTCATTTCACTTTGGGGGGGTGGGGGCTCTGTATAACTTTATATAGACACTTTCTGACGGTGAGAGCGATCAACCAGTGGAACAGCTTGCCAGCGGAGGTTGTGAGAGCCCCAACACTTGCGACCTTCAAGGGGAGACTGGACTGCCATCTGTCTCAAATGGTGTAGGAACTCCTGCTTGAGCAGGGGGTTGGACTAGATGACCTACAAGGTCCCTTCCAACTCTAATAATAAATCTAAAATCTAAATTTCCTCTGATCAGCAAAGGTCCTTTTTGGGGTGCCTGGGCTGTCTCTCCTGGAGAAGGACAAAATGCCAAATCGGAGCCATTTTCCCTTCCTCCTTTTCTGTCTGACCTTCTGGGGTTGAGTCTTTTTCAGGGTGGCTTGACTGAACTCTTCTAATACACAAACACACATACACACCCCTAAGTAGCCTGAGGTGGGCCAGGGAATCGGCTGGCCTCTCTCCCATCCGAATAGAAAATGCACGGGGATGATGTCAGCCACGCAAAGTATCTACTTGCCAAGAGGGATGGCAAATTCATCTAATAAATAAATAAATAGCACAACAAAAAGTGTGGTCCTATCAAGAGGAAGAGACTGAGCTGTGAAATGGATCCATGCAGGGAGAGGCAATGTGTCCCGAGGAAACCAGGATCAAGTAGTCATGTTGAAGTGGAGTTCCTAAGTGCAGAAAAAGCAGGAAAAGGGGAGAAGAAATGGGTTGCTTACACTAACCTCAACCTCATGATAAGAATTCCCAATCAGCTCCACCTATCTAATCTGGGAGAGTCAGCTTGGCCTAGCGGTTAGGGCACTTGGGAAAAACTGGCAGACCATGAGTTCCAGTCCTGCCTTGGCCTTGAAAGGAAGCTGGGTGACCTGGGGCTAGTCACACACTCTCCCCAAATTACATCACAGGGTTTTTGGTTTTTTAGAAAAATAGGAGGAATGTGTGTTGAATGTGTTCATCGTCTTGAGTTTAATTTATAAAAATAATATTAAATATTTTTTAAAATAGTAATATTGGGATATAAATAAAAAGTTTTTAAAAAAGATATATTTCCAGTCTGCAGTAGCTTTTCAGTATTTCCAGGCCTGTTTCCCCTCTCAGCTGCTGAGCTACAATACAGGGAGTCCTCAACAGCCACAACTGAGCCCAAAATTTATGTTGCTAAGTGAGACATTTGTTAAGTGAGTTATGTCCCACAGATATAAGAAGTTGTTAAGTATCTGAATGTAAATCACATGACCATGGGGGAATGCCAAAATGGTCATGTGTGAAAAACCATCACAAGTCACTTTCTTCCTTGTCGTTGTAACTTTGAACGGTCACTAAATGGAATGTAAGTTGAGGATTACCTGTATTTTTGCAGTTATACTTGTTCCGTAAACGGAATGGGAGGAAAAGCTTTGTGCAAAGGCTTTTATGAGACAGGAACAAGAAGGAATTCCAGAAGGAGGGTGGAATTCTGGGCTGAGAAGAGAGGAAGGACCTGGGGACTGAAGACAAGATGAAGAATTTATGATTGCTTAAAAGTGACAGTGCCAAAGGGGGAGGATCTGTAAACCCTTTGCCATTGCAGAGCCACCTGGTCAGTCTCTGGATCCCTCCTGATCCCTCCTGAGGATCCTGGGGGAAGGGGGAGGGGAAGACCCTGGAGGGAAGCTGAAGGGACCGGACAGAGGCAGGAAAAGATCAACCAGCAACACGGAAGGTTCCTATCACGAGGTTTCTCCAGCTGCCTTTTTCAGCTTCGGATTCATTTCACTGGAAGAAGAAGAAGATTTCCCCATATCGGGAGGATCTACAACGGATCGTGAACCCGACGTGGGCAGATTGCCAGAATTGGCTGCGTGCCTTGTGACCCCCAGAGGAGGGGATGATGGTTTGGGGGGAAGCGAGGGAAGAGGCGGCGAAACTGCACTTGGGCGATTATCCGGCTCCGGGTGTGGAGGAGGCGATGCCGGCAGAGACCTCCCAAAAAACACCTGTATGGATCCATAGGATGGGAGAGGGATGGAGGGGGATGGGAGCAGCTGACTAGATCCACTTTGAGGATCTTTGGATCCACCAGAAGGGATCAACTGGGGGGCTTCTTCCCGATCCTCCCCCTGGCGCTCCCCCAACCGCGGCTGCACCGAGGACTCCTCCCCGCTTCTCTTTCCCCTCTTTCCTTCCTCAGCCGCGGAGGGGAGCCCGGAGCGTCCGGGGCGGCGCCTGCCTTTCCCCCCAGCGAGAGCGGCTCTTCCTCGGGCTCCGCCGCATCCCCTGCCGGCCCCCTTCTCCAGCCTCGGCAGACGCCGCGATCAGCGACTCTTGCGCGGCCACCGCGGAGCTTCAGTTCCCCTCCGGGATGCTGGAGCAGGAGGCAGCCCCGCCCGGGCACAGCAGGGCGCTCTTCGCATGGGCAGAGGCACCCCGGACGCCGATGCCCCGCGGAGGAACAGAGGAGCCCCGGCTGGGAGGGGGAGGGGCTGAGGCTGCAATGAGGGGCGGGGCTGCAAGGCGAGGGCGGAGCCAGAGAGCAGAGCAGAAGCCCCGCCCCGCCTCTCACCCTCCCCCCGCCCGGATCTCCGCTTCCCTCCGTGCGTCCCACTTCACCCGGCGAGGATCGGCGCTGGTTCCTTCGGGAGAGGCTCCTGGATCCCGCTCGGGGCAGGTGAGGCTGCTCTCCCTCCGGCCTCCATGCCGCCCCTCCTGCCAGGAGATCTTCTCCCCAAGAAGGGTTTTCCTCGGGGAGATCCGGCTCTGGAGTTCCCTGCAGGGAGCGGATCCCTCCCTTCCTTGCAGGGGGGCAAAGGGGGCTCCGTCCCCGGGCTGGATCTGCCCCCTCCTCGCCCGGCCAAGGCTCCCCGGGGGGCTTCGGGTGGATCCGGGAAAGAGCTTTGGGGGAAGTTACTTTCAGAAAACGTCTCTGCGGTCCGTTTGAACAGGAAGTCTCTGAACATCCGTTTCCCTCAAGCCCAGTTGCAGAAATGGAGTCAACGGAGCTGTAAAAGGTGTTTTGAGATATGCAATGTGGAATTAACACAGACTGGTTTCATTGCAATGGGGAGGCTGGGATGTGGCCTCCATGGTGGATGTTTTAGAAAGCAGAAACTCTAAGGAAGTTTTGAGGCTGGTCTTGTGAGCAGCTCCTAGAACAAGCTGATGGCCAGAAGGTTGCCTTGCCTGATTTTAAAATGCCTGTCCAAAGTAGCATTGGGTCCAGGAAGCCTGGGATGCAGCCTCCAAAAGCGGGAAAGAGCAACCCTTTTCTGATCTCGCTTGACTTCCTTTGAGTTTTCCTAAGGCAGAATAAAACAGGTAATTAAATAAATCAAGAAGTAAGAAAAGGGGCTAGATTAGATGGCCGTAGGATCCTTCTTTCTAGCACTTGATATTAGAGGCAAAAAAGCAAAAAAGGGCCTCTTTGCTGGGAATGTGCAGAGGAAGCATAGCAACACCCTGTTTTTGCATGAATCTAGGGTAGAGGCTAAGGCATAAGTTATGATTGGCTAAATACATACCGTAAGGAATGTGGACATATATAGCTATATTAGATATCTGCGCACATAGGCATAAGACAGTTCTGCTTTTGGATAGCAACCAGGGGTGGGTGGGTTGAACCATATTATAACGTATACGTGGTTTTACTATGTGTAATTTTCCTTCCTAATAGGGAAACAGAGGCTGATCCCTAAATGTAACCAATCGCTGATGTATGTGTGCCTTTGCTATGAATGCAAGAATATATATACTTCATGTTTTTCATTGGAAGGTCGTTCAGATCTCAGGTGGTTTTCACTCTGAACCATTTTGCGCAAAATAAAAACAAGACTTCTTTTGATTCCGAAAGGCCTGTAGTCCTGTTTTTTCTCCATCATTCCTACTCACAACTATTTGTTGCTCCCTCTTGGACTTCCGTCTTCCTGGTTTCTTCCATTTTGGCCCATCAAGATCTTCTTGAATCACAATTTCATCTCCTGTTACTTTGTATCTTCAACAAATAATCTTATTTTTTCCTTCCTCGTTCAGGTTGCTGATAGATTAAGCTCAGCTTTACTGTCGGCATCTGAGCCTTTTTTATTTCTCTTTGCAGGACACCAGTGAGGATCTGGCCGTGAACTCCAGGGAGGAGAAAGGGGCGTTCTTGGATCAGAACTCACGAAATTTTTGGCCTGGACTCCGTTCTAGAAAATTTGGAAATCTTGGCCTGGTTTGAGAAGCAGCTTCCTGCACAAAGGACCAATCAGTTAAGGAGAAATCAAGCCGGTCAGCGGTGAGGATCATCCCTGGCCTTGACTCAGAGAGGTAACAAGTGATCCAGAGATCTCTTAGCTGTAACTTTAAAGGTGAGTCAATGAAACTTGATTTGGAAAATAAGCATTTTTAAAATCTTTATGTGGCAATGCAATAAAATTGGGTTTTTCTGCCAAGGTGCAGAGTGAAGGCATAATTCGTTTAATTTAATTTAATTTAATTTAATTTAATTTAATTTAATTTAATTTAATTTAATTTAATTTAATGGATTTGTATGCCGCCCAACTCCCTAGGGACTCTGGGCGGCTCACAACATATTCAGATCCATTTCGACAGTACAAATGCAATAAAATACAATAGTTAAAAACATATATATAAAAATTAAAAGAGTATCGTCTCGCTTTCACCCGCCTGCCGGAAGAGCCAAGTTTTTATTGCTTTCCGGAAGGCCAGCAGGGTGGGGACAGTCCTGATCTCCGGGGGAAGCTGGTTCCACAGGGAGGGAGCTCCCACAGAGAAGGCCCTCCCCCTCGGCCCCGCCAACCGACATTGTTTGGTCGATGGGACCTGGAGGAGGCCGACTCTGTGGGCCCTGACCGGTCGTAGGGAGGTATGCGGCAGGATGCGGTCCCGAAGGTAACCTGGCCCTGAGCCATGTAGGGCTTTAAAGGTAACGACCAACACCTTGAATTGGATCCGGAGACTAATGGGCAGCCAATGCAGCTGGCGGAGAATTGGTGTTACGTGGGTGCATCTGGGTGCATCCACCACAGCTCGCGCAGCTGCATTTTGCACCAGTTGCAGTCGCCGGACACTCTTCAAGGGTAGCCCCATGTAGAGCGCATTGCAGTAATCCAGCCGTGAGGTGATGAGGGCATGAGTGACTGTGAGAAGTGCCTCCCTCTCCAAGTAGGGTCGCAATTGGTGCACAAGACTTACTTGTGCAAAGGTCCCCCTAGCCACAGCTGAAAGATGTTGCTCCAATTTTAGCTGTGGATCTAGGAGAACACCCAAATTGCGGACCCGTTCTGAGGGAGCTAATTTCTCTCCCCCAAGAACCAAGGAGGGACAGTTGGTCACGTCCTTAGGAGGCAATATCCATAACCACTCAGTCTTGTCAGGGTTAAGTTTTAGCCAGTTCTTCCCCATCCAGACCCTAACATCATCCAGGCAGCGGCCCATTACGTCTACGGCTTCCCCGAATTGAGACGGGGTGGAGATGTACAACTGGGTATCATCAGCATATTGCTGATACCTCACCCCGTGTCGTCGGATGATCTCACCCAGTGGCTTCATGTAGATGTTAAACAGGATGGGCGAGAGGACCGAGCCCTGAGGCACCCCACATAGTAGGGGCCTAGGGCTCGACCTCTGCCCCCCTGTCAACACCGACTGCGTCCTGTCAGAGAGGAAGGAGGAGAACCACTGCAAAACAGTGCCGCCCACCCCCATCTCTCCAAGACGATGCAGAAGGATACCATGGTCAATGGTATCGAAGGCCGCTGAGAGGTCAAGTAGCACCAGGATAGAGGAATAACCTCCATCCCGGGCTCGCTAGAGATCATCCATCAGGGTGACCAAAGCCGTTTCCGTACTGTAGCCGCGCCTGAAACCTGATTGAAAGGGATCCAGAAAATCCGTGTCATCCAACAGCCGTAGGAGCTGGAGCGCCACCACTTTCTCAACCTTCCCCGCGAAGGGAAGGTTGGAGACTGGACGGAAGTTCTTTAAATCCGCCAGGTCCAGGGAAGGCTTCTTGAGGAGGGGTCTCACCACCGCAGCTTTTAAGGGCTGCGGGACGGACCCTTCTCTCAAAGAAGCGTTGACCAACGCCTGGAGCCAGCCGCGTGACACCTCCCTGGTGGCCGAAACCAGCCAGGAGGGGCACGGGTCCAATAAACAGGTGGCGGAGCTCATCGCTCCTATGGCCTTGTCTACATCCTCAGGAGTCACCGGTTCAAACCTATCCCAGATAACCGGACTAAGACCTGCCCCGGTCATCTCGGCCTGTACTGCCCAATCGGAGTCCAGGTCTGTCCGAATCTAAATGACTTTATCCGCCAGAAACCGAGAAAATTCCTCAGCTCTACCCTGCAAGGGATCTCCGCCTTCCTCCTTAGCCAGAAGGGTGCGGGTCACCCTAAACAGGGCGGCTGGGCGGGAGTCAGCGGACGCAATAAGAGCGGAAAAATGCGAACATTTTGCCGCCCGTATCGCCACTAAGTAAGACTTAATGAAAGTTCTTAAAAGTGTCCGGTCAGATTAGTTGTAAGAAGCCACTCTTGGTCGAGTTGGAGGTGGACCCTGGGCGGAAGGCCACAGAGTGGGGGAGTCGCATCGGCTGGGTGGAGGCACCCCTGAAGCCGAAAGAGGCTGCCTGGGGACTCAAGTGGAGGTGGGGCTTCCCCTGCCCAGCCTTCATCTGGTTCTTTCATGGGGAAATGTTCTCTCAGCCCAAACTGGGTCTTCTTTCAGTGATACAGTTTTAACTACGATGTGTGCAGATTGTTCCTGTTTAGGCCTTGTCCCATAATGCACTTGGGCTTACAGTTTAGTAAGCTGAAGCGCTTAGGCCTTCTCCTAAAGCTTAAATTTTAATTGAAATTCTCTGGATCCTTTATTGGGGATCTTTTATTTGGGGCTTTTCCTTCTGAAGGTATTCAGTGAGCCCCCCATCCTTCAGAAAGTGTAGGATCAAATTTACCCCAGGATTAAGCCATGTCACAGATTGTTGGTTTAATATTTTTCTTCTTCTATTGCTTTCGGGGCCAGTTGGGATAACAAGCAGGATCATTCATTTCGATTTTGGGAAGCTCTGTATATCTTTATTTGCCTTAGTCAGCAATGATCCTCTTCGGGGTGCCTGTGCTGTCGCCCCTGGAGAAGGATGAAACCCCAAATCGGAGCCATTTCCCCCTCCTCCTTTCCTGCCTGATCTAATGGGTGTCAGGGTTCCAAGTAAGAGCTCCATCGCAAGCAAAAACTCTGAGGCAGGAGGATTTCTCAAAGAATAGCTTTATTGGAAATATGAAATTGACAAATATCTGGTGAAAACCAACTCTGAAGGGCCCCTTGGTTTTCACCTAATTAAAAGTAAAAGTTTTCCCCTCAATCCCAGACAATCAGTCACATGGCCCAATCAAAGCAGCGTCCG
The DNA here is from genome assembly GCA_023053685.1 of Diadophis punctatus similis. Lineage (NCBI taxonomy): Eukaryota > Metazoa > Chordata > Lepidosauria > Squamata > Dipsadidae > Diadophis > Diadophis punctatus. Next base: position 245,165,897 of record JALIGW010000002.1, on the reverse strand, counting down.
CTGAACTGGTGACATCACTCCTCCTCCCTCCGGCCAGGTGTGAGAAGGTCCTTGGTTCCCAGGAGAAAGTATTTTATTTTGACTACACAACCCCAGCTTTCTCTAAACCCCCACCCTCTCTATCCCTCACTCCAGTGTGGCAACACTGAAGCTCCAAGATGGCTTCATCCAGGTCTGCTTCAGGGTTGACAGGCTGCCCCCCCTCAATTGAGGAGGATTTCCTGCAAGACAAAATATACAGAGGAAATTAGTCAAGGCTCACCTCAACCCCCCTCTTCCTTCCCCCCCCCCCAGAGGCCCTTTAGGCTTTTGAGGGAACTCATCATGAAACTGTTTAATCAACCCATCTGTCTTTACATCCCAGCTCTCTACCCATGTGGCTTCAGAAAAGGGGTATCCCTACCAACGCACAAGGTACTGCAACCGTCCCCTATGCAGCCTTGAATCTAAAATCTTCTTTACCTCATAATGTGTCTCCCCCTGCACGACTATGGGCTTTGGGGCTGCCCGATCTACCGGTCTGATCGGTGAGCCTACCGTTGGTTTTAACTGGCTAATGTGAAAGAATGGATGCACTTTCCCTAACAGCCAAGGGAGTTTAAGCTGTACTGTGACCGGGTTGATTATTCTCTCTATTGGGAAAGGGCCTATAAACTGTGATGAGAGTCTCAGTTTAAGGTACTTCGTCAAGAGGTAGACCTTGCTCCCGACTCAAAACGGCTCTTGGGGGTTGATGGCGTTTATCCGCTTGCGTTTTATATGTTTTCACTGCTTCCCTTAGGGCACACTTGGTATTTTCCCACCCCTCCTTCAAAGACTCCATCCATTCATTTAGGGATACTGATGAGAGGGGTTCCCTAGGCATGGGAACAAACTCCATGCTGCTATTGATCCGAAAAGGAGTTAGACCAGTGCTGCTATGCACAGCATTATTGTATGCCACCTCAGGGAATGGCAGCAATTCTACCCAATTAAACTGCTGATAGTTGAGCTAACATCTTCAATATTGCTCCACCAACATATTTGCTCGTTCTACGGCCCCATTGGTACTCGGATGAAAAGCTGAGCTAAACCCCTGCGAGCACCCGATGGACCTAACAAACTCCATCCAGAACTTGGCGGTAAATTGGAACCCCCCCCCCCGGTCAGAAATAATTGTACATAGAATGCCATGTATATTTGCTTAATAAATAACTTGGCAAGTTTTCTCACTGAGGGGAGCCCAGAGCAGGGGTTAAGTGGGCATGCTTGGAGAACAGGTCTACTACTGATAAAATCCATAGCGATCTCCTCCCAGGGCCGGGCCGGGTCTGCCACCTGCTGCAGCAGGCCGGGGAGGGGGGGTCTCCCCAGTCTCTTTTTCATGGCCGTGCACATTGTGCAGCTTTTAACATAGTCCTCGACTTCTTTTTCTATCTGAGAAAGACACAATCACAAACACACGCAAAGGGTTTCAGAGCACGTGATCCTAGCTGAAAGGGGGAGGGGGAAGGAGAAGAGGCAGAGAAGAGGCAGGGCTTCAAATAGTAGGCGGAGCCTGAGAGGAAGCTGGAAGGCCTGCCCCCGCCTCTCCCCTCCCACTGGCTGGATCTCCGCTTTCCTTCGCCTGGAGAGGATTGGCGTTGGATCCCTTGGGAGAGGCTCCTGGATCCCGCTCAGTGCAGGTTGGGCTGCTCTACCTCCTGCCAGGAGATCTTCTCCCCGCCAGAAGGAAGGGAGCTGCGGATTCCGCTATTCGGTTTGCAGGGTTTTCCTCGGGGTGATCCAGCTCTGGCATTTCCTGCAGGGAGCAGACCCCTCCCTTCTCTCCAGAGGTCAAAGGGGGCTCCGTCCCAGGGCTGGATCTGCCTCCTCGCCCAGCCAAGGATCCCCGAGGGAATCCGGGTGGATCCGGGAAGGAAGTTTGCGAAAGTTTCTTTCAGAAAGTCTCTCTGTGATCTGTCAGACCACGAGGACTCTGAGCATGCGTATCCCGCAAGTGCATTTGAAAAAAAAGTGTAAATTGTGCTTTAAAATATTTACTCAGATTTGTAATGTGTTATTAACACACACTGACCTCTTTGGGGGAAAGGAAAGGAGTTGAAATTAGTTGAATTGAGCTCGTGTTTTCTTAACCCACAAAAGAGATCCTCTTTCTTTGAGCTCTGTCTGAAAAGCGAAAAATAAAATCCTTTGTTTTTATGCTAATCTTTTCTTTGCTTCTGCTTTAAAAAGATACGTAGAATTTCTAAACTTTGTATTTTCCTCGTTTTGTCCAGAAGAGGCTGTGATGTGGGAGCCCCTACATCACAGGTGGATGTTTTGATGGTGGATGTTTTTGAAAGAACAAAGGAAGTTTTGAGGGGGGTATTGTGAGCAGCTGCTGGAACAAGCTGATGGCCAGAAGGCTCACTTGAATAATTGTAAATAAACTTATGAAAAGCCTAACTGGAATCTTTGTGGCCTTGCAGTCTCCAAAAAGAGCAGGAAAGAGCAGCCCTTTTCACACACGCTCTGCCCCATCTGATCTCTCTCATCTTCCACTGAGTTTTCCTTCCCACAACTATGCTTTGGTCCCTGTTGGACTTCATCCTGCTGGTTTCTTCCGTTTTGTCTTATTGAGATATTTTTGAATTACGATTCAGTCTTCATTATTTTGTATCCTCATCCAATAATCCTATTTTCTCCTGCCTCTTCCACATCATTTACAGATCATGTTCAATATCATTTTATTTTTATTTTATTTATTTATTTTATTTGTCAAAATGTTTACAAGATAACAGGTATGGTATAAACATAAACAAAAGCAAAGTAGGTATAGGTAAATTTGGACAATAGGACAGTAGGACAGGGACGGTAGGCACGATGGTGCGCTTATGCATGCCCCTTACAGACCTCTTAGGAACGGGGTGATGTCGACTGTAGACAGTCTAAGGTTAAAGTTTTTGGGGTTTGGGGAAGAAACCACAGAGTCAGGTAGTGCATTCCAGGCATTGATCACTCTGTTGCTGAAGTCGTATTTTCTGCAGTCGAGTTTCGAGCGGTTTACATTGAGTTTGAATCTATTGTGTACGCGTGTGTTGTTGCGTTTGAAGCTGAAGTATTCGTTCACAGGTAGGACATTATGGCAGATGATTTTATGAACTACATTTAGATCTGAGCCTTTTTCATTTCTCTTTGCAGGAAACCAGTGAGGATGTGGCCGTGAACTTCACAGAGGAGAAAGAGACGTTCTGGATTGGGATCCACCAACCTTTGGCCAGGACTCCTTTCCAGAGAATTTGGAAATCGTGGCCTGGATGGAGAAGCAGCTTCCTGCACAAAGAGCCAAACGATTAAGGAGAAACCAGATTGGTCAGCAGTGAGGGTCATACCTGGCCTTGAGCCTGAGACCTCTTCATTGTAACTTTAAAGGTGAGTAAACAAATCTGTGGTCATTAAGTAAGATGCCATGTGGGAGCTTGGCTCAATGACTGCAACACTATACTCCTGATTGTGGTTAAGCGATTTCACGTGTCGTTAAGCAGACAAAGCCCCAGGTAAGGAATGTGGGGTTGTCTGAAGTGAGCAGGAGAGGCCTTGTGATTCCCAGGCACAGACCGCATTCGACTTAAGGGCTCCTGGAGAACCTAAGAGATATATGTATGGAACTGTATGGAACATGCGGCTTGGAGCTAGGTTGCAAAGGCCTCCGATGTAGGGATTAAGGCTGCGTTTGTCAGTGGAAGCGGTGCAGAAGCAGGTTCCTAATTTTTTTACTACCACTCTGTGGGCGTGGCTTATTTTGTGGGTGTGGCTTGCCAGCCATGTGACCGGGTGGGCATGGGCCTCAGGAGCTTGGCAGTGGCCGGAGAAGCAGGGGGCATTGCCCACCCGCAACACAGCCTCCCCGCAGCGGGAGCAGCAAGACCGCGGCAGCGGTTCTTCTAGGAGGCTCCGTCCGGCCTGAATGCTTCTCCCCATTCGATGATCCTAGGCTCCTGCCACCCGTTCCCCCTCCCCTCAACAGCTCAAGAAGTCTCGAACGTGCGAAAATGCCTGGGATCATCATCGCGCGTTCGTGGCTTCTCGGACTGCTGAAGGGAGGGGAATGGAGATAGCTCCTGCCGCCTGTTCTTTCAGCGTCTCACGTGCTCCCTCAGCCATCCTCCCCTGCTTGGACTTACTGTGGGGTAGGAAGGCAATGCATGCATAGTTTCAGAAGCTCGGCTTCTGGGCATGTGCAGAAGAAAATTAAATAAAAAATTTAAAAAAATTTTTTAATGGCGGCACCCAGGCACCGGCAACCGACCGCACCGGTACTGTGACATCATCAGCGGGCTGCTACCGGTGCTTTAGAGTGGACCGCACTGGTAGGAACCCACCACTCAAGCGGTGACACTGGGGTGAAGGCCAGGCCTGGGGACAGTGGCAGATGGCTGAGAGTTAAGGTGACCAGACGTCCCGCTTTTGGCGGGACAGTCCCGCTTTTTAATAATTTGTCCCGCGGCGTTTCAAAAAAGTCCCGCCAAGCAAGTGCGGCACGGAAGCCGCTGGTGGCCGGGTGGGCGGCAGCCCCCCGGGCGGGTATAGGGCCAGACCTGCGCTTGGAAGAGGCTGCCGCTCTCGCCTGCCCACTTTCTTCCTTCTCCCGCCACAAAACACAAGTGGACTGCGGCAGCGCTGCTTCGGGAAGGCAGGCGGAGTCTGCAGCCAGGCAGGGAGTGAGAGCGGCGGTAAGGGCTACGATGAAGGGGGGGGTGTTTGGGGGGGTGCACAAAGCTGCAGCAAAGCAATCCTGGATTTGTGTCTCCACCTTTATTCACATGGATGGGCTGCAGGATAAGAGAGACGGACCCCTCCCGTCTTCCTCCCCTAGAACCCCCCCCCCCGTCAATGGTGTCCTGCTTTACAAATATTAAAATCTGGTCACCTTACTGAGAGTGCTGAAAGCCTCCACTCAAGGCCCAGGCCCAGCCCAGCATTGCTGTCAGTCAGGGCTGCTTTGCATGGCCGGGCTCAGGCTTCCAGGGGTGGCAGCAGATTTGCATTGCACTTTAGTGGGTGGCTCCCCAATTCATGGATGGCCTCTGCCTGTCTTCTCCCCCTCCTGAGATGCCCCACGACCATTGCCAGCACCCCCCCCACACACACATAAGGACCTCCAAGATCACTTAATGATTGCAACCACGAGTGTGGGATGACGGTTGTGGAGTGAAATGATCCCGTGATCCCTCTAACCACTGTGTTCTGGTTCCAACTAATGATCCCAAATGATTCGGCACTCTGAGATTTTAGGCTTCCTCAAAGAACTGCTTTATTGAGTACATCATTTCGGCACGGATGAACTTAAAACCAGCTATAGCTGTTTCCCACGCTTTCAGCGTAATTAAAGCAGTTAAAGATCCCCTCCCTCCTCTAGGGTCACAGGTCACATTGCCCAATTAGGTGTTCTTGCATCTCCTGGCAACAAGTTCCATTCTCCTGCCGGCACCTGTTGGGAATGACCTTGGTTCCCACGAGATAGCAGGTTGTTTTGGCTAGATCGCATTCCATTCTTCACCCCTCCCCCCCAAGCTGTGTGGCAACTAGAGAAACGGAAGATGGCTCGATCCATTTCAGAGTTGACACACTGCTTCACTGAAGGAGCGAGGTTCCAGTCCCAAGCGTGGTCATACGTTGAGGAATCTCTCTTACAAATTTAGGGACTCCCTCAATGTGCCTCAGGTGTATTGAGTATCCTACCCTGGGCGGAGGGTCAGACTGGAAGACCCTCAAGGTCCCTGCGAAGGCTAAGATTTCATGATTCTCTGTGTGTCTCAAAAGGAAATATAATTCTTCACTTCTTTCTCCTTCTAACAGAGGATAAAAGATTGTAACCAAAGATTTACCTGCAAGCCAACTATCAACAGATAATAGAAAATCAATATAAGGCAGCAACCGCCAGAAAGCATGGAGGGTGGGAAACTCTTGGATCCCCTGTCAGACACAAGCAGCCCTCCGAAAAACCACAGAAGAACCCATGAATGCTCAGAGTGTGGGAAATCCTTTGCTCGCAGGTCCCTCCTTTTGACCCACAGGAAGGTCCATGTGGGAAGTGGATCCAATCAAGGTTTGGAGGGTGAGAAATCTTTCTCTGGGAAAAACTCCAAAGATCTCAGAAGCCCCCCAACACTAAAACTTTATGAATGTGAGGAATGTGACTTACACTTCGGTCAAAAGTCAGACCTTCTTACACATCAGAAAATCCACACTGGAGAGAAACCTTATCAATGTCTGGAATGTGGGAAATTTTTCCGTAGAAAAGGCACACTCAGAAACCACGTGAGAATTCACACAGGGGAGAAACCTTACAAGTGTTGGGAATGTGGGAAGAGTTTTTCTCATAAGTCAAATCTTTGGATCCATGAGAAGATTCATGCAGGAATAAAGTCTTACAAATGCTTTGAGTGTGGAAAATGTTTCACCCAGAGTTCAGCTCTTCAGAGTCATTGGAAAACACACACAGGGGAGAAAAATGAAAAGTGCCTCGAATGTGGGAAATGTTTTTCCCAGAAATCAACCCTGGTGGAACATCAGAGAATTCACACCGGAGAGAGACCCTATGAATGCCCAGAATGTGAGAAGCGATTTGTATATTCTTCTGATCTTCGTGAACACCAGAAGAGGCACAAAGGAGAAAAATCCTATGAATGTGGGAAGTGCGGGAAACGTTTTCTTACAGGAAAAGAGCTTCAGATTCATCAGAGAATCCACACGGGGGAGAAGCCATTCAAATGTGGGGAGTGTGGGAAATGCTTTTCCCGAAAACACCACCTTGGAAGCCATCAGAGGGTCCACACAGGAGAGAAGCCATACAGATGCGTAGAATGTGAAAAATACTTTGCAGACAAAACAGGCCTTTGGAGACATCGTAAAACCCACACAGGGGAGAAGCCATATCAATGCATCGACTGTGGAAGATTTTATCGTACCTCATCAGCCCTTAAAAGACATGAGAAAATTCACACGGGGGAAAAAAACTACAAATGTTTAGACTGTGGGAGAACATTTGCTCATTCATCTCACTTTAGAAGTCACAGCCGAATCCATACAGGAGAGAAACCTCACAAATGCTCAGAGTGTGATAAATGTTTTTCACGGAAAGATTATCTTGTGAGGCATCAGCGAATCCACACTGGAGAAAAACCATATAAATGTCTGGAGTGTGGGAAATGTTTTGCCTGTCCTTCAGCACTTCGCATGCACACCCAAAATCACGCAGCAGAGTAGAGACTCACAAGTGCACAGAGTGTGAGAAACCTTTTCATAGTAAATCAAAGCTGAAAAAGCACCAGAAAGTCCATAGCAGAGATAAATCTCTTCAGCTGTGAATAACGCTGGGAGCCCTTTTTTTCAGCACATCTTAATGTTTACCAGGAACTTCACACAGTGACAGAAGGGAAATCCTACAATTATTTTTCCTACTGAAGCGAAGGAACCTCAGAGAGTACACAATGAGGCAAAAGGGTGTAAATGTTGGGAGTGTGAGAATATTTTGCTCTCAAAGCCGCATTATAAACTTACCAAAGTGATTACACAAAAGAGTTATAAGTATGTGGGGAGTTAATATAATGCTTTGTAGAGTACAGGAAGTCCTTGACTTATGACCACAACTTGGAATGGATTTCTGGTCATAAGTTCCTTCAGTCGTAAGTCAAGGAACCAGGTATTTCCCTTAATTTTTACTAGAGTGTGTTGATCAATGAGCAGAAGTGAAAATTTAGAGAGGAGAAAATGGGGCGCAGGGTGGAATGAATCTGGTGGTTTATTTAGTGATAAAGTTTTGTTGTTGAATCTTCTGGCTGAGGATGAAGAGGGAAAGTTTATTTTTCCTATTATATTTTTGGAATGAATTTTTCTCCTTTTTTCATTGTCTTTTTCATATAGTTACACATAAATATTTGTATTAACTTTCTTTCTGTGCATATAATCCTTAATAAAAGTATCGTCCAAAATAATCAAGTGGGCCTTTTTCAGGAGATGGACTGGGTGGCTCAAAACAGACAAAACCTTTCTGTAAGATTTTTAGCTAAGGTTTTAGTTTTGTCTTTGTTAATTTTCAGTCCTGTAACTTTTTCCCATTAACTTGGGGCCCGTTTCCAATGGTTCTTCTAAATTAAATACTAAATCATCTGCAAATGAAAAAGAAAACATTTTGTTTTGACAACCCAGCCGGCCTATCTACTTCCCTCCCCCTTCCTTCCCCCTCTCAGGGCTCGTGGCAACTGAGGCAGCAAAAGATGGCTTCAGGCAGGTTCGCTTCAGGGTGGACACAATGCAGTGCTCAATCCAGTCTCCCATTTCCCAGCATCCTTCATAAGCTTCTGCAGGGGAGCAAGCAGGTTTCCTGGATACTTGAAGAAAGAAATCCTTCTCGACTCCTCGGTGTTTCTAGTAGAGTCAGCATTATATGTGTGACAATATTGTTCAATATTCAATTTGATGTGACTTGTACATGGATACCAGGTTGTGTTTCGTGTGACCCAAAATTCAGTTAATGTGAGGTTGTCCTGTGTACAGTTCTGTTTTTAACCATAAATAAATCAGTCTAGTCCCAAACAACTCCACCTATCTGGGAGAACCAATCTGGCCTAGTGGTTAGGGCCCTGGGTTAGAAAGCTAGAGGCTGAATTCAAGTCCCTCCGTGGCCATAGGGCCTGCTGGGTGACCTGGGGCCAGTCACTCTCTCAGCCTAACCCACCTCACAGGGTTGTTGTAAGGAAAATAGGCGGAGAAACGGGTGTGAGATATGTTCGCTGCCTTCAGTAATTGGTAAAACTAATAAAGGCAGTGTCAGGGTTCCAATAAACACCCCCAACAAAATAAAACTCTGAGGCTAGAAATTCCCCAAAGTTCCAATTTATTAGAGATGCCATGTTGGCAACATCTGGGAAAATCCAAATCTGAAAACTTCCGGGTTTTCTCCCCCCCCCCAAATGAAAGTTCAAGTCCCTGCCCAGCACCCACATGTCCATCACACGATCCAATCAGGCACCATCCAAAACTGAAGATGCCTCCCAGTCGCTTCATCGCAGCTGCAGGGCACAGCGGCCTTGACTTTCTGGAAAGAATGTTATTTAGACTACTACATATCACCTACTCCATATGATCCCCCCTCCCATTTTCCCACAGTAGAAAATGTGGCAGGCCTGAATACAAAAAGGTAAAAGATGCCTTCCAGGCCTGACAGGTGGGATGTAAATAAATAAATATATTTCAAAAATTCTACTGTGCAGAGGCCTAGCAGTGTTTCCAGGCCTCTTTCCCCTCTCAGCTGCTGAGCTGCCATACTTGCATTGCCCCCATGGGAACAAGCATGAGATCTGGGCTGCTCCCTCAAACTCTTTTATTTGCTGTCCAGGGGGCTCTGGGGATCTGGAGATGACCCACCCAAAGAGTCTGAGACTCTGCAGAAAACCCACCCAGACTCATGGTCTTAAGAGACCCCCCACTCAATTTAAATTCTGATGATGGGGAGCCATCATGTAACCTCTGCACCAGTGGCTCTTGCAGATCACTGTAAGACGTGAAGCTACTTGAATTAAAAGCTCCTCGGAGGAATATTAAAGGTTTATTATCCAGATAGGAGGGACCTATAGGACAGGGGAGGCCATTGGAGTCTCAGCACCATCCATGTTTGATTAGAGGGAGTCCTGGAGAGGCTTAGAGATACTTTGGTCCAGGCGGCTTAGAGAATGGCCCAAGGCTGCAAAGGCCTCCGGTCTGGAGATTAAGGCCACGTTAATCTGTGGCAGTGGTGACCTTGGGTTGAAATCCAGGCCTGGGGACAGTGGTAGCTGGCTGAAACTGCTGAAGGCCCCAGCCTGCCCTTAAGGCAATTCTTATGTGGGAAATATTTTCCTGGACTGTCTACCTGGGTCTGCAGGTAAAAATGCCCTCCAAAAACCCTCCAGGTGCTCGGACGGCCGGAGGCTCTTTCCGGGTGATAAACCCCATCAGAGTTTGGTGTGTGGAAAATCTGTTGCTTGAAATGAGACAATTGTTGTCCTGCATTTGTGAGTCCCTTCAGGGAGGAGCCCTAGAAATCCTTGTAGCATCGAAAAAGGTTTTATCCTGAAATCTTTTCAAAAAACACAAAAGCAGCTCATAATTGTGGTAAAGTGAGACAAAAGCTCCCTGGCCTGGGGGGGCGTTATTAAATAAATTTTCTCATCTTTTTAATTTAGATTACATTTAAATAGAGCACAATGATTTCCTAGCTGTTTTACTTGGGAAGTGGTCTTTTCCCTCTTCATCCCATAGAAATCTTCCTTTGTGACATAGTGGCTGATGTGCTCAGAAGCTGGGATCTGCCTGACTCCTATTGGCTACTTCAGGGGGGCTTCTGGCATCTCCCGCCCCTTCCAAGCACAGGGTGGGTCCCCCTGTGAGCCCCTTGATCCGGACACCTGGTTCCCCAGAGGCGCCTGGTACCCGGATGCTCCTCAGGTCTGATGGGGGCTCTTTCTCTTTATGGATTTAAGGCTCTTTGGGAAGAAGGTCCAGTCCTGGGATACACGGAAGGTCAACTGAAAGTAGGAAAAAGGTAGCGTTCTGCCATTTCATGCTGCTAATTCCTCCACATACACACAAACACACACCCTATGTCCATTTGCCAGCATTCAGCTCCTCCTGCCAACAAAGGGGGTTTCATTATTTGTGCCCCCTCCTGTGTGGGGCTGTGTCCTTCCTTCCCTTCTCAGCTCAAGTGGGAGAGGCTGAGTTTGGGTCAGTCCCCTCTTTCATCCAAGAGCTCATCAGGCACAGCTGGAGGGCAGATGCAGCCATGGGGGTTCACTACAGGCAGTCATCCAGCTGCACCGTTTCGGAGTTACGATGGGCACAACCCACAAAAGGTATTCATCACCCGGATCCATAATGTGCAGAGACTCACTTAAGATTGAAAGTCTGTAGTTATTTATTTATATTTATTATCAAATATAAAAACCGCCCACCTCACAAGTTAGCTTATTTCCCCTGTTGGCAAACATCTATGCTGTAAATTGAGGACACTCACCTCAAACAAGTTCTGGTCTTGATCGTGGATTTGAATTCTTACATTTATCCTTCTTGAAGTTGGAGTGGGAAAGAGATTTTAATAAACACACTCCTCAAACATTTATGTGTGTCTACATGGACACTGATGAATGTTTACATACGTCGATATCCGTGTTTCTCAACCTTGACAACTTTTAAGCTGAGTGGATTTCAACTCCCAGGATTCCCCAGCCGGCATGAATTCTGGGAGCTGAAGTCCAGCCAGCTTAAAAGATGACCATTCCCAATCAGCACCCAGGACATCCAGTATGACCTAGTGGTTAAGGCCCTGCATTAGAAAGCCTGAGGCCATGGGTTCCAGTCCTGCCTTGGCCATGAAAGGCCAAAGTGACCAGATTTTTTTATTTTTAAGCGGGACGGGGGGGCGCCTGGGCGCCGCCATTTGTTTTGCCCTCTGCGCATGCGCAGAACGCTGCGCATGTGCAGAGGGCAAAACAGCAAATGTCGGCGTCCAGGTGAGGTGGGGGGGGAGAGGGGGGGGAGGCGGGAGGGCGCTTGGATGCCTGCAGCTCGCGACAGGTAAGCTGCCGGCTGCCTCCTTTCCCCGTCTCCCGCCTCCCGCTCGTTGCTTGCCAGCCCAGCCGAAGGGAAGGCGGGAGGCGAGGAAAGGAGGCAGCCGGCAGCTTACCTGTCGCGAGCTGCAGGCATCCAAGCCAGGGGTGAAATCCTCCCGGTTCGCCCGGGCCAGTCCTTTGGCGTATAGCCGATAGAACTGGTGGCGGTCACGGCGCGGAGCTTCTCCTGCCCGCTTTCCCGGCCCGGCTGAACACAATCACCGCTTTCCCGGCCCGGCTGACCACAATCATTTGGGTTATTTTTCCCTCTGTGCATGCGCGCGCATGCACAGAGGGAAAAATAACCCGAATGGCGGCGTTCAGCCGGGCTGGGAAAGTGGGCGGGAGAAGCTCCACGCCGCGACCGCCACCAGTTCCATCGGCTATACGCCGAAGGACGGGCCAGGGCGAACCGGGAGGATTTCACCCCTGGCTTGGATGCCTGCAGCTCGCGACAGGTAAGCTGCCGGCTGCCTTTCCTCGCCTCCCGCCTTCCCTTCGGCCAGGCTGGCAAGCAACGAACGGGAGGCGGGAGACGGGGAAAGGAGGCAGCCGGCAGCTTACCTGTCGCGAGCTGCAGGCATCCAAGCGCCCTCCCGCCTCCCCCCCCTCTCCCCCCCCTTTCGGGAGGCCTTTTCTCGCCTCCCGCCTTCCCTTCGGCCGGGCTGGCAAGCAACGAACGGGAGGCGGGAGACGGGGAAAGGAGGCAGCCGGCAGCTTACCTGCTCCAAGTATCCAAGCGCCGCGGTCTCCCGGTCGCCCGCCCGGCCCCAGGGCAACGGCGGCAGCGAGGCGACGGGGGGAAGGGGAGGGGGACGAGGAAGGGCTGTTTGCGCTTCTCGTAAACTCAAAGCGGTGACGGCTCCTCGTCCCTCACCCCTCCCAACAGCAGCGGCGCCTCCGAGGGTGGGGCTAGGGATGGGGCGGGGGAAGGAGAGGAGGAGCAGCCTCCCTTCCCCCTCCCCCCAGCTTCCAGCCGCCGACGGAGGAGTCAACAACGCGGGACGCCCGCCAACGCCGCCCACGGCCAGCCCGAACTGAGAGGCCTGCTGCCTTTCAGGCCGATTTTTTGAAAGAATGCCCTAGTCGGGCATTCTTTCAAGAAATCGGGACTTTTTAGAGGGCGGGCGGGACGCGGGACAAATGATGAAAAAGCGGGTCTGTCCCGCCTAAATCGGGACGTCTGGTCACCTTATGAAAGGCAGGTGGGTGACCTTGGGCCAGTCACTCTCAGCATAACCCACCCCACAGGGTTGTTGGGAGGCAAATAGGTAAAGGAAGATGTGTGGAATGTGGTCACTGTCTTGAGTTAGTTGTAAAAATAATAAAGGCGGATATCTATAAATAAATAAAATTATTTCCGTTTTGCAGTGGCTTGGCTGCCTTGTTTCCCTCTTGTATTGTGTTGCCTCCATTGGGAACAAGAATGAGATCTGGATTCCTCCCCCAAACATTCCCCTTTCCTGTCTTGGGGTCTCCGGGGATTAGGAAACCCCGCTTCCAGCCTGCAGAGAGGGACACTCTTCCCATGGGCAGAGGAACCCTCGACACCAACGCCCATCGGAGGAACAGAGGAGCTTTCGGAGCACGTGGTCCTGGCTGGGAGGGGAGATTAGAGGGGAGGGGCGGAGGGGGAAGAAGAGGGGGCGGAAAAGGGGAGGGGCCCCAGTGTGGGGGCGGAGCCCGAGAGGAGAGCAGAACTCCCGCCCTCGCTTCTCCCCTCCCACTCACTGGATTTCCGGTTCTCTCCGTGAATCCCGCTTCTTCTTTGGAGGATCGATGCTGGATCCCTCGGGAGAAGCTCCTGGATCTGATTCCTGCTCGGGGCAGGTGGGGCTGCTCTCCCTCCGGCTTCCAGGCCGCCCCTCCTACCAGGAGATCTTCTCTCCCCCCCCCCCCCCCCAGGAGGAAGGGAGCTGCGGATCCTGTTCTTCGGCTCGCCGGGTTTTCCTCGGTCAGATCAGGCTCTAGCGTTGCCTGCAGAGAGTGGATCCCTCCCTTCCCTCCAGGGGGGCAAAGGGGGCTCCGTCCCCGGGCTGGATCTGCCCCCTCCTCGCTCGGCCAAGGATCCCCGAGGGGCTGCGAGTGGATCCGGGAAGGAGGTTTGGGAGAAGTTTCTTTCAGAAGGTCTCTCTGTGGTCCGTCAGATCACGAGGTCTCTGAGCATCCATATCCCTCACGCTCAGTTGGAAAAAGTGGAGTAAACGGAGCTTTAAAACATATATTGAGGTTTGTAACACAGATTGACCTCATTGCAATGGGGAGGGGAGGGTTTGGGGGAAAGAAAAGGTTTAAATTAACTGAATTTTCATGTTTTCTTAACACCCAAGATATCCTTTTTCTTTGAGCTGCATGTAAAAGGCCAACAATGAAATCCTTTCTTTTAATGCTGATGTTTACTTTGCTTCTGCTTCAAACAGTGGGTAAAATTTCTAAACTTGGTACTTTCCTTCTTTTGCCCAGAAGAGGCTGTGATGTGGGAGCTCCTCCTTGGTGGATGTTTTTGAAAGAGCAAAGGAAGTTTTGAGGGGGGTCTTGTGAGGAGCTGCTGGAAGAAGCTGATGGCCAGAAGGCTCACTTGAATAATTGTAAATAAATTTTGAGTCTCCTAACTGGAATCTTTGTGGCCTTGCAGCCTCCAAAAAGAGCAGGAAAGAGCAGCCCTTTTCACACACGCTCTGCCCCATCTGATCTCTCTCATCTTCCACTGAGTTTTCCTTCGCACAACTATGCTTTGGTCCCTGTTGGACTTCATCCTGCTGGTTTCTTCCATTTTGTCTTCTTAAGATATTTTTGAATTATGATTCAATCTTCATTATTTTGTATCCTCATCCAATAATCCTATTTTCTCCTCCCTCTTTCAGATCATTTACAGATCATGTTCAATATCAGTGTCTGCATCTGAGCCTTTTTCATTTCTCTTTGCAGGAGACCAGTGAGGATGTGGCCGTGAACTTCACAGAGGAGAAAAAGACGTTCCTGGATTGGGATCCACCAACCTTTGGCCAGGACTCCGTTCCAGAGAATTTGGAAATCGTGGCCTGGATGGAGAAGCAGCTTCCTGCACAAAGAGACAATTGATTACGGAGAAACCAAATCGGTCAGCAGTGAGGGTCATGCCTGGCCTTAAGCCAGAGATCTGGATGGGGAGGAACAGGCTCAGACTTAATCCCGACAAGACTGAGTGGCTGTGGATATTGCCTCCTAAGGACCATGACAACTGTCCCTCCTTGGTCCTTGAGGGAGCGAAACTGACTCCCTCGGACCGGGTCCGCAACTTGGGGGTCCTCCTAGATCCACAGCTAAAATTGGACCATCATCTTTCTGCTGTGGCTAGGGGGGCCTTTGCACAGGTTTGCCTGGTGCACCAGTTGCGGCCATATTTGGAGAAGGAGGCTCTACTCACGGTCACTCATGCCCT
This sequence comes from Diadophis punctatus similis, assembly GCA_023053685.1. Classification (NCBI taxonomy): domain Eukaryota; kingdom Metazoa; phylum Chordata; class Lepidosauria; order Squamata; family Dipsadidae; genus Diadophis; species Diadophis punctatus. The sequence continues at coordinate 245,150,864 of JALIGW010000002.1, read as the reverse complement.
TGTCACCTCTCGTTTGGACTACTGCAATGCGCTCTACATGGGGCTACCCTTGAAGAGTATCCGGAGACTTCAGCTGGTGCAAAATGCGGCTGCGCGTGCTGTGGTGGGTGTGCCAAGGTACACCCACGTGACATCGATACTCCGCCAGCTGCATTGGTTGCCCATCCGTCTCCGGGTCCAATTCAAGGTATTGATCACCATCTTTAAAGCCCTTCATGGCTTAGGACCAGGTTATCTACGGGACCGCATTCTGCCTCATACTTCCCTCCGACCGGTTAGGGCCCACAGAGTTGGCCTCCTCCAGGTCCCGTCGGCCAAGCAATGCCAGCTGGCGGGCCCAAGGGGGAGAGCCTTCTCTGTGGCTGGCCCCGCACTCTGGAACCAACTTCCACCAGAGACCCGAACTATCCCCACTCTGCTGGCCTTCCGAAAAGCCGTTAAGACATGGCTTTTCCTGCAGGCGGGGGGTAGAGCTTAACTCACTCGAGCTCACCCCCCAAGTATGTATGATGTTGAATGGTTGTTGATGATTTTTTATATTGTGTTTTAATTTTTATACTGTTTTTAATTAACATTTTAGATTTTGGTTATTCTTGTATTTTTCACTGTTGTACGCCGCCCTGAGTCCTTAGGGAGTTGGGCGGCATATAAGAATTCCAAAATAAATAAATAAATAAATAAATCTCTTCATTGTAACTTTAATGGTGAGTAAACAAATCTTGGTTAAAGCTTGGTTTGCAGAACAAGCATCCATTTTTTAAATCTTTATTTGGCAAATGAGCAATGCAGAAAAATTGGGTTTTGCTCCCAAGACGCTATTTCAAAGTCAGCTGGCATCCCACTTCATACCAAACTCTGCTTGGACACCTTGCCTGAACCTCTTTGGTTGTGGGGGTGGGGGAATGGGAGGAAATCAGCCCTTTTCACACATGCTCTTCCCCATCTGATCTCTCTCACCTTCCTTTGAGTTTTCCTACTCACAACTATGCATTTTGGTCCCTGTTGGACTACATCCTGCTGGTTTCTTCTGTTTTGGCTCATCAAAATCGTGGTTTGGAACATAAGCAGTTGTTTTTTATGGTTCCAATTTGGGTCGGTCCACACACAACCGCAGCACACACAGAATAGCACACACTCTGCTGGAGGGAAGTTCCCTGAGGATGAGCTCTAGCATGAGTCCGAAAGCTCAGAAGACAAAAACCTCTGATCCCGCTGACCTACCCAGATTGGATCCTGCAACTTCATCCTGGGACACGTATATTCGCCTCCATTTGTGTTTTATCTTTATTTCACAAAACGGCAATGCAGTGAAAGTTTTTGCCTTGATTATTTGTGTTTCCTATAGGCAGTCCTCGAGTTACGATTAAAACTGGGCTGCAAACTCATTTCGAGTTTGAGCAAAGTGGTCATTACGTGAGACCTGACATGGCCGCTTTGCTCAAGAACTGCAATTCTGCCCTCACTTTTTTTTTTGCTAAAAAGTTTTTTTATTTTTTCTCCATAACTTCATTTGTAAATCAATACACATATACCTTAAAATATTACAATATATGCATAGTTATATATTTTTATCAGTCATTCAAAAGTCAATATCTTGTTTTGCACCTATATCAAAAATTTTTATTGTTACGTCATTTCTTTATATATAATACTTTGCTCTAGGTATATGTTACTAAAATAATGCTACCTCACCCAAAAAATCTAATTTTGTCTTCTGGGTTCAGCACCAATTAATTTCAATTCTTCACCCCAAATTAACTGCTTTAGCTTAACTTCTCAATATACCGTATTTTTCGGAGTATAAGACGCACCGCAGTATAAGACGCACCTTAGTTTTGGGGGAGGAAAACTAGGAAAAAAGGCCTCTGCCTCCCAGCAATTTGCCAAACAGCAAACAGCACAGATGATATACACTGTTTGCTGTGTATTTCTGTGCATGTGTGCCTGACCCATAGAAATGGCAAAGAATTGGAGAAATGTACATTATGGCAGTATATTAACCCAGAAAGTTTTCTTAAATGTAATCACACTAACTCCTCCTAATTATTTAAATAGATCTACTCCAAACATGACTAAGTCAGGGTTTCTCAGCTGGCTTATTTTAATACTAATACTTAATACTAATACTTAATACTAAAACAGGACATTTCAGATTATACTTTTACAGATCTTTAAAATTGATGTGGCTTTCTGGAAGTATTCTCTGCTATTTAAAAGAAGATACAATAGCACTGGGCTTCTTCAGAGCAAGCATTTATTTTAAAAAGCTTCTTCATTTTATTAAGTTGTCTAGAACAATAATAAAGCAGTCTTTAAAAAATAAGTCTAATAATTTGAACACTCTACAAACATTTAACAAAATAACATATTAACAGAATCTGCCTGTACCTAGGATAGAACTCAAAACCTCCTGGTTGTGAGGCAAGAGCTCTATCACTGAGCCACAGCAGCTCTAGCTTGCCTTCTTGCAATTTCAACAATTTAATAATGCCAGCAGTTTATCTCCCAGCAATATGTCTCATCACAGCCACCGTAGTTTCAGTTTCATTTTACCACCTGGCTTGCAAGCCTCCATCAGCTGTAGGTCGGGAGGCAGTTTATCTCTTCTTGTGCTCTTCTTGTGCTTTGCCCTGTTTGCTGCAAAGAGGTAAATTGCTGGCAGGCAGAGGCCAAAGGGTGGGGGTGGCTGGGTGGGGCTACATTAGGTGTATAAGACGCACCCATGTTTTCACCCTCTTTTTGAGGGTAAAAAGGTGCGTCTTATACTCCAAAAAATACGGTATATTCGCCTCCATTTGTGTTTTATCTTTATTTCACAAAATGGCAATGCAGTGAAGTTTTTGCCTTAATTATTTGTGTTTCCTATAGGCAATCCTCAACTTACGACTACAACTGGGCTGCAATCTCATTTGTTGAGCAAAGCGGTCATTACGTGAGACATCCCATGACCGCTTTGCTCAAGAACTGCAATTCTGCCCTCACTGTTGCGCTTGTTATTAGCAATGGCACTTTGACTTAAATAAATAGAGCTTTACAGCACTCTTTGAGCAGTTTACAAATGTCAGCATCTTGCCTTCAACAATTTTCTGATTTTCTGTGTTTCTCGAAAGGAAATAATGTTCTCATCTTCTTTCTTGTTCCACCAGCAGGAAAACAACTGTGACCAAAGATTTACCTTCAAGACAACTAACAAGAGATAGTAGAAATTCAGCCCAAGGCAGCAGCCAAGGGAAAGCATGGAGGGTGGGAAACTCTTGGATCCCCCATCAGACACAAGCAGCCCTCCAAGAACGCCCAAAAGAACCCATGAATGCTCAGAGTGTGGGGAATCCTTTGCTAGCAGGACTCTCCTTTTGACCCACAGGAAGGACCATGTGGGAAGTGGATCCAGTCAAGGTTTGGAGGGTGAGAAATCTTTCTCTGGGAAAAACTCCAAAGATCTCAGAAGCCCCCCAACATTAAAACCTTATAAATGTGTGGAATGTGATTTCTGCTTTAGTCAAAAGTCCCACCTTCTTAGACATCAAAAAATCCACACTGGAGAGAAACCTTATCAGTGTCTGGAATGTGGGAAGTTTTTCCGTCAAAAAACCAATCTCAGAAAGCACGAGAGAATTCACACAGGGGAGAAACCTTACAAGTGTTGGGAATGTGGGAAGAGATTTCCTCATAAGTCAAACCTTTGGTCCCATGAGAAGATCCATGCAGGAATCAAACCTTACAAGTGCTTTGAGTGTGGAAAATGTTTCACCGACAGTTCAGCTCTGCTGAGACATTTGAAAATACACAGAGGAGAGAAAAATGAAAAGTGCCTCGAATGCGGGAAATGTTTTACTTTGAAATCAACCCTGGTGCAACACCAGAAATGTCACACTGGAGAGAGACCCTATGAATGCCCAGAATGTGAGAAGCGATTTATGTATTCTGCTAACCTTAGGAGACACCAGATGAGACACAAAGGGAACCTACCCCATAAATGTGGGGAGTGTGGGAAAAGTTTTATTTCACCAGCCCATGTTCAGATTCATCAGAGAATCCACACGGGAGAGAAGCCATTCAAATGTGGGGAGTGTGGGAAATGCTTTTCCCAAAAACACCACCTTGGAAGGCATCAGAGGGTCCACACAGGAGAGAAGCCATACAGATGCGCAGAATGTGGAAAATCTTTTGCTTATAAGGAAGTACTTTGCAACCACCGTAAAACCCACACAGGGGAGAAGACATATCAATGCATCGACTGTGGAAGATTTTATAGTACCTCATCAGCCCTTAAAAGTCATCAGAAAATTCACACGGGGAAGAAAAACTACAAATGCTTAGACTGTGGGAGAACATTTGCTCATTCATCTCACTTTAGAAGTCACAGCCGAATCCATACAGGAGAGAAACCTCACGAATGCTCAGAGTGCGATAAATGTTTTTCACAGAAATATTCTCTTGTGATGCATCTGCGAATCCACACTGGAGAAAAACCGTATAAATGTCTGGAGTGTGGGAAATGTTTTTCCCATCCTTCAACACTTCGCAAGCACACCCGAAATCACGCAGGAGAGTAGCCTCACAAGTGTGCAGAGTGTGAGAAACCTTTTCCTAGTAAATCAAAGCTGAAAAAGCACCAGAAAGTCCATAGCAGAGATAAATCTCTTCAGCTGTGAACAACGTTGGGAGCCCTTTTTTTCAACACATCTTCATGTTTACCAGGAACTTCACACAGTGACAGAAGGGAAATCCTACAATTATTAAGTAAAATGTTTTTCCTACTGAAGCAAAAGAACCTCAGAGAGTACACAATGAGGCAAAAGGGTGTAAATGTTGGGAGTATGAGAATATTTTGCTCGCAGAGTCACATTAGTAACTTACCTGAGTTATTACACAAAAGAGTTATAAGTATGTGGGGAGTAGATGCAGAGTACAGGAAGTCCTTGACTTATGACCACAACTTGGAATGGATTTCTAGTCATAAGTTCCTTCAGTCGTAAGTCAAGGAACCAGGTATTTCCCTTAATTTTTACTAGAGTGTGTTGATCAATGAGCAGAAGTGAAAATTTAGAGAGGAGAAAATGGGGCGAAGGGTGGAATAAATCTGGTGGTTTATTTAGTGATAAAATTTTGTTGTTGAATCTTCTGGCTGAGGATGAAGAGGGAAAGTTTTCTTTTTCCTATTATATTTTTGGAATGAATTTTTCTCCTTTTTTCATTGTCTTTTTCATATAGTTACACATAAATATTTGTACTAACTTTCTTTCTGTGAATATAATCCTTAATAAAAATATTGTTCAAAATAATCAAGTGGGCCTTTTTTAGAAGATGTACTGAGTGGCTCAAAACAGACAAGATGGCAGTTCAGATTGTGCCATACTGTGCAGCCAAAGTGGATATAGGAAGTGGCATTCGGACCTCCACTGGATGAGGAAATGGGCTGCGGGGAGGAGGAGGAAGGCCATCAGGGAGTCCAGGGCCCATGGTTCCCAGCAGCTACTAGAAGAGGGAGCCACGCTTCTAAAAGGAGGGGCAGGAAGCCTGTCCCAAGATGTTCCTGAAAGATGCCCCCTAAAGGAGAGATGGGGAACTGTCAGTCCCAGCAGGATCCACCCTTGGTGGGGGGTCTGGAGGGGGGAGGAAAATGAAGGGAAGGGGAGGTACTTCCTGATGGGCCTCCTCCATCTTCTCAGGATGGAAAAAGGCAGGTAGACACTCAACTGGTCCAGCAGTCATCCTAAGGCTCTGGAGGGAACCTTGGATCCCGGTGGGGTCTCTTTGCCCCCCCCCCCAAGAAATGGCAAGAAATATGAGAGAAGGGAAGAAACCCCCAGGAACTCTCTGAGCTGCAAAGAAAGTAATATCCATGCTTCTCTATCCCTCTTCCTTTGGGGGGTGGGATCTAGGGAAGGGGTCACAATAGGGATACCTACTGGGCTCTCCCAGCCCTTCGACCCCCACCTTCACTGGATACCCCAAACTTTCCTCTCCACCAATCTCCATCCCCACTAGCTTTCTTTGAAGGCCTTTTTTCTGTCCCCCCCAAATAGACCCCCTGTAGACCCCCAAGACCACTTCAAAGGGAGTGGCCCATCACCCTCCACTAATGGGAGAGTTTGGAAGGACAACTCAGACCCCCCCCTCCAGTAGAAGCAGAGAGGGAAAGATTTTCAGTCTTGGGGGTGGGGAGTTGCAGCTTCAGGGGGGTGTTCAGGGGGCTGCTTCATGCCAGGACCGGAGGATAGTGTGGACTCCCTTTTGTTGCCCCCTTCCCCATGATTCTCAACTTGAATCTCTTTCTCTGTGTGTCTGGAGGGATGGACTAGATGCCCCTTTAAGGTCTCTTACGGCCCACACGAGTCCAGGCTGGGTGTGCCGAGATTTCGAAAGGGCAAAGTGGAGTCTCTATGGAGAGCCTCCATCCTCCAGGTCATGGTTGTCCCTAAGATGCTTTTCAAAAAGGCAACTGGACTTTCTTGGTTTTTTTCCCCTTGAAAACGTTTCCCTTCTCATCCCAGAAGCTTCCCCAGTTCTGACTGAGCGGTGGAGGATGGAAGGATGGAAATTCCTCGCAGTCAGTTGGTGCTGAATCAGGGTGCAAAGGGGTGTGGAGCCTCCCTGAGGCTGCTGAAGGGACCCTGTTGTAGACAGGAGGTTGGGGGGGTCCTTTCCACCCCCTCTGTTGTGGGAGGGCTGCTCATTTTGGCCAAGATGGCCGCTTTGGCCCCTCTTTCCATCCAGGGCTCCTCTCTGTCCAGAAGGTGGAGGTGGCTGTCCTCGAAAGAGCCAGCCATGTCATTTTAGATGCAGATGGACGTCTCCTCCTGATGGGTTTGTCCTCCCATTCCCCCCTCCCAGTCAGTCAGAACTGAAGAAGCTTCTTAGATGAGAAGGGAAACGTTTTCAAGGGGAAAAAAATACCAAAGCAAGTCCAGTTTGCTTTTTGGGGGGGAAATGTACCTTTGGGAATTTAAGCCAGAGTTTTGGGGCTCCATCTGACTTAGTGTGGGGGGAGGAAGCCCCCAGCAATGGTCGGTCCAAAGCCTTTATTAGAAGTTAGCCAAGGGGGGGGGGACAGAGAGTGGATGAAAGGCTGGGGTCCCCGGAAGCCCCTCCCTGCACCCCAGTTTTTGCCTGCATTTGCTGCCCTGGTTAAATTCACAAGTTCCCGTCCGAGCAGCAGCTCCTGGAGAGATAAAACCTTCTTCCCCCCACCCCCCAAGAGCCCAGAGCGAAGGAGCCCCAAGGAGTCGCCCCTCCCCCCCAAGACCCCACAGAGGAGAGACCCAGGACGCTTGATTGGGGGGAGGGAGCGTTCTCCTCGAACTTCGGAATTGAGAGTAGACAGGAAAGCGCAAGGACCAATGAGAATCCTCCCTTCTGCAGCGTCATCGGTATCCAGGCAGAGTCTCCCTTGTCTTTCACCCACTGGAGGAGAAAGTTCGGTGCAGGGAGAGAAGCGGAGAAAGTGGGAGGGGGATCCGTTCAGTCTTTTTGGGGGGCCGCAGCTCAAGGGGGAGTTCATGGCAGCCCCGGTGGAGAGTGTGGACTTCCTTTTGCCCTCCCCACCGATCAGGCGTGGAGTGGGGCCGCAGTGGATGAAAAAAAGAGGAGGCGCAGCCACACAACCTGTGAGGATTTGGGGGGTCTCTGAGAGGGCTGAATGGGGAGTCCTTGGGGACCTTAAAACACAAACAAATGAAATGAAATGAAATAAGCTAGAAAGGAAGTTCCAGGCCCTCCTTGGCCATCAAAGCCAGCTGGGTGACCTGGAGCCCCTCATTCTTTCAGCCTAGCCCACCTCACAGGGTTGTTGTGAGGCAAATAGGAGGAAGGTGTGTGGGATATCTTCGCTGCCTTGAGTGATTGGTAAAACTAATAAAGACAGGAGATAATATTTAAAGAGTCTACTCTGCAGAGGCCTCGCAGTATTTCCAGGCCTCTTTCCCCTCAGCTGCTGAGCCGCAATATCTTTATGGCCCCCATGGGAAGAAGAGCATGAAATCTGGGCTGCTCCCCCAAACTCTCTTCTTTCTCCTCCCGGGGACTCTGGGGTTTCCACACGACCATCCCAAAGAAAGTGGGACTCTGCGGAAAACCCACCCAGGCTCATGGTCTTAAGAGACCCCCACCCAATTTAAATTCTCATGATGGAGGGCCATGTAACCTCTGCACCAGGGGCTCTTGCAGATCCCTCTAAGACGTGAAGCTATTCGAACTAAAAGCTCCTGGGAGGAAAATTAAAAATTTATTCTGCAGTTAGGAGGAAACACCAATAAAGTATTTTAGCAGGTAGAACAAGAGTTAACTGCTGCTAGTTCCTGGCACTTTGAACGGAGTTCCTAAACAGAACCACCTCAAAAGGGCATCTCTCTGACTGGCCTCATACAAACACGCAAGTACGCCAGCAGGAAGCGTGCGGAGAGGGACACTCTTCCCATGCTCAGAGGAACCCTCGACCTGGACGCCCATCGGAGGAACAGAGGAGCTTTGGGAGCACGTGGTCTTGGCAGGGAGGGGAGTTGGGGGGGGGTAAAAGGGAAGGAGGGGGGGAAGTAGTCGGCCAATGGGAGGAGCTTCAAGGTGGAGGAGGAGCCCCGCCCTCGCCTCCACCCTCCCACTGGCTGGATCACGCTTCCCTCCTCGAGTGTGTCTTCTTCCTTTTGGAGGATCGGCGCTGGATCCCTCGGGAGAAGCTCCTGGATCCCGCTCGGGGCAGGTGGGGCTGCTCTCCCCTCCAGGCCGCCCGCCAGGAGGAAGGGAGCTGCGGATCCCGGTCTTCGGCTCGGCGGGTTTTCCTCGGGGAGATCCGGCTCTGGCGTTGCCTGCAGGGAGCGGATCCCTCCCTTCCCTCCAGGGGGGCAAAGGGGGCTCCGTCCCCGGGGTGGATCTGCCCCCTCCTCGCCCGGCCAAGGCTCTCCGGGTGGATCCGGGAAGTTGCTTTGGGTAAGTTGCTTTTTGAAGGTCTCTCTGTCGTCCGTTTGAACAGGAAGCCTCTGAACATCCGTTTCCCTCAAGCTCAGTTGGGAAAATGGAGTCAACGGAGCTTTAAGAGGTTTTTTGAGATTTGCAATGTGGAATTAACAGACTGACTTCGTTGCAATGGGGAGGGGAACTTTTGGGAGATAGAAAAGATTGAAATGATTTGAGTGGAGCTCGTGTTTTCTTCACACACATCCCCAAAGACCCTCTTTCTTTTAGCTCCGTCTAAAAGGTGTACAATAAAATTCTTTATTTTTATGCCAATCTTTACTTTGCTTTTGCTTTAAAAATCTGGGCAGAATTTCTAATCTTTATATTTTCCTTCTTTTGCCCCGAAGAGGCTGGGATGTGGCATCCCCTTCTGGGTGGATGTTTTAGAAAGCACAAACTCTAAGGAAGTTTTGAGGCTGGTCTTGTGAGCAGCTCCTAGAGAACAAGCTGATGGCCAGAAGGTTGCCCTGCGTGACTTTAAAATGCCTGTCCAAAGTAGCATTGGGTCTGTGATGTCCTCCTGGCTACTTTACTTTGCAACCAGTGGAAAACTCACCTGACCAATAACCAGCCAAGACACAGTCAAGACCTTTTGCTTGGTTTATTGCAGTAAACGGGGAGAAACTTTCACAGTTTGGTTCTCTCCAAAGTTCACCATCTCAAATCAAGATCTTTATACATTCCCTACAGTGGCCGCTCATCCCTCCTGGTTCCCCATTGGCTGAGATGCTATGAGGTTACATTTTCTCTGACTGCCTTCTACATACTTCCTGCTTCCCTCCCCAAACATGCTAAACATGTGAATTTAAAGGAGCAGACAGCCTATGCAAGGTGGGTCAATGTTCAATAGTTTATGGAGCTTGTTTTCTTTTAGCTTGTTTTCCAGTTCTTGGTTCTTTTATGGATTCTTCGAACAATAGGTTCTTTCCTGTTCTTCCGTTTTAGTTTTCTCTTTCCTGTTTTTCAGTTCGCTTTGTCTTATCTTTAAGCTGCTACCGATTTCCTCTTGCAGCTCCTTCCTCTGACAATTTTAAATTTTGAAGACCTTTCACTTACCTGTATCAGTGTGGCAGCCCCTCCTTGGTGGATGTTTTAGAAACCACAAACTCTAAGGAAATTTTGAGGCTGGTCTTGTGAGCAGCTCCTAGAAAAAGCTGATGGCCAGAAGGTTGCCTTGCGTGATTTCAAAATGCCTGTCCAAAGTAGAATTGGGTCCGTGGAATCCTGGATTCTTGGTGGCCTTGCAGCCTCCAAAAAGAGCAGGAAAGATCAGCCATTTTCACTCATGTTCTGCCCCATCTGACCTCTCTCTGACCTCCCTTTGAGTTTTCCTACTCACAACTATGCTTTTGTCCCTCTTGGGCTTCCATCTTGCTGGTTTCTTCCATTTTGGCCCATCCAGATCTTCTTGAATCACGATTCTATCTCCATTGTTTTGTGTCCTCAACAAACAATCCTATTTTTTTCCTCCTTCTTACAGGTCATTTATAGATTATGATCAGCATTACTGTCGGCATCTGAGCCTTTTAAAAATGAACTTTAAAAATGAAACTTGGTTTGGACAATGAGCTTTTAAAAAAATCTTTATGTGATAAAACTGCAATGCAGTAAAATTGGGTTTTGCTACCAAGGTGCTGAGTGAGGGCGTAATTTCTTTAATCAATATTTGTTATAAGAAGCCACTCTTGGTCGAGTTGGAGGTGGACTCTGGGCAGAAGGCCACAGAGTGGGGGAGTTACTACGGCTGGGTGGAGGCACCCCTGAAGCCGAAAGAGGCACCCGGATACAGCCGATGCTCTGCGTCATAATGGGCTCCATTGTAAAGCGCACGGGCATGCCATGGAGGCCAACAGCAGCGGCGGAGAGAAACTGCCTGGCCGGGCGAGTGTTTCGGGGCTGAGAGGAAATCGTGCATCTCCCCGAGGGACCGAGGTGCGTGGAGAACCAACAAGGGCCGGAAGAAACGCCCGCAAGCCCCAGCAAGAGATGAAGCTTCGCTCCCGCTCTGGAATATGGAGCGAATCTGCATCCCCCACCCTCCCCTTCTCAGGCCAGGTGAGGAGTGACGGGGAGGCGAGGGCGAGGGGCGGGGACAGCAAGTGGTGGGTTCAGCCAACAGGAAGCCACAGCAGGGGGAAGAAACAGCCGCTGGTTGCTGACACCCATTGCTTCAGCCTGCCTGCGCCGCCACCACCACCCCTGCACTCCCTGCAGACTTGCAAGTTGCACGTAGCTCCCTCTACGGCGGAGATTTCCAGCCCCACCATGAGCTGCTTGGCCAGCCACATATTCCAGAGCTCTAGTCACAGGACTGGCCATTGGTCATCCTGGAGCAGCTCCTCCACCCGGGTGCGCTGCGGACCACCAAAATGACCTCTGGACTAGAAGACCTCCAAGGTCCCTTCCAACTCTGTTATTATATTTTATTCTCTCCTTGAACGGGGGAAGATTTTGATAAACACACTCCTCAAACACGTCTGTGTCTCTACATGGACACTGATGCATGTTTACATACCTCCATATCCGTGTTTCTCAAACTTTACAACTTTTAAGCTGTGTGGATTTCCACTCCCAGAATTCCCCAGCTGGCATGAATTCTGGGAGCTGAAGTCCACCCATCTTAAAAGATGACCATTCTCAATCAGCAAACAGGACCTTCAGTATGGCCTAGTGGTTAAGACCCTGCATTAAAAAGCCTGAGGCCATGGGTTCCAGTCCTGTCTTGGCCATGAAAGCCAGCTGGGCTGGTCACTCTCTCAGCATAACCCACCCCACAGGCCTCCAGGCCACCCCTCCTCCCAGGAGATCCTCCCCCCCGCCAGGAGGAAGGGAGGTCCGGATCCTGTTCTTCGTCTTGCTGAGTTTTCCTCGGGGAGATCTGGCTTTGTCATTGCCTGCAGGGAGCGGCTCCCTACCTTCCCTCCAGGGGGGCAAAGGGGGCTCCGTTCCTGGGCTGGATCTGCCCCTTCCTCGCCCAGCCAAGGCTCCCTGGGGTCTCCGGGTGGATCCGGGAAGGAGCTCTGGGTAAGTTTCTACAGAAGGTCTCTCTGTGGTCCGTCAGAGCACGAGGTCCTTGAGCATCCATATCCCGCATGCTCAGTTGAAAAAATGGAGTAAACGGAGCTTTAAAAGGTTTGTTGAGGTTTGTAATGTGCTCTTAACACGGACTGACCTCATTGCAATGGGGAGGGGAGAGTTTGGGGGAAAGAAAAGCTTTAAATTTGACTGAGTTGAGTTCATGTTGTCTTAACCCACAAGAGATCCTTTTTCTTTCAGCTCAATTTAAAAGGGGAACATTGGACTCCTTTGTTCTTATGCCAATGTTTAATCTGCTTCTGATCCTAAACGCTTGGTAGAATCAATAAAAATCAGTATTTTCCTTGTTTTGCCCTGAAGGGACTGAGATGTGGCCCTTCATGGTGGATGTTTTACAAAGCAAAGGTTTTAAGGAAGTTTTGAGGCTGGTTGCCACCTGATGCTCTCCTCACCTTCCCTACTATTCCCTGAAGGGACTGCCATGAAGGGGGGGGGGAGGCAGAATCCTTGGGGTGGGGGTGGGGACAAAGTAAGGGCGGTGTCTCCTCCAGACGCTGCTTCAAGGTCAGCCGGCATCCCACTTCATACCAAAATATGCTTGGACACCTTGCTTGAACCTCTTTGGTTGTGGGGTGGGGGAATGGGGGGAGATCTGCCCTTTTCACACCTGCTCTTCCCCATCTGATCTCTCTCGCCTTCCTTTGAGTTTTCCTACTCACAACTATGCATTCTGATCCATGCTGGACTCCATCCTGCTGGTTTCTTCCATTTTGGCTCATCAGAATCGTGGTTAAATCTTGGTTTGGAACATAAGCATTTGGTTTTTTATGGTTCCAAATTGGGTCGGTCCACACACAACCACACAACACTCCAACAGCACACACTCTGCTAGAGAGAAGTTCCCTGCGGATGGCCTCTAGTACGAGTCCGAAAGCTCGGAAGACAAAAATCTCTGATCCCGCTGACCGACCCAGATTGGATCCTGCAACTTCATCCTGGGACACGAATAATTGCCTCCATTTGTGTTTTATCTTTATTTGATTTAACAGCAATGCAGTGAAAGTTTTTGCCTTAATTCTTTGTGTTTCCTATAGGCAGTCCTCGACTTACGACTAAAACTGGGCTGCAATCTCACTTGTTGAGCAAAGCGGTCATTACGTGAGACATCCCATGACCGCTTTGCTGAAGAACTGCAATTCTGCCCTCACTGTTGCGATTGTTATTAGCAATGGCACTTTGACTTAGATACATAGAGCTTCACAGCACTCTCTTTACAAATGTTTACAAATGTCAGCATCTTGCCTTCAACAACTCTGTGATTTTCTGTGTTTCTCAAAAGGAAATAATGTTCTTGTCTTCTTTCTTGTTCCACAGCAGGAAAACAGCTGTGACCAAAATTTACCTTCAAGACAACTAACAAGAGATAGTAGAAATTCAGCCCAAGGCAGCAGCCAAGGGAAAGCATGGAGGGTGGGAAACCATTGGATCCCCCATCAGACACAAGCAGCCCTACAAGAACGCCCAAAAGAACCCATGAATGCTCAGAGTGTGGGAAATCCTTTGCTCGCAGGACTCTCCTTTTGACCCACAGGAAGGACCATGTGGGAAGTGGATCCAGTCAAGGTTTGGAGGGTCAGAAATCTTTCTCTGGGAAAAACTCCAAAGACCTCAGAAGCCCCCCAACACTAAAACCCTATAAATGTGATGAATGTGACTTACCCTTTGGTCGAATGTCATGGCTTCTTATACATCAGAAAATCCACACTGGGGAGAAACCTTACAAGTGTTGGGAATGTGGGAAGAGCTTTTCTCATAAGTCAAATCTTTCGTCCCATGAGAAGATTCATGCAGGAATAAAGTCTTACAAATGCTTTGAGTGTGGAAAAAGTTTCACCCAGAGTTCAGGTCTTCAGAATCATCAGAAAACACACACAGGGGAGAAAAATGAAAAGTGCCTCGAATGTGGGAAATGTTTTTCCCAGAAATCAACCCTGGTGCAACATCAGAGAATTCACACCGGAGAGAGACCCTATGAATGCCCAGAATGTAAGAAGCGATTTATGTATTCTTCTGATCTTTGTAAACACCAGAAGAGGCACAAAGGAGAAAAATCCTATGAATGTGGGAAGTGCGGGAAAGGTTTTCTTACACGACAAGAGCTTCAGGTTCATCAGAGAATCCACACTGGGGAGAAGCCATTCAAATGTGGGGAGTGTGGGATGTGCTTTCCCCGAAAACAAAACCTTGCAAGGCATGAGAGGGTCCACACAGGAGAGAAGCCATACAGATGCGTAGAATGTGGAAAATCTTTTGCTTATAAGGAAGTACTTTGGAGCCATCGTAAAACCCACACAGGGGAGAAGCCATATCAATGCATCGACTGTGGAAGATTTTATCGTACCTCATCAGACCTTAGAAGTCATGTGAAAATTCACACGGGGGAAAAAAACTACAAATGTTTGGACTGTGGGAAAGCATTTGCTCAGTCAACTTCCCTTAGAACTCATGTGAAAATTCACACAGGGGAAAAAAACTACAAATGTTTAGACTGTGGGAAAGCATTTGCTCAGTCATCTAAACTTAGACGTCACAGCCGAATCCATACAGGAGAGAAACCTCACAAATGCTCAGAGTGCGATAAATGTTTTTCCCATCAAGGTAATCTTGTGAGGCATCAGCGAATCCACACTGGAGACAAACCGTATAAATGTCTGGAGTGTGGAAAATGTTTTGCCCATCCTTCAACACTTCGCAGGCACACCCGAAATCACGCAGCAGAGTTGCCTCACAAGTGCACAGTGTGTGAAAAACCTTTTCATAGTAAATCAAAGCTAAAAAAGCACCAGAAAGTCCATAGCAGAGATAAATCTCTTCAGCTGTGAACAAAGTTGGGAGCCCTTTTTTTCAACACATCTTAATGTTTACCAGGAACTTCACACAGTGACAGAAGGGAAATCCTACAATTGTTTTGTGTGAGTAAAATGTTTTTCCTACTGAAGCGAAGGAACCTCAGAGTACACAATGAGGCAAAAGGGTGTAAATGTTGGGAGTGTGAGAATATTTTGCTCTCAAAGCCGCATTATAAACTTACCTGAGTGATTACACAAAAGAGTTATAAGTATGTGGGGAGTTGATATAATGCTTTGTAGAGTACAGGAAGTCCTTGACTTATGACCACAACTTGGAATGCATTTTTGGTCATAAGTTCCTTCAGTCATAAGTCAAGGAACCAGGTATTTCCCTTAATTTTTACTAGACTTTGTTGATCAATGAGCAGAAGTGAAAATTTAGAGAGGAGAAAATGGGGCGAAGGGTGGAATGAATCTGGTGGTTTATTTAGTGCTAAAGTTTTGTTGTTGAATCTTCTGGCTGAGGATGAAGAGGGAAAGTTTACTTTTTCCTATTATATTTTTGGAATGAATTTTTCTCCTTTTTTCATTGTCTTTTTCATATAGTTACACATAAATATTTGTATTAACTTTCTTTCTGTGCATATAATCCTTAATAAAAGTATTGTCCAAAATAATCAAAAGGGCCTTTTTCAGGAGATGGACTGGGTGGGTCAAAACAGACAAGATGGCAGTTCAGATTGTGCCATACTGTGCAGCCAAAGTGGCTCTTGGACCTCCCCTAGATCAGGAAATGAGATGCGGGGAAGAGGGGGAGGAGGAGGAGGAAGGCCTTCAGGGAGTCCAGGGCCCATGGTTCCCAGCAGCTGCTAGAGCAGTGGTTCCCAATCTTTTTCAGTCCATCGCCCCCTTGGTGCTACAGACTCATCCTCAGTGCCCCCGCCCCCGCCCCCACCCCTTGAGGTGGGCGTGGCTTGGTGGTCAGGTGGGCGTAGCCAACTTGTAAAATGTGAAACTCACTTAACAACGCTCTTGCTTAGCAACGAAAATTTTGGGCTCAATTGTGGTCATAAGTCTGTCTGTCTGTCTGTCTTCCTTCCTTCCTCCCTACCATCTTTCTTTCTTTTTCTTTCTTTCTGTCTTTGTTTTCCTACCATCTTCCTTCCTTCCTACCTTCCTTCCTACCATCTTTCCTTTTCTTTCTTCTTTCTTTCTTTCTTTCTTTCTTTCTTTCTTTCTTTCTTTCTTTCTTTCTTTCTTTCTTTCTTTCTTTCTTTCTTTCTTTCTTTCTTTCTTTCTTTCTTCCTTCCTTCCTTCCTTCCTTCCTTCCTTCTTTCTGCCTTTCTGCCTTTCTGCCTTTCTGCCTTTCTGCCTTTCTGTCTTTCTTCCTTCCTAACATCTTTCTTTCTTTCTCCCTGCAAACCAATCCCCACCAGGGCTCCTTTCTCCACTTCCCGGTCCCGGCCAGGGGTAGCTCCCGGGGGAACCATGCCAAGCAGGGTAGGTGGGTGGGTTGCTCCCCTCCCCTCCCTTTGGAGGAAGAAGGAGCCTCCGTCGCAATCTCCCACGGAGCTCCAGCCACCTGACTGAATCCCCAACCGCGACGCCAGCAGGGTTAATGTGTGTGGGAGGGAAGGAGAGCGCACGCCACCGCCGCTGCTATCGCCGCTCCGGTGTGTCCTTCGCACAGTGCGCTGCATGTGCGAAGTCTCCCTGGTCGCTGTGGCTGCACCGGGGAGCCTGCATCCTGGTTAGCGATGGAGACGCTGCCATGACAACCCGTGAGTGGGCGCGCGCGGGAGGGACCACGGAGCAGAGGTGCCCGGTGAGTGGGACGAGAGGCACGGGGATGCCAGAAGGGGCGGCATCTGTGGCAGGCTCCTGCCCACGTCTCCCGCCCACCTGCCTCTTGCCTTAAGTCGCCGGCTGGCGGTGGTGGCCACAGCCTTCTCAGCAGTGGAGCCGGACAAGTCCGGACGGCTGAGGAGACCGAGACGCAGGGTGTCGTCGGGGCTCCGGGGCTCCTTCGGCCGCATGGCCGGAGAACGAGGGAGCGCATGCGTGGAGGGAAAGAGCCCCAGCCAGGGCACCTCCCATTTCCTTCAGCGCCGCTCCCCGAAGCGCCCCACTACTCCTCGCCCGCAGCAGG
The DNA here is from genome assembly GCA_023053685.1 of Diadophis punctatus similis. Lineage (NCBI taxonomy): Eukaryota > Metazoa > Chordata > Lepidosauria > Squamata > Dipsadidae > Diadophis > Diadophis punctatus. The sequence goes on along the minus strand of JALIGW010000002.1, from coordinate 245,133,878 downwards.
GACTCTGCCTCGCACGCGTCCTCCTGCCTGCCTCCTCTGTGGTAAAGGTAGCACAAAGGTCCTGGAGCCGAAGCCGGGAAAGTGAGAGGCGGTGGCCGGGCCGGGCTAGACGCTGACCTCGGAAGGCAACGGGAGTGGGGGACCGCCAGGAAGGCTGCGTGGAAGGCCGCCAAGAATGGCAGGGCTGCGGGGAAGGGAGTAGGCTACTACACCCCTTCACCACTGCCCCGACATGCTTTCCTGCCTTCCCCGTGGCCTTCTGCTTGCCTGCCTTCGCAAGCTGTCCACGGGGACACCGGGAAGGCCCCGTGGAGGGCAGGAAAGCATTTCGGGGCTGCAGGTCATGGGGAATGGAGTAGGAAAGGCAGGCTGGGATGGTGGGGGGTTGCAGGGGCAGCTAGGTAGGCCGTGACTTTGCAGGCTTACATGGCAGGCAGATCAGGGGCGCAGCGCTTCAGGCAGGCAAGATGCAGAACAGAGACTGGGCGGGGCAGGGGGAGCGAGAAGCAACTGGGGTGTTGGCGAAGCGAGTGCCCGTGTCGCAAAGGGGAACAAGTTATATAGGGGTGGGGTGGGTGGGCCGGAAGCGCCGAGTGGCGGGAAAAGCGTGACAGGAAAAGCGGCAAGGGGGTGATTGGGTGTAAATGGGCGGCAGGGGCGTGGGGACAGGACCAGTTTGGGGGCGTGACCAGCCAGCTGTCGCTACCGGTATGGCAAACCACCTGCCGCCCCCCTGGCCCCTCTTAACGCCCCCCTTGCCTCTTAGCGCCCCCCTAAGTCATCCCCCCCAGGGGACGGTACCACCCACTTTGGGAACCACTGTACCGATGCCCCCTAGAGGAGAGATGGGGAACTATCAGTCCCAGCAGGATCCACCCTTGGTGAGGTGAGGGAGGGGGGAGGAAAATGAGGGGAAGGGGAGGCGCTTCCTGATGGACCGCCTGCCCGGAAGCTGGGAGGAGGAACGACCACGTTGGCAGAATCTGAGTGGGCAAAGTGACGGATTTGGGGGTGGGGGACAAAGGTGCCAACTTTCAACTGGGTGAGAAACTTTGGGAGCCTCAGATTCGGGTTTTCCACAGCCCTGCCAGCATGGCTCTATTAATAAATTGGAACTTTGACGAATACTTTGCCTTGGACTCTGATTTAAGCTTGGATGCTATTTGGAACCCTGACACCACCTCCATCTTCCCAGGGTGGAAAAAGGCAGGCAGACGCTCAACTGGTCCAGCAGTCCACCTAACGCTCTGGAGGGAACCTTGGATCCTTAGTGGGGTCTCTTTGCCCCCCCCCAAATGGCAGGAAATACAAGAGAAGGGAAGAGACTCCCAGGAACTCTCTGGGCTGCAAGGAAAGTAATATCCATGCTTCTCTATCCCTCTTCCTTTGGGGGGGATCTGGGGAGGGGGGTCACAATAAGGATACCTACACCCATACTCCTGGGCTCTCCTAGCCCTTTGACTCCACCTATCCTGGATACCTCAAACTTTTCTTCTCTCCCCCAAACTTCATCCTCACTAGGTTTTCGAGGCCTCTTTCCTGTCCCCCTCCCAAATAGACCCACTGTTTTCAGTCTCAGGGTGTGTTTGTGTGTTGCAGCTTCAGGGGGCTGTTCAGGGGCTGCTTCATGCCAGGACCGGAGGACAGTATGGACTTCCTTTTGTGCCCCCCTCCCCATGATTCTCCACTTGAATCTCCCTTTCTCTTTGTGCCTGGAGGGGTGGACTAGATGCCCCCTTAAGGTCTTTTGAGTCCAGGCTGGGTCTACCAAGTTTTCGAAAGGGAAAAGTGGAGGCAGAGGGTCTCTATGGAGAGCCTCCATGCTCCAGGTCATGGTTGTCCCTAAGATGTTTTTCCAAAATGCATCTGGACTTTCTTGGTTTTTTTCCCATAAAAACGTTTCCCTTCTCATCTGAGAAGCTTCCCCAGTTCTGACTGAGCCGTGGAGGATGGAAGGATGGAAATTCCTCGCAGTCATTTGGTGCTGAATCAGGGTGCAAAGGGGTGTGGAGCCTCCCTGAGGCTGCTGAAGAGACCCTGTTGTAGACAGGAGGTTGGGGGGGGTCCTTTCCACCCCCCTCTGTTGTGGGAGGGCTGCTCATTTTGGCCAAGATGGCCGCTTTGGCCCCTCTTTCCATCCAGGGCTCCTCTCTGTCCAGAAGGTGGAGGTGGCTGTCCTCGAAAGAGCCAGCCATGTCATTTTAGATGCAGATGGACGTCTCCTCCTGATGGGTTTGTCCTCCCATTCCCCCCTCCCAGTCAGTCAGAACTGAAGAAGCTTCATAGATGAGAAGGGAAAAGTTTTCAAGGGAAAAGAAACCCAAGAAAGTCCAGTTAGCCTTTTGGGGAGAAAAAAAAAGCACCTCTGGGAAGTGAAGCCAGAGTTTTGGGGCTCCTTTTGACTCAGTCTGGGGGGTAGGAAGCCCCCAGCAGTGGCCGATCCAGAGCCTTTTTTTTGAAGTTAGCCTGGGGGGGGGGCAGAGAGTGGCTGAAAGGCTGGGGTCCCCGGAAACCCCTCCCTGCACCCCCATTTTTGCCTGCATTTGCTGCCCTGGTTAAATTCACTAGTTCCCGTCCGAGCAGCAGCTCCTGGAGAGATGAAACGTTCTTCCCCCCAAGAGCCCAGAGCGAAGGAGCCCCCAGGAGACTCCCACCCCCAGACCCCGACACAGGAGAGACGCCCCTTCAGCACCAAGGATGCTGTGCTGGGCCTGTGGGAGAGACCCTCCCTCCAGAAGTTGCTTCCTGGTGCAGCAGCCCCGGGATCGCAGTTGAGGAATGGGAGGAACCAGCTGGTTCTGGGTTCAAATCCTGATACAGCCAACCTCATCTTTGAGCATGGGAACCTATTGTGGCCTGGCCGAGGACCTACTTTGAGCAAGGGTCCACAGAACGAGTTGAAATGTTCTCCTGCGGGAAGGGACTTGATTGCAGGCGGGGAATCTGGGAGTCCTCAGCAGCCCCTTTCTCCCCTCTCCTTCCTGCACAAGTATTGAGGGCGCCTCTCAGTCCCGCTCCTTCCTTAGAGGAGCCTCCTCCTTACCGGGGGTCTTCTCCCCCCCCCTTCGCTTCCAGGGATCCTGGCCAGCACCCCCAGCAGAGGGTAGGGATGCTGCCCCACAAGCGCCCCCAAAGACGGAAAAGACACAGATGCCCCAGAGGCGGCATTGGTGGGTCTGGATTGGGGGGAGGGAGCGTTCTCCTCGAACTTCGGAATTTAGAGTAGCCAGGAAAGCGCAAGGACCAATGAGAATTCTCCCTTCTGCAGCGTCATTGGTTTCCGGGCAGAGTCTCCCTTGTCTTTCACCCAATGGAGGAAGAGACTTCGGCGCAGAGAGAAAAACGGAGAAAGTGGGAGGGGGGTCCGTTCAGTCTTTTTGGGGGGCCGCAGCTCAAGGGGGGGTTCATGGCAGCCCCGGTGGAGAGTGTGGATACGGCGTGGAGTGGGGCCGCAGTGGATGAAAAAAGAGGCGCAGCCCCGACTTCCGGGGCGGGCGCTATGGCGGTGCGGAGCGAAGAGAGCTAGCTGCAAACTTCGCCCGACTTTTCGTGGTCTTGGAAGCCGAAAGCGGTGCACGATTCTCTGGAGGAGATCGTGAAAAGAAGGGGGACACTGAACAGCAACGGGAGAAGGTGCTATCTCCCGTTGAAATAGGTGGAAACCCCGATAACAGCCACGAAAGAGATCGGCGTTAGAAGACGATCCAGAAGCATGGCGCTTTGATCTAAATGTAGAGGAAGAAAAGCGAGAGTGGAATGGTAAACGCTTGACAACCCCTTCATCAGACCTGAAAAGTGCTGAAAGTTGCCGAAACTGGAGACGGAAAAACAGAGGCGGAAAGTGACAGTCTCCTGAAAGGAACGGGCAGCACACAATTGGTAAGGAGTTATAAGAGACGACATCGGGGGAAAAAAAGGAGATTGGTGAAAGACGGGAGGAAACTGTTCCTAGATTTAAGAACTGAGCTATTTTGGAGTCTGATAACTAAAGAACTGTAAGACCAGCGGAAACATTGACTCTGTTGTGTTCCAGAAGAAGTAAATATGAAAGAGAACATTTTAACAACCACAGCGGAGGATTAGTTTAAAATCTGGAACATATATTTGAAACTGTTACACTAGAAACTACTGTGAATTTGGGAAAGTAACTGCTCAATGCCTGATCTGCTACAGAAAGAGGAGGTACAGCTACAGAATAGAAACAGATAAAAGAATTAAAAGGACTATAATTAAGAAGACAGTGACTTTGCAGTTTCCACTAACAGAAGACATCTTGGAATTTGAATAAGGACATACTGATATACTGACTGCTTCTCTTGGTGAGGAAAAAAAAGAAAAAGAAAAAGCCTGAGATTGAATATAGATTGAATATAGAATACTGATTTGTACTGAATATTTGCTTAAATAACAAAATAAGAATGCTATAATAATTTTACTTACTAAGCCAGTCCAAAAGAAATACTAGAATATTTACAAAAGAGTGAATTTATTACATTTACTATATATATATCGATAAGTAATCATATAAATAGATAGATTGATTGATTGTGTGATTGATACATTGTTATATTAATTTATTGATAAGAATAGAGATTGATTGTTTAGATTAAATATAAGGAGATATAACAATATAAAGAAAATTGAATTAAGAACTGAGAACTAAGAATTAAGAAGTACGAACAGTATAATATTGAAAACAACGGCAAAAGTGGTCTAGAATATAACTAACACATAAAGGGGTTATATGAGAGTGTGGAGCAATTTCTTTAAAAACTATAATTTTTTTACAAAAACACAAATGTCCCTGACTACAGTGACAAGAACTGCAAAGAAAACAGCTCCAACTACACCTTCACAGGCAGGACAAAAATTAATAACAGAAATGACGACAATAGAGAAGCAGGGACAGATACCCTCTTTACAATCGATGCAGGCCTCACTTGATAGAATTCAGGAATTTATGTTTGCATCACAGGAGAAGCAGACAAAAACACAAGAGACAATAGAAAACAACCATGAGGAAATGAAAGGGAACTTCGAGGTGGTCAAAGGAGATATCAAGAAGTTAGATAGTAGAATGCAAAACATACAAGAAATAGTAGCTAGCCATGATCAACAAATAAAAACAATAGTGGAAAAAGCAGAGAAGGTAGAGAAAAGACAAAACGCAACGGAAGAAAGATTGAGAACGATAAATAGGGAGTTAGAAGGGGCAATTTCCTTGCTGGAGTTTGAGAAAGCAAACTACTACCTTAGATTTCAAAACATTTTAGAAGATAAGGAAGAAGATACTCGTAATGTAATGTCAGAAATTCTGGCAGAAGTCCTCCAAGCAGATAAGGAAGAAATAAAAAACAACATCGACGAGATATATAGAGTACAGAATAACTACATAAGGAAACACAAATTGCCTAGAGAAATCCATGTGAAATTTACGAAAAAAACATATAAGAGACGAGATCTATAAAATTACGAGAACAGGACAAATAAATTATAAAGGAAAGGATATCGTAGTTCTGAAACAGATACCAAAAAGAATAAGAGACAAAAGGAGGGACTTCCAATACCTTTCGGTAAAATTAATAAGGAAAGGAATACCATTCAGATGGTTAATACCAGAAGGACTTCTGGTCACATGGAAAGATAAAAAAATAAGAATAGATACATTCGAACAGGCAGACCACTTCATTGAACATTACTTAGAATTAGAGGGAGAGAGCAGTAGCGAGTTAGAAACACAAAGTCAAGAGGAACCAAGTGTAGAAGAAAGAGAGAAACAGGAGAAAATTTACAGTAAGATCCAAATAGAAACAAGGAGTTCAAAAACAGCCAAGGCAGCAGTAAAATAATTAAATGGAAAACGTAGCCAAAATTCTATCAGTTAACATAAATGGAATTAATTCGCCGATTAAAAGAAGACAAACGTTCAATAAATTACAAAAGCAAAATTTAGATATAATCTGTCTACAAGAGGTACACGTTAAAAAAGAACATGTAAAATTATTAGAAGCACAAAAACTAGGGAAACTATTCACATCACTGGATGATTCAAAAAAGAAAGGAATTGCAGTATATATTAAGGATTGGTTGCAACCAAAACAATTATTTCAGGATAACGAAGGTAGAACATTGATGATAGAAATTTCAATAAACCAAAAAAAATTGTTACTTATAATAATATATGCACCGAATAACAAACAAAAAGAATACTTTAAAGAACTACATGAACAGATAGTCAAATTAGAAAAAGGAAACATATGTATTGTGGGAGATTTTAACGCTGTACCAGACAATAAATTGGACTATAAATCAGTAAATAAAAAATGCCATGAAAGAAAGATATTACCATGTGAATTCTTTGATTTGGCCAGGGAACTTAACCTTAGAGATGTATGGAGGGAAAGCCACCCACAAGAAAATCAATATACATATTATTCAACCCCACAAAATTCTTGGTCGAGGATAGATATGGTCTGGGCAGATACAGAAATATTGAATAAAACACAACAAATTGAAATAAAACCAAATATATGGGCGGACCATAATCCTATAGTCTTTACAATAAAAGGGAGGAAAAGGACAAATACCAGATGGTTCATGAATCAGACGATACTAAGAGAAAAAGAATATATTAAATATATGGAAAAAGAACTAGCCTTCTTCATGAAGGAAAACTGGAATATTGACACTACGACGCAAAACATATGGGACACCGCAAAAGCATATATAAGAGGATTAACTACAACATATACCATAAGGAGAAATAAAAACAAAAATAAGCAAATCAATGATCTACAAAGGACAATGGGAGAACTAGAGTATAGACAACAAACCGAACCATTAAATGAGAAAATTAGAGAAGAAAAAGCACTAGTTAAGCATAAAATCAATCTATTGACACAAGAAGAGGTGGCACAGAAAATTAGAATAGCAAAGCAAAACTATTTTGAAAATGCTAATAAGCCAGGTAGATGGTTGGCCTATAAATTACGAAAAGAAAGAGAAGAAAGACATATACAACAACTAGAGGATGAAAATGGTGAATTGAAAACAACAATAGAGGATAAAAAAGACATAATAATTAAATATTTTAAAGAACTATATAAAAAAGAGGAAAGAAGGGAAGAAGATATACAAACCTACCTCCAACAAGCTAAAGATACACCAATAATAGAAACAGATAGAAATACATTAGATGAAGAAATAACACTTCTAGAATTAGAAAAAGCTATAAAGAAACAAAAAAAACAACAAAACACCAGGGCCAGATGGTATACCAGCGGAATGTTACAAACAATTACAAAATTCCATTAAACAATTATTATTAACAACATACAATGAAGTCTTAGAAAAAGGAGAAATCCCAAAATCATGGGCAGAATCAACTATATCACTAATCCCAAAAGATAAAATAGAGAAACAAAAGATACAGAATTATAGACCAATTTCGCTCCTGAATGTGGATTATAAGATTTTCATGACTATAATGGCAGACAGACTAAAAAACATAATTAATAAAAACATACATCCTGACCAAAATGGTTTCCTCCCAAATAGAAACATCAGAAATAATACGAGAACGATTATAAATATATTAGAATACTACGAGGTAAATCCAGGAAAACCTGTAGCGCTTATGTTCCTCGACGCTCAAAAAGCATTCGATAACTTAAATTGGGATTTTCTTATTAAAAACCTAGAGATCACAAATTTAGGCCCCAAATTCATTAGGATGATTAGAGCTATATATTCAAAACAAACAGCTAAAATAATTATAAATCAAGATACAACGGATAAATTTGATATTCAAAAAGGAGTAAGACAAGGATGCCCACTGTCCCCCTTGCTATTTATATTCACACTAGAAACGTTATTACAACAAATTAGATTAAACCCAAACATTGAAGGACTTAAAATTAGAGGGCAAGAATATAAACTTCAAGCTTTCGCAGACGATATGGTCTTTATTATGGAAAGCCCTATAGAGGTCGGACCAAAACTAGTAGCAGAAATAAATAAATTCGGAAAAGTAGCAGGCCTAAAAATTAATAAAAATAAAACCAAAATAATAACAAAAAATCTGCCAAATAAACAAATGCAAGATTTAGAAGAGAATATGGGTATCCAAGTCGTTAAAAAAATTAAATATTTAGGTATAATATTAACGGCCAAATGTACAACAATTAAAAGTGATAATTATATTGAACTGAATAAACAAATAGGAAAAGACTTGGAAAGATGGACTAAACTACCTATTTCATTAATAGGGAGGATCTCAACGATCAAAATGTCTGTATTACCAAAACTATTATACCTGTTTCAAACGATACCAATTAAATTGGATAGAAAATATTTTAACAATTTAAATAAAATGATATCGAAATTTATTTGGGCAGGGAAAAAGGCAAGAATTAAACTAAAACAACTACAACAAAATAAAGAGCGAGGGGGCTTTGGACTTCCCGAATGGGAAATCTACTACCAAGCAGCAACATTACAGTGGGTAACGGATTGGATTAAAATTAAAAATAAAAGAATATTAACGCTCGAGGGACATGACCTACAGGTAGGATGGCATAGCTTTATATGGGACGGAAAACATAAAACTCATTCTTACTTTCAAAAACACAAAACTAGAGAGGCACTATACAATATATGGGGAAAAATAAAACATCAACAGTATAAAGACATTCCAATATGGTTTTCACCCATGGAGGCAATTACATACCCCACTACAACAGACATACACAAAATGGTTAAATACGAAGAACTATTAGACGAGCGAGGAAATTTAAAAGAAATTCAAACTCTTAGGGAACAAGGAATTAGAATAGACTGGTGGCCATACTATCAAATTAAAAATAGATTTCAGGAGGATAAGAAAAAAATTGGAATAGCCAAAAAGAAATCAGAACTAGACAAAATTCTACTGGGACCGGAAAAAAAGATGATAACTAAAATATATAAATTCTTAATAACTTACAAAATGGAAAAAGAAAAGGTTAAAGGGAATTTGACTAGCTGGAATAAAAATTTTGGATATGAAATAAATTTGGAACACTGGGAAGAAACCTGGATTAAAAATTTAAAGATAACCAAATCAACCGCATATAAGGAGAATATCTATAAAATGTACCATAGATGGCACCTTCCCCCGGCGAGATTGGCTAGAATGTATGCAAACATGAACCCCAAATGCTGGAAGTGCCCGAATAAAAATGGTTCATATTTTCACATGTGGTGGACCTGTCCTAAAACTAAAAAATTTTGGCAAACAATACATACCTGGCTGCAAGAAATAACTAACTTAAAAATAATGTTTAAACCGGAAATTTTCTTATTAGGGATGGTGGAACAAAATACAGAAAGGAAACACTGGTATATCATAACACACATACTAACAGCAGCAAGAATAACACTGGCACAACACTGGAAACAAGGAGACGTACCGACAGAGAACATAGTAATAAAAAAAATCCTAGAATGCGCAGAATTGGACAAACTAACATTAGAACTGAAACAGAAAGAAAATTCAGAATTTTTTGAAACGTGGAATCTTTTTTATAATTGGTTTGAAAAGAGAAACGGAAAGATAGAATCATAGAAATGCTTAGACTATAATGTAATGTATAACCTATCAATCTACAGAATAACAAATAAGAATACTTACTACAATGTATATATATAGATTTATTAAGTTATAATTAAACTATAATTAAAGAAATAGCAAAATAGAAAGGTAATACATATAGATAGATACAATTGTATAGAAAATATATAAAAAAAGAGAACAAATATGAAGACGTTTACCATATAAGTTTATATGTATATATATATACATATAATGTCATTTTTCTATGTATGTATGTCTTTTTTAATGTTTATATACGAAATAAAAACTATTTAAAAAGAAAAAAGAAAAGGAGATGATTTCAGATGAACTTTAGGAAAAATATCCTGGAGATTTGGATGGACTCCTGCTCCTAAAGGCAGATCATTGGTGGCTGACACACTCCTGATTAATTGGACCAGGTCCAGTTAATAGGTCACAGCAAGTGGGACTTTGAATTATGTAATTAGTTGGTATGAATAGTTAATTGATAACAGATTGCAATGTGAGGCTAGTGTGTGTTAGTTTAAAGTGCTCATAATGGAAGGTCACACAAGCACTACACCATTGCCTAATTACATACCAGTGTAAGTCCTGAAGATATCTGAATTAAAAACTCCCACGGGTTAAAATAAAATATTTACTATCCAATTAAGAGGGAACACCAACAAAGTCTTCTAGCAGCTACCAAAAAAGGCAGCTGTAGATTTCTGGGACTCACCAGCACTTTGAAATGCACCTTAGAGGTTGGTTCCAATCAGATAAGAGATGAAAACCAGGCAAGATGTCCAACAGAGAAGCTGCCTTTATTAAGAGCCACCAAAGCCCTTTCCCACCTTCCTCCCTGAGGGTTTTGTTAGCTGATGCAGCTCAGAATCTATTCTAGATAAATCCCAGTGAGAGAATCTGAACACGAGGCGACTGATATTCAGCTTTATTATTGGCTAGAAGATTATTTGGGCCAATCTGTTTTGATAAATAGCAGTCTTCATTTGAGTATTAGTTTTGGCCAGCAGATTAAGGGCGGAAGAAGTTTCATCAGTAATTATTTCTAAAACTGCTTGCAACCTAATAATTCCAGATCCCCCCCCTTAAAAAAAAACCACCTGTATGGATCCTTAGGATGGGAAAGGCAGAGAGGGATGGAGGGGGGTGGGAGCAGCTGCCTAGATCCACTTTGAGGATCTTTGGATCCACCAGAAGGGATCAACTGGGGGGCTTCTTCCCGATCCTCCCCCTGGAGCTCCCCCAACCGCGGCTGCACCGAGGACTCCTCCCCGCTTCTCTTTCCCCTCTTTCCTTCCTCAGCCGCGGAGGGGAGCCCGGAGCGTCCGGGGCGGCGCCTGCCTTTCCCCCCAGCGAGAGCGGCTCTTCCTCGGGCTCCGCCGCATCCCCTGCCGGCCCCCTTCTCCAGCCTCGGCAGACGCCGCGATCAGCGACTCTTGGGCGGCCACCGCGGAGCTTCAGTTCCCCTCCGGGATGCTGGAGCAGGAGGCAGCCCCGCCCGGGCACAGCAGGGCGCTCTTCGCATGGGCAGAGGCACCCCGGACGCCGATGCCCCGCGGAGGAACAGAGGAGCCCCGGCTGGGAGGGGGAGGGGCTGAGGCTGCAATGAGGGGCGGGGCTGCAAGGCGAGGGCGGAGCCAGAGAGGAGCGCAGAAGCCCCGCCCCGCCTCCCCCTCCCCCCTGTCCAGATCTCCGCTTCCCTCCGCGCGTCCCACTTCACCCGGCGAGGATCGGCGCTGGTTCCTTCGGGAGAGGCTTCTGGATCCCGCTCGGGGCAGGTGAGGCTGCTCTCCCTCCGGCCTCCAGGCCGCCCCTCCTGCCAGGAGATCATCTCCCCAACAGGAGGAAATAAGCTGCGGATCCCGCTCTTCGCCTCGCCGGGTTTTCCTCTGGGAGATCCGGCTCTGGAGTTGCCTGCAGGGAGCGGATCCCGCCCTTCCCCCCATGGGGGCTGCAGAGCCGTTTTCGTCAGAGCAGGAGGTCTCTGAGCAAGCGAATCCCGCAAGTGCTTTTGGAAAAAAAAGTGTAAATTGTGCTTTAAAACATTTACTGGGATTTGCATTGTCTTATTCACACTCTGATCTCTTTGCAACGGGAAGGAGAGGTTTTGGGGGAAAGAAAAGAAGTTTAAATTAGTTGAATTGAGATCGTTTTTTCTTAACCCACAAAAGAGATCCTCTTTCTTTGAGCTCTGTCTGAAAGGGGAAAAATGAAATCCTTTGTTTTTATGCTAATATTTTCTTTGCTTCTGCTTTAAAAAGATACATAGAATTTCTAAGCTTTATATTTTCCTTGCTTTGCCCAGAAGAGGCTGTGATGTGGGAGCTCCTCCATGGTGGATGTTTTTTCAAAGAAGAAAAGGAAGTTTTGAGGGGGGTCTTGTGAGGAGCTGCTGGAAGAAGCTGATGGCCAGAAGGCTCCCTTGAATAATTGTAAATAAATTTATGAAAAGCCTAACTGGAATCTTTGTGGCCTTGCAGCCTCCAAAAAGAGCAGGAAAGAGCAGCCCTTTTCACACACGCTCTGCCCCATCTGATCTCTCTCATCTTCCACTGAGTTTTCCTTCACACAACTATGCTTTGGTCCCTGTTGGACTTCATCCTGCTAGTTTCTTCCATTTTGTCTTATGAAGATATTTTTGAATTATGATTCAATCTTCATTATTTTGTATCCTCATCCAATAATCCTATTTTCTCCTCCCTCTTCCAGGTCATTTACAGATCATGTTCAATATCACTGTCTGCATCTGAGCCTTTTTCATTTCTCTTTGCAGGAGGCCAGTGAGGATGTGGCCGTGAACTTCACAGAGGAGAAAGAGACGTTCCTGGATTGGGATCCACCAACCTTTGGCCAGGACTCCTTTCCAGAGAATTTGGAAATCGTGGCCTGGATGGAGAAGCAGCTTCCTGCACAAAGGGCCAATTGATTAAGGAGAAACCAAATCGGTCAGCAGTGAGGGTCATACCTGGCCTTAAGCCAGAGACCTCTTCATTGTAACTTTAATGGTGAGTAAACAAATTTTGGTTAAATCTTGGTTTGCAGAACAAGCATCCATTTTTTAAATCTTTATTTGGCAAATGAGCAATGCAGAAAAATTGGGTTTTGCTCCCAATACGCTATTTCAAGGTCAGCCGGCATCCCACTTCATACCAAACTCTGCTTGGACACTTTGCCTGAACCTCTTTGGTTGTGGGGTGGGGGAATGGGAGGAGATCAGCCCTTTTCACACATGCTCTTCCCCATCTGATCTCTCTCACCTTCCTTTGAGTTTTCCTACTCACAACTATGCATTTTGGTCCCTGTTGGACTACATCCTGCTGGTTTCTTCAATTTTGGCTCATCAAAATCGTGGTTTGGAACATAAGCAGTTGTTTTTTATGGTTCCAATTTGGGTCGGTTATCAGGATCAGAGATTTTGTCTCCTGCAACTTCATCCTGGGACACGTATATTCGCCTCCATTTGTGTTTTATCTTTATTTCACAAAACGGCAATGCAGTGAAAGTTTTTGCCTTAATTATTTCTGTTTCCTATAGGCAGTCCTCAACTTACGACTACAACTGGGCTGCAATCTCATTTGTTGAGCAAAGCGGTCATTACCTGATACATCCCATGACCGCTTTGCTCAAGAACTGCAATTCTGCCCTCACTGTTGCGCTTGTTATTAGCAATGGCACTTTGACTTAGATACATAGAGCTTTACTCTCTGAGCAGTTTACAAATGTCAGCATCTTTACTTCAACAACTTTGAGATTTTCTGTGTTTTCTGTGAAAGGAAATAATGTTCTCATCTTTTTTTTTCCACCAGCAGGAAATCAACTGATCAAAGATGTACCTTCACGACAACTAACAGGTGGATAGTATAAATTCAGCCCAAGGCAGCAGCCAAGGGAAAGCATGGAGGGTGGGAAACTCTTGGATCCCCCACCAGACAGAAGCAACACTCCAAGAATGCCCAAAAGAACCCATGAATGCTCAGAGTGTGGGGAATCCTTTGCTCACAGGACTCTCCTTTTGACCCACAGGAAGGACCATGTTGGAAGTGGATCCAGTAAAGCTTTGGAGGGTGAGAAACCTTCTGGAAAAGACACCAAAGATCTCAGAAGTGCCCCTAGACTAAAACCCTATAAATGTGAGGACTGTGACTTATGCTTTAGTCAAAAGTCACACCTTCTTACACATCAGAAAATCCACACTGGAGAGAAACCTTATCAATGTCTGGAATGTGGGAAATTTTTCCGTAGAAAAACCACTCTCAGAATCCACGAGAGAATTCACACAGGGGAGAAACCTTATCAATGTCTGGAATGTGGGAAATCTTTTCTTGAAATAGGAAGTCTCAGAATCCACGAGAGAATTCACACTGGAGAGAAACCTTATCAATGTCTGGAATGTGGGAAATTTTTCCGTCAAAAAGGCTATCTCAGAATCCACGAGAGAATTCACACAGGGGAGAAACCTTACAAGTGTTGGGAATGTGGGAAGAGTTTTTCTCATAAGTCAAATCTTTCGTCCCATGAGAAGATTCATGCAGGAATAAAACTTTACAAGTGCTTTGAGTGTGGAAAATGTTTCTCCCAGAGTTCAGATCTGCGGACACATTTAAAAATACACAGAGGAGAGAAAAATGAAAAGTGCCTCGAATGTGGGAAATGTTTTACCCGGAAATCAACCCTGGTGGAACATCAGAGGCGTCACGCTGGAGAGAGACCCTTTCAATGCCCAGAATGTGAGAAACGATTTATGCATTCTGGTGAACTTGAGAGACACCAGAAGTGGCACAAAGGGGACCTACCCCATAAATGTGGGGAGTGTGGGAAAAGTTTTATTTCACCATCCCATGTTCAGATTCATCAGAGAATCCACACGGGGGAGAAACCCTACAAATGTGGGGAGTGTGGGAAATGTTTTACCCAAAAACAACACCTTGGAAGCCATCAGAGGTTCCACACAGGAGAGAAGCCATACAGATGCGTAGAATGTGGAAAATACTTTGCAGACAAGCGAGGCCTTCGGAGCCATTGTAAAACCCACACAGGGGAGAAACCATATCAATGCATCGACTGTGGAAGATTTTATAGTACCTCATCAGCCCTTAAAAGTCATGTGACAATTCACACGGGGGAGAAAAACTACAAATGTTTGGACTGTGGGAGAACATTTGCACATTCAGGTTCCTTTAGAAATCACAGCCGAATCCATACAGGAGAGAAACCTCACAAATGCTCAGAGTGTGATAAATGTTTTTCACGCAAAGATTATCTTGTGAGGCATCAGCGAATCCACATTGGGGAAAAAACCATATAAATGTCTGGAGTGTGGGAAATGTTTTGCCCATCCTTCAACACTTCGCAGGCACACCAGAAGTCACACAGGAGAGTAGCCTCACAAGTATGCAGAGTGTGAGACACTTTTTCATAGTAAATCAAAACTAAAAAAGCACCAGAAAGTCCATAGCAGAGATAAATCTCTTCAGCTGTGAACAAAGTTGGGAGCCCTTTTTTTCAACACATCTTAATGTTTACCAGGAACTTCACACAGTGACAGAAGGGAAATCCTACAATTATTTGGTGTGAATAAATGTTTTTCCTACTGAAGCAAAGGAACCTCAGAGAGTACACAATGAGGCAAAAGTGTGTAAATGTTGGGAGTGTGAGAATATTTTGCTCTCAAAGCCGCATTATAAACTTACAAGAGTGATTACACAAGAGTTATAAGTATGTGGGGAGTAGATTCAATGTTTTGCAGAGTACCAGAAGTCCTTGACCTATGACCACAACTTGGAATGGATTTCCGGTCATAAATTCCTTCAGTCGTAAGTCAAGGAACCAGGTATTTCCCTTAATTTTTACTAGACTGTGTTGATCAATGAGCAGAACTGAAAATTTAGAGAGGAGAAAATGGGGCGAAGGGTGGAATGAATCTGGTGGTTTATTTGGTGATAAAAATTTTGATGTTGAATTTTCTGGCTGAGGATGAAGAGGGAAAGTTTTCTTTTTCCTATTATATTTTTGGAATGAATTTTCTCCTTTTTTCATTCTCTTTCATATATTCACACAAATATTTGTACTAACTTTATAATCCTTAATAAAAGTTATTGTTCAAAATAATCAAAAGGGCCTTTTTCCGGAGATGGACTGGGTGGCTCAAAACAGACAAGATGGCAGTTCAGATTGTGCCATACTGTGCAGCCGAAGTGGGCAGAGGAAGTGGCTCTTGGACATCCCCTGGATCAGGAAATGGGCTTCGGGGAGGAGGAGGAGGAAGAAGGCCTTCAGGGAGTCCAGGGCCCATGGTTCCCAGCAGCTACTCCCTGGCTGGCTGTGGCGCGTGCGGGGAGACCCTCCTCAAGGTGCAAAGGCGCACGCGAAGAGGGCGGGTGGCGGACTGCTGCTCGCTTAAGGAGGGGCTTTGGACGCAGCTTCTCCTGCCCTGAGGATTCGACCATTGCCTTGCCGTGTCCCATCCTGTTCCCCCCCACCGCAGCTCTTCGGCTTTTCCAAAAGGCATCTGGACTTTCTTGGGGTTTTTTCCCTTGAAAACATTTCCCTTCTCATCCCAGAAGCTTCCCCAGTTCTGACTGAGCGGTGGAGGATGGAAGGATGGATATTCCTCGCAGTCATTTGGTGCTGACTCAGCCTTCCATCCTTCTGAGGTCGGTAAAATGAGGACCCAGATTGTTGGGGGCAATATGCTGAACTCTGTAAACCGCTTAGAGAGGGCTGTAAAGCACTATGAAGCGGTATATAAGTCTAAGTGCTATTGCTAAGTGCTATTGACTGAGTGGTGGAGGATGGAAGGATGGATATTCCTTGCAGTCATTTGGTGCTGAATCAGGGTGCAAAGGGGTGTGGAGCCTCCCTGAGGCTGCTGAAAGGACCCTGTTGTAGACAGGAGGTTGGGGGGAGGGTCCTTTCCACCCCCCTCTGTTGTGGGAGGGCTGCTCATTTTGGCCAAGATGGCCGCTTTGGCCCCTCTTTCCATCCAGGGCTCCTCTCTGTCCAGAAGGTGGAGGTGGCTGTCCTCGAAAGAGCCAGCCATGTCATTTTAGATGCAGATGGACGTCTCCTCCTGATGGGTTTGTCCTCCCATTCCCCCCTCCCAGTCAGTCAGAACTGAAGAAGCTTCTTAGATGAGAAGGGAAAAATACTGAAGAAAGTCCAGTTTGCCTTTTTGAGGTGGGGAAAATGCACCTTTGGGAAGTGAAGCCAGAGTTTTGGGGCTCCTTCTGACTCAGTCTGGGGGGGAGGAAGCCCCCAGCAGTGGCCGGTCCAGAGCCTTTTTTAGAAGTTAGCCAAGGGCCAGACTAAAGTGGCTGAAAGGCTGGGGGTCCCCGGAAACCCCTCCCTGCAGCCCCGTTTTTGCCTGCATTTGCTGCCCTGGTTAAATTCAGAAGTTCCCATCCGAGCAGCAGCTCCTGGAGAGAACACCTAAATAAGTGTTAATCAAACGATTAGTGAAGAAAGGTTTTGTGAAATTGCAGTATGTGCCCACACGTGATCAGATTGCTGATATGCTCAACAAACCACTTCCAGTAGCCCAGCACGAGGATCTGCATGAGAAGATGTGCCTTACTTAATGACTTTACCTGATGTCTGCTCAACTAGCAAAGAAGGGGTTTGTCACTGCGGTTTTTTTGTGTGTGTGTTTGTCAGCTGGGCTTCCACTCTGTGTATTAGTAACCAGAGAATCCTGATCTCTAAGTGTCTTGTGATGTGCTGATTTACTGCGCATGTCTGTTTTCTGTTCTTTGTTCATTCTTCTTTGCTTTCACTTCGTCCGGCCGGAGGTATTTTTTACTGGTAAGGATGCAATCATGTATCTTTTGTATTTTTTATAATAAAAGCATTTATTAGACTTTATACCTCGGTTTATTTTATTTGAGTTAGCAGTCATGAGAATACACGGTTTATCTACCTCTAATTTACAGCCTCTCCAGAAAGGTGGGGGGGGGCTGCGGAACTTTTTACTTCCAACAGAAACGTTCTTCCCCCCAAGAGCCCAGAGCGAAGGAGACCCCAGGAGATGCCCCCCCAGACCCCACAAAGGAGAGACGCCCCTTCAGCACCCAGGACGCTTGATTGGGGGGAGGGAGCGTTCTCCTCGAACTTTGAAATTGAAAGTAGACAGGAAAGCGCAAGGACCAATGAGAATTCTCCCTTCTGCAGCGTCATCAGTGTCCGGGCAGAGTCTCCCTTGTCTTTTACCCACTGGAGGAGAGTTCAGCGCAGAGAGAGAAGCGGAGAAAGGGGGAGGGGGATCCATTCAGTCTTTTTGGGGGGCCGCAGCTCAAGGGGGGGTTCATGGCAGCCCCGGTGGAGAGTGTGGATTTCCTTTTGCCCTCCCCACAGATCCGGCGTGGAGTGGGGCCGCAGTGGATGAAAAAAGAGGAGGCGCAGCCCCACAACCCGTGACGATTTTGGGGGTCTCTGAGAGGGCTGTCTTTGGGCACCTTAAAACACAAAAAAATGAAATGAAATAAAACTGGGCTAGAAAGGAAGTTCCAGGCCCTCCTTGGCCATCAAAGCCAGCTGGGTGACCTGGAGCCCCTCATTCTTTCAGCCTAGCCCACCTCACAGGGTTGTTGTGAAGCAAATAGGAGGAAGAAGATATGTGGGATATCTTCACTGCCTCGAGTGATTGGTAAAAGTAATATAAATAAATATTTTAAAAATTCTACTGTGCAGAGGCCTAGCAGTGTTTCCAGGCCTCTTTCCCTTCTCAGCTGCTGAGCTGCCATACTTGCATTGCCCCCATGGGAACAAGCATGAGATCTGGGCTGCTCCCCCAAACTCTCCCCTTCTTGCTCTCCTGGGGGCTCTGGGGATTTGGAAATGACCCACCCAAAGAGTCTGAGACTCTGCAGAAAACCCACCCAGGCTCATGGACTTAAGAGACCCCCCACCCAATTTAAATTCTCAGGATGGAGGGGCATCATGTAACCTCTGCACCAGTGGCTCTTGCAGATCACTGTAAGACATGAAGCTGTTTGAATTAAAAGTCCCTGGGAGGAAAATTAAAGATTCATTATCCAGTTAGGAGGAAACATCAATAAAGTATTTTAGCAGGTATAACAAAAGTTAATTATATATATTGCTGCGATTTACTGGCATTTTGAAGGGAGTTCCTAAAGAGAAACACATGAAACAAGGCAGCTCCTACACAAGAACCCTGGAGAAGGAGGGGCAGCCCCGCTTCCAACGTACAGAGAGGGACACTCTTCCCATGGTCAGAGGAACGCTCGACAGGGACCCCTATCGGAGGATCCGAGGAGGTTTCGGAACACGTGGTCCTGGCTGGGAGGGGAGATTAGAGGGGAGGGGCGGAGGGGGAGGAACCTAAGGGGCGTGGCTTCAAGGCGGGGGCGGATCCCCAGAGGAGAGCAGAAGCCCCACCCTCTCTGATCCCCTCCCACTGGCTGCATCTCCGCTTCTCTCCGCGTGTCCCGCTTCCTTCGGCGAGCATCGGCGCTGGATCCCTCGGGGGAGGCTCCTGGGACCCACTCGTGTCAGGTGGGGCTGATCTCCCTCCAGCCTGGAGATCTTCTGCCCGCCAGGAGGAAGGGAGCTGCGGATCCCGCTCTTCTGTATGCACGGTTTTCCTCGGGGAGATCCGGCTCCCTCCCTTCCCTCCAGGGGGACAAAGGGAGATCGTCCCCGGGCTGGATCTGCCCCCCCTCGCCCGGCCAAGGCTCCCGGGGGGGGGGATCCGGGTGGATCCGGGAAGGAGGTTTGGGGAGGTTGCTTTCAGAAGATCTCTCTGTGGTCCGTCAGAGGACGAAGTCTTTGAGAATGCATATCCAGCAAGTGCAGATGGAAAAATGAGCTTTAAAACATTTGTTGAGACTAAGCTCATTGCAATGGGGAGGGGAGGGGGGGTTGGGAGGGGGAAAAAGAAGTTCAAATTGAATTGAGCTCATCTTGTCTTAAGGTGCAAGAATTTCCTCTTTCTTTCTTCTCAATTTAAAGGTGAACAATAAAATCCTTTGTTTTTTTGCTGATGATTACTTGGTCTTTGATTTTAAACGCTGGGTAGAATCAGTAAAAATCAGTATTTTCCTTGTTCTTCCCTGAAGGGTCTATGAAGTGGCATCTGCTTCTTTATTTTATTTATTTATTTATTTATTTTTGTCAAGTACATGTTGGTAATATACATAGATATAACATTGTTTATATACATAAGATGGGTAGTGATAAGCGGGAACATTAGGACAGGGACTTATGCACGCCCCTTGGTGGATGTTTTACAAAGCACAAATTCTAAGGAACTTTTGAGGCTGGTTTTGTAAAGCAGAAAACAGAACAAGCTGATGGGCAGCTGAAGCTCTTCCCCATCTGATCTCTCTCGTCTTCCTTTGAGTTTCTCTACTCACAACTATGCTTTTGTCCCTCTTGGGCTTCCATCTTTCTGGTTTCTTCCATTTTGGCTTATCAAGATCATCTTGAATTTGCCATTCTGTCTCCATTCTTTGTATCATAATTAATTCCATTTTCTCCTCCCTCTTCCAGGTCATTTTAGATACTATGTTCAACATAACTATCAGCATCTGAGCCCTTTTCATTTTTCTTTGCAGGAGTCCAGTGAGGATGTGGCCGTGAACTCCAGAGAGGAGAAAGGGGCCTTCTTGGATCGGGAATTACCAACCTTTGGTTGGGACTCCATCCTACAGATTTTGGAAATCTTGGCCCAGTTAGAGAAGCCGCTTCCTGCACAAAGGGCCAATCCATTCAGGAGAACACAAACCAGTCATTGGTGAGTGTCATACCTGGCCTTGATCCAGAGGGATAACAAGTTATCCAGAGAGCTCTTAACTGCAAATTTAAAAGTGAGTAAACAAATCTTGGTTGAATCTTGGTTTGGAAAATAAGCATTTTTATGCTTATTTTTAAAACATGTACTTCTGTCGCGATGCAAACTGGTGGGGAAGGTAAGTAGAAGTTAGAACCAGTGGTGGGTTCCTACCGGTGCGGTCTTGCCTGTTCGTTGCCGCAGAGCCGAAGAAGCTGTTGGCGTTCGTGGCGCGGGGCTTTCCCCGCCCGCCAGGACGCCGCCATTAGCGTTCTTTTGCCCTCTGCCCAAGCAGAACGCTTTGCGCATGCGCAGAGGGCAAAAGAACGCAAACGGTGGCGTCCCGGCGGGCGGGGAAAGCGGGCGGGGGAAGCCCCGCGCTGCGAACACCAACAGCTTCTTCGGCTCTGCGGCAACGAACAGGCAAGACCGCATCGGTAGGAACCCACCACTGGTTAGAACCCAACCCTGGACTACCTCTACATTCAGAGCTTCCTTGTCACCTTGTAATAGGACAAGAACCAAGCAGGAAAAGATAAGACTCAATGAACAGCAGAAGAGTTTGCCTCCTAGAGATGTGGGGTGACAAAAATAACTGGAGATTTCGTCTACATGGGTGTACTGGGGACCCATGTCCCATTTTGGAGGAGGAGGAGGCGAGACTGGAAGACCTTCAAGGTCCCTTCCAAATCAAGGATTTTGTGATTCTCTGTTTCTCAAAAGAAAATACAATTCCTGTATTCTTTTTTCCAGCAGGAAAACAACCGTGACCAAAGATTTACCCACAAGAGAACTATCAGTAGATAGTGGAAATTCAGCATAACCAGCAGGCGGCAGAAAGCATGGAGGGTGGGAAACTCTTGGATCCCCCTTCAGAAACAGGCAGCCCTCCTAAAAATCACAAAAAAACGCATGAATGCTCAGAGTGTGGGGAATCCTTTACTCGCAGGTCCCTCCTTTTGACCCACAGGAAGGTCCATGTGGGAAGTGGATCCAGTCAAGATTTGGAGGGTGAGAAATCCTTCTCTGGAAAAGAGGCCAAAGATCTCAGAAGCCCCCCCAGGTTAAAACCCTATAAATGTGATGAATGTGACTTACCCTTTGGTCGAATGTCAGAACTTCTTAGACATCTGAAAATCCACACTGGAGAGAAACCTTATGAATGTCTGGAATGTGGGAAATTTTTCCGTAGAAAAGCCCATCTCAGAGACCACGTGATAATTCACACAGGGGAGAAACCTTACAAGTGTTGGGAATGTGGGAAGAGCTTTTCTCATAAGTCAAGTCTTTGGCGCCATGAGAAGATTCATGCAGGAATAAAGTCTTACAAATGCTTTGATTGTGGAAAATGTTTCACCTCAAGTTCATCTCTTCGGCGTCATTGGAAAACACACATAGGGGAGAAAAACGAAAAGTGCGTCGAATGCGGGAGATGTTTTACCCAGAAATCAACCCTGTTGCGACATCAGAGAATTCACACCGGAGAGAGACCCTATGAATGCTCAGAATGTGAGAAGCAATTTGTGAATTCTTCTGAACTTCAGAGACACCAGAAGAGGCACAAAGGGGAGAAACCCTATCAATGTGGGGAGTGTGTGAAAAGTTTTGTTACACAAAAAGAGCTTCAGGTTCATGAGACAATCCACACAGGGGAGAAGCCATTCAAGTGTGTGGAGTGTGGGACATGCTTTTCCCAGAAACACCACCTTAGTAGGCATCAAAGGCTCCACTTGTGGAGTATTTTGTGTGAGTAAATGTTTTTCCTACTGAAGCAAAAGAACCTCAGAGAGTACACAATGAGGCAAAAGGGTGTAAATGTTGGGAGTGTGAGAATATTTTCTCTCAAAGCCGCATTAGTAACTTACCTGAGTGATTACACAAAAGAGTTATAAGTATGTGGGGAGTAGGTATAGTGTTTTGCAGAGTACAGGAAGTCCTTGACCTATGACCACAACTTGGAATGGATTTCTAGTCATAAATTCCTTCAGTCGTAAGTCAAGGAACCAGGTATTCCTCTTAATTTTTACTAGACTGTGTTGATCAATGAGCACAAGTGAAAATTTAGAGAGGAGAAAATGGGGCGAAGGGTGGAATAAATGGTGGTTTATTTAGTGATAAAATTTTGTTCTTGAATCTTCTGGCTGAGGATGAAGAGGGAAAGTTTTCTTTTTCCTATTATATTTTTGGGATGAGTTTTTCTCCTTTTTTCATTGTGTTTTTCATATATTCACACAAATATTTGTATTAACTTTCTTTCTGTGCATATAATCCTTAATAAAAGTATTGTTTGAAATAATCACAAGGGCCTTTTTCAGGAGATGGACTGGGTGGCTCAAAACAGACAAGATGGCAGTTCAGATTGTGCCATTCTGTGCAGCCAAAGTGGCTCTCGGACCTCCCCTGGATCAGGAAATGGGCTATGGGGAGGAGGAGGAAGGCCATCAGGGAGTCCAGGGCCCATGGTTCCCAGTAGCTACTAGAGGAGGGAGCCACGCTTCTCAGAGGAGGGGCAGGAAGCCTGTCCCAAAATGTTCCTGAAAGATGCCCCGTAAAGGAGAGATGGGGAACTGTCGGTCCCAGCAGGATCCACCCTTGGTGGGGGGTCTGGAGGGGGGAGGAAAATGAAGGGAAGGGGAGGCGCTTCCTGATGGGCCTCCTCCATCTTCTCAGGGTGGAAAAAGGCAGGTAGACACTCAACTGGTCTAGCAGTCATCCTAAGGCTCTGGAGGGAACTTTGGATCCCGGTGGGATCTCTTTGCCCGCCCCCACAAGAAATGGCAAGAAATACGAGAGAAGGGAAGAGACCCCCCCAGGAACTCTCTGAGCTGCAAAGAAAGTAATATCCATGCTTCTCTATCCCTCTTCCTTTGGGGGGTGGGATCTGGGGAGGGGGTCACAATAAGGATACCTACACCCATACTCCTCGGCTCTCCCAGCCCTTCGACCCCCCACCTTCACTGGATACCCCAAACTTTCCACCAATCTCCATCCCCACTAGCTTTCTTTGAAGGCCTTTTTTCTGTCCCCCCCAAATACACCCCCTGTAGCCCCCCAAGACCATCTCAAAGGGAGGGGCCCCAGCACCCTCCACTAAAAGGAGAGTTTGGAAGGACAACTCAGACCCCCCCACCTCCAGTAGAAGCAGAGAGGGGAAGATTTTCAGTCTTGGGGGTTGCAGCTTCAGGGGGGTGTTCAGGGGGCTGCTTCCTGCCAGGACCAGAGGATAGGGTGGACTGCCTTTTGTGCCCCCCTCCCCATGATTCTCAACTTGAACCTCCCTTTCTCTTTGTGCCTGGAGGGATGGACTTAAGGTCATTTAAGGCCCCCTTGAGTCCAGGCTGGGTCTGCCGAGATTTCGAAAGGGGAAAGTGGAGCCAGGGGTCTCTATGAAGAGCCTCCATCCTGCAGGTCATGGTTGTCCCTAAGATGCTTTTCCAAAAGGGATCTGGACTTTCTTGGGTTTTTTCCTTTGAATACATTTCCATTCTCACCCCAGAAGCTTCTCCAGTTCTGACAAGAGCCGAGGTGGCGCAGTGGTTAAATGCAGCACTGCAGGCTACTTCAGCTGACTGCTAGTTCAGCTGTTCAAATCTCACCGGCTCAAGGTTGACTCAGCCTTCCATCCTTCTGAGGTCGGTAAAATGAGGACCCAGATTGTTGGGGGCAATATGCTGAACTCTGTAAACCGCTTAGAGAGGGCTGTAAAGCACTATGAAGCGGTATATAAGTCTAAGTGCTATTGCTAAGTGCTATTGACTGAGTGGTGGAGGATGGAAGGATGGATATTCCTTGCAGTCATTTGGTGCTGAATCAGGGTGCAAAGGGGTGTGGAGCCTCCCTGAGGCTGCTGAAAGGACCCTGTTGTAGACAGGAGGTTGGGGGGAGGGTCCTTTCCACCCCCCTCTGTTGTGGGAGGGCTGCTCATTTTGGCCAAGATGGCCGCTTTGGCCCCTCTTTCCATCCAGGGCTCCTCTCTGTCCAGAAGGTGGAGGTGGCTGTCCTCGAAAGAGCCAGCCATGTCATTTTAGATGCAGATGGACGTCTCCTCCTGATGGGTTTGTCCTCCCATTCCCCCCTCCCAGTCAGTCAGAACTGAAGAAGCTTCTTAGATGAGAAGGGAAACGTTTTCAAGGGGAGAAAAATACTGAAGAAAGTCCAGTTTGCCTTTTTGAGGTGGGGAAAATGCACCTTTGGGAAGTGAAGCCAGAGTTTTGGGGCTCCTTCTGACTCAGTCTGGGGGGAGGAAGCCCCCAGCAGTGGCCGGTCTGGAGCCTTTTTTAGAAGTTAGCCAAGGGGGGGGCAGAGAGTGGCTGAAAGGCTGGGGTCCCTGGAAACTCCTCCCTGCACCCCCGTTTTTGCCCTCATTTGCTGCCCTGGTTAAATTCACAAGTTCCCGTCCGAGCAGCAGCTCCTGGAGAGATGAAACGTTCTTCCCCCCCAAGAGCCCAGAGCGAAGGAGCCCCCAGGAGATGCCCCCCCAGACCCCACACAGGAGAGACGCCCCTTCAGCACCAAGGATGCTGTGCTGGGCCTGTGGGAGAGACCCTCCTTCCAGAAGTTGCTTCCTGGTGCAGCAGCCCCGGGACCTCAGTTGAGGAATGGGAGGAACCAGCTGGTTCTGGGTTCAAATCCTGATGCTGCCAACGTCATCTTTGAGCATGTGAACCTGTTGTGGCCTGGCCGAGGACCTACTTTGAGCAAGGGTCCACAGAACCAGTTGAAATGTTCTCCGGGGGAAGGGGCTTGATTTTTTATTTATTTATTTATTTAT
The DNA here is from genome assembly GCA_023053685.1 of Diadophis punctatus similis. NCBI lineage: Eukaryota > Metazoa > Chordata > Lepidosauria > Squamata > Dipsadidae > Diadophis > Diadophis punctatus. The sequence continues at coordinate 245,108,705 of JALIGW010000002.1, read as the reverse complement.
TTATTTTGTTATTCTTATATGCCGCCCAACTCCCGAAGGACTCAGGGCGGCGTACAACAGGGAAAAATACAAGAATAATCAAAATACATATAATTAAAAAGGAACAAATACAATTTTTTTTAAAATGCAATATTAAAACAACAACATCCATTCAACGTCATACATACTTGGGGGGGTAATCTCAGGTGGATTAAGCTGTCCCCCCCACCTGCAGGAAAAGCCATGTTTTGACGGCTTTTCGGAAGGCCAGCAGAGTGGGGATGGTCCGGGTCTCTGGGGGTAGTTGGTTCCAGAGCACGGGGCCAGCCACAGAGAAGGCCCTCCCCCTAGGGCCCGCCAGCCGGCATTGCTTGGCCGACGGGACCTGGAGGAGGCCAACCCTGTGGGCCCTAACCGGTCGGAGGGAAGTATGAGGCAGAATGCGGTCCCGAAGATCTCCTGGTTCTAAGCCATGAAGGGCTTTAAAGATGGTGATCAACACCTTGAATCGGACCCAGAGACCGATGGGCAACCAATGCAGCTGGCGGAGTATCGGTGTCACGTGGTTGTACCTTGGCACACCCACCACAGCACGCGCAGCCGCATTTTGCACCAGCTGAAGTCTCCGGATACTCTTCAAGGGTAGCCCCATGTAGAGCGCATTGCAGTAGTCCAAACGCGAGGTGACAAGGGCATGAGTGACCGTGAGTAGAGCCTCCTTCTCTAAGTATGGCTGCAGCTGGTGCACAAGGCGAACCTGTGCAAAGGCCCCCCTAGCCACAGCAGAAAGATGGTGGTCCAATTTTAGCTGTGGATCTAGGAGGACCCCCAAGTTGCGGACCAGGTCTGAGGGAGTCAGTTTCGCACCCTCAAAGACCAAGGAGGGGTAGTTGTCATGATCCTTAGGAGGCAATATCCACAGCCACTCAGTCTTGTCGGGATTGAGTCTGAGTCTGTTCCTCCCCATCCAGATCTTAACGTCGTCCAGGCAGCGGCACATTACAGCAACTGCCTGCCTGAAGTCAGACGGGGTGGTGATGTACAGCTGGGTGTCGTCAGCGTACTGATGGAAACACACCCCATGTCTGCGAATGATCTCACCCAACGGTTTCATGTAGATATTAAACAGGATGGGCGAGAGAACCGACCCCTGAGGCACCCCACATGATAGGGGCCTAGGGGACGATCTGTGCCCTCCTGCCAACACCGACTGCATCCGATCGGCAAGATAAGAGGAGAACCACCGTAAAACGGTGCCTCCCACTCCCAACTCGCCGAGCCGATGCAGAAGGATACCATGGTCGATGGTATCGAAAGCCGCTGAGAGGTCAAGTAGCACCAGGATGGAGGAGTTTCCTCCATCCCGGGCCCGCCAGAGATCATCCATCAGGGCGACCAAGGCAGTTTCTGTACTGTAGCCGCGCCTGAAGCCCGACTGGTAAGGATCTAGATGGTCTGTTTCATCCAGGAGCTGCAGAAGCTGAGTCACCACCACCTTCTCCACAACTTTCCCTAAAAAAGGTAAGTTGGAGACTGGACGATAGTTCTTCAAATCAGCTGGATCCAGGGAAGGCTTCTTCAGGAGGGGTCGCACCACCGCAGCTTTTAACGACTGCGGTACGGATCCCTCCCTCAAAGAAGCGGTGATCACCGCCTGGATCCAGCCGCGTGCCACCGACCTGCTGGCCGAGACCAGCCAGGAGGGGCACGGGTCCAATAAACAGGTGGAGGTACCCATCGCTCCCATAGCCCTGTCCACATCCTCGGGAGAAACAGGCCCAAACTCTTCCCATAATGATGGACTAGGACTAGCCCCCGTCAACTCTATGGACTCTGCCCTGCCAGAGTCCAAGTTTGACCGAATCTGAGCGACTTTATCCGACAGAAACTCAGCAAATTCCTCAGCTCTGCCTTGTAAGTGTTCCTCGCTCCCCCCTTTTCCAAGGAGGGAGCAAGTCACCCTAAACAAGGCGGCTGGACGAGAATCTGCGGAGGCAATAAGAGCGGAAAGATAGGAACGTCTTGCCGCCCTTATCGCCACTAAATAAGATCTGATGTAAATTCTTAATAGTGTTCTGTCAGATTCGGCCCTCTTGGTCCTCCAGCGGCGCTCCAGACGTCTCTTTTGGCGTTTCATCTCCCGGAGCTCCTCGGTAAACCAGGGAGCTTTCCGGGATCCACTGCCACGGAGAGGTCGCTTAGGCGCAATTCGGTCTAGAGCCCCTGATGCTGCGGTGTTCCAAGCAGCCACCAGGGAGTCAGCCGAATTGTGTACCAGGGTTTCAGGTATTTCCCCAAGTTCCCTCTGGAATCCATCCGGCTCCATTAGGTGCCTGGGGCAGAACCACCTAGTCGGTCCCGCCTCCCTGCGGGGGAGGAATGGGGTTGTGAAATCCAGCCTCAGTAGGAAATGATCTGACCATGACAGTGGGGTGATGACTATATCCCTTATCTTCAGATCATCTCTCCACTGCCCCGAAAGAAACACTAGGTCAAGCGTGTGACCACCCTCATGAGTCGGACCCTGAATTACTTGGATCAGGTCCATGGTTGTCATGGAATCCATGAACTCCTGAGCTATCCCAGAGGTTTCGCCAGCAGATGGCAAGTTGAAGTCCCCCAGCACCATAAGCCTAGGGAACTCAACCGCCAAGCCGGCTACTGCCTCGAGCAGCTCAGGCAGGGCCTTACTTACGCAGCTGGGAGGCAGGTACGTTAAGAAAAGGCCCACCTGAACCCCTAAGTCCAACTTCAGAAGGAGCGTCTCACACCCAACAATCTCTGGGGCAGGGATCCTACGAGGATACAGACTTCTGCGCGTTATTATTGCCACTCCTCCCCCCCTTCCCTGGGGTCGGGAATGATGCTGCACTGAGAACCCGTCTGGGCAAATCTCGGAGAGAGCTACTCTCCCCTCCTGGCCCAGCCAGGTCTCAGTTACACAAACCAGGTCTGCCCCCTCCTCTGTGATTAAATCACGTATCGGGGGCTTTGTTGACAATTGACCTGGCGTTAAGCAGCAGCATCCTGAGCCCAGGGCCCTGAGAACCCTGGTTGCCAGGTATCCGGGTTGAGCAAGATGGAACCGAATCGGAGGGGCCGGAACAAGGGATCGCTTTTAGACAGCGAGGTCTTATTCCCCGAGAGCGGCCCGCCCCTCTGCTCCCGCCATGTCTGCCTCTTCCCATTATGACCGAGATGTTCCGGCTCTCACCTCCACCAGAGACCCCCTCCCCTCCCCCACTGGTCCCCCTCCCTCCCTGCAGGCCATACACACCATTCTCACTAGGTCGGATAGCAGAGCCCGCCCCCCCTCCGCTTCTGTTTCCACACTCAGCAGAGGGGGTCCGAACCCCAGTCCCCGACTCACTCATTCTATCACCTGTACTTTTATAATCTATACATTTATTTCATCAATCAAACCAATCCATTCATACCAGCCACACCACTCCTGGGGGAGACTTAAAAGGAAGGTAAAAGTAATAAAAAGAGCCAGTAGGGGATACGTGCATGTAGCCTCCAGGTCAGTCAAGATAAGATCTAAAACCTTGACTCCTGCACTGAGGTCTGCTTCAGTCATTAAAAGCATCCAGAGTTCTCTGTAATTTGTCCTCTGCTCTCTCCCACGGTGCTGGTAATGGTGGGGGTCAACTCCCAGGATCACACCTGGAAATAATCTGTTCAGTCTCCTCCACAGTTTCTCCCATGGGGCCAAGACCTCAGGTCCTGATGATCTGTTCTTCTTAGCCCTCACCACCTCGTTGGTCACCCTTGCTTTAATGTTAGACCCTCCGTCTTGTCGAGGCTTCACTCAAATGGGCATACAGGAGGCCGGGGCTGCGCCAGCCAAAAAAGGCCTTGTAGCTCCAACAGCAGCGGCGACGATAATGATATTCAAATGAGAGCGCCGCTGCAATCGAGGAGGAGGGGAAATTGTCCAGGGGGACGACGAGAAGGAACCTCGCTGAAGCTGCAGTGGCAATGGTAATGTCCAATAAGACTCCCCATAATCTTTAAAAATCGATAGGTCCCATCTAGGTCGAAAGGGGATTCCTTGTGAGTCACCTTGATCTCGTTGCCAGCCGGGCCGCTGCCAAGACGCCAATTGCCGCGAGCACACACGCAAGCACACACACGGCAGGCAGCAGACACAGTCACGGTGGTAACTAAAATAAGGGACCTGGCCAAAGTTCTCTAGTGGCCAGCAGTCCTGGGGGGTCCTCTGAGATCCACGTTGTTCCAGTCTCCAAAGAGGTTGTAGTCGGGAGACCAGTCGCCACAGCAAAGGCAATAGCGGCAGCAGACCGCAGTACCGGAAAAGGAGACGCCGGCAGCAGGCTTGTAAACATAAAGTCCAGCCCTTGATCTTTAACGGCGTGGAATCCGATGTTATATTCGATGTTATATCGTGGCCAAAAATAGCGCCAATCCACACGCAACACATACCTGGCGTTGACTTACGTCTCTCTCTTCTCCGGGTTGCCTAATTCCAGCAAGCACTTCGAGATATTTAAAGGAGTTGTTTTGAGAAGCTCTACGGCGTTGTGCTCGCCATTTTTAATGCCGGCGGCGACGACAAGCCTGAAGCTTCTTGAATCTCCACGCCCCTGTCAAGAAGCGATTTTCTTCTCCCCGATGGATTGGGGTGTTCCTGAGGTCTCCAGCTTTCCCCCGACCCGTAAACAGATGGAAAAGTTTCGGGTTGGGGGGGATATTTTTAGGGAGAAGGGAGCGGAGGGAACGGAGCGCTGTTCTCCTGCTGCTTCTCCCTGTGGCTCCTCCTCCTCCTACAGTACAGGAAGTCCTTGACTTATGACCACAACTTGGAATGGATTTCTAGTCATAAGTTCCTTCAGTCGTAAGTCAAGGAACCAGGTATTTCCCTTAATTTTTACTAGAGTGTGTTGATCAATGAGCAGAAGTGAAAATTTAGAGAGGAGAAAATGGGGCGAAGGGTGGAATGAATCTGGTGGTTTATTTAGTGATAAAATTTTGTTGTTGAATCTTCTGGCTGAGGATGAAGAGGAAAAGTTTTCTTTTTCCTATTATATTTTTGGAATGAATTTTTCTCCTTTTTTCATTGTCTTTTTCATATAGTTACACATAAATATTTGTATTAACTTTCTTTCTGTGCATATAATCCTTAATAAAAATATTGTTCAAAATAATCAAGTGGGCCTTTTTTAGAAGATGTACTGAGTGGCTCAAAACAGACAAGATGGCAGTTCAGATTGTGCCATACTGTGCAGCCAAAGTGGATATAGGAAGTGGCATTCGGACCTCCACTGGATGAGGAAATGGGCTGCGGGGAGGAGGAGGAAGGCCATCAGGGAGTCCAGGGCCCATGGTTCCCAGCAGCTACTAGAAGAGGGAGCCACGCTTCTAAAAGGAGGGGCAGGAAGCCTGTCCCAAGATGTTCCTGAAAGATGCCCCCTAAAGGAGAGATGGGGAACTGTCAGTCCCAGCAGGATCCACCCTTGGTGGGGGGTCTGGAGGGGGGAGGAAAATGAAGGGAAGGGGAGGTACTTCCTGATGGGCCTCCTCCATCTTCTCAGGATGGAAAAAGGCAGGTAGACACTCAACTGGTCCAGCAGTCATCCTAAGGCTCTGGAGGGAACCTTGGATCCCGGTGGGGTCTCTGCCCCCCCCCCAAGAAATGGCAAGAAATATGAGAGAAGGGAAGAAACCCCCAGGAACTCTCTGAGCTGCAAAGAAAGTAATATCCATGCTTCTCTATCCCTCTTCCTTTGGGGGGTGGGATCTAGGGAAGGGGTCACAATAGGGATACCTACTGGGCTCTCCCAGCCCTTCGACCCCCACCTTCACTGGATACCCCAAACTTTCCTCTCCACCAATCTCCATCCCCACTAGCTTTCTTTGAAGGCCTTTTTTCTGTCCCCCCCAAATAGACCCCCTGTAGACCCCCAAGACCACTTCAAAGGGAGTGGCCCATCACCCTCCACTAATGGGAGAGTTTGGAAGGACAACTCAGACCCCCCCCTCCAGTAGAAGCAGAGAGGGAAAGATTTTCAGTCTTGGGGGTGGGGAGTTGCAGCTTCAGGGGGGTGTTCAGGGGGCTGCTTCATGCCAGGACCGGAGGATAGTGTGGACTCCCTTTTGTTGCCCCCTTCCCCATGATTCTCAACTTGAATCTCTTTCTCTGTGTGTCTGGAGGGATGGACTAGATGCCCCTTTAAGGTCTCTTACGGCCCACACGAGTCCAGGCTGGGTGTGCCGAGATTTCGAAAGGGCAAAGTGGAGTCTCTATGGAGAGCCTCCATCCTCCAGGTCATGGTTGTCCCTAAGATGCTTTTCAAAAAGGCAACTGGACTTTCTTGGTTTTTTTCCCCTTGAAAACGTTTCCCTTCTCATCCCAGAAGCTTCCCCAGTTCTGACTGAGCGGTGGAGGATGGAAGGATGGAAATTCCTCACAGTCAGTTGGTGCTGAATCAGGGTGCAAAGGGGTGTGGAGCCTCCCTGAGGCTGCTGAAGGGACCCTGTTGTAGACAGGAGGTTGGGGGGGTCCTTTCCACCCCCCTCTGTTGTGGGAGGGCTGCTCATTTTGGCCAAGATGGCCGCTTTGGCCCCTCTTTCCATCCAGGGCTCCTCTCTGTCCAGAAGGTGGAGGTGGCTGTCCTCGAAAGAGCCAGCCATGTCATTTTAGATGCAGATGGACGTCTCCTCCTGATGGGTTTGTCCTCCCATTCCCCCCTCCCAGTCAGTCAGAACTGAAGAAGCTTCTTAGATGAGAAGGGAAACGTTTTCAAGGGGAAAAAAATACCAAAGCAAGTCCAGTTTGCTTTTTGGGGGGGAAATGTACCTTTGGGAATTTAAGCCAGAGTTTTGGGGCTCCATCTGACTTAGTGTGGGGGGAGGAAGCCCCCAGCAATGGTCGGTCCAGAGCCTTTATTAGAAGTTAGCCAAGGGGGGGGGCAGAGAGTGGCTGAAAGGCTGGGGTCCCCGGAAGCCCCTCCCTGCACCCCAGTTTTTGCCTGCATTTGCTGCCCTGGTTAAATTCACAAGTTCCCGTCCGAGCAGCAGCTCCTGGAGAGATAAAACCTTCTTCCCCCCACCCCCCAAGAGCCCAGAGCGAAGGAGCCCCAAGGAGTCGCCCCTCCCCCCCAAGACCCCACAGAGGAGAGACCCAGGACGCTTGATTGGGGGGAGGGAGCGTTCTCCTCGAACTTCGGAATTGAGAGTAGACAGGAAAGCGCAAGGACCAATGAGAACCCTCCCTTCTGCAGCGTCATCGGTGTCCGGGCAGAGTCTCCCTTGTCTTTCACCCACTGGAGGAGAAAGTTTGATGCAGGGAGAGAAGCGGAGAAAGTGGGAGGGGGATCCGTTCAGTCTTTTTGGGGGGCCGCAGCTCCAGGGGGGGTTCATGGCAGCCCCGGTGGAGAGTGTGGACTTCCTTTTGCCCTCCCCACCGATCAGGCGTGGAGTGGGGCCGCAGTGGATGAAAAAAAGAGGAGGCGCAGCCCCACAACCTGTGAGGATTTTGGGGGTCTCTGAGAGGGCTGAATGGGGAGTCCTTGGGGACCTTAAAACACAAACAAATGAAATGAAATGAAATAAAACTGGGCTAGAAAGGAAGTTCCAGGCCCTCCTTGGCCATCAAAGCCAGCTGGGTGACCTGGAGCCCCTCATTCTTTCAGCCTAGCCCCCCTCACAGGGTTGTTGTGAGGCAAATAGGAGGAAGATGTGTGGGATATCTTCACTGCCTCGAGTGATTGGTAAAAGTAATGAAGACGGGAGATAATATTTAAAGAGTCTACTCTGCAGAGGCCTCGCAGTATTTCCAGGCCTCTTTCCCTTCTCAGCTGCTGAGGGGCAATATCTTTATGGCCCCCATGGGAAGAAGAGCATGAAATCTGGGCTGCTCCCCCAAACTCTCTTCTTTCTCATCCCGGGGACTCTGGGGTTTGCACACGACCATCCCAAAGAAAGTGGGACTCTGCGGAAAACCCACCCAGGCTCATGGTCTTAAGAGACCCCCACCCAATTTAAATTCTCATGATGGAGGGCCATGTAACCTCTGCACCAGGGGCGCTTGCGGATCCCTCTAAGACGTGAAGCTATTCGAACTAAAAGCTCCTGGGAGGAAAATTAAAGATTTATTCTGCAGTTAGGAGGAAACACCAATAAAGTATTTTAGCAGGTAGAACAAGAGTTAACTGCTGCTAGTTCCTGGCACTTTGAACGGAGTTCCTAAACAGAACCACCTCAAAAGGGCATCTCTCTGACTGGCCTCATACAAACACGCAAGTACGCCAGCAGGAAGCGTGCGGAGAGGGACACTCTTCCCATGCTCAGAGGAACCCTCGACCTGGACGCCCATCGGAGGAACAGAGGAGCTTTGGGAGCACGTGGTCTTGGCAGGGAGGGGAGTTGGGGGGGGGTAAAAGGGAAGGAGGGGGGGAAGTAGTCGGCCAATGGGAGGAGCTTCAAGGTGGAGGAGGAGCCCCGCCCTCGCCTCCACCCTCCCACTGGCTGGATCACGCTTCCCTCCTCGAGTGTGTCTTCTTCCTTTTGGAGGATCGGCGCTGGATCCCTCGGGAGAAGCTCCTGGATCCCGCTCGGGGCAGGTGGGGCTGCTCTCCCCTCCAGGCCGCCCGCCAGGAGGAAGGGAGCTGCGGATCCCGGTCTTCGGCTCGGCGGGTTTTCCTCGGGGAGATCCGGCTCTGGCGTTGCCTGCAGGGAGCGGATCCCTCCCTTCCCTCCAGGGGGGCAAAGGGGGCTCCGTCCCCGGGGTGGATCTGCCCCCTCCTCGCCCGGCCAAGGCTCTCCGGGTGGATCCGGGAAGTTGCTTTGGGTAAGTTGCTTTTTGAAGGTCTCTCTGTCGTCCGTTTGAACAGGAAGCCTCTGAACATCCGTTTCCCTCAAGCGCAGTTGGGAAAATGGAGTCAACGGAGCTTTAAGAGGTTTTTTGAGATTTGCAATGTGGAATTAACAGACTGACTTCGTTGCAATGGGCAGGGGAACTTTTGGGAGATAGAAAAGATTGAAATGATTTGAGTGGAGCTCCTGTTTTCTTCCCCACCCACCCCCAATAGATCCTCTTTCTCTGAGCTCCGTCTAAAAGGTGTACAATAAAATTCTTTATTTTTATCCCAATCTTTACTTTGCTTTTGCTTTAAAATTCTGGGCAGAATTTCTAAGCTTTATATTTTCCTTCTTTTGCCCCGAAGAGGCTGGGATGTGGCATCCCCTTCTGGGTGGATGTTTTAGAAACCACAAACTCTAAGGAAGTTTTGAGGCTGGTCTTGTGAGCAGCTCCTAGAGAACAAGCTGATGGCCAGAAGGTTGCCCTGCGTGACTTTAAAATGCCTGTCCAAAGTAGCATTGGGTCTGTGATGTCCTCCTGGCTACTTTACTTTGCAACCAGTGGAAAACTCGCCTGACCAATAACCAGCCAAGACACAGTGAAGACCTTTTGCTTGGTTTATTGCAGTAAACGGGGAGAAACTTTCACAGTTTGGTTCTCTCCAAAGTTCACCATCTCAAATCAAGATCTTTATACATTCCCTAAAGTGGCCGCTCATCCCTCCTGGTTCCCCATTGGCTGAGATGCTATGAGGTTACATTTTCTCTGACTGCCTTCTACATACTTCCTGCTTCCCTCCCCAAACATGCTAAACATGTGAATTTAAAGGAGCAGACAGCCTATGCAAGGTGGGTCAATGTTCAATAGTTTATGGAGCTTGTTTTCTTTTAGCTTGTTTTCCAGTTCTTGGTTCTTTTATGGATTCTTCGAACAATAGGTTCTTTCCTGTTCTTCCGTTTTAGTTTTCTCTTTCCTGTTTTTCAGTTCGCTTTGTCTTATCTTTAAGCTGCTAGCTCTTTCCTCTTGCAGCTCCTTCCTCTTACAATTTTAAATTTTGAAGACCTTTCACTTACCTGTATCAGTGTGGCAGCCCCTCCTTGGTGGATGTTTTAGAAAGCACAAACTCTAAGGAAGTTTTGAGGCTGGTCTTGTGAGCAGCTCCTAGAAAAAGCTGATGGCCAGAAGGTTGCCTTGCGTGATTTCAAAATGCCTGTCCAAAGTAGAATTGGGTCCGTGGAAGCCTGGATTCTTGGTGGCCTTGCAGCCTCCAAAAAGAGCAGGAAAGATCAGCCCTTTTCACTCATGTTCTGCCCCATCTGACCTCTCTCACCTTCCTTTGAGTTTTCCTACTCACAACTATGCTTTTGTCCCTCTTGGGCTTCCATCTTGCTGGTTTCTTCCATTTTGGCCCATCAAGATCTTCTTGAATCACGATTCTATCTCCATTGTTTTGTGTCCTCAACAAACAATCCTATTTTTTTTCTCCTTCTTCCAGGTCATTTATGGATTATGGTCAGTATTACTGTCGGCATCTGAGCCTTTTTCATTTCTCTTTGCAGGAGACCAGTGAAGATGTGGCCGTGAACCCCACAGAGGAGAACACACGTTCTTGGATCAGAGCCCACAAAACTTTGGCCGGGACTCCATCCTAGAGAATTTGGAAATCGTGGCCCAGTTGGAGAAGCAGCTTCTTGCAAAAAGGGCCAATCGGTTAAGGAGAAATGAAACCAATCAGCGGTGAGGGTCATCCCTGGCCTTGACTCAAGAGAGGTAACAGAGACCTCTTGGCTGTAACTTTAAAAATGAAACTTGGTTTGGACAATGAGCTTTTTAAAAAAATCTTTATGTGGCAAAACTGCAATGCAGTAAAATTGGGTTTTGCTACCAAGGTGCTGAGTGAGGGCGTAATTTCTTTAATCAATATTTGTTATAAGAAGCCACTCTTGGTCCAGTTGGAGGTGGACTCTGGGCGGAAGGCCACGGAGTGGGGGAGTTGCTACGGCTGGGTGGAGGCACCCCTGAAGCCGAAAGACGCACCTGGATGCAGCCGATGCTCCGCGTCATAATGGGCTCCATTGTAAAGCACACGGGCATGCCATGGAGGCCAACAGCAGCGGCGGAGAGAAACAGCCGGATCGGGCGAGTGTTTCGGGGCTGAGAGGAAATCGTGCATCTCCCTGAGGGACCGAGGTGCGTGGAGAACCAACAAGGGCCGGAAGAAACGCCCGCAAGCCCCAGCAAGAGATGAAGCTTCGCTCCCGCTCTGGAATATGGAGCGAATCTGCATCCCCCACCCTCCCCTTCTCAGGCCAGGTGAGGAGTGACGGGGAGGCAAGGGCGAGGGGCGGGGACAGCAAGTGGTGGGTTCAGCCAACAGGAAGCCACAGCAGGGGGAAGAAACAGCCGCTGGTTGCTGACACCCATTGCTTCAGCCTGCCTGCGCCGCCACCACCACCCCTGCACTCCCTGCAGACTTGCAAGTTGCATGTAGCTCCCTCTACGGCGGAGATTTCCAGCCCCACCATGAGCTGCTTGGCCAGCCACATATTCCAGAGCGCTAGTCACAGGACTGGCCATTGGTCATCCTGGAGCAGCTCCTCCACCCGGGTGCGCTGCAGACCACCAAAATGACCTCTGGACTAGAAGACCTCCAAGGTCCCTTCCAACTCTGTTATTATATTTTATTCTCTCCTTGAACGGGGGAAGATTTTGATAAACACACTCCTCAAACACGTCTGTGTGTCTACATGGACACTGATGCATGTTTACATACCTCCATATCCGTGTTTCTCAAACTTTACAACTTTTAAGCTGTGTGGATTCCCACTCCCAGAATTCCCCAGCCGGCATGAATTCTGGGAGCTGAAGTCCACCCATCTTAAAAGATGACCATTCTCAATCAGCACACAGGACCTTCAGTATGGCCTAGTGGTTAAGGCCCTGCATTAAAAAGCCTGAGGCCATGGGTTCCAGTCCTGTCTTGGCCATGAAAGCCAGCTGGGCCGGTCACTCTCTCAGCATAACCCACCCCACAGGCCTCCAGGCCACCCCTCCTCCCAGGAGATCCTCTCCCCGCCAGGAGGAAGGGCGGTGCGGATCCTGTTCTTCAGCTTGCTGGATTTTCCTCAGGGAGATCTGGCTTTGTCGTTGCCTGCAGGGAGCGTCTCCCTCCCTTCCCTCCAGGGGGGCAAAGGGGGCTCCGTCCCTGGGCTGGATCTGCCCCCTCCTCGCCCAGCCAAGGCTCCCTGGGGTCTCCGGGTGGATCCGGGAAGGAGCTCTGGGTAAGTTTCTTCAGAAGGTCTCTCTGTGGTCCGTCAGAGCACGAGGTCCTTGAGCATCCACATCCCGCAGGTGCAGTTTGAAAAATGGAGTAAACGGAGCTTTAAAAGGTTTGTTGAGGTTTGCAATGTGCTCTTAACACGCACTGACCTCATTGCAATGGGGAGGGGAGAGTTTGGGGGAAAGGAAAGCTTTAAATTGTAACTGAATTGAGTTCATGTTGTCTTAACCCACAAGAGATCCTTTTTCTTTCAGCTCAATTTAAAAGGGGAACATTGTGATCCTTTGTTCTTATGCCAATGTTTAATCTGCTTCTGATCCTAAATGCTTGGTAGAATCAAGAAAAATCAGTATTTTCCTTGTTTTGCCCTGAAGGGACTGAGATGTGGCCCTTCATGGTGGATGTTTTACAAAGCAAAGGTTTTAAGGAAGTTTTGGGGCAGGTTGCCACCTGATGCTCTCCTCTGCTTTCCTAATATTCCATGAGGGCAGAGGTGGGTTCCTCCCGGTTTGCCCGAACTGGTAGTGACCCGCTAGTGACATCACGATGACGTCGCCGGATCGGTCGGTTCCAGTCCGTGGGTGCCGCCATCTTTTTATTTGCATTTTTTTTGAATTTTTATTTTTATTTTCTTCTGCGCATTTATTTATTTATTTATTTATTTATTTATTTATTTATTTATTTATTTATTTATTTATTTATTTATTTATTTATTTAGGATTCTTATATGCCGCCCTACTCCCTGGGGACTCAGGGTGGCGTACAACATTTGAAGAACCACTAAACAATATAATTTAAAACAATTTTAAAAATATTTTTTTAAAAAAGCATACAAAATCTTACATACATGGGGGAGACCAAGATGAAGTTGTCTCAAAACCCCGCCTGCAGGAAGAGCCATGTCTTCACGGCTTTTCGGAAGGCCAGCAAGGTGGGGACAATTCGTATCTCTGGGGGGAGTTGGTTCCAGAGAGCAGGGGCCCCCACAGAGAAGGCCCTCCCCCTAGGCCCTGCCAGCCGACATTGTTTGGTTGACGGGATCTAGAGGAGACCCACTCTATGGGACCTGACCGGCCGAAGTGATGTATGAGGTAGAATTCGGTCCTGGAGGTAACTTGGTCCTAAGCCATGTAGGGCTTTAAAGATGATGATCAACACCTTGAATTGTACCCGGAGACCAATGAGCAGCCAATGCAACTGGCGGAGTATGGGTGTTACATGGGTGTATCTTGAAACACCCACCACAGCACGCGAAGCCGCATTTTGCACCAGTTGCAGTCTCCGGATATTCTTCAAGGGTAGCCCCATGCATGCGCGGAAGCTGAATTTCCAGCACTGCGCATGCATCACCATTTTGTTTTTGGCGGGTTTTTTTAAAAAAATATTTGGTGGGTTTTGCACTGCGCATGCGCATGGCCACGCAGCACGGGAGGAAGTGAACCGGCAGCTTAGTAAGTTGGAACCCACCCCTGCATGAGGGACTGCCATGAACCAGGGGAGGCAGAATCTTGGGGGTTGTGGGGACGAAGGTAAGAGCGGTGTCTCCTCCAGACGCTGCTTCAAGGTCAGCCGGCATCCCACTTCATACCAAACTCTGCTTGGACAACTTGCCTAAACATCTTTGGTTGTGGGGTGGGGGAATGGGAGGAAATCAGCCCTTTTCACACATGCTCTTCCCCATCTGATCTCTCTCGTCTTCCTTTGAGTTTTCCTACTCACAACTATGCATTTTGGTCCCTGTTGGACTTCACCCTGCTGGTTTCTTCCGTTTTGGCTCATCAAAATCGTGCTTAAATCGTGGTTTGGAACATAAGCATTTGTTTTTTTTACGGTTCCAATTTGGGTCGGTCCACACACAACCACACAACACAGAGAAGAGCACACACTCTGCTGGAGATAAGTTCCCTGAGGATGGGCTCTAGCACGAGTCTGAAAGCTCGGAAGACAAAAATCTCTGATCCCGCTGACCTACCCAGATTGGATCCTGCAACTTCATCCTCCATTCGCCTCCATTTGTGTTTTATCTTTATATGACAAAATGGCAATGCAGTAAAAGTTCTTGCCTTGACTTTTGTGTTTCCTATAGGCAGTCCTCAACTTACAACTACAACTGGGCTGCAATCTCACTTGTTGAGCAAAGTGGTCATTACGTGAGACATCACATGACCGCTTTGCTCAGCAACTGCAATTCTGCCCTCACTGTTGTGGTTGTTATTAGCAATGGCACTTTGACTTAGATACATAGAGCTTTACAGCCCTCTCTGAGCAGTTTACAAATGTCAGCATCTTCCCTTCAACAATTTTGTGATTTTCTGTTTTTCTCGAAATGAAATAATGTTCTCATCTTCTTTCTTGTTCCACCAGCAGGAAAACAGCTGTGACCAAAGATCAAGACAACTAACAAGAGACAGTACAAATTCGGCCCAAGGCAGCAGCCAAGGGAAAGCATGGAGGGTGGGAAACCATTGGATCCCCCATCAGACACAAGCAGCCCTCCAAGAATGCCCAAAAGATCCCATCAATGCTCAGAGTGTGGGGAATCCTTTGCTAGCAGGACTCTCCTTTTGACCCACAGGAAGGACCATGTGGGAAGTGGATCCAGTAAAGCTTTGGAGGGTGAGGAATTTTCTGGAAAACACACCAAAGATCTCAGAAGGCCCCCCAGATTAAAACCCTATAAATGTGAGGAATGTGGCTTATGCTTTGGTCAAAAGTCACACCTTCTTAGACATCAGAAAATCCACACTGGAGAGAAACCTTATCAATGTCTGGAATGTGGGAATTTTTTCCATAGAAAATGCACACTCAGAATCCACGAGAGAATTCACACAGGGGAGAAACCTTACAAGTGTTGGGAATGTGGGAAGAGCTTTTCTCAGAATGCAGGTCTTTGGATGCATGAGAAGATCCATGCAGGAATAAAGTCTTACAAATGCTTTGAGTGTGGAAAATCTTTCAACCGGAGTTCAGGTCTGCGGAGACATTGGAAAACACACACAGGGGAGAAAAACGAAAAGTGCCTCGAATGTGGGAAATGTTTTATATCGAAATCAGCCCTGGTGGTACATCAGAGAATTCACACTGGAAAGATACCCTATGAATGCCCAGAATGTGGGAAACGATTTCTGTGTTCTGATGAACTTCAGAGACACGAGAAGTGGCACAAAGGGACCTACCCCATAAATGTGGGGAGTGTGGGAAAAGTTTTATGTTGCCATCATATTTTCAGATTCATCAGAGAATTCACACGGGGGAGAAACCCTACAAATGTGGGGAGTGTGGGATGTGCTTTTCCCTAAAACACAACCTTGGAAGGCATCAGAGGGTCCACACAGGGGAGAAGCCATACAGATGCGTAGAATGTGATAAATACTTTGCAGACAAAACAGGCCTTTGGAACCATCATAAAACCCACACAAGGGAGAAGTGATATCAATGCAATGAATGTGGAAGCTTTTATAGTAGGGAATCAACCCTTAGAAGTCATGTGAAAATTCACACAGAGGGAAAAAACTACAAATGTTTAGACTGGGAGAGCATTTACTCAGTCATCTAACCTTAGAGATCACAGCGGAATCCATACAGGAGAGAAACCTCACAAATGCTCAGAGTGCAATAAATGTTTTTCCCTGAAAGGTAATCTTGTGAGGCATCAGCGAATCCACACTGGAGAAAAACCGTATAAATGTCTGGAGTGTGGAAAATGTTTTGCCCGTTCTTCAACACTTCGCATGCACACCCGAAATCACGCAGGAGAGTCGCTTCACAAGTGTGCAGAGTGCGAGAAATCTTTTCATAGTAAATCAAAGCTGAAAAAGCACCAGAAAGTCCATAGCAGAGATAAATCTCTTCAGCTGTGAACAACGTTGGGAGCCCTTTTTTTCACCACATCTTAATGTTTACCAGGAACTTCACACAGTGACAGAAGGGAAATCCTACAATTATTTTGTGTGAGTAAAATGTTTTTCCTACTGAAGCAAAAGAACCTCAGAGAGTACAAAATGAGGCAAAAGGGTGTAAATGTTGGGAGTGTGAGAATATTTTGCTCTCAAAGCCGCATTATAAACTTACCAGAGTGATTACACAAAAGAGTTATAAGTATGTGGGGAGTTGATATAATGCTTTGTAGAGTACAGGAAGTCCTTGACCTATGACCACAACTTGGAATGGATTTCTGGTCATAAGTTCCTTCAGTCATAAGTCAAGGAACCAGGTATTTCCCTTAATTTTTACTAGATTGTGTTGATCAATGAGAGCTGAAACCTTAGAGAGGAGAAAATGGGGCGAAGGGTGGAATGAATCTGGCTGAGGATGAAGAGGGAAAGTTTTCTTTTTCCTATTATATTTTTTGGAAGGAATTTTTCTCCTTCTCATTGTCTTTTTCATATATTCATACAGAAATATTTGTACTATCTTTCTGTGAATATAATCCTCAATAAAATATCGTTCAAAATAATCAAAAGGGCCTTTTTCAGGAGATGGACTGGGTGGCTCAAAACAGACAAGATGGCAGTTCAGATTGTGCCATACTGTGCAACCAAAGTGGGTTGAGGAAGTGGCTCTCGGACCTCCCCTGGATCAGGAAATGGGCTGCGGGGAGGAGGAGGAAAGCCATCACGGAGTCCAGGGCCCCTAGTTCCCAGCAGCTGCTAGGCCAGTGATGGCGAACCTATGGCACGCGTGCCACAGGTGTAAAGTGACCAGATTTTTTTTTTAAGCGGGACGGGGGGGCGGGCCCGCCTTGGCGCCGCCATTTGTTTTGCCCTCTGCGCATGCGCAGAACACTGCGCATGCGCAGAGGGCAAAACACAGCAAATGTCGGCGTCCGGGGGGGGGAGGCGGGAGGCCTTTCCTCGCCTCCCGCCTCCCCTTCGGGAGCCGGGAGCCCTTCGGGAGCCCGCCTCCCCTTCGGGAGGCCTTTCCTCGCCTCCCGCCTCCCCTTCGGGAGCTGCCCTGGAGCCGGGCTGGCAAGCAACAAACGGGAGTCGGGAGATGGGGAAAGGAGGCAGCTGGCAGCTTACCTGTTGCGAGCTCCAGGCATCCAAGCGCCGCGGTCTCCCGGTCACCCGCCCAGCCCCAGGGCAACGGCGGCAGCGAGGCGACGGGGCGAAGGAAGGGGAGGGGGACGAGGAAGGGCTGTTTGCGCCGCCGGAGGGGCCGCTCGTGAGCTCAAACCGGCGACGGCTCCTCGTCCCTCACCCCTCCACCCAGATCTCAACAGCAGCGGTGCCTCCGAGGGCGGGGCTAGGAATGGGGCAGGGGAAGGAGAGGAGGAGCAGCCCCCCTTCCCCCTCTCCCCAGCAGGCAGCCGCCTCGCTGAAATTCCGCCCGACTTGCTTCCGGTACCTCTCTTTTGCTTCCCCTTAATTAAGGTGACCAGACGTCCCGCTGTTTCGGCATTCTTTTAAAAAAAGCGGGACTTTTTGAAAAGAATGCGGGACGCGGGACACACGCTTGAAAAGCATGTCTGTCCCGCCAAAAGCGGGACGTCTGGTCACCTTACACAGGTGGCACGTGGAGCCATATCAGAGGGCACGCGAGGCGTTGCCCTGTCAGCTCCATGGGCAAACCGGAAGTTTGGAAAAATGCACTTCCGGTTTGCCGTTGGGCTGTTTTTAGCACTCCGGAGGGTTCAGGGAAGCTTCCTGAAGCCTCGGAGTGCAAAAAACAGCCCAACGGACAAACCGGAAGTGCGTTTTTCCGAACTTCCGGTTTGCCCGTTTTGCTGTTTTTCACTGTCCCAGGCTTCGATAAGGTCTTTGCGCGGGGGTGGGGTGGGGGTGCGCATGCGCAGGGGGCAGCGTGGGGGGGTTGTGAGCATGCGTGGGGGGAGAGGGAATGGGTGTGGGTGCCTGTGCGCGCGCTAGCGCACGCACACTCACCCTTTTGGCACGCGAACCAAAAAAGGTTGGCTATCACTGTGCTAGGCGGTGGAGCCACAGTTCTCAGAGAAGGGGCAGGAAATCTGTTGGAAGAGGCTACTGATGCCCCCTAGAGGAGAGATGGGGAATTGTCTGTCCCAGCAGGATCCACTCTTGGTGAGGTGAGGGAGGGGGGGAGGAAAATGAGGGGGAGGCACTTCCTGATGGACCACCTCCATCTTTCCAGGGTGGAAAAAGGCAGGCAGGCACTCAACTGGTCCAACAGTCTGCCTAACGCTTTAGAGGGAATGTTGGATCTCAGTGTGGTCTCTTTGCCACCCCCCAAAAAACGGCAGGAAATGGGGGAGATATGAAGAAACCCCCAGGAACTCTCTGAGCTGCAAAGAAAGTGATATCCATGCTTCTCTAGCCCTCTTCCTGGGGGGGGGGAATCTGAGGAGGGGGTCACAATAGGGATACCTACTGGGCTCTCCCAGCCCTTTGACTCCCACCTTCCCTGGATACCCCAAACTTTCCTTCTCTCCCCCAATCTTCAGCCCCAGTAGCTTTCTTTGAATGGTTTTCGAGGCCTCTTTCCTGTCCCCCCCACAAATAGATCCCCTGTTTTCAGTCTTGGTGTGTGTGTGTGTTGCAGCTTCAGGGGCTTCTTCATGCCAGGACCTGAGGGCAGTGTGGTCTTCCTTTTGTGCCCCCCTCCCCATGATTCTTCACTTGACTCTCCCTTTCTCTGTGTGCCTGGAGGGGTGGACTAGATGCCCTCTTAAAGTCCTTTGATGCCCCCTTGAGTCCAGGCTGGTTCTGCCGAGATTTTGAAAGGGGAAAGGGGAGGCAGGGGTCTCTATGGAGAGCCTCCATCCTCCAAGTCATGGTTGTCCCTAAGATGCTTTTCCAAAAGGGGATCTGGACTTTCTTGGGTTTTTTTGCTTGAAAACGTTTCCCTTCTCATCCCAGAAGCTTCCCCAGTTCTGACTGAGCGGTGGAGGATGGAAGGATGGATATTCCTCGCAGTCCTTTGGTGCTGAATCAGGGTGCAAAGGGGTGTGGAGCCTCTGATCACGATTAGCAACAGATTCCTGGTCACAGGTTTATACAGTTGTATGTTCTGGCACTCATATGACCGAATCACATTTCATAGCATGTTTTGTGGTCAGTAAGCAAAAAGTAATCCTAAGTATAAAGCAAATCTGATCACAAAAGCCAGCCGGTTGACAAGTGCTCATAATGTGGTCACAGAACATGGAAAGCAGGCGGGAGAAAAACATTTTACAATGGCCAGAATTGTTTTATGGGCCATCAATGCTTGCCTTAAGTTGAGAACTGCTTGTAATGAAATCTTGATAAACCTTGGAGCATTTGCAAAAGGGAGTCACCAAAGACAAATTCCTTCTGTGTCCAATCACACTTGGCCAATAAAGAATTCTGTTCTATTCTATTCTATTCTATTCTATTCTATTCCATTCTATTCTATTCTATTCTATTCTTATTCTTATTCTATTCTATTCTATTCTATTCTATTCTATTCTATTCTTATTCCTATTCTTATTCCTATTCTTATTCCTATTCCTATTCCTATTCCATTCCATTCCATTCTATTTTGTATAAATATTTGGAATATTGCAAAATACTGACTTCACTGAGACCTCTGGAGACCCCAAAGGATACACACAAGAAAAAGAAATTGTGCGTTTGGTGTGTGTGAAATATTTTTCTGGACTGTCTACCTGGGTCTGCAGTTAAAAATGCCCTCCAAAAACCGTCCAGGTGGTCGGATGGCTGTACACTCTTTCCAGGTGAGAAACCCCATCAGAGCTTGGTGTGTGGAAAACCTGTTGTTTGAAATGAGACAATTGTTGTCCTGCATTTGTGAGTCCCCTCAGAGAGGAGCCCTAGAAGTCCTTGTAGCATAGAAAAGGTTTTATCCTGGAATCCTTTCAAAAAAACAGAAAATCAGGACATAATTGTGGTAAAGAGAGAAAAAAGGTCCCTGGCATGTTGTTATTAAATAAAGCTTGTCAGCTTTTTAATTTGACCTGTCAGAAATGGTGTAGCATCTCCTGCTTGGGTGGGTGGGGTGGACTAGACGACCTACAAGGTCCCTTCCAATTCTCTTAACCTCTTAATTTAGGTTCGTATTTAAATTCCTTTATGGATATTCTTGTTATTCTCTTACTGTGACATTTCATCATTATTCATATACCATGTTACATTAACTATTCTTCTTGCTTATTTCTGCCAATCTGGAACCAATTACTGAATTTTCCATAGAGACATCACTTCAAATAGTTTTGTGGGATTCATTGGCTTCACTAAATGAGACCCACCTTAACTCATCCCTTTCCTCTAATCCTGGTTAATTCTCTCCTCCTCCTCCTCTGTCCTCCATGAAATGGCATCTCCTCCCCAGCCCTACCCAAGATAATGTTTTCCTAGCTGTTTTACTTGGGAAGTGGTCTCTTCCCTCTTGTTCCCATAGAAATGTCCTTTGTGACATAGTGGCTGATGTGCTCAGAAGCTGGGATCTGCCCGACTCCTATTGGCTACTTCAGGGGGACTTCTGGCATCTTCCCGCCCCCTGTGATCCCCTTGATCCAGACACCTGGTTCCCCAGAGGCTCCTGGTACCCGGATGCTCCTCCAGTCTGATGGAGGCTCTTTCTCTTTATGGATTTAAGGCTCTTTGGGAAGAAGATCCAGTCCTGGGATACACGGAAGGTCAACTGAAAATAGGAAAAAGGGGCCGTTCTGCCATTTCATGCTGCTAATTCATACACACACACACACACACACACACACACACACACACACACACACACACACACACACACACACACACACACACACCACAATTGTCCATTTGCAAGCATTCAGCTCCTGCCAACAAAGGGGGTTTCTATATTCGTGGCCCTTCCTGTGGGGGTCTCTGCCATCTTCCCTTCTCAGCTCAAGTGGGAGGAGGCTGAGTTTGGGTCAGTCCCCCCTTTCAGCCAAGAGCTCATCAGGCACAGCTGGAGGGCAGACGCAGCCATGGAGCTTCATCATAGGCAGCCATGAACCTGCAACCGTTCCAAGTTACAACAGAGCCCGCCCACAAAAGGTACTTTATAACTGCGATCCATAATGGGCAGACGAGTATCACCTGTACGTATTTATTTTTATTTATTACCAAATTTAGCAACCACCTACCAGTATATCACCCACAGAATGAATTATTTGCCTTGTTGGGAAAACCCACTGGATTCCATGGCCATTTCTCTTGTGAAACACAGCTGGGGGGAGGCTCACAACAATAAAACCAAAACCAAGAGAACCAAAAGAATCTGGCATCTGAAACAAACAAACACACACACACACACACACACACACACACACACACACACACACACACACACACACCTACCTACCTACCTCCAATCCTGCAGTCCCAGCCTTACTCTGTCCCGGATATTGAAGGCAAAACAGGCCCCTAAAGCTTTTCCAAAGGCTAAGGATGGGTTCGAAGGCTCTCCCAGGAAAGGATCTTCCCCAGGGCAAGGATCTCCAACAGAAAAGTCACCCTTCCCGGCTCCCACTGGATGGCAAATCCTAAGGGTCAGGATCAGGGTTAATTATCAGTTTTATAAGGGTTCTTCAGCTGCTTGTTGAAACAGAGCAAGGACCCTGCCAGCCACACTCCCCTCAAACAAGTTCTGGTCCTGAATGTGGATTTGGATCCTTTCATTTCTCCTCCTTGAGCAGGGGATCATTTTCATAAAAGTTCACACTCCTCAAACACGCGTGTGTGTCTACATGGACACTGGTACATGCTGTGTTCCCCAGCCGGCATGAATTCTGGGAGCTGAAGTCCCCCCACCTTAAAAGATGACCATTCCCAATCAGCACCCAGGACATCCAATGGCCTAGTGGTTAAGGCCCTGCACTAGAAAGCCTGAGGCCATGGGTTCCAGTCCTGCTTTGGCCATGAAAGCCAGCTTGGGTAACCTTGGGCCAGTCACTCTCTCAGCCTAACCCACCTCACAGGGTTGTTGTGAGGCAAATAGGAGGTGGAAGGTGTGTTGGATATGTTCAATGCCTTGAGTTATTTGTAAAAATAATGAAGGTGAATATAAATAAATAAGTAAAAAAATCATTTCTATTTTGCAGTGGCTTCCCTGTTGTGTTGCCTCTGGGAACAAGGGTGAGATCTGGGCTGCTCCCCCAAACTCTCCCTTTTCCTGTCCCAGGAGCTCTGGGGATTGGCAGATGACCAACCCAAAGGGTCTGAGACTGCAGAAAGCCCATCCCATCCCCAGAGACCCCAGACCCAATTAAAACTCTCACGATGGAGGGTCACCAGGTAATCTCTGCACCAGTGGCTCTTGCAGATCAGTGTAAGACCTGATGACAGCTGGATTAAAAGGCCCTGGGAGTAAAAATAAATATTTATTATCCAATTAGGAAGGAACACCAAAAAGTAAAAGTACCAAAAAACAAACAAACCCCAAAAAGCTAACGAAAGCTGCTTCCTTCTCCTTACTGGCCCTTTGAACGGAGTTCCTAAAGAGAAAAACCTCAAAAGGGCTTCTCTGGGCCAGGCCTCACACAAGCACAGACGCCCACACTGGAGCGGGAGGGGCAGCCTCCTTCCAGCCTGCAGAGAGGGGCACTCTTCCCATGGGCAGAGGAACCCTCCACACCGACGCCCATCGCAGGAACAGAGGAGCTTTCGGAGAACGTGGTCTCGGCAGGGAGGGGAGATGGGGACGAGAGAGGGGGTGGGAGCTAAGGCTATTAAGAGACTATTAAGGCTATTAAGAGGGCTGTAAGGTGGGGGCGGAGCCAGACAGCAGCAGCCCCGCCCCCGCCTCTCTCCTCCCACTGCCTGGATTTCGGCTTCCCTCCATGACTGCTGCTTCTTCCTTGGAGATCCTTCTTCCTCCAAGGATCCCGCTCTTCGGCTAGCTGGATTTTCCTTGGGGAGATCCACCTCCCTCCCAGGGGGGCAATGGGGGCTCTGTCCCTGGGCTGGATCTGCCCCCTCCTCCCCCGGCCAATGCTCACCGGGTGGATCCGGGGAGGTTGCTTTCAGAAGGTCTCTCTGTGGTCCGTTTGAACAGGAAGCCTCTGAAGCTGGAATAACGGAGTAAACGGAGCTTTAAAAGGTTTGTTGAGGTTTGTAATATGCTCTTAACACGGACTGACCTCATTGCAATGGGGAGGGGAGAGTTTGGGGGAAAGAAAAGCTTTAAATTGTAACTGAATTGAGTTCATGTTGTCTTAACCCACAAGAGATCCTTTTTCTTTCAGCTCAATTTAAAAGGGGAACATTGTAATCCTTTGTTCTTATGCCAATGTTTAATCTTCTGATACTAAAAATTCGGTAGAATCAGGAAAAATCAGCATTTTCCTTGTTTTGCCCTGAAGGGGCTGAGATGGGACCCTTCATGGTGGATTTTTTACAAAGGAAAGTTTTAAGGAAGTTTTGAGGCTGGTTGTCAGTTGCCACCAGATGCTTTCCTCTGCTTCCCTACTATTCCCTGAAGGGAGAGCCATGAACCAGGGGAGGCAGAAGGCTTTGGGGTGGGGGGGGATGAAAGTAAGGGCCGTATCTCCTCCTCCAGAAGCTACTTCAAAGTCAGCAGGCATCCATGCTGCATACCAAGCTCTGCTTCTCTGTTATGACAATAGCTGGCCTGAACCTAATTGTGTGTGTGTGTGTGTGTGTGTGTAGGTAGGAAATTGGGGGGGGGGGGGGAGTTGAACTTCTGAATTTGCATTACTTGCAATATACTTGACCTCTAATAAAACTATACCTTACTCAACAAATGGAGCCAAGGACCGTTTCAATTTAGGAGTTTTAGCTGTGGCAGGTCTGACACTGGTCTTGTGAACGGATGCCAGGAGAAGCTGAGGGCCAGAAGGCGGCCTTTCGTAATTTTCAATATTTTCCAAAATGCCTGTCCGAGACAATTCTGGGTCCTAGAAGGGCCTTAAATCTTTGTTCTTTCACCCTCCAAAACAAGCGGGAAAGAGCAGCCCTCTTCACACATGCTCTGCCCCTTCTGATCTCTCTGTCTTTGAGTTTTCCTACTCACAACTATGCCTTGGTCCCTGCTGGGCTTCATCCTGCTGGTTTCTTCCATTTTGGCTCATCCAAATCTTGGTTAAATCTTGGTTTGGAACATAAGGATTTGTTTTTTTATGGATCCAATCTGGGTCGGTCAGCGGGATCAGAGGTTTTGTCTTCCGAACTTTCGGACTTGTGCTGGGGCCCATCTTCAGGGAACTTCTCTCCAGCTCCAGTGTCCTGTGTGTGCTCCTGACACACAACCACACAACATTCAGAACAGCATGCACACTGCTGGAGGGAATCCCCTGAGGATGGGCTCCAGAAAGAATCCAAAAGCTCGGAGGACGAAATCTCTGATCCCGATGACCGACCCAGATTGGATCCTGCAACTTCATCCTCCATTCGCCTCCATTTGTGTTTTATCTTTATATGACAAAACGGCAATGCAGTGAAAGTTTTTGCCTTGACTTTTGTGTTTCCTATAGGCAGTCCTCGAGTTACAACTATAACTGGGCTGCAATCTCACTTGTTGAGCAGAGTGGTTATTACGTGAGACATCACATGACCACTTTGCTCAAGAACTGCAATTCTGCCCTCACTTTTGCGGTTGTTATTAGCAATGGCGCTTTGACTTAGATACGAGAGCTTGACAGCCCTCTCTGAGCAGTTTGCAAATATTAGCATCTTGCCTTCAACAATTTTGTGGTTTTCTGTGTTTCTCAAAAGGAAATAATGTTCTCTATTTTTTTGTCCCTCTAGCAGAAAACAGCTGTGACCAGAGATTTACCTTCAAGACAACTAACAAGAGATAGTAGAAATTCAGCCCAAGGCAGCAGCCAAGGGAAAGCATGAAGCGTGGAAAACTCTTGGATCCCCCATCAGACACAAGCAGCCCCCCAAGAACGCCCAAAAGAACCCATGAATGCTCAGAGTGTGGGAAATCCTTTGCTCGCAGGTCCCTCCTTTTGACCCACAGGAAGGACCATGTGGGAAGTGGATCCAGTCAAGATTTAGAGAGTGAGAAAAACTCCAAAGATCCCAAATGCTCCCCCAGCCAAAAACCATATAAATGTGAGGAATGTAACTTATGCTTTAGTAGATCTTCACACCTTCTCACACATCAGAAAATCCACACTGGAGAGAAACCTTATCAGTGTGTAGAATGTGGGAAATTTTTCCGTGAAAAAACCCATCTCGGAAACCACGTGAGAATTCACACAGGGGAGAAACCTTACAAGTGTTGGGAATGTGGGAAGAGCTTTTCTCAGAACTCAGGTTTTTGTTCTCATGAGAAGATTCATGCAGGAATCAAACCTTACAAGTGCTTTGAGTGTGGAAAATGTTTCACCGAGAGTTCAGGTCTGCAGAATCATTTGAAAATACACAGAGGAGAAAAAAACGAAAAGTGTCTCGAATGCGGGAAATGTTTTACCTTGAAATCAACCCTGGTGGAACATCAGAGACGTCACGCTGGAGAGAGACTCTATGAATGCCTAGAATGTGAGAGACGATTTATGCATTCTTGTGAACTTCGGAGTCACCAGAAGTGGCACAAAGGGGACCGACCCCATAAATGTGGGAAGTGTGGGAAAAGTTTTTTTTCACCATCCAATCTTCAGAATCATCAGAGAATCCACACGGGGGAGAAACCCTACAAATGTGGGGAGTGTGGGAAATGCTTTTCCAGAAAACATCACCTTGGACGCCATCAAAGGTTCCACACAGGAGAGAAGCCATACAGATGCGTAGAATGTGATAAATACTTTGCAGACAAAACAGGCCTTTGGAGCCATCGTAAAACCCACACAGGGGAGAAGCCATATCAATGCATCGACTGTGGAAGTTTTTATCGTACCACATCAGACCTTAGAAGTCATGTGAAAATTCACACAGGGGAAAAAAACTACAAATGTTTAGACTGTGGGAAAGCATTTGCTCATTCATCTAATCTTAGAAGTCACAGCCGAATCCATACAGGAGAGAAACCTCACAAA
The DNA here is from genome assembly GCA_023053685.1 of Diadophis punctatus similis. NCBI lineage: Eukaryota > Metazoa > Chordata > Lepidosauria > Squamata > Dipsadidae > Diadophis > Diadophis punctatus. The sequence continues at coordinate 245,082,701 of JALIGW010000002.1, read as the reverse complement.
TGCTCAGAATGTGATAAATGTTTTTCCCACAAAGTTGGTCTTTTGAGGCATCAGCAAATCCACACTGGAGAAAAACCGTATAAATGTCTGGAGTGTGAGAAGTGTTTTTCACGGAAAGATTCCTTTGTGATGCATCTGCGAATCCACACTGGAGAAAAACCGTATAAATGTCTGGAGTGTGAGAATTGTTTTTCACGGAAAGATTATCTTGTGATGCATCAGCGAATCCACACTGGAGAAAAACCATATAAATGTCTGGAGTGTGAGAAATGTTTTGCCCAACCTTCAGCACTTCGCATGCACACCAGAAGTCACGTAGGAGAGTAGATTCACGTGTGCAGAGTGTTAGAAACCTTTTCATAGTAAATCAAAGCTGAAAAAGCACCAGAAATGTCCATAGCAGAGATAAATCTCTTCAACTATGAACAACATTGGGAGCCCTTTTTTCCAACGTATCTTAATGTTTACCAGGAACTTCACACAGTGACAGAAGGGAAATCCTACAATTATTTGGCGTGGGGAAAATGTTTTTCCTAGTCAAGCAACCTCAAATCCCATCAGAGAATACACAATGAAGGAAACAGACATAACTGTTGGGAATGTGAGGATGTTTTGCTCACAAAACCGAATTAGTAACTTACCAGAGTGATTACATAAAAGTGTTATAGGTATGTGATGAGTAGATATAGTGTTTTGTAGAGTACAGGAAATCCTTGACCTATGACCACAACTTAGAATGGATTTCCGGTGATAAGTTCCTTCAGTCAGTCAAGGAACCAGGTATTTCCCTTAATTTTTTACTAGACTGTGTTGATTCATGAGGAGACCTGTAAATTTAGAGAGGAGAAAATGGGGCGAAGGGTGGAATGAATCTGGTGGTTTATTTAGTGATAAAAGTTTTGATGTTGAATCTTCTGGCTGAGGATGAAGAGGAAAAGTTTCTTTTTCCTATTATATTTTTGGAAGGATTTTTTCTCCTTTTTTCATTGTCTTTTTCATATATTAACACACAAATATTTGTATTAACTTTCTTTCTGTGAATATAATCCTTAATAAAAGTATTGTCCAAAATAATCAAGAGGGCCTTTTTCAGGAGATGGACTGGGTGGGTCAAAAGAGACAAGATGGCAGTTCAGATTGTGCCATACTTTGCAGCCAAAGTGGCTCTCGGACCTCCCCTGGATCAGGATATGGGCTGCGGGGAGGGGGAGGAGGGGGAGGAGGAAGGCCATCAGGGTGTCCAGAGCCCAAGGTTCCCAGCAGCTACTAGAGGGTGGAGCCACACTTCTCAGAGAAGGGCCAGGAAACCTGTCGCAAGAGGCTATGGGAAGATGCGCTCTAGAGGAGAGATGGGGAATTGTCGGTCCCAACAGGATCCACCCTTGGTGGGGGGGACTGGACAGGGGGGTGGGAGGAGGCACTTCCTGATGGGCCTCCTCCATCTCCTCAGGGTGGAAAAAGGCAGGCAGATGCTCAACTGGTCCAGCAGTCCGCCTAATGCTCTGGAGGGAACGTTGGATCTCAATCCGAATCTCCCTTTCTCTTTGTGCCTGGAGGGATGGACTAGATACCCCCTTAAGGTCTTTTAAGGCTCCCTTGAGTCCAGGCTGGATCTGCCGAGATTTAGAAAGGGCAAAGTGGAGCCAGGGTTCTCTATGGAGAGCCTCCATCCTCCAGGTCATGATTGTCCCTAAGATGTTTTTCCAAAAGGGATCTGGACTTTCTTGGTTTTTTCCCCTTGAAAACGTTTCCCTTCTCATCCCAGAAGCTTCTCCAGTTCTGACTGAGCGGTGGAGGATGGAAGGATGGATATTCCTCGCAGTCATTTGGTGCTGAATCAGGGTGCAAAGGGGTGTGGAGCCTCCCTGAGGCTGCTGAAAGGACCCTGTTGTAGACAGGAGGTTGGGGGGGTCCTTTCCACCCCCCTCTGTTGTGGGAGGGCTGCTCATTTTGGCCAAGATGGCCGCTTTGGCCCCTCTTTCCATCCAGGGCTCCTCTCTGTCCAGAAGGTGGAGGTGGCTGTCCTCGAAAGAGCCAGCCATGTCATTTTAGATGCAGATGGACGTCTCCTCCTGATGGGTTTGTCCTCCCATTCCCCCCTCCCAGTCAATCAGAACTGAAGAAGCTTCTTAGAAGAGAAGGGAAACGTTTTCAAGGGGGAAAAAATACCCAAGAAAGTCCAGTTTGCCTTTGGGGGAGAAAAAAAATGCACCTCTGGGAAGTGAAGCCAGAGTTTTGGGGCTCCTTCCGACTCAGTCTGGGGCGGGGGGGGGACTCCCCAGCAGTGGCCGGTCCAGAGCCTTTTTTAGAAGTTATCCAAGGGGGGGGGAGAGTTAAATTCACAAGTTCCCGTCTGAGCAGCAGCTCCTGGGGAGATGAAACGTTCTTCCCCCCAAGAGCCCAGAGCGAAGGAGCCCCAGGATCACAGTTGAGGAATGGCAGGAACCAGCTAGTTCTGGGTTCAAATCCTGCTGCTGCCAACCTCATCTTTGAGCATGGGAGCCCGCTGTGGCCTGGCCTAGGACCTACTTTGAGCAAGGGTCCGCAGAACCAGTTCAAATGTTCTCCGGGGGAAGGGGCTTGATTGCAGGGGGGAGTTTGGGAGTCCTCAGAGCCCCTTTTCCCCCTCCTTCCCCCAGAAGTATTGAGGGCGCCTCTCAGTCCCTCTCCTCCCCCAGATGAGCCCCCTCCTTACCTGGGGTCTCCTTCCACCCAATCTCTTCCAGGGATCCTGGCCAGCACCACTACCAGCAACATCGGGGGAATCCCAGCAGAGCCCATGGATGCTGCCCCACAAGTGCCCCCAAAGAGAGAGGGGAAAGACACAGATGCTCCCAGTCCTGGAGACGCACGGACACATACACGCACATGCACACACACACACACACACACACACACACACACACACACACACACACACACCCAGGCAGAGAAATCTCCCTGGTGTGAGTGTCTCTCCCCCAATCATGTGGGATCACTGACACCCCCACCTCTCCTAAAAACCTCCCTCCCAGTCCAGCCGGATCCTCTCCCCAGCCCCCTCCCCTCTTCACTGGGGAATCCTCCACTTGGCTCTCTCGGGAAAGGCGCAGCTTCCCTTCACGGGAGAAAAACGGGAGATCCTTTCTTGAAACATGTGTCTCTCTTGCTTAGAACGTCTGGAGGGAGCGGCTCCTTCGGATTTCCCTCCCGTCAGCCCCAAATGTGAAGGAATCTCCCTCTTTCTGTCGTTCGGGATCCACCTTTTACTGTCAAGAGAGACCAGAAGGAAGATCCCGGAATAAAGTTTGGCCGTTTCTCCTCCGATTTCTGCCCTTTTCTTCGGATAACTTTGTCATCTTGCCATAATTTCAAGGACTCTCAGCAGGAAAAGATATGAAGTCATATATGGGGCTGTGGGGGCTGCCTTTAAAAGGGGCAGAACTTCAACTGTGCACAAGAAGCTGCCATCTTGATTCTGGAGCTGAGGTCCAATAAATGAAACTGGGCTAGAAAGGAAGTTCCAGGCCCTCCTTGGCCATCAAAGCCAGCTGGGTGACCTGGAGCCCCTCATTCTTTCAGCCTAGCCCCCCTCACAGGGTTGTTGTGAGGCAAATAGGAGGAAGATGTGTGGGAAATCTTCACTGCCTCGAGTGATTGGTAAAGCTAATAAAGGCGGGATATAAATAAATATATTTTAAAATTTCTACTGTGCAGAGGCCTAGCAGTGTTTCCAGGCCTCTTTCCCTTCTCAGCTGCTGAGCTGCCATACTTGCATTGCCCCCATGGGAACAAGCATGAGATCTGGGCTGCTCCCCCAAACTCTCCCCTTCTTGCTCTCCTGGGGGCTCTGGGGATTTGGAAATGACCCACCCAAAGAGTCTGAGACTCTGCAGAAAACCCACCCAGGCTCATGGACTTAAGAGACCCCCCCACCCAATTTAAATTCTCAGGATGGAGGGTCATCATGTAACCTCTGCACCAGTGGCTCTTGCAGATCCCTGTAAGACATGAAGCTATCTGAATTAAAAGTCCCTGGGAGGAAAATTAAAGATTCATTATCCAGTTAGGAGGAAACATCAATAAAGTATTTTAGCAGGTATAAGAAAAGTTAATTATATATATTGCTGCGATTTACTGGCATTTTGAAGGGAGTTCCTAAAGAGGAACACATGAAACAAGGCAGCTCCTACACAAGAACCCTGGAGAAGGAGGGGCAGCCCCGCTTCCAACGTACAGAGAGGGACACTCTTCCCATGGTCAGAGGAACGCTCGACAGGGACCCCTATCGGAGGATCCGAGGAGCTTTCGGAACAAGTGGTCCTGGCTGGGAGGGGAGATTAGAGGGGAGGGGCGGAAGGGAAGGAACCTAAGGGGCGTGGCTTCAAGGCGGGGGCGGATCCCAAGAGGAGAGCAGAAGCCCCACCCTCTCCGCTTCCCTCCGCGTGTCCCGCTTCCTTCGGCGAGCATCGGCGCTGGATCCCTCGGGGGAGGCTCCTGGGACCCACTCGTGTCAGGTGGGGTTGCTCTCCCTCCAGCCTGGAGATTTTATGCCCGCCAGGAGGAAGGGGGCTGCGGATCCCTCTCTTCGGTATGCACGGTTTTCCTCGGGGAGATCCGGCTCCCTCCCTTCCCTCCAGGGGGACAAACGGAGATGTCCCCGGGCTGGATCTTCCCCCCCTCGCCCGGCCAAGGCTCCCGGGGGGGGGGCTCCGAGTGGATCCGGGAAGGAGGTTTTGGGAGGTTGCTTTCAGAAGATCTCTCTGTGCTCCGTCAGAGGACGAAGTCTTTGAGAATGCATATCCAGCAAGTGCAGATGGAAAAATGAGCTTTAAAACATTTGTTGAGATTAAGCTCATTGCAATGGGGAGGGGAGGGGGGGTTGGGAGGAAAAAGAAGTTCAAATTGAATTGAGCTCATCTTGAATTCTTTCTTTCTTTCTTCTCAATATAAAAGGTGAGCAATGAAATCCTTTGCTTTTATGCTGAGGGTTACTTTGCCTCTGATTTTCAACGCTGGGTAGAATCAGTAAAAATCAATATTTTCCTTGTTCTTCCCTGAAGGGGCTTTGAAGTGGCAGCCGCTTCTTGGTGGATGTTTTACAAAGCACAAATTCTAAGGAACTTTTGAGGCTGGTCTTGAAACAGAACAAGCTGATGGGCAGAAGGCTGCCTTTCATAAGTGTAAATATTTCCCAAAATGCCTATCCAAGGTAGCTCTGGGGCCCAGGAAGCCTGGAATTCTTATGGCTTTGCAGCCTCCAAAAAGAGCCTGAAAGAGCAGCCAGTTTCACACATGCTCTTCCCCATCTGATCTCCTTTGAGTTTCTCTACTCACAACTATGCTTTTGTCCCTCTTGGGCTTCCATCTTGCCGGTTTCTTCCATTTTGGCTTATCAAGATCATCTTGAATTTGCCATTCTGTCTCCATTATTTGTATCATAAACAATTAATTCCATTTTCTCCTCCCTCTTCCAGGTCATTTACAGACTATGTTCAAGCATAGGACACCAGTGAGGATGCGGCTGTGAACTCCAGAGAGGAGAAAGGGGCCTTCTTGGATCGGGATCCACCAACCTTTGGCTGGGATTCCGTCCTACAGATTTTGGAAATCTTGGGCCAGTTGGAGAAGCAGCTTCCTGCACAAAGGGCCAATCCATTCAGGAGAAGTCAAACCAGTCATTGGTGAGTGTCATACCTGGCCTTGAGAGAGATAACAAGTTATCCAGAGAGCTCTTAACTGCAAATTTAAAAGTGAGCAAACAAATCTTGGTTAAATCTTGGTTTGGAAAATAAGCATATTTTTATCTTTAGTGGACAAATGAGCAATGTAGAAAAATTGGCTTTTGCTCCAAAGGTGCTAGATGAAGGTAAAATATAGTTCCATTGAGGTCTACGCATTGAGTGCTGTTGGTCAGCCGGTTGTGAATTCATGTGGTGGTGATCCTGTCTATCCCACATTTTTCTAACTTCCAAAGAAGTAGGCTGGGGTCTATTTTGTCACATGTCCAAGTCTATTGTGTCCACTGAATTTCCCTATTCCATTAATTCAGTCACTTGGTCAAAGGATGCAATAAGATTTGTCTGGCATGATCGGTTTTTGACTATCCCACCCCGTGTTGGCTTCTAGTAATAGCTTTGCTTGTTGTTGTTGTTGTTGTTTGCTTTGGTTTGCAGATCCCTTGTTTGATTTCCTTTTCTTGGATCTCCCCAGGTATTGCTGTCAGGCTGTTACGCAATTTCACTGGTCATTAAGCAGACAAAGTCCCAGGTAAGCAATCTGGGGTTGCCTTATGTGGGAGGAGGGGCCATGTGAGTCCTGGCACAGGTCATGGGCCAGTTGATGAGGTCCTGAAGAAGCTTTGGAGATGCTTTGGGGCACCTTGCTTGGAAACAATATGGAACATGCAGCTTTGAGAATGGCACAAGACTGCAAAGGCCACCCGTCTGGGCATTAAGGCCGCATTTCACACTGGCAGTGGGGACACTGGGCTGAAGTCCAGTCCTGGGGTCAGTGGCAGGTGGCTGAAAGTGGTGAGGGCCTCCACTTCAAGCCCAGGCCCAGCATTGCTGTCAATCAGGGCTCTTTGCATGGCTGGACTGGGACGACTCAGGCTTCCATCAGTGGCTGCAGCTTTGCATCCTATTTCCGAACCCCCAACTCATGGGAGGGGCTGTTCCATGTCTCCAGGACCTCCCCCACCCTAGAGACCCCCACCCCACATCCCTTGGCTGGGCCTTCCTCCACTTAAGAACCCATCAGATCATTTAATATCCGCAAACAGAAGTTTGGGATTATGCTTGTCAAGACCTGATCCTGCATCTACCCATTGCTTCACTGAATAACCGAGATTCCATTCCAAATGTAGTCATAAGTTGGGGACGACCTCTACAGCCAGAGCTCCCTTGTCACCTTGTAATAGGACAAGAACCAAGCAGGAAAAGATAAGAGTCAATGAGCAGCAGAAGAGTTTGCCTCCTAGAGATGTGGGGGGACAAAAATAACTGGAGATTTCATCTCCATGGGTGTACTGGGGACCCATGTCCCATTTTGGAGGAGGAGGAGGCGAGACTGGAAGACCTTCAAGGTCCCTTCCAAATGTAAGATTTTGTGATTCACTATGTTTCTCATGTAGGAAGTTAACACCCACCCCTCTCCTAGAAAAGCAAATATTTTAGGAAATATTAAAAAGGCAGAATATTAAATTTCCCTGGATGGGAGAAACATGTTTTTAGGCAGGAAATAGACTCGCTCTTAGTAGCCCCCACCTTTGTCAATGGACCATTAAGGCCAGAGCCCAGATCACTCATCCCCCCCCCACCTTTGTCAATGGGCAGTCTATTCTACATAACAAAGATCTGCCCCCTTCAGGCAGACACATCCAGCAAACAGAAACTCAGCAATGGCACCTGGGAAGATTACATCAGCCAAGCCTGGGACACAGACAGAAGCCTACAGTGTTATCTAAGACCCCACCCCCTGGAAGTCTGACCACCAATCAGAGTGCATTTCTTATACAGGAACAGGAAACTCTGAGGTGGGGCCCAACAGAGGGTCTAAAAAACTCAGGGATTCTCAGCAACTTTTTTTTTTTCCTCTTCAACACCTTCGAGGCATGTGATCCCCCTTTTCCCCAGGGACCTCAAACCATGGGTTCCTTCTGTCCACCATTAAACCATCTTTCCAAGCAGTCTCCATGCTTCCAGTGTCTTTTTCCCCACTTGGAACTGAACCCAGAAGGACATTTCTTCTAACACTCAAAAGAAAATATAATTCTTCACTTCTTTCTCCTTCTAATAGAGGATAAAAGATTGCAACCAAAGATTTACCTGCAAGCCAACTATCAACAGATAATAGAAAATCAACGTAAGGCAGCAACCGCCAGAAAGCATGGAGCCTTGGAAACTCTTGGATCCCCCATCAGACACAAGCAGCCCTCTGAAAAACCACGGAAGAACCCATGAATGCTCAGAGTGTGGGAAATCCTTTGCTCACAGGTCCCTCCTTTTGATCCACAGGAAGGTCCATGTGGGAAGTGGATCCAGTCAAGGTTTGGAGGGTGAGAAATCTTTCTCTGGAAAAAACTCCAAAGATCTCAGAAGCCCCCCAACACTAAAACCCTATAAATGTGAGGAATGTGACTTATGCTTTGGTCAAAAGTCATACCTTCTTAGACATCAGAAAATCCACACTGGAGAGAAACCTCATCAATGTCTGGAATGTGGGAAATTTTTCCGTGAAAAAGCCCATCTTAGAGACCACGAGAGAATTCACACAGGGGAGAAACCTTACAAGTGTTGGGAATGTGGGAAGAGTTTTTCTCATAAGTCAGGTCTTTCGTCCCATGAGAAGACTCATGCAGGAACAAAGTCTTACAAGTGCTTTGAGTGTGGAAAATGTTTCACCCGGAGTTCAGGTCTTCGGAGTCATTGGAAAACACACACAAGAGATAAAAACGAAAAGTGCCTCGAATGTGGGAAATGTTTTTCCTGGAAATCAGATCTGATGCAACACCAGAAATGTCACACCAGAGAGAGAACCTACGAATGCCCAGAATGTGAGAGACAATTTGTAAATTCTTCTAGTCTTCGTAAACACAAGAAGAGGCACAAAGGGGAGAAACCCTATCAATGTGGGGAGTGTGGGAAACATTTTCATACACAAGGAGAGCTTCAGGTTCATGAGAGAATCCACACAGGGGAGAAGCCATTCAAGTGTGTGGAGTGTGGGAAATTCTTTTCCCAAAAACACCACCTTAGTAGGCATCAGAGGACCCACACAGGAGAGAAGCCATACAGATGCACAGAATGTGGAAAATCTTTTGCTGATAAGGAAGACCTTTCAAAACATCATAAAACCCACACAGGGGTGAAGCCATATCAATGCAACGAATGTGGAAACTTTTATATTTCCAAATCAGCCCTTAGAAGTCATGTGAAAATTCACACAGGGGAAAAAAACTACAAATGTTTGGACTGTGGGAAAGCATTTGCTCATTCATCTTCCCTTAGAAGTCACAGCCGAATCCATACAGGAGAGAAACCCCACAAATGCCCAGAGTGCGATAAACGTTTTTCACGGAAAGATCATCTTGTGATGCATCAACGAATCCACATTGGGGACAAAAATGTCTCAAATGTGGAAAATATTTTGCCCAAACTTCAGCACTTTGCGGGCACACCAGAAATCACACAGGAGACTGGCATCACAAGTGTTTCATTGTAAATCAAAACTAAAAATGCACCAGAAAGTCAATAGGAGAGATAAATCTCTTCAGTTGTGAACAATATGGGAAACATTTTTTTTCAAAAGACACCTTATTCATCAGTAATTTCACAGAGTGACAGAAGGGAAATCCTACAATTGCTTGGTGTTGGGTGAGTGAGGATGTTTTGTTCACAAATCTGCATTAGTAACTTACCAGCATGATTACCCAAAAGACTTAACCAGTGTTTGGGGAGTATATATAATGTTTTGCGGAATACAGATAGTCCTCGAGTTATGTCCATAATTGGGAATCGATTTCCAGTCAAATCAAGGCACGCAGGTGTTTTTGTTAATTCTTAATAGAGCTTTGTTGATCCATGAGGAGATTCAGAGAGGAGAAAAATGGGGTGAGGCTTGAAATGAAGAAGCATCTGATTGTTTATTTAGAGATCCATAAATTATAGAGGTTGTTTTTTTAGTGTTGATGTTGAATCTGCTGGCTGAGGAGGAAGAGGGAAACTTTATTTTTCCTATTATCTTTTTTTTGGGGGGGGGGGTTATTTTTCTTTTTTTCATATTGTCCGGTTCATATATTCACACACACACACACTTTTGTATTAAGTTTCTTTGTTTGATCTTTGTATACAATCCGTAATAAAATTATTGTTCAAAATAATCAAGAGGACTGTTTTCAGGACGTGAGCTGGGAGTTTAAAAAACCCAAGATGGCCGTCAGATTGTGCCATTCTTTGCAGTCAAAGTCCTGCTGCTTTTTAGCTTTATGTGTGTTGCCCTTTAAAACAGCCGCCATCTTGATTCTCTCTTCTCTAGCTGGAGACTTCTGACTTCCAGGGTGGAATGAAAAGGAGATGATTTCAGATGAACTTTAGGAAAAATGTCCTGGAGATTTGGATGGACTCCTGCTCCTAAAGGCAGATCATTGGTGGCTACCTCCATGTGCCTGACACACTCCTGATTAATTGGACCAGATCTTACTTAGAACATATGTTTTTTTTAATAGTTGTTCTTTACAAGTTGTACGCCGCCCTGAGTCCCCAGGGAATAGGGCGGCATATAAGAACACTAAATAAATAAATAAATATAGGTCACAGGAAGTGCAACCTTGAATTATGTAATTAGTTGGTATGAGTAGTTAATTGCAATGTGAGGTTAGTGTGTGTTACTTTAAGGTGCTCATAATGGAGGGTCACACAAGCACTACACCAGTGCCTATTACACACCAGTGTAAGCCCTGAAGATATCTGAATTAAAAACTCCCACGGGTTAAAATAAAATATTTACTATCCAATTAAGAGGGAACACCAACAAAGTCTTCTAGCAGCTACCAAAAAAGGCAGCTGTAGATTGCTGGGACTCACCAGCACTTTGAAATGCACCTTAGAGGTTGGTTCCAATCAGATAAGAGATGAAAAGCAGGCAAGAGTCCACCAGAGAAGCTGCCTTTATTAAGAGCCACCAAAGCCCTTTCCCACCTTCCTCCCTGAGGGTTTTGTTAGCTGATGCAGCTCAGAATCTATTCTAGATAAATCCCAATGAGAGACTCTGAACATGAGGCGACTGATATTCAGCTTTATTATTGGCTAGAAGATAATTTGGGCCAATCTGTTTTGATAAATAGCAGTCCTCATTTGAGTATTAGTTTTGGCCAGCAAATTAAGGGCGGAAGAAGTTTCATTACTAATTATTTCTAAAACTGCTTGCAACCTAATAATTCCAGACCCCCCCCTCAAAAAAACCCACCTGTATGGATCCTTAGGATGGGAGAGGGATGGAGGGGGGTGGGAGCAGCTGCCTAGATCCACTTTGAGGATCTTTGGATCCACCAGAAGGGATCAACTGGGGGGCTTCTTCCCGATCCTCCCCCTGGAGCTCCCCCAACCGCGGCTGCACCGAGGACTCCTCCCCGCTTCTCTTTCCCCTCTTTCCTTCCTCAGCCGCGGAGGGGAGCCCGGAGCGTCCGGGGCGGCGCCTGCCTTTCCCCCCAGCGAGAGCGGCTCTTCCTCGGGCTCCGCCGCATCCCCTGCCGGCCCCCTTCTCCAGCCTCGGCAGACGCCGCGATCAGCGACTCTTGGGCGGCCACCGCGGAGCTTCAGTTCCCCTCCGGGATGCTGGAGCAGGAGGCAGCCCCGCCCGGGCACAGCAGGGCGCTCTTCGCATGGGCAGAGGCACCCCGGACGCCGATGCCCCGCGGAGGAACAGAGGAGCCCCGGCTGGGAGGGGGAGGGGCTGAGGCTGCAATGAGGGGCGGGGCTGCAAGGCGAGGGCGGAGCCAGAGAGGAGCGCAGAAGCCCCTCCCAGCCTCTCCCCCCTCCCACTCACCGGATTTCCGCTTCCCTCCGTGTGTTCCACTTCGACCGGCGGGCATCGCAGCTGGATCCCTCGGGGGAGGCTCCTCGATCCCGCTCGGGGTGGGTGAGTCTGCTCTCCCTCCGGCCTCCAGGCCGTCTCTCCCCCCAGAAGATCTCTCCGCCAGGAGGAAAGAAGCTGAGGGTCCCGCAGGGTTTTCCTTGGGGAGATCCGGCTCTGGCGTTGCCTGCAGGGAGCGGATCCCTCACTTCCTTGCAGGGGTGCAAAGGAGGCTCCGTCCCCGAGCTGGATCTTCCCCCTCCTCGCCCGGCCAAGGCTCCCCGGGTGGATCCGGGTGGATCCGGGAAGGAGGTTTGGGGGAAGTTCCTTTCAGAAGGTCTCTCCGTGATCCGTCAGAGCAGGAGGTCTCTGAGCGTATCCAAAAAACGAAGTATGCGGAGCTTTAAACCATGTATTGATGCTTGTAATGTGGTCTTAACACAGAGTGACATCATTGCAATGGGGAGGGGAGGGTTTGGTTTTGGGGAAAGAAAAGGTTTATATTAATTAATGGAGTTCATGTTTTCTTAACGCCCAAGAGATCCTTTTTCTTTGAGCTGCATCTAAAAGGCTGACAACGAAATCCTTTGTTCTAATGCTAATCTTTACTTTGCTTCTGCTTTAAAAACATGGGTATAATTTCTAAGCTTTATATTTTCCTTGTTTTGCCCAGAAGAGGCTGTGATGTGGCAGCTCCTTCTTGGCGGTTGTTCTACAAAGCACAAATTCTAAGGACCTTTTGAGGCTGGTCTTCTGAGCAGCTCCTAGAACAAACTGATGGCCAGAAGGCTCACTTGAATAATTGTGTGTGTGTGTGTGTGTGTGTGTGTGTGTGTGTGTGTGTGTGTGTGTGTGTGTATAGATAGATAGATAGATAGATTGATTGATTGATAGATGATAGATAGATTAGATAGATAGATAGATAGATAGATAGATAGATAGATAGATAGATAGATAGATAGATAGATAGATAGATAGATAGATAGATAGATAGATAGATAGATAGATAGATAGATAGATAGATAGATAGATAGATAGATAGATAGATAGATAGATGATAGATAGATAGATAGATATAGAGAGGGAGGGCGGGAGGGAGGGAGGGAGGAAACACTTACTTGGAATCTTTGTGCCTTTCAACTTCCAAAAAGAGCAGCCCTTTTCACACATGCTCTTCCCCATCTGATCTCTCTCCTCTTCCTTTGAGTCTTCCTACTCAAAATTATGCATTGGTCCCACTTTCCTTTTTCCTTGCAGAAGACCAGTGAAGACCTGACCGTGAACTCCAGAGAGGAGAAAGGGGCCTTCTTGGATCGGGATCCACCAACATTTGGCCAGGACTCCGTTCCAGAGAATTTGGAAATTGTGGCCTGGATGGAGAAGCAGCTTCCTGCACAAAGGGCCAATCGATTAAGCAGAAATGAAACCGGTCACAGTGAGGGTCATCCCTGGCCTTGACTCAGAGGGGTCACAAGTGACCTCTTGGTTGTAACTTTAAAGGTGAGTAAACAAATCTTGATTAAATCTTGGTCTGGAGAATAAGCATGTTTATTATTTTAATCTTAATTTGACAAAAGAGTAAAGCAGTGAATTTGATTTTCGTGCTCAGTGGGGGCGTAATTTCTTTAATCGATATTTGTTTGTAAGAAGCCACTCTTGGTCAAGTTGGAGGTGGACCCTGGAAGGAAGGCCACAGAGTAGGGGAGTTGCAAAGGCTGGGTGGTTGCAGCCCTGAAGCCGAAAGAGGCTGCCTGGGGACTCAGCTTGAGGTGGGGCTGCCCCTGCCCAGCCTTCATCTTGTCCTTTCGTGGGGAAATGTTCTCTCAGACCAAATTGGGTCTTGTTTCAGGGATACATTTTTAGCTATAATATGTGGAGACTTCCTGATTGTTTCTTGTCCCATAATGCACTTGGGGATACAGTTTAGTAAGCTGAAGCGCTTATGCCTGGTCCTAAAACGGGTCTGCAACAATGTTCCCTATAAGAAAAAAAAACGGTGCGCCGCGTTCTCGTTTCATCTGCGCGGCCGCGCATGCGCACAGCCTCTCCCATTAGGAAATGCCGGCAGGAAGTTAAAAACTTCCGCGCGGCGTTCTATAATCACGTGCGCGGCCGCGCGGGCGCGCACCTTAGAGGGAACAGTGGTCTGCAACCTGAAACACTCAAAGAGCCATTTGGACCCGTTTCTCAACGAAAACAAAACACCGGGAGCCACAAAACCTGGGTGGGTGTGGCCAGCTCGACGTCACTCAGTCCCATCCAGTCACATGAACCCCCCTAGCCACACCTACCCAGGTTTTGTGAATCCCTGTTTTCTATGGGAAACAGGTATCTTTGTGTGTGTGTCTCCCTCTCTCTCTGTCTCTCCCTCCCTGTCTCCCTCTCTCTCTCTCCCCCTGACTGACTGCAGCAGGAAACGGAGGGCGCCTACTTCTGGCTTTGTTGGTGCTGGATGCGCGACCTGCTCTCCGCCCTGAGAGAGTTGCCAGGGGAAAGTGGGGCAGGGAATGGGTTCCAGGAGAGGAGGGGACCTCATCTCCCGCATTGTGAAGTGCAGAAGCTTTCACTATGCTGCGCAAGGCAGTGCAAGAGCAGCGGGCAGGCCATGGAGAGGGTATTGGCTCCTCACCCTGGCCCCACACCAAAAGGAAAGCCAGCCAAGCTTCTCCTCCTAGAAGCCCCTCTACCCTTCCCCCTACTCCCCACGCAATCCCACTTCGGGACAGAGGAGTGTGCGCTGGAAACGTGTGTTGGGGCAACGTGGGAACATGCCTTCTGACCCTCCAGCACTTGGCCTGCAACTCTCTGTGGTCCTCCAGGCCCGGCTTGCTGAGGAGGGGGGTAGCAGCACTGATGCCTCCGCTACCCCGCCCGGCTTCCTCAAAGGCGCAGCGCATTTCAAAGCTGGCAGCTCGCATCTGGAGGTCTCGCAGCGGGATAGTTGCGAGAACCGGACCAGGCCTCTCCACCATCCGACTTGCCAATGGTGGCGCTTCTGCCGGGCCGCACTAAGGCTCTGCCCATCACCACTGCCGTGACAGGTCAACAGCTATTTAATCCCTCTGCCGCAACTTGGCCACAGGGAGCCCCACAGAGGGGTGAAAGAGCCGCATTTGGCTCTAGAGCAGCAGGTTGCCGACACCCGTCCTAAAGCTTAAACTTTTTTTTCAAATTAAGTTTTTATTGTGTTTTTTCATTTAAGAAGTTTCCATACTTTATACATAACTCTGCTCATTATCTATTATTTACATGTCTATTCTTTACATATCATTACATTCAAGTTTAAGAATATTTCATACATATTTACATCTCTTTATTGAAATCCATATATTCCATATTTTTCAAATATACATTTTACTTCCTCTTATTTTACCTCTTTTTTCTCGTTTTCTATACTCAATCCATTTGTACAATTTCTTCCATATTGCATAATATTCCGAATTCATTTGTCCTTTCAGTTCAATTGCTAGTTTGTCCATTTCACCACAATCATATCTATTTTTTATTATCAAACTTTCTGAGGGTGTGTTCTTTTGTCTCCAACATTGCGCAAATGCTATTCTTGCTGCTGCTATAATATATAAAATAATGTATTTGATAGTTTTATTATAGTCCCCCTTGGTAATCCCCAATAAAAATAAGTATGGTGTATATTCTACTTGAAGGCCTGTTATTTCCTGGACCCATCTATGAATTTTTACCCAGTATTTCTTTGCTTCTGTACATGACCATCATATATGGTAAAAAGTGCCTTGTCTTTGGCCACATTTCCAACAATTTGGTTCCAAGTTTGGATAGATTTTTGCCAATCTTGCTGGTGCCATATACCATCTATAAAACATTTTATATTGAGTCTCTTTATATTTTGCCGATTTAGTTATTTTATAATTTTTTTCCATATTTCCCCCTAGTCTTCTAATTCTATGTTATGTCCAATATTTTTTGCCCATGCTACCGTAACTCCTTTTACTATATCTTCTGCTCTATCAAAATCTAGTAGATAGCTATAAATATTGGTTATTTGTTTTTCATTTGGGCCCGTTAATATTTTGTCTAATTGATGTGGAACTGTCTCGAATCCATATTCTTCTTTATCTTTTTTATATTGTGATTGGATGTGCATATATGGCCACCAATCCATCGTTATTCCCTGGTCTTCCAATTGTTGTCTATTTTTAAGATTCCCTTGGCTGTCAAATAGTTGATAGTTAACCTTTTTATTTGCATCTAAGGTATTTGGGTAGATTATTGCTTCCATTGAGGATACCCACCTAGGGATTTTCATCCAATGTTTTCTTTTAATCTCTTGCCATACTTGCATCAAGGCTTCTCTTATTTTGTGTCTCCTAAAATATGTATGCTGTTTATTTCCTTTATCCCATAGGTAGGCAGGCCATCCTTTTGATAGATCATGTCCCTCTAATGTTAGTAATCGTTTGTTTCTTAGATTGATACACTCTTTGACCCATACCAAAGTTGCTGCTTTATAGTACAGTCACCAATAAGGGAGCCCCATCCCACCTCTGCTTCTCTAATTCTGAAGGTCTATTAATTGTATTCTTGCCTTTTTCCCTGCCCAAATGAATTTTATTGTAATTTTATTTAATTCTGTAAATAATTTTTTATCTAATTTTATGGGTATGGTTCGGAAGAAGTAGAGCAATTTTGGCAAAATGTTCATTTTAATCATTGCAATATGACCTAGTATTGATAATTGTAATGTTCCCCATCTTTCCAAATCCGTTTTTATTTCTTGTATTAATTTCCCATAATTATCTTCTTTGATTGAAGAGCATCTCGCTGTTAGCCAAATACCCAAATATTTAATTTTCTTTGTACATTTTAGTCCCAATTTTCTCTCTAATTCTCCTTCCTGTTTTAGAGTCATATTTTTCACTATCATTTTGGTTTTGGATTTATTAATTTTAAGGCCTGCTATTTCTCCATATTTCTCTATTTCACTTAATAAAATTTGTCCTGTCTCATTTGGCTCTTCAATAAAAAATACTAGGTCGTCTGCAAACGCTTGAATTTTGTACTCTTCCTTCTTAATCCTAGTTCCTTTAATTTCTTTATTTGTTCTAATCTTCCTTAATAAAAATTCTAGTGTAAAAATAAATAACAGAGGTGATAAAGGGCATCCCTGACGGACTCCTTTTGTTATTTCGAATGGTCTTCTGATGTCTCCGTTTATTATTATGCTCGCTTTTTGTGTAGAGTATACAGACTCTATCATTTGTTCAAATCTCTTTCCAAATTTCATTTCTTTGATCTGTCTAATCATATATTTCCAATTTAAGTTGTCAAAAGCATTTTGCGCATCTAGAAAAACAAGTGCGACTTCCTAATATTCTAATATATTTAATACTGTTATGGATGCTGTTCATAATATTCTAATATATTTAATACTGTTCTTGTATTGTCTCCGATTTATCTCATTGGGAGAAAACCGTTTTGATCGGGGTGTATTATCTCATTTAGCATTTTCTTCATTCTTCCAGCAATGATAGTCCTGAAAATTTTATAATCCACATTTAAAAGTGATATAGGCCTGTAATTTTGAATTTGACTTTCATCCATACCTTCTTTCTTAATTACTGTAATATATGCTTCTATCCATGACGGAGGCTTCTTTGCTTCCAACAACCACCTCATTATAGAGTTCTATAAGTATTGGTTCTATTAATTCCTGTGCATTCTTATAGAACTCCCCTCGTATACCATCTGGGCTCAGGGTTTTAAAGCTTAAACTTCTATTTAAACTTAATTGAATTATTGTGGATCCTTTATTGTGGATTTTGTGACTCACTACATTTCTGAAAAGGAAATACTTGTTTCTACTTCTTTCTCCTTCCAACAGAGGGTAAAAGATTGTGAACAAGCTTTTACTTGCAAGACAACTGCGACAGATAGTAGAAATTCAGCGTAAGGCAGCAGCTGCCACAAAGCATGGAGCCTGGGAAAATCTGGAATCTCCCGTCAGACACAAGCAGCACTCCGAAAAACCACCAAAGAACCCACGAATGCTCAGACTGTGGGAAATCCTTTGCTCTCCAGTCCCTCCTCTTGACCCACAGGAAGGTCCATGTGGGAAGTGGATCCAGTCAAGGTTTGGAGGGTGAGAAATCCTTCTCTGGAAAAGAGGCCAAAGGTCTTAGAAGCCCCCCCAGGTTAAAGTCCTATAAATGTGAGGAATGTGACTTATCCTTTGGTCTAAAGTCAAACCTCCTTAAACATCAGAAAATCCACACTGGAGAGAAACCTTATCAATGTCTGGAATGTGGGAAATCTTTTCTTCAAAAAGTAAGTCTTAAAATCCACGAGAGAATCCACACAGGGGAGAAACCTTACAAGTGTTGGGAATGTGGGAAGAGCTTTTCTCAGAACGCAGGTCTTTGGCACCATGAAAAGATTCATGCAGGAGTCAAACCTTACAAGTGCTTTGAGTGTGGAAAATGTTTCACCCAGAGTTCAGGTCTGCGGAGTCATGAGGAAACACACACAGGGGAGAAAAACGAAAAGTGCCTCGAATGCGGGAAATGTTTTACCCAGAAATCAACCCTGGTGGTACATCAGAGACGTCACACCGGAGAGAGACCCTATGAATGCCCAGATTGTGGGAAACGATTTCTGTATTCTCGTGAACTTCAGAGACACCAGAAGTGGCACAAAGGGGACCTACCCCATAAATGTGGGGAGTGTGGGAAAAGTTTTATGTCGCCAGCCCAAGTTCAGATTCATCAGAGAATCCACACAGGGGAGAAGCCATTCCAATGTGGGGAGTGTGGGAAATGCTTTTCCCGAAAACAAAACCTTGGAAGCCATCAAAGGCTCCACACAGGAGAGAAGCCATACAGATGCGTAGAATGTGGAAAATACTTTAGAAACAAGCAAGACCTCTGGCATCATCGTAAAATCCACACAGGGGAGAAACCATATCAATGCATTGATTGTGGAAGATATTATAGTACCACATCAGCCCTTAAAAGTCATGTGAAAATTCACACGGGGGAAAAAAACTACAAATGTTTAGACTGTGGGAGAACATTTGCTCATTCAGGTTCCTTTAGAAATCACAGCCGAATCCATACAGGAGAGAAACTTCACAAATGCTCAGAGTGTGATAAATGTTTTTCACGGAAAGATTATCTTGTGACGCATCAGCGAATCCACACTGGAGAAAAACCATATAAATGTCTGGAGTGTGGAAAATGTTTTGCCCAACCTTCAGCACTTCGCACGCACACCAGAAGTCACGCAGGAGAATGGCCTCACAAGTGTGCAGAGTGTGAGAAACCTTTTCATAGTAAATCAAAGCTAAAAAAGCACCAGAAAGTCCATAGCAGAGATAAATCTCTTCAGCTGTAAACAATGTTGGGAGCCTTTTTTAAAAAAACACATCTTAATGTTTACCAGGAACTTTACACAGTGACAGAAGGGAAATCCTACAATTATTTGGTGTGAATAAATGTTTTTCCTACTGAAGCAAAGGAACCTCAGAGAGTACACAATGAGGCCAAAGGGTGTAAATGTTGGGAGTGTGAGAATATTTTGCTTGCAAAGTCACATTATAAACTTACCGGAGTGATTACACAAAAGTTATGAGTATGTGGGGAGTAGATACAATGTTTTGCAGCAAGTAGAGGAAGTCCTTGACCTATGACGACAACTTGGAATGGATTTCTGGTCATAAGTTCCTTCAGTTGTAAGTCAAGGAACCAGGTATTTCCCTTAATTTTTACTAGACTGTGTTGATCAATGAGAACTGAAACCTTAGAGAGGAGAAAATGGGGCGAAGGGTGGAATGAATCTGGTGGTTTATTTAGTGATAAAGTTTTGATGTTGAATCTTCTGGCTGAGGATGAAGAGGAAAAGTTTCTTTTTCCTATTATATTTTTGGAAGGAATTTTTCTCAATTTTCTCATTATCTTTTTCATATATTCATACAGAAATATTTGTACTATCTTTCTGTGCATATAATCCTTAATAAAAGTATCGTTCAAAATATTCAAGAGGGCCTTTTTCAGGAGATGGACTGGGTGGCTCAAAACAGACAAGATGGCAGTTCAGATTGTGCCATACTGTGCAGCCAAAGTGGGTTGAGGAAGTGGCTCTCGGACCTCCACTGGATCAGGAAGTGGGCTGCGGGGAGGAGTAAGGCCCTCAGGGAGTCCAGGGCCCATGGTTCCCAGCAGCTGCTAGAGGGTGGACCCATGCTTCTCAGAGGAGAGGCGGGAAACCTGTCAGAACAGGCTACCGACGCCCCCTAGAGGAGAGATGGGGAACTATCGGTTCCAGCAGGATCCACTCTTGGTGAGGTGAGGGAGGGGAGAGGAAAATGAGGGGAAGGGGAGGCGCTTCCTGATGGACCACCTCCATCTTTCCAGGGTGGAAAAAGGCAGGCAGGCACTCAACTGGTCCAGCAGTCATCATAACGCTCTGGAGGGAACCTTGGATCTCAGTGTGGTCTCTTTGCCTCCCCCAAAAACGACAGGAAATGCGAGAGGAGGGAAGAGACTCCCAGGAACTCTCTGGGGTGCAAGGAAAGTAATATCCATGCTTCTCTAGCCCTCTTCCTTTTGTGGGAGATCTGGGGAGGGGGTCACAATAAGGATACCTACACCCATACTCCTGGGCTCTCCTAGCCCTTCGACCCCCACCTTCCCTGGATACCCCAAACTTTTCTTCTCCCCCAATCTTCATATCCCCACTAGCTTTCTTTGAATGGTTTTCAAGGCCTTTTTCCTGTCCCCCTCCCAAATAGACCCCCTGTTTTCAGTCTTTGTGTGTGTGTGTGTGTGGCAGCTTCAGGGGGCTGCTTCATGCCAGGACTGGAGGGCAGTGTGGGCTTCCTTTTGTGCCCCCCTCCCCATGATTCTCCACTTGACTCTCCCTTTCTCTGTGTGCCTGGAGGGGTGGACTAGATGCCCTCTTAAAGTCCTTTGATGCCTCCTTGAGTCCAGTCTGTGTCTGCTGAGATTTCGAAAGGGGAAAGTGGAGGCAGGGATCTCTATGGAGAGCCTCCATCCTCCAGGTCATGCTTTTCCCTAAGGTGCTTTTCCAAAAGGCATCTGGACTTTCTTGTTTTTTTCCTCTTGAAAACGTTTCCCTTCTCATCCCAGAAGCTTCCCCAGTTCTGACTGAGCGGTGGAGGATGGAAGGATGGATCAGGGTGCAAAGGGGTGTGGAGCCTCCCTGAGGCTGCTGAAGGGACCCTGTTGTAGACAGGAGGTTGGGGGAAGGGTCCTTGCCACCCCCCTCTGTTGTGGGAGGGCTGCTCATTTTGGCCAAGATGGCCGCTTTGGCCCCTCTTTCCATCCAGGGCTCCTCTCTGTCCAGAAGGTGGAGGTGGCTGTCCTCGAAAGAGCCAGCCATGTCATTTTAGATGCAGATGGAGGTCTCCTCCTGATGGGTTTCTCCTCCCATTCCCCCCTCCCAGTCAGTCAGAACTGAAGAAGCTTCTTAGATGAGAAGGGAAATGTTTTCAAGGGAAACAAATACCCAAGAAAGTCCAGTTTGCCTTCAGGGTAGAAAAAAAATGCACCTCTGGGAAGTGAAGCCAGAGTTTTGGGGCTCCTTCCGACTCAGTCTGGGGGGGGGAGGAAGCCCCCAGCAATGGCCGGTCAGGAGCCTTTTTTGGAAGTTAGCCTGGGGGGGCGAGAGTGGCTGAAAGGCTGGGATCCCCGTAAACCCCTCCCTGCACCCCCGTTTTTGCCTGCATTTGTTGCCCTGGTTAAATTCACAAGTTCCCGTCCGAGCAGCAGCTCCTGGAGAGATGAAACGTTCTTCCCCCCCCAAGAGCCCAGAGCGAAGGAGCCCCCAGGAGACTCCCCCCCCCAGACCCCATACAGGAGGGACGCCCCTTCAGCACCAAGGACGCTGTGCTGGGCCTGTGGGAGAGACCCTCCCTCCAGAAGTTGCTTCCTGGTGCAGCAGCCCCAGGATCGCACTTGAATGGGAGGCGAATGTTCTCCCCTTGGGGAGCCAGCTTGCCCTGGGTTCAAATCCTGATGCTGCCACCCTTTCAGCATGGGAGCCTGCTGTGGCCTGGCTGAGGTCCTGCTTTGATCAAGGGTCCTGCAGAGCCAGTTCAGCTGATTGGGAGGTAGGGATTGACTGCAGGGGGGAATCTGGGTGTCCTGAGAAGGGGACACCTCCCCGCCCCCCGCCCCCGATTCTCCCTAAATTTCAGAATTGGGAGTGCCCAAAATGAAGGCAATAGTCAGTCCAGTAAAGAGAGAAGAGGGCAATGAGGTAACAGGCAGCAGACACAAATCAGAGCTGCTGAACTCATTCTTTGCCTCAGTGCAATAAATATTTTTCTGAAAAAAGTACTCTTGCGGATACATCAGTGAATCCCGAGATCCGCACTACCTCCACCATGCTGGCCTTCCGGAAAGCTACCAACACCTGGCTGTTCCGACAAGCCTGGGACCATTGACCTCCGATGTCAACAGTCAATATGTTTTAATCTACGCTTTTTAAATTTTAATCTTTTTATATTGATGTTTTATTGATGTTTCTACATGTTGTGAGCCGCCCAGAGTCCTTCGGGAGTTGGGCGGCATAGAAATATAATAAAATAAATAAATAAAATAAATAAATACACAGTGGAGAAAAACCATATAAGCGTTCAGATTGTGAGAAATGTTCCACCCACCGTTCAGCATTTCGCAGGCAGACCCGAAATCACACAGGCAAGTGTCTTTCCAAGTGTGCAGAGCGCACAGACTCCTATTGGCTACTTCAGGGGGGCTTCTGGAATCTTCTCTCACCCTATGAGCCCCTTGATCTGGACACCTGGTTCCCCAGAGGCGCCTGGTACCCAGATGCTCCTCCAGTCTGATGGAGGCTCTTTCTCTTTATGGATTTAAGGCTCTTTGGGAAGAAGGTCCAGTCCTGGGATACACGGAAGGTCAACAGTGAGCCTCCTCAGAAGTAGATCCCACTGTAGCACAAGGGATGAGGTGCCCATAATTGAAGGGGGAACAGAATTCCCCTCGAAGCTGCTCTTCCTCTGGGTCAGGATCCCCCCCCCTCTTCTCCAGCTCCAGAAACGCCAGGAGCCTTAAAATCAGTCAGGGAGAATAGCTCAGGGTGGAAATGGGGGTCCTTGGTGGTCTCTGAGCTTCGGGGTTTCCCCAGAGACGTCTCATTACCCAAACTAGGTAACATCATCAGGGCAGCAACCAACCACCAACCTCAGGGAGCCCCAAGGACCCTCCAACTCTTACGGGGCCTTTTTGCTCAACTCTTTCAGGGCATCTGCAGAGCTTCAGCTTCCAGCATCCACACAGATACACACACACAGAAAGACACAATCAGAAAGACACACAAAGGGTTTCGGAGCACGTGGTCCTGGGAAGGCAGATTGGGGATCCAAAAGCGGAGAGAGAAGGAGAAGAGGCGGGGCTTCAAGGTGGGGGCGGAGGCCGAAAGGAAGCCGGAAGCCCCCCCCCCGCTTCCCAGTGGCTGGAATTCCGCTTTCCTTCGCCCGGCGAGGATCGATGCTGGATCCCTCGGGAGAGGCTTCTCGATCCCACTCGGGGCAGGTAAGGCTGCGCTCCCTCCGGCCTCCAGGCCACCCCTCCGGCCAGCAGATCTTCTCCCCGCCAGGAGGAAAGGAGCTGCGGATCCCGCTCTTCGGCTTGCCGGGTTTTCCTCGGGGAGATCCGGCTCTGGCGTTGCCTGCAGGGAGCGGATCCCTCCCTTCCCCCCATGGGGGCTGCAGAGCCAGTTCCGTCAGAGCAGGAGGTCTCTGAGCATGTGCATATGAAAAAAAAATGTAAATTGTGCTTTCAAATATTTACTGAGATTTCTAATGTGTTATTAACACACACTGACCTCTTTGCAACGGAGAGGAGAGGTTTTGGGGGAAAGGAAAGAAGTTTAAATTAGTCGAATTGAGATCGTTTTTTCTTAACCAACAAAAATGATCCTCTTTGAGCTCTGTCTGAAAGACGAGAAATGAAATCCTTTGTTTTAATGCTAATCTTTTACTTTGCTTCTGCTTTAAAAAGATGGGTAGAATTTCTAAGCTTTATATTTTCCTTGTTTTGCCCAGAAGAGGCTGTGATGTGGGAGCTCCTCCTTGGTGGGTGTTTTCCAAAGCACAAAGGAAGTTTTGAGGGGGGTCTTGTGAGGAGCTGCTGGAACAAGCTGATGGCCAGAAGGCTCACTTGAATAATTGTAAATAAATTTATGAAAAGCCTAACTGGAATCTTTGTGGCCTTGCAGACTCCAAAAAGAGCAGGAAAGAGCAGCCCTTTTCACACACGCTCTGCCCCATCTGATCTCTCTCATCTTCCACTGAGTTTTCCTTCACACAACTATGCTTTGGTCCCTGTTGGACTTCATCATGCTGGTTTCTTCCATTTTGTCTTATGAAGATATTTTTGAATTACGATTCAATCTTACTTGTTTTGTATCCTCATCCAATAATCCTATTTTCTCCTCCCTCTTTCAGATCATTGACAGATCATGTTCAATATCACTCTCTGCATCTGAGCTTTTTTCATTTCTCTTTGCAGGAGACCAGTGAGGATGTGGCCGTGAACGTCACAGAGGAGAAAGAGACGTTCCTGGATTGGGATCCACCAACCTTTGGCCAGGACTCCGTTCCAGACAATTTGGAAATTGTGGCCTGGATTGAGAAGCAGCTTCCTGCACAAAGAGCCAATCGATTGATTAAGGAGAAACCAATTCGGTTAGCAGGGAGGGTCATACAACCTCTTCATTGTAAAGGTGAGTAAACAAATCTTGGTTTGCAGAACAAGCATCCATTTTTTAAAATCTTTATTTGAGCAATGCAGAAAAACTGGGTTTTGCTCCCAAGGTGCTGGGTGAGGGCATAATGTAGTTCCATTGAGGACTATACGTTGAATGTGGTTGGGCATCCAGTTACGAATCCATCAGGTGGTGATGCTATCCCACATTTTTTGTTATCTTGCCAAGAACTAGGTTGTGGTCTACTTTGTCACATGCCTTACTGAAGTCCAAGTATGCTATGTCCACAGAATTTTAGCCGCTTTGTCAAAGAATTCAGTAAGGTTTTAGCTGTAGTCTGTTTTTGAGAAACCCATGTTGGCTTGTAATGAAAGCTTTGTTTTTTTCTAGGCTTTGGCAGATCCATTGCTTGATGATCTTTTCCAGGATCTTCCTAGGGTCTGATGCCAGGCTATCTTTACTTCCTGGACCTAATCACCCCCCCTTTTTTATACTTTATTTGATATACAAAAAGTGTCATGAGGATGCCCGGATCGAAAAGTCATGGTGGGATGCAGCTCATATGTGCAAAAGTAAGAAGAAGCAGGAAAAAGGGACAAGAATCAGAAATGGGTTGTTTATATGAGCCTGAACTATTTTTCCTTCTCTTTTGCTTATGCGATGCCTTAGTTTAGTTTAGTTTAGTTTAGTTTAGTTTGTCATTGCACCTCGTACAACGAAATTAAATTCCATCTTTAGTGTACTTTATAAGTATAAAAAAATAAATCAAAAACACACATCCTTCACATTCTATGCAATTGAAAACCCCTGATATTGCATTAATATTGCACTATACAGTAGAATTCAATCTAGTTACTGTTCTGGGATAGAAGCTGTTTTTCAGCCTCTTTGTCCTTGTTTTTATTATCCTGTATCGTCTGCCAGATGGTTTGTTGTTAGTTGCGAAGTTGTGTCCGACCCATCGCGACCCCATGGACAACATTCCTCCAGGCCTTCCTGTTCTCTGCCATCCTCTGGAGTCCATTTAAGCTCATGCCTACTGCTTCACTGTCTCCATCCAGCCACCTCATTCTCTGTCGTCCCCTTCTTCTTTTGCCCTCAATCTTTCCTAGCATTAGGCTCTTCTCCAGTGTCCTTTCTTCTCATTAGGTGGCCAAAGTATTTGAGTTTCATCTTCAGGATCTGGCCTTCTAAAGAGCAGACAGAGTTGATCTCCTCTAGGACTGACCGGTTTGATCGCCTTGCAGTCCAAGGGACTCGCAGGAGTCTTCTCCAGCACCATAGTTCAAAGGCCTCAATTCTTTGGCGCTCAGATGGTAATAGTTAAAAAAAAAGGGTGCCCAGAATGAGATGGATCTTTAAGAATGTTTTGAACTTTCTTAAGGTAGCGGGAGCTATAAAGCTCTTCCAAAGAGGGGAGAGGGCAACCAATGAACCTCTCTGGACAACGATGTTGACCATCTGCCGTGCTGTCCTATCTGCCACTGTGCAATTGGCAAACCATACACAGGTGCAGTAAGTTAAAATACTCTCTATAGTACAGCGGTAGAAGGTCACTTAGTTTTGGGTAATTCCTATAGTTTGTCCTGGACTTATGACGACAATTGGACTCTTGGTCATTGAGCAAAGTGGTCATTAAGTAAGATGTCACGTGAGAGCTTGGCTCAATGACTGCAACCACTGTACTCCTGATTGTGGTTGTTAAGCAATTTCACGTGTCGTTAAACAAAGTCCCAGGTAAGGAATGTGGGGTTGTCTGAAGTGAGCAGGAGAGGCCTTGTGATTCCCAGGCACAGGCCGCATTCCACTTAAGGGCTCCTGGAGAACCTAAGAGATGCTTTGGGACACGTTGCTTGGAAACTGTACGGAACATGCAGCGTGGAAAATGGAGCTAGGTTGCAAAGGCCTCTGATGTGGGGATTAAGGCCGCATTTCTCAGTGGTAACGGTGACACTGGGGTGAAGGCCAGGCCTGGGGACAGTGGCAGATGGCTGAGAGTGCTGAAGGCCTCCACTCAAGGCCCAGGCCCAGCCCAGCATTGCTGTCAGTCAGGGCTGCTTTGCATGGCCGGCCTCAGGCTTCCAGGGGTGGCAGTAGCTTTGCATCCCACTTTAGTGGGTGGCTCCCCAATTTATGGATAGCCTCTGACGACATCTCTCTTGCAGATGTACTGTAGGGGCTCCATCACTTTACCTCAGGTGTACTGAGCACCCTACCCTAGGCAGGGGGTCAGACTGGAAGACCCTCAAGGTCCCTGCCAAGGCTAAAATTTTATGATTCTCTGTGTATCTCAAAAGGAAATATAATTGTTCACTTCTTTCTCCTTCTAACAGAGGATAAAAGATTGTAACCAAAGATTTACCTGCAAGCCAACTATCAACAGATAATAGAAAATCAACATAAGGCAGCAACCGCCAGAAAGCATGGAGCCTGGAAAACTCTTCGATCCTCCGTCAGACACAAGCAGCCCTCCGAAAAACCACGGAAGAACCCATGAATGCTCAGAGTGTGGGAAATCCTTTGCTCGCAGGTCCCTCCTTTTGACCCACAGGAAGGTCCATGTGGGAAGTGGATCCAGTCAAGGTTTGGAGAGAGAGAAATCCAACTCTGGAAAAGAAACAAAAGGTCTCAGAAGCTCCTCCAAACTAAAACCCTATAAATGTGAGGAATGTGACTTACGCTTTGGTCAAAAGTCACGCCTTCTAACACATCAGAAAATCCACACTGGAGAGAAACCTTATCAGTGTGTGGAATGTGGGAAATTTTTCCGTGAAAAAAACACTCTCAGAAACCACGTGAGAATTCACACAGGGGAGAAACCTTACAAGTGTTGGGAATGTGGGAAGAGCTTTTCTCAGAATGCAGGTCTTTGGCGCCATGAGAAGATCCATGCAGGAACAAAGTCTTACAAATGCTTTGAGTGTGGAAAATGTTTCACCCGGAGTTCAGGTCTTTGGAGTCATTGGAAAACACACACAGGGGAGAAAAATGAAAAGTGCCTCGAATGCGGGAAATGTTTTTCCCAGAAATCAAACCTGGTGAAACATCAGAGACGTCACACCGGAGAAAGGCCCTGGGAATGCCCAGAATGTGGGAAACGATTTATGCATTCTTATGAACTCCGGAGTCACCAGAAGTGGCACAAAGGGGACTTACCCCATAAATGTGGGGAGTGTGGGAAAAGTTTTATGTCGCCAGCCCATGTTCAGATTCATCAGAGAATCCACACGTGGGAGAAGCCATTCAAATGTGGGGAGTGTGGGATGTGCTTTTCCCGAAAACAAAGCCTTGGAAGCCATCAGAGAGTCCACACAGGAGAGAATCCATACAGATGCGTAGAATGTGATAAATACTTCGGAGACAAAACAGGCCTTTGGAACCATCGTAAAACCCACACAGGGGAGAAACCATATCAATGCAATGAATGTGGAAGATTTTATCGTACCACATCAGCCCTTAGAAGTCATGTGAAAATTCACACAGGGGAAAAAAACTACAAATGTTTAGATTGTGGGAGAGCGTTTGCTCAGTCATCTAACCTTAGAGATCACAGCCGAATCCATACAGGAGAGAAACCTTACAAATGCTCAGAGTGCAATAAATGTTTTTCACGAAAACATCATCTTTTGAAGCATCAGCGAATCCACACTGGAGAAAAACCGTATACGTATGTGGGGAGTAGATATAATGTTTTATAGAGTACAGGAAGTCCTTGACCTATGACCACAACTTGGAATGGATTTCCGGTCATAAGTTCCTTCAGTTGTAAGTCAAGAAACCAGGTATTTCTCTTAATTTTTACTAGACTGTGTTGATCAATGAGCAGAACTGAAAATTTAGAGAGGAGAAAATGGGGCGAAGGGTGGAATGAATCTGGTGGTTTATTTAGTGCTAAAGTTTTGTTGTTGAATCTTCTGGCTGAGGATGAAGAGGGAACATTTACTTTTTCCTAGTATATTTTTGGAAGGAATTTTTCTCCTTTTTTCATTGTCTTTTTCATATATTCACAATATTTGTACTAACTTACTTTCTGTGCATATAATCCTTAATAAAAGTATTGATATAATCCTTAATAAAAGAGCTGAAGTGGTGCAGTGGTTAAATGCTGCGACTGCAGGCTGACTGCTAGTTCAGCAGTTCAGATGTTCAAATCTCACTAGGCTCAAGGTTGACTCAGCCTTCCATCCTTCTGAGGTCGGCAAAATGAGGACCCAGATTGTTGGGGGCAATATGCTGAACTCTGTAAACCGCTTAGAGAGGGCTGTAAAGCACTATGAAGCGGTATATAAGTAAAGTGCTATTGCTATTGTTTAAAATAATCAAAAGGGACTTTTTCAGGAGATGGACTGGGTGGCTCAAAACAGACAAGATGGCAGTTCAGATTGTGCCATACTGTGCAGCCAAAGTGGGTTGAGGAAGTGGCTGTCGAACCTCCACTGGATCAGGAAGTGGGCTGCGGGGAGGAGGAGGAGGAGGAGGAGGAGGAAGGCCCTCAGGGAGTCCAGGGCCCATGGTTCCCAGCAGCTGCTAGAGGGTGGACCCATGCTTCTCAGAGGAGAGGCGGGAAACCTGTCAGAACAGGCTACCGACGCCCCCTAGAGGAGAGATGGGGAACTATCGGTTCCAGCAGGATCCACCCTTGGTGAGGTGAGGGAGGGGAGAGGAAAATGAGGGGAAGGGGAGGCGCTTCCTGATGGACCACCTCCATCTTCCCAGGGTGGAAAAAGGCAGGCAGGCACTCAACTGGTCCAGCAGTCATAACGCTCTGGAGGAAACCTTGGATCTCAGTGTGGTCTCTTTGCCTCCCCCAAAAACGACAGGAAATGCGAGAGAAGAGAAGAGATCCCCAGGAACTCTCTGGGGTGCAAGGAAAGTAATATCCATGCTTCTCTATCCCTCTTCCTTTAGGGGGGGATCTGGGGAGGGGGGTCACAATAAGGATACCTACACCCATACTCCTGGGCTCTCCTAGCCCTTCGACCCCCACCTACCTGGATACCCCAAACTTTTCTTCTCTCCCCCAATCTTCATATCCCCACTAGCTTTCTTTGAATGGTTTTCAAGGCCTCTTTCCTGTCCCCCTCCCAAATAGACCCCCTGTTTTCAGTCTTTGGGTGTGTGTGTGTGTGTTGCAGCTTCAGGGGGCTTCTTCATGCCAGGACCGGAGGGCAGTGTGGGCTTCCTTTTGTGCCCCGCTCCCCATGATTCTCAACTTGAATCTCCCTTTCTCTGTGTGCCTGGAGGGGTGGACTAGATGCCCCTTTAAGGTTATTTAAGGCCCCCTTGGCTAGCTCTGCCGAGGTTTCGAAAGGGGAAAGTGGAGGCCGGGGTCTCTATGGAGAGCCTCCATCCGTACTTCCATTGGGCAGTACAGGCCGAGATGACTGGGGCAGGTCTTAGTCCGGTTATATGGGATAGGTTTGAACCGGTGACTCCTGAGGATGTAGACAAGGCCATAGGAGCTATGAGCTCCGCCACTTGTTTATTGGACCCGTGCCCTTCCTGGTTGGTTTCGGCCACCAGGGAGATTTCACGCGGCTGTCTCCAGTCGTTGGTCAACGCTTCTTTGAGAGAGGGATCCGTCCTGCAGCCCTTAAAAGCTGCGGTGGTGAGACCCCTCCTCAAGAAGCCTTCCCTGGACCCGGCGGATTTAAAGAACTTCCGTCCAGTCTCCAACCTTCCCTTCGCGGGGAAGGTTGTTGAGAAAGTGGTGGCGCTCCAGCTCCTACGACTGTTGGATGACACTGATTTTCTGGATCCCTTTCAATCTGGTTTCAGGCGTGGCTACAGTACAGAAACGGCTTTGGTCACCCTGATGGATGATCTCTGGCGAGCCCGGGATAGGGGTCATTCCTCTATCCTGGTGCTAGTTGACCTCTCAGCGGCCTTCGATACCATTGACCATGGTATCCTTCTGCGTCGTCTCGGAGAGGTGGGGGTGGGCGGCACTGTTTTGCAGTGGTTCTCCTCCTTCCTCTCTGACAGGACGCAGTCGGTGTTGACAGGGGGGCAGAGGTCGAGCCCTAGGCCCCTACTATGTGGGGTGCCGCAGGGCTCGGTCCTCTCTCCCATCCTGTTTAATATCTACATGAAACCACTGGGTGAGATCATCCGACGACACGGGGTGAGGTATCAGCAATATGCTGATGATACCCAGTTGTACATCTCCACCCCGTCTCAATTCGGGGAAGCCGTAGACGTAATGGGCCGCTGCCTGGATGATGTTAGGGTCTGGATGGGGAAGAACCGGCTAAAACTTAACCCTGACAAGACTGAGTGGCTATGGATACTGCCTCCTAAGGACGTGACCAACTGTCCCTCCTTGGTTCTTGGGGGGGAGAAATTAACTCCCTCAGAACGGGTCCGCAATTTGGGTGTCCTCCTAGACCCACAGCTAAAATTGGAACAACATCTTTCAGCTGTGGCTAGGGGGACCTTTGCACAAGTACGTCTTGTGCACCAATTGCGACCCTACCTGGAGAGGGAGGCTCTACTCACAGTCACTCATGCCCTTATCACCTCACGGCTGGATTACTGCAATGCGCTCTACATGGGGCTACCCTTGAAGAGTGTCCGGCAACTGCAATTGGTGCAAAATGCAGCTGCGCGAACTGTGGTAGGTGTACCCAGATGCACCCACGTAACACCGATCCTCCGCCAGCTGCATTGGCTCCCCATTAGTCTCCGGATCCAATTTAAGGTGTTGGTCGTTACTCAGGGCCAGGTTACCTTCGGGACCGCATCCTGCCGCATACCTCCCTACGACCGGTCAGGGCCCACAGAGTCGGCCTCTTCCAGGTCCCGTCGACCAAACAATGTCGGTTGGCGGGGCCGAGGGGGAGGGCCTTCTCTGTGGGAGCTCTCTCCCTGTGGAACCAGTTTCCCCCGGAGATCAGGACCATCCCCACCCTACTGGCCTTCCGGAAAGCAATAAAAACTTGGCTCTTCCGGCAGGCGGGGTGAAAGTGAGACCAACTAGATTAAATATGGGTCTCCCCCCATGATGGTAATGAGATACTCTTTTAACTTTTGTATTTTTTGTATTTTTTAATTATTGTATTTGATATTTGTTATATTTTTTTAATTATTGTATTTTATATTGTAATGGAATCTAACATGTTGTGAGACGCCCAGAGTCCCCAGGGAGTTGGGCGGCATAGAAATCCATTAAATTAAATTAAATTAAATTAAATCCTCCAGGTCATGCTTGTCCCTAAGATGCTTTTCCAAAAGACATCTGGACTTTCTTGGTTTTTTCACCATCAAAACGTTTCCCTTCTCATCCCAGAAGCTTCCCCAGTTCTGACTGAGTGGTGGAGGATGGAAGGATGGAGATTCCTCGCAGTCATTTGGTGCTGAATCAGGGTGCAAAGGGGTGTGGCGCCTCCCTGAGGCTGCTGAGGGGACCCTGTTGTAGACAGGAGGTTGGGGGGAGGGTCCTTTCCACCCCCCTCTGTTGTGGGAGGGCTGCTCATTTTGGCCAAGATGGCCGCTTTGGCCCCTCTTTCCATCCAGGGCTCCTCTCTGTCCAGAAGGTGGAGGTGGCTGTCCTCGAAAGAGCCAGCCATGTCATTTTAGATGCAGATGGACGTCTCCTCCTGATGGGTTTCTCCTCCCATTCCCCCCTCCCAGTCAGTCAGAACTGAAGAAGCTTCTTAGATGAGAAGGGAAATGTTTTCAAGGGGAGAAAAATACCCAAGAAAGTCCAGTTTGCCTTTGTGGGAGAAAAAAAAAGCACTTCTGGGAAGTGAAGCCAGAGCTTTGGGCCTCCTTCCCACTCAGTCTGGGGGGGAGGAATCCCCCAGCAGTGGCCGATCCAGAGCCTTTTTTTGAAGTTAGCCAAGGGGGGGGGCAGAAAGTGGCTGAAAGGCTGGGGTCCCCGGAAGCCCCTCCCTGCAGCCCCATTTTTGCCTACATTTGCTGCCCTGGTTAAATTCACAAATTCCCGTCTGAGCAGCAGCTCCTGGAGAGATGAAACGTTCTTCCCCCCAAGAGCCCAGAGCGAAGGAGCCCCCAGGAGACTCCCCCCCCCAGACCCCACACAGGTGAGACGTCCCTTCAGCACCCATGATGCTGCGCTGGGCCTGTGGGAGAGACCCTCCCTCCAGAAGTTGCTTCCTGGTGCAGCAGTCCCGGGACCTCAGTTGAGGAATGGGAGGCGAAAGTTCCTCTTGGGGAGCCAGCTGGTCCTGGGTTCAAATCCTGATGCTGCCACTTTTTCAGCATGGGAGCCTGCTGTGGCCTGGCTGAAGTCCTGCTTTGAGCAAGGGTCCTGCAGAGCCAGTTCGGATGATCAGGAGGGGGGGCTTCATTGCAGGGGGGGTCTGGGTGTCCTGACAAGGGGACCCCCAGATTCCATTGTTATACCCAACTTTTCATCTCCCCCCACTGCATCTTATCCCACCTCAGCTGCCTTTCCACCACCCCCGCCCCACCTCAGCCACAACTAGGGAAGTGGGGGGGGCTCCCTCTTGGTCCATCAGGGGGAAATTGAGTGAGAGAAGGGGAGGAGACCACAAGGAGATTGAAGCTCCTGCAGGATCCCACCTCTCTTGCCCTCCACCCCTTTTCCCACTACTGGTACCCCAGCCACTTTCTCCCTGCTCCTTCCCCCAGATGAGCCCCCTCCTTATCAGGGGTCTCCTTTCCCATTTTGCTTCCAGGGATCCTTCACCAGCAGCATCAGGGGGATCCCAGCTGAGCCCATTGATGCTGCCCCACAAAGAGAAAAGAGAAAGATGTGGATGCTCCCAGCCCCAGAGGCAGCATCTGTGGGTCTGGATTGGGGGGGGGAGCGTTCTCCTGGAACTTCAGAACTGGGAATACCCAAAATGAAGGCAACAGTCGGTCCACTAAAGAGAGAAGACAGCAAAGAAGTAACAGGCAGCAGAGAGAAAGCAGAGCTGCTTAAATTATTCTTTGGCTGAATGCAATAAACGTTTTTCTGAAAAAAGTATTCTTGCGGATACATCAGCGAATCCACAGTGGAGAAAAACCATATAAATGTTCAGATTGTGAGAAATGTTTCACCCACCCTTCAGAATTTCGCAGGCACACCCGAAATCACCCGGGGAAGTGCCTTTACAAGTGTGCAGAGTGAGAGAAAGCTTTTCATTGTAAATCAAAGCTAAAAATCCATCAGAAAGTCCATAGAAGAGAGAAATCTCTTCCTTCGTGAACAATGCGGGAAACATTTTTTCCAAAAGTCACAATGTTCACCAGGAACTTCACATAATGACAGCAAAAGTGCATACATTTGGCTCAACAAGAAGCAGCACTAGTAACTTAGCAGACTGAAAAAGAAAAGAAAAAAGTTACAAGTGTTGGGGAATGGAGGATATTTATTGCAGAGCACACTTACAATCACAATTAGCAACAGATTCCCGGTCACAGGTTTATACAGTTGTACGTTTTGTCACTCATATGACCGAATCAGATTTCATAGCATGTTTTGTGGTTAGTAAGCAAAAAGGAATCCTAAGTATAAAGCAAATCTGATCACAAAAGTGCTCATAATGTGGTCACATAACATGGAAAGCGGGCGGGAGAAAAACATTTTACAATGACCAGAATTGTTTTATGGGGCATCAATGCTTGCCTTAAGTTGAGAACTACTTGTAATGAAATCTTGATAAACCTTGGAGCATTTGCAAAAGGGAGTCACCAAAGACAAATTCCTTCTGTGTCCAATCACACTTGGCCAATAAAGAGTTCTATTCTATTCTATTCTATTCTATTCTATTCTATTCTATTCTATTCTATTCTATTCTATTCTATTCTATTCTATTCTATTCTATTCTATTCTATTCTATTCTTATCCTTATCCTTATCCTTATCCTTATTCTTATCCTTATTCCATTCCATTCCATTCTATTCCATTCCATTCTATTTTGTATAAATATTTGGAATATTGCAAAATACTGACTTCACTGAGACCTCTGGAGACCCCAAAGGAAACACAAGAAAAAGAAATTGTGCGTTTGGTGTGTGTGAAATATTTTCCTGGACTGTCTACCTGGGTCTGCAGGTAAAAATGCCCTCCAGAAACCCTCCAGGTGGTCGGACGGCTGTACACTCTTTCCAGGTGAGAAACCCCATCAGAGCTTGGTGTGTGGAAAATCTGTTGCTTGAAAGGAGACAATTGTTGTCCTGCATTTGTGAGTCCCCTCAGAGAGGAGCCCTCGAAGTCCTTGTAGCATAGAAAAGGTTTTATCCTGGAATCCTTTCAAAAACATAGAAAATCAGGACATAATTGTGGTAAAGAGAGAAAAAAGGTCCCTGGCATGTTGTTATTAAATAAAGCTTGTCATCTTTTTAATTTGACCTGTCAGAAATTGTGTAGCGTCTCCTGCTTGGGTGGGTGGGGTGGACTAGACGACCTACAAGGTCCCTTCCAATTCTCTTAACCTATTAATTTAGATTGTATTTAAATTCCTTTATGGATATTCTTGTTATTATCTTACTGTAATATTTCATCATTATTCATATACCATGTTACATTAAATATTCTTCTTGCTTATTTCTGCCAATCTGGAGCCAATTACTGAATTTTCCATAGAGAGATCACTTCAAATAGATTTGTGGGATTCATTGCCTTCACTAAATGAGACCCACCTTAACTCATCCCTTTCCTCTAATCCTGGTTAATTCTCTCCTTCTCCTCCGTCCTCCATGAAATGGCATCTCCTTCCCATCCCTACCCAAGATAATGTTTTCCTAGCTGTTTTACTTGGGAAGTGGTCTCTTCCCTCTTGTTCCCATAGAAATGTCCTTTGTGACATAGTTGCTGATGTGCTCAGGAGCTGGGATCTGCCGGACTCCTATTGGCTACTTCAGGGGGGCTTCTGGCATCTTCCCTCCCCCTATGAGCCCCTTGATCCGGACACCTGGTTCCCCAGAGGCGCCTGGTACCCGGATGCTCCTCCAGTCTGATGGAGGCTCTTTCTCTTTATGGATTTAAGGCTCTTTGGGAAGAAGATCCAGTCCTGGGATACACGGAAGGTCAACTGAAAATAGGAAAAAGGGGCCGTTCTGCCATTTCATGCTGCTAATTCACACACACACAGACACACAGACACACCACAGAATCGTCCATTTGCAAGCATTCAGCTCCTGCCAACAAAGGGGGTTTCTATATTCGTGGCCCCTCCTGTGGGGGTCTCTGCCATCTTCCCTTCTCAGCTCAAGTGGGAGGAGGCTGAGTTTGGGTCAGTCCCCCCTTTCAGCCAAGAGCTCATCAGGCACAGCTGGAGGGCAGACGCAGCCATGGAGCTTCACCATAGGCAGCCATGAACCTGCAACCGTTCCAAGTTACAACAGAGCCCGCCCACAAAAGGTACTTTATAACTGCGATCCATAATGGGCAGACGACCTATAAATTGAGGATCACCTGTACGTTTTTATTTTTATTTATTACCAAATTTAGCAACCACCTACCGGTATATCACCCACAGAATGAATTATTTGCCTTGTTTGGAAAACCCATTGGATTCCATGGCCATTTCTCTTGTGAAACACAGCTAGGGGGAGGCTCACAACGATAAAACCAAAACCAAGAGAACCAAAAGAATCTGGCATCTGAAACAAACACACACACACACACACACACACAAACTCCTACCTACCTACCTCCAATCCTGCAGTCCCAGCCTTACTCTGTCCCGGATATTGAAGGCAAAACAGGCCCCTAAAGCTTTTCCAAAGGCTAAGGATGGGTTCGAAGGATCTCCCAGGAAAGGATCTTCCCCAGGGCAAGGATCTCCAACAGAAAAGTCACCCTTCCCGGCTCCCACTAGATGGCAAATCCTAAAGGTCAGGATCAGGGTTAATTATCGGTTTTATAAGGGTTTGTCTCCCCTTCTTCAGCTGCTTGTTGAAACAGAGCAAGGACCCTGCCAGCCACACTCCCCTCAAACAAGTTCTGGTCCTGAATGTGGATTTGGATCCTTTCATTTCTCCTCCTTGAGCAGCCGATCATTTTCATAAAAGTTCACAATCCTCAAACACGCGTGTGTGTCTACATGGACACTGGTACATGCTGTGTTCCCCAGCCGGCATGAATTCTGGGAGCTGAAATCCCCCCACCTTAAAAGACGACCATTCCCAATCAACACCCAGGACGTCCAGTATGGCCTAGTGGTTAAGGCCCTGCACTAGAAAGCCTGAGGCCATGGGTTCCAGTCCTGCCTTGGCCATGAAAGCCAGCTTGGGTAACCTTGGGCCAGTCACTCTCTCAGCCTAACCCACCTCACAGGGTTGTTGTGAGGAAAATAGGAGGTGGAAGGTGTGTTGGATATGTTCAATGCCTTGAGTTATTTGTAAAAATAATGAAGGTGGATATAAATAAATAAGTAAAAAAAATCATTTCTATTTTGCAGTGGCTTGGCAGTATTTCCAGGGTTGTTTCCCTCTTGTGTTGCCTCTGGGAACAAGGGTGAGATCTGGGTTGCTCCCCCAAACTCCCCCCTTTCCTGTCCCAGGAGCTCTGGGGATTGGCAGATGAGCAACCCAAAGGGTCTGAGACTGCAGAAAGCCCATCCCATCCCCAGAGACCCCAGACCCAATTTAAACTCTCAGGATGGAGGGTCACCATGTAATCTCTGCACCAGTGGCTCTTGCAGATCAGTGGAAGACCTGATGACAGCTGGGTTAAAAGGTCCTGGGAGTAAAAATAAATATTTATTATCCAATTAGGAAGGAACACCAAAAAGTAAAGCTAAGAAAAGATGCTTCCTTCTCCTTACTGGCCCTTTGAACGGAGTTCCTAAGCAGAAAAACCTCAAAAGGGCTTCTCTGGGCCAGGCCTCACACAAGCACAGACGCCCACACTGGAGCGGGAGGGGCAGCCTCCTTCCAGCCTGCAGAGAGGGACACTCTTCCCATGGGCAGAGGAACCCTCCACACCGACGCCCATCCCAGGAACAGAATCGCAGGAACAGAGGAGCTTTCGGAGAACGTGGTCTCGGCAGGGAGGGGAGATGGGGACGAGAGAGAGAGAGGGAGTAGGAACTAAGGCTTTTAAGAGATTATTAAGATTATTCCGAGCTTTCGGACTCGTGCTGGAGCCCATCTTCAGGGAACTTCTAGCCAGCAGAGTGTGTCCTCTTGTGTGTGGTCCACACACAACAGGACACACCACATTCACAACAGCATGCACACTGCTGGAGGGAATCCCCTGAGGATGGGCTCCAGAAAGAATCCGAAAGCTCGGAGGACGAAATCTCTGATCCCGATGACCGACCCAGATTGGATCCTGCAACTTCATCCGCCATTCGCCTCCATTTGTGTTTTATCTTTATATGAGAAAACGCCAATGCAGTGAAAGTTTTTGCCTTGACTTTTGTGTTTCCTATAGGCAGTCCTCGAGTTATGACTACAGCTGGCCTGCAAACTCATTTCTTGATGAAAGAGGTCATTACGTGAGACATCACATGACCACTTTGATGAAGAATTGCAATTCTGCCCTCACTTTTGCGGTTGTTATTAGCAATGGCGCTTTTGACTTCGATACATAGAGCTTGACAGCACTCTCTGAGCAGTTTGCAAATATTAGCATCTTTCCCTCAACAACGTTGTGATTTTCTGTGTTTCTCGAAAGGAAATAATGTTCTCATCTTCTTTCTTGTAGCACCAGAAGGGAAAACAGCTGTGACCAAAGATTTTCCTTCAAGACAACTAACAAGAGATAGTAAAAATTTAGCCCAAGGCAGCAGCCAAGGGAAAGCATGAAGCGTGGGAAACTCTTGGATCCCCCGTCAGACACAAGCAGCCCTCCAAGAACGCCCAAAAGAACCCATGAATGCTCAGAGTGTGGGGAATCCTTTGCTCGCAGGACTCTCCTTTTGACCCACAGGAAGGACCATGTGGGAAGTGGATCCAGTCAAGATTTAGAGAGTGAGAAAAACTCCAAAGATCCCAAATGCTCCCCCAGCCAAAAACCCTATAAATGTGAGGAATGTAACTTATGCTTTAGTAGATCTTCACACCTTCTCACACATCAGAAAATCCACACTGGAGAGAAACCTTATCAGTGTGTAGAATGTGGGAAATTTTTCCGTGAAAAAACCCATCTCGGAAACCACGTGAGAATTCACACAGGGGAGAAACCTTACAAGTGTTGGGAATGTGGGAAGAGCTTTTCTCAGAACTCAAGTCTTTGTTCTCATGAGAAGATTCATGCAGGAATCAAACCTTACAAGTGCTTTGAGTGTGGAAAATGTTTCACCGAGAGTTCAGGTCTGCAGAATCATTTGAAAATACACAGAGGAGAAAAAAACGAAAAGTGTCTCGAATGCGGGAAATGTTTTACTTTGAAATCAACCCTGGTGCAACACCAGAAATGTCACACTGGAGAGAGACCCTATGAATGCCCAGAATGTGAGAAACGATTTATCTATTCTTGTGAACTTCAGAGACACCAGAAATGGCACAAAGGAGACCTACCCCATAAATGTGGGGAGTGTGGGAAAAGTTTTATTTCACCAGCCCATGTTCAGATTCATCAGAGAATCCACACGGGAGAGAAGCCATTCAAATGTGGGGAGTGTGGGAAATGCTTTTCCCAAAAACACCACCTTGGAAGGCATCAGAGGGTCCACACAGGAGAGAAGCCATACAGATGCGCAGAATGTGGAAAATCTTTTGCTTATAAGGAAGTACTTTGCAACCACCGTAAAACCCACACAAGGGAGAAGCCATATCAATGCATCGACTGTGGAAGATTTTATAGTACCTTATCAGCCCTTAAAAGTCATCAGAAAATTCACACGGGGAAGAAAAACTACAAATGCTTAGACTGTGGGAGAACATTTGCTCATTCATCTCACTTTAGAAGTCACAGCCGAATCCATACAGGAGAGAAACCTCACGAATGCTCAGAGTGCGATAAATGTTTTTCACAGAAATATTCTCTTGTGATGCATCTGCGAATCCACACTGGAGAAAAACCGTATAAATGTCTGGAGTGTGGGAAATGTTTTTCCCATCCTTCAACACTTCGCAAGCACACCCGAAATCACGCAGGAGAGTAGCCTCACAAGTGTGCAGAGTGTGAGAAACCTTTTCCTAGTAAATCAAAGCTGAAAAAGCACCAGAAAGTCCATAGCAGAGATAAATCTCTTCAGCTGTGAACAACGTTGGGAGCCCTTTTTTTCAACACATCTTCATGTTTACCAGGAACTTCACACAGTGACAGAAGGGAAATCCTACAATTATTAAGTAAAATGTTTTTCCTACTGAAGCAAAAGAACCTCAGAGAGTACACAATGAGGCAAAAGGGTGTAAATGTTGGGAGTATGAGAATATTTTGCTCGCAGAGTCACATTAGTAACTTACCTGAGTTATTACACAAAAGAGTTATAAGTATGTGGGGAGTAGATGCAGAGTACAGGAAGTCCTTGACTTATGACCACAACTTGGAATGGATTTCTAGTCATAAGTTCCTTCAGTCGTAAGTCAAGGAACCAGGTATTTCCCTTAATTTTTACTAGAGTGTGTTGATCAATGAGCAGAAGTGAAAATTTAGAGAGGAGAAAATGGGGCGAAGGGTGGAATAAATCTGGTGGTTTATTTAGTGATAAAATTTTGTTGTTGAATCTTCTGGCTGAGGATGAAGAGGGAAAGTTTTCTTTTTCCTATTATATTTTTGGAATGAATTTTTCTCCTTTTTTCATTGTCTTTTTCATATAGTTACACATAAATATTTGTACTAACTTTCTTTCTGTGAATATAATCCTTAATAAAAATATTGTTCAAAATAATCAAGTGGGCCTTTTTTAGAAGATGTACTGAGTGGCTCAAAACAGACAAGATGGCAGTTCAGATTGTGCCATACTGTGCAGCCAAAGTGGATATAGGAAGTGGCATTCGGACCTCCACTGGATGAGGAAATGGGCTGCGGGGAGGAGGAGGAAGGCCATCAGGGAGTCCAGGGCCCATGGTTCCCAGCAGCTACTAGAAGAGGGAGCCACGCTTCTAAAAGGAGGGGCAGGAAGCCTGTCCCAAGATGTTCCTGAAAGATGCCCCCTAAAGGAGAGATGGGGAACTGTCAGTCCCAGCAGGATCCACCCTTGGTGGGGGGTCTGGAGGGGGGAGGAAAATGAAGGGAAGGGGAGGTACTTCCTGATGGGCCTCCTCCATCTTCTCAGGATGGAAAAAGGCAGGTAGACACTCAACTGGTCCAGCAGTCATGCTAAGGCTCTGGAGGGAACCTTGGATCCCGGTGGGGTCTCTTTGCCCCCCCCCCCCAAGAAATGGCAAGAAATATGAGAGAAGGGAAGAAACCCCCAGGAACTCTCTGAGCTGCAAAGAAAGTAATATCCATGCTTCTCTATCCCTCTTCCTTTGGGGGGTGGGATCTAGGGAAGGGGTCACAATAGGGATACCTACTGGGCTCTCCCAGCCCTTCGACCCCCACCTTCACTGGATACCCCAAGCTTTCCTCTCCACCAATCTCCATCCCCACTAGCTTTCTTTGAAGGCCTTTTTTCTGTCCCCCCCAAATAGACCCCCTGTAGACCCCCAAGACCACTTCAAAGGGAGTGGCCCATCACCCTCCACTAATGGGAGAGTTTGGAAGGACAACTCAGACCCCCCCCTCCAGTAGAAGCAGAGAGGGAAAGATTTTCAGTCTTGGGGGTGGGGAGTTGCAGCTTCAGCGGGGTGTTCAGGGGGCTGCTTCATGCCAGGACCGGAGGATAGTGTGGACTCCCTTTTGTTGCCCCCTTCCCCATGATTCTCAACTTGAATCTCTTTCTCTGTGTGTCTGGAGGGATGGACTAGATGCCCCTTTAAGGTCTCTTACGGCCCACACAAGTCCAGGCTGGGTGTGCCAAGATTTCGAAAGGGCAAAGTGGAGTCTCTATGGAGAGCCTCCATCCTCCAGGTCATGGTTGTCCCTAAGATGCTTTTCAAAAAGGCAACTGGACTTTCTTGGTTTTTTCCCCCTTGAAAACGTTTCCCTTCTCATCCCAGAAGCTTCCCCAGTTCTGACTGAGCGGTGGAGGATGGAAGGATGGAAATTCCTCGCAGTCAGTTGGTGCTGAATCAGGGTGCAAAGGGGTGTGGAGCCTCCCTGAGGCTGCTGAAGGGACCCTGTTGTAGACAGGAGGTTGGGGGGGTCCTTTCCACCCCCCTCTGTTGTGGGAGGGCTGCTCATTTTGGCCAAGATGGCCGCTTTGGCCCCTCTTTCCATCCAGGGCTCCTCTCTGTCCAGAAGGTGGAGGTGGCTGTCCTCGAAAGAGCCAGCCATGTCATTTTAGATGCAGATGGATGTCTCCTCCTGATGGGTTTGTCCTCCCATTCCCCCCTCCCAGTCAGTCAGAACTGAAGAAGCTTCTTAGATGAGAAGGGAAACGTTTTCAAGGGGAAAAAAATACCAAAGCAAGTCCAGTTTGCTTTTTGGGGGGGAAATGTACCTTTGGGAATTTAAGCCAGAGTTTTGGGGCTCCATCTGACTTAGTGTGGGGGGAGGAAGCCCCCAGCAATGGTCGGTCCAGAGCCTTTATTAGAAGTTAGCCAAGGGGGGGGGCAGAGAGTGGCTGAAAGGCTGGGGTCCCCGGAAGCCCCTCCCTGCACTCCAGTTTTTGCCTGCATTTGCTGCCCTGGTTAAATTCACAAGTTCCCGTCCGAGCAGCAGCTCCTGGAGAGATAAAACCTTCTTCCCCCCACCCCCCAAGAGCCCAGAGCGAAGGAGCCCCAAGGAGTCGCCCCTCCCCCCCAAGACCCCACAGAGGAGAGACCCAGGACGCTTGATTGGGGGGAGTGAGCGTTCTCCTCGAACTTCGGAATTGAGAGTAGACAGGAAAGCGCAAGGACCAATGAGAATCCTCCCTTCTGTAGCGTCATCGGTATCCAGGCAGAGTCTCCCTTGTCTTTCACCCACTGGAGGAGAAAGTTCGGTGCAGGGAGAGAAGCGGAGAAAGTGGGAGGGGGATCCGTTCAGTCTTTTTGGGGGGCCGCAGCTCCAGGGGGGATTCATGGCAGCCCCGGTGGAGAGTGTGGACTTCCTTTTGCCCTCCCCACCGATCCGGCGTGGAGTGGGGCCGCAGTGGATGAAAAAAGAGGAGGTGCAGCCCCACAACCTGTGAGGATTTGGGGGGTCTCTGAGAGGGCTGAACGGGGAGTCCTTGGGGACCTTAAAACACAAACAAATGAAATGAAATGAAATAAGCTAGAAAGGAAGTTCCAGGCCCTCCTTGGCCATCAAAGCCAGCTGGGTGACCTGGAGCCCCTCATTCTTTCAGCCTAGCCCACCTCACAGGGTTGTTGTGAGG
Source organism: Diadophis punctatus similis (assembly GCA_023053685.1). NCBI lineage: Eukaryota > Metazoa > Chordata > Lepidosauria > Squamata > Dipsadidae > Diadophis > Diadophis punctatus. The sequence goes on along the minus strand of JALIGW010000002.1, from coordinate 245,040,150 downwards.
CAAATAGGAGGAAGGTGTGTGGGATATCTTCACTGCCTCGAGTGATTGGTAAAAGTAATGAAGACGGGAGATAATATTTAAAGAGTCTACTCTGCAGAGGCCTCGCAGTATTTCCAGGCCTCTTTCCCCTCAGCTGCTGAGCCGCAATATCTGTATGGCCCCCATGGGAAGAAGAGCATGAAATCTGGGCTGCTCCCCCAAACTCTCTTCTTTCTCCTCCCGGGGACTCTGGGGTTTGCACACGACCATCCCAAAGAAAGTGGGACTCTGCGGAAAACCCACCCAGGCTCATGGTCTTAAGAGACCCCCACCCAATTTAAATTCTCATGATGGAGGGCCATGTAACCTCTGCACCAGGGGCGCTTGCGGATCCCTCTAAGACGTGAAGCTACTTGAACTCAAAGCTCCTGGGAGGAAAATTAAAGATTTATTCTGCAGTTAGGAGGAAACACCAATAAAGTATTTTAGCAGGTAGAACAAGAGTTAACTGCTGCTAGTTCCTGGCACTTTGAACGGAGTTCCTAAACAGAACCACCTCAAAAGGGCATCTCTCTGACTGGCCTCATACAAACACGCAAGTACGCCAGCAGGAAGCGTGCGGAGAGGGACACTCTTCCCATGCTCAGAGGAACCCTCGACCTGGACGCCCATCGGAGGAACAGAGGAGCTTTGGGAGCACGTGGTCTTGGCAGGGAGGGGAGTTGGGGGGGGGGGGTAAAAGGGAAGGAGGGGGGGAAGTAGTCGGCCAATGGGAGGAGCTTCAAGGTGGAGGAGGAGCCCCGCCCTCGCCTCCACCCTCCCACTGGCTGGATCACGCTTCCCTCCTCGAGTGTGTCTTCTTCCTTTTGGAGGATCGGCGCTGGATCCCTCGGGAGAAGCTCCTGGATCCCGCTCGGGGCAGGTGGGGCTGCTCTCCCCTCCAGGCCGCCCGCCAGGAGGAAGGGAGCTGCGGATCCCGGTCTTCGGCTCGGCGGGTTTTCCTCGGGGAGATCCGGCTCTGGCGTTGCCTGCAGGGAGCGGATCCCTCCCTTCCCTCCAGGGGGGCAAAGGGGGCTCCGTCCCCGGGGTGGATCTGCCCCCTCCTCGCCCGGCCAAGGCTCTCCGGGTGGATCCGGGAAGTTGCTTTGGGTAAGTTGCTTTTTGAAGGTCTCTCTGTCGTCCGTTTGAACAGGAAGCCTCTGAACATCCGTTTCCCTCAAGCGCAGTTGGGAAAATGGAGTCAACGGAGCTTTAAGAGGTTTTTTGAGATTTGCAATGTGGAATTAACAGACTGACTTCGTTGCAATGGGCAGGGGAACTTTTGGGAGATAGAAAAGATTGAAATGATTTGAGTGGAGCTCCTGTTTTCTTCCCCACCCACCCCCAATAGATCCTCTTTCTCTGAGCTCCGTCTAAAAGGTGTACAATAAAATTCTTTATTTTTATCCCAATCTTTACTTTGCTTTTGCTTTAAAATTCTGGGCAGAATTTCTAAGCTTTATATTTTCCTTCTTTTGCCCCGAAGAGGCTGGGATGTGGCATCCCCTTCTGGGTGGATGTTTTAGAAACCACAAACTCTAAGGAAGTTTTGAGGCTGGTCTTGTGAGCAGCTCCTAGAGAACAAGCTGATGGCCAGAAGGTTGCCCTGCGTGACTTTAAAATGCCTGTCCAAAGTAGCATTGGGTCTGTGATGTCCTCCTGGCTACTTTACTTTGCAACCAGTGGAAAACTCGCCTGACCAATAACCAGCCAAGACACAGTGAAGACCTTTTGCTTGGTTTATTGCAGTAAACGGGGAGAAACTTTCACAGTTTGGTTCTCTCCAAAGTTCACCATCTCAAATCAAGATCTTTATACATTCCCTAAAGTGGCCGCTCATCCCTCCTGGTTCCCCATTGGCTGAGATGCTATGAGGTTACATTTTCTCTGACTGCCTTCTACATACTTCCTGCTTCCCTCCCCAAACATGCTAAACATGTGAATTTAAAGGAGCAGACAGCCTATGCAAGGTGGGTCAATGTTCAATAGTTTATGGAGCTTGTTTTCTTTTAGCTTGTTTTCCAGTTCTTGGTTCTTTTATGGATTCTTCGAACAATAGGTTCTTTCCTGTTCTTCCGTTTTAGTTTTCTCTTTCCTGTTTTTCAGTTCGCTTTGTCTTATCTTTAAGCTGCTAGCTCTTTCCTCTTGCAGCTCCTTCCTCTTACAATTTTAAATTTTGAAGACCTTTCACTTACCTGTATCAGTGTGGCAGCCCCTCCTTGGTGGATGTTTTAGAAAGCACAAACTCTAAGGAAGTTTTGAGGCTGGTCTTGTGAGCAGCTCCTAGAAAAAGCTGATGGCCAGAAGGTTGCCTTGCGTGATTTCAAAATGCCTGTCCAAAGTAGAATTGGGTCCGTGGAAGCCTGGATTCTTGGTGGCCTTGCAGCCTCCAAAAAGAGCAGGAAAGATCAGCCCTTTTCACTCATGTTCTGCCCCATCTGACCTCTCTCACCTTCCTTTGAGTTTTCCTACTCACAACTATGCTTTTGTCCCTCTTGGGCTTCCATCTTGCTGGTTTCTTCCATTTTGGCCCATCAAGATCTTCTTGAATCACGATTCTATCTCCATTGTTTTGTGTCCTCAACAAACAATCCTATTTTTTTTCTCCTTCTTCCAGGTCATTTATGGATTATGGTCAGTATTACTGTCGGCATCTGAGCCTTTTTCATTTCTCTTTGCAGGAGACCAGTGAAGATGTGGCCGTGAACCCCACAGAGGAGAACACACGTTCTTGGATCAGAGCCCACAAAACTTTGGCCGGGACTCCATCCTAGAGAATTTGGAAATCGTGGCCCAGTTGGAGAAGCAGCTTCTTGCAAAAAGGGCCAATCGGTTAAGGAGAAATGAAACCAATCAGCGGTGAGGGTCATCCCTGGCCTTGACTCAAGAGAGGTAACAGAGACCTCTTGGCTGTAACTTTAAAAATGAAACTTGGTTTGGACAATGAGCTTTTTAAAAAAATCTTTATGTGGCAAAACTGCAATGCAGTAAAATTGGGTTTTGCTACCAAGGTGCTGAGTGAGGGCGTAATTTCTTTAATCAATATTTGTTATAAGAAGCCACTCTTGGTCCAGTTGGAGGTGGACTCTGGGCGGAAGGCCACGGAGTGGGGGAGTTGCTACGGCTGGGTGGAGGCACCCCTGAAGCTGAAAGACGCACCTGGATGCAGCCGATGCTCCGCGTCATAATGGGCTCCATTGTAAAGCACACGGGCATGCCATGGAGGCCAACAGCAGCGGCGGAGAGAAACTGCCTGGCCGGGCGAGTGTTTCGGGGCTGAGAGGAAATCGTGCATCTCCCTGAGGGACCGAGGTGCGTGGAGAACCAACAAGGGCCGGAAGAAACGCCCGCAAGCCCCAGCAAGAGATGAAGCTTCGCTCCCGCTCTGGAATATGGAGCGAATCTGCATCCCCCACCCTCCCCTTCTCAGGCCAGGTGAGGAGTGACGGGGAGGCAAGGGCGAGGGGCGGGGACAGCAAGTGGTGGGTTCAGCCAACAGGAAGCCACAGCAGGGGGAAGAAACAGCCGCTGGTTGCTGACACCCATTGCTTCAGCCTGCCTGCGCCACCACCACCACCCCTGCACTCCCTGCAGACTTGCAAGTTGCATGTAGCTCCCTCTACGGCGGAGATTTCCAGCCCCACCATGAGCTGCTTGGCCAGCCACATATTCCAGAGCGCTAGTCACAGGACTGGCCATTGGTCATCCTGGAGCAGCTCCTCCACCCGGGTGCGCTGCAGACCACCAAAATGACCTCTGGACTAGAAGACCTCCAAGGTCCCTTCCAACTCTGTTATTATATTTTATTCTCTCCTTGAACGGGGGAAGATTTTGATAAACACACTCCTCAAACACGTCTGTGTGTCTACATGGACACTGATGCATGTTTACATACCTCCATATCCGTGTTTCTCAAACTTTACAACTTTTAAGCTGTGTGGATTCCCACTCCCAGAATTCCCCAGCCGGCATGAATTCTGGGAGCTGAAGTCCACCCATCTTAAAAGATGACCATTCTCAATCAGCACACAGGACCTTCAGTATGGCCTAGTGGTTAAGGCCCTGCATTAAAAAGCCTGAGGCCATGGGTTCCAGTCCTGTCTTGGCCATGAAAGCCAGCTGGGCCGGTCACTCTCTCAGCATAACCCACCCCACAGGCCTCCAGGCCACCCCTCCTCCCAGGAGATCCTCTCCCCGCCAGGAGGAAGGGCGGTGCGGATCCTGTTCTTCAGCTTGCTGGATTTTCCTCAGGGAGATCTGGCTTTGTCGTTGCCTGCAGGGAGCGTCTCCCTCCCTTCCCTCCAGGGGGGCAAAGGGGGCTCCGTCCCTGGGCTGGATCTGCCCCCTCCTCGCCCAGCCAAGGCTCCCTGGGGTCTCCGGGTGGATCCGGGAAGGAGCTCTGGGTAAGTTTCTTCAGAAGGTCTCTCTGTGGTCCGTCAGAGCACGAGGTCCTTGAGCATCCACATCCCGCAGGTGCAGTTTGAAAAATGGAGTAAACGGAGCTTTAAAAGGTTTGTTGAGGTTTGCAATGTGCTCTTAACACGCACTGACCTCATTGCAATGGGGAGGGGAGAGTTTGGGGGAAAGGAAAGCTTTAAATTGTAACTGAATTGAGTTCATGTTGTCTTAACCCACAAGAGATCCTTTTTCTTTCAGCTCAATTTAAAAGGGGAACATTGTGATCCTTTGTTCTTATGCCAATGTTTAATCTGCTTCTGATCCTAAATGCTTGGTAGAATCAAGAAAAATCAGTATTTTCCTTGTTTTGCCCTGAAGGGACTGAGATGTGGCCCTTCATGGTGGATGTTTTACAAAGCAAAGGTTTTAAGGAAGTTTTGGGGCAGGTTGCCACCTGATGCTCTCCTCTGCTTTCCTAATATTCCATGAGGGCAGAGGTGGGTTCCTCCCGGTTTGCCCGAACTGGTAGTGACCCGCTAGTTACATCACGATGACGTCGCCGGATCGGTCGGTTCCAGTCCGTGGGTGCCGCCATCTTTTTATTTGCATTTTTTTTGAATTTTTATTTTTATTTTCTTCTGCGCATTTATTTATTTATTTATTTATTTATTTATTTATTTATTTATTTATTTATTTATTTATTTATTTATTTATTTATTTATTTATTTAGGATTCTTATATGCCGCCCTACTCCCTGGGGACTCAGGGTGGCGTACAACATTTGAAGAACCACTAAACAATATAATTTAAAACAATTTTAAAAATATTTTTTTAAAAAAGCATACAAAATCTTACATACATGGGGGAGACCAAGATGAAGTTGTCTCAAAACCCCGCCTGCAGGAAGAGCCATGTCTTCACGGCTTTTCGGAAGGCCAGCAAGGTGGGCACAATTCGTATCTCTGGGGGGAGTTGGTTCCAGAGAGCAGGGGCCCCCACAGAGAAGGCCCTCCCCCTAGGCCCTGCCAGCCGACATTGTTTGGTTGACGGGATCTAGAGGAGACCCACTCTATGGGACCTGACCGGCCGAAGTGATGTATGAGGTAGAATTCGGTCCTGGAGGTAACTTGGTCCTAAGCCATGTAGGGCTTTAAAGATGATGATCAACACCTTGAATTGTACCCGGAGACCAATGAGCAGCCAATGCAACTGGCGGAGTATGGGTGTTACATGGGTGTATCTTGAAACACCCACCACAGCACGCGAAGCCGCATTTTGCACCAGTTGCAGTCTCCGGATATTCTTCAAGGGTAGCCCCATGCATGCGCGGAAGCTGAATTTCCAGCACTGCGCATGCATCACCATTTTGTTTTTGGCGGGTTTTTTAAAAAAAATATTTGGTGGGTTTTGCACTGCGCATGCGCATGGCCACGCAGCACGGGAGGAAGTGAACCGGCAGCTTAGTAAGTTGGAACCCACCCCTGCATGAGGGACTGCCATGAACCAGGGGAGGCAGAATCTTGGGGGTTGTGGGGACGAAGGTAAGAGCGGTGTCTCCTCCAGACGCTGCTTCAAGGTCAGCCGGCATCCCACTTCATACCAAACTCTGCTTGGACAACTTGCCTAAACATCTTTGGTTGTGGGGTGGGGGAATGGGAGGAAATCAGCCCTTTTCACACATGCTCTTCCCCATCTGATCTCTCTCGCCTTCCTTTGAGTTTTCCTACTCACAACTATGCATTTTGGTCCCTGTTGGACTTCACCCTGCTGGTTTCTTCCGTTTTGGCTCATCAAAATCGTGCTTAAATCGTGGTTTGGAACATAAGCATTTGTTTTTTTTACTGTTCCAATTTGGGTCGGTCCACACACAACCACACAACACAGAGAAGAGCACACACTCTGCTGGAGATAAGTTCCCTGAGGATGGGCTCTAGCACGAGTCTGAAAGCTCGGAAGACAAAAATCTCTGATCCCGCTGACCTACCCAGATTGGATCCTGCAACTTCATCCTCCATTCGCCTCCATTTGTGTTTTATCTTTATATGACAAAATGGCAATGCAGTGAAAGTTCTTGCCTTGACTTTTGTGTTTCCTATAGGCAGTCCTCAACTTACAACTACAACTGGGCTGCAATCTCACTTGTTGAGCAAAGTGGTCATTACGTGAGACATCACATGACCGCTTTGCTCAGCAACTGCAATTCTGCCCTCACTGTTGTGGTTGTTATTAGCAATGGCACTTTGACTTAGATACATAGAGCTTTACAGCCCTCTCTGAGCAGTTTACAAATGTCAGCATCTTCCCTTCAACAATTTTCTGATTTTCTGTTTTTCTCGAAATGAAATAATGTTCTCATCTTCTTTCTTGTTCCACCAGCAGGAAAACAGCTGTGACCAAAGATCAAGACAACTAACAAGAGACAGTACAAATTCAGCCCAAGGCAGCAGCCAAGGGAAAGCATGGAGGGTGGGAAACCATTGGATCCCCCATCAGACACAAGCAGCCCTCCAAGAATGCCCAAAAGATCCCATCAATGCTCAGAGTGTGGGGAATCCTTTGCTAGCAGGACTCTCCTTTTGACCCACAGGAAGGACCATGTGGGAAGTGGATCCAGTAAAGCTTTGGAGGGTGAGGAATTTTCTGGAAAACACACCAAAGATCTCAGAAGGCCCCCCAGATTAAAACCCTATAAATGTGAGGAATGTGGCTTATGCTTTGGTCAAAAGTCACACCTTCTTAGACATCAGAAAATCCACACTGGAGAGAAACCTTATCAATGTCTGGAATGTGGGAATTTTTTCCATAGAAAATGCACACTCAGAATCCACGAGAGAATTCACACAGGGGAGAAACCTTACAAGTGTTGGGAATGTGGGAAGAGCTTTTCTCAGAATGCAGGTCTTTGGATGCATGAGAAGATCCATGCAGGAATAAAGTCTTACAAATGCTTTGAGTGTGGAAAATCTTTCAACCGGAGTTCAGGTCTGCGGAGACATTGGAAAACACACACAGGGGAGAAAAACGAAAAGTCCCTCGAATGTGGGAAATGTTTTATATCGAAATCAGCCCTGGTGGTACATCAGAGAATTCACACTGGAAAGATACCCTATGAATGCCCAGAATGTGGGAAACGATTTCTGTGTTCTGATGAACTTCAGAGACACGAGAAGTGGCACAAAGGGGACCTACCCCATAAATGTGGGGAGTGTGGGAAAAGTTTTATGTTGCCATCATATTTTCAGATTCATCAGAGAATTCACACGGGGGAGAAACCCTACAAATGTGGGGAGTGTGGGATGTGCTTTTCCCTAAAACACAACCTTGGAAGGCATCAGAGGGTCCACACAGGGGAGAAGCCATACAGATGCGTAGAATGTGATAAATACTTTGCAGACAAAACAGGCCTTTGGAACCATCATAAAACCCACACAAGGGAGAAGTGATATCAATGCAATGAATGTGGAAGCTTTTATAGTAGGGAATCAACCCTTAGAAGTCATGTGAAAATTCACACAGAGGGAAAAAACTACAAATGTTTAGACTGGGAGAGCATTTACTCAGTCATCTAACCTTAGAGATCACAGCGGAATCCATACAGGAGAGAAACCTCACAAATGCTCAGAGTGCAATAAATGTTTTTCCCTGAAAGGTAATCTTGTGAGGCATCAGCGAATCCACACTGGAGAAAAACCGTATAAATGTCTGGAGTGTGGAAAATGTTTTGCCCGTTCTTCAACACTTCGCAGGCACACCCAAAATCACGCAGGAGAGTCGCTTCACAAGTGTGCAGAGTGCGAAAAATCTTTTCATAGTAAATCAAAGCTAAAAAAGCACCAGAAAGTCCATTGCAGAGATAAATCTCTTCAGCTGTGAACAACGTTGGGAGCCCTTTTTTTCACCACATCTTAATGTTTACCAGGAACTTCACACAGTGACAGAAGGGAAATCCTACAATTATTTTGTGTGAGTAAAATGTTTTTCCTACTGAAGCAAAGGAACCTCAGAGAGTACACAATGAGGCAAAAGGGTGTAAATGTTGGGAGTGTGAGAATATTTTGCTCTCAAAGCCGCATTATAAACTTACCAGAGTGATTACACAAAAGAGTTATAAGTATGTGGGGAGTTGATATAATGCTTTGTAGAGTACAGGAAGTCCTTGACCTATGACCACAACTTGGAATGGATTTCTGGTCATAAGTTCCTTCAGTCATAAGTCAAGGAACCAGGTATTTCCCTTAATTTTTACTAGATTGTGTTGATCAATGAGAGCTGAAACCTTAGAGAGGAGAAAATGGGGCGAAGGGTGGAATGAATCTGGCTGAGGATGAAGAGGGAAAGTTTTCTTTTTCCTATTATATTTTTTGGAAGGAATTTTTCTCCTTCTCATTGTCTTTTTCATATATTCATACAGAAATATTTGTACTATCTTTCTGTGAATATAATCCTCAATAAAAGTATCGTTCAAAATAATCAAAAGGGCCTTTTTCAGGAGATGGACTGGGTGGCTCAAAACAGACAAGATGGCAGTTCAGATTGTGCCATACTGTGCAACCAAAGTGGGTTGAGGAAGTGGCTCTCGGACCTCCCCTGGATCAGGAAATGGGCTGCGGGGAGGAGGAGGAAAGCCATCACGGAGTCCAGGGCCCATAGTTCCCAGCAGCTGCTAGGCCAGTGATGGCGAACCTATGGCACGCGTGCCACAGGTGTAAAGTGACCAGATTTTTTTTTTAAGCGGGACGGGGGGGGCGGGCCCGCCTTGGCGCCGCCATTTGTTTTGCCCTCTGCGCATGCGCAGAACACTGCGCATGCGCAGAGGGCAAAACACAGCAAATGTCGGCGTCCGGGGGGGGAGGCGGGAGGCCTTTCCTCGCCTCCCGCCTCCCCTTCGGGAGCCGGGAGCCCTTCGGGAGCCCGCCTCCCCTTCGGGAGGCCTTTCCTCGCCTCCCGCCTCCCCTTCGGGAGCTGCCCTGGAGCCGGGCTGGCAAGCAACAAACGGGAGTCGGGAGATGGGGAAAGGAGGCAGCTGGCAGCTTACCTGTTGCGAGCTCCAGGCATCCAAGCGCCGCGGTCTCCCGGTCGCCCGCCCAGCCCCAGGGCAACGGCGGCAGCGAGGCGACGGGGCGAAGGAAGGGGAGGGGGACGAGGAAGGGCTGTTTGCGCCGCCGGAGGGGCCGCTCGTGAGCTCAAACCGGCGACGGCTCCTCGTCCCTCACCCCTCCACCCAGATCTCAACAGCAGCGGTGCCTCCGAGGGCGGGGCTAGGGATGGGGCAGGGGAAGGAGAGGAGGAGCAGCCCCCCTTCCCCCTCTCCCCAGCAGGCAGCCGCCTCGCTGAAATTCCGCCCGACTTGCTTCCGGTACCTCTCTTTTGCTTCCCCTTAATTAAGGTGACCAGACGTCCCGCTGTTTCGGCATTCTTTTAAAAAAAGCGGGACTTTTTGAAAAGAATGCGGGACGCGGGACACACGCTTGAAAAGCGTGTCTGTCCCGCCAAAAGCGGGACGTCTGGTCACCTTACACAGGTGGCACGTGGAGCCATATCAGAGGGCACGCGAGGCGTTGCCCTGTCAGCTCCATGGGCAAACCGGAAGTTTGGAAAAATGCACTTCCGGTTTGCCGTTGGGCTGTTTTTAGCACTCCGGAGGGTTCAGGGAAGCTTCCTGAAGTCTCGGAGTGCAAAAAACAGCCCAACGGACAAACCGGAAGTGCGTTTTTCCGAACTTCCGTTTTGCCCGTTTTGCTGTTTTTCACTGTCCCAGGCTTCGATAAGGTCTTTGCGCGGGGGTGGGGTGGGGGTGCGCATGCGCAGGGGGCAGCGTGGGGGGGTTGTGAGCATGCGTGGGGGGAGAGGGAATGGGTGTGGGTGCCTGTGCGCGCGCTAGCGCACGCACACTCACCCTTTTGGCACGCGAACCAAAAAAGGTTGGCTATCACTGTGCTAGGCGGTGGAGCCACAGTTCTCAGAGAAGGGGCAGGAAATCTGTTGGAAGAGGCTACTGATGCCCCCTAGAGGAGAGATGGGGAATTGTCTGTCCCAGCAGGATCCACTCTTGGTGAGGTGAGGGAGGGGGGGAGGAAAATGAGGGGGAGGCACTTCCTGATGGACCACCTCCATCTTTCCAGGGTGGAAAAAGGCAGGCAGGCACTCAACTGGTCCAACAGTCTGCCTAACGCTTTAGAGGGAATGTTGGATCTCAGTGTGGTCTCTTTGCCACCCCCCAAAAAACGGCAGGAAATGGGGGAGATATGAAGAAACCCCCAGGAACTCTCTGAGCTGCAAAGAAAGTGATATCCATGCTTCTCTAGCCCTCTTCCTGGGGGGGGGGAATCTGAAGAGGGGGTCACAATAGGGATACCTACTGGGCTCTCCCAGCCCTTTGACTCCCACCTTCCCTGGATACCCCAAACTTTCCTTCTCTCCCCCAATCTTCAGCCCCAGTAGCTTTCTTTGAATGGTTTTCGAGGCCTCTTTCCTGTCCCCCCCACAAATAGATCCCCTGTTTTCAGTCTTGGTGTGTGTGTGTGTTGCAGCTTCAGGGGCTTCTTCATGCCAGGACCTGAGGGCAGTGTGGTCTTCCTTTTGTGCCCCCCTCCCCATGATTCTTCACTTGACTCTCCCTTTCTCTGTGTGCCTGGAGGGGTGGACTAGATGCCCTCTTAAAGTCCTTTGATGCCCCCTTGAGTCCAGGCTGGTTCTGCCGAGATTTTGAAAGGGGAAAGGGGAGGCAGGGGTCTCTATGGAGAGCCTCCATCCTCCAAGTCATGGTTGTCCCTAAGATGCTTTTCCAAAAGGGGATCTGGACTTTCTTGGGTTTTTTTTGCTTGAAAACGTTTCCCTTCTCATCCCAGAAGCTTCCCCAGTTCTGACTGAGCGGTGGAGGATGGAAGGATGGATATTCCTCGCAGTCCTTTGGTGCTGAATCAGGGTGCAAAGGGGTGTGGAGCCTCTGATCACGATTAGCAACAGATTCCTGGTCACAGGTTTATACAGTTGTATGTTCTGGCACTCATATGACCGAATCACATTTCATAGCATGTTTTGTGGTCAGTAAGCAAAAAGTAATCCTAAGTATAAAGCAAATCTGATCACAAAAGCCAGCCGGTTGACAAGTGCTCATAATGTGGTCACAGAACATGGAAAGCAGGCGGGAGAAAAACATTTTACAATGGCCAGAATTGTTTTATGGGCCATCAATGCTTGCCTTAAGTTGAGAACTGCTTGTAATGAAATCTTGATAACCCTTGGAGCATTTGCAAAAGGGAGTCACCAAAGACAAATTCCTTCTGTGTCCAATCACACTTGGCCAATAAAGAGTTCTATTCTATTCTATTCTATTCTATTCTATTCTATTCTATTCTATTCTATTCTATTCTATTCTATTCTATTCTATTCTTATTCTTATTCTTATTCTTATTCCTATTCTTATTCCTATTCCTATTCTATTCCATTCCATTCCATTCTATTTTGTATAAATATTTGGAATATTGCAAAATACTGACTTCACTGAGACCTCTGGAGACCCCAAAGGATACACACAAGAAAAAGAAATTGTGCGTTTGGTGTGTGTGAAATATTTTTCTGGACTGTCTACCTGGGTCTGCAGTTAAAAATGCCCTCCAAAAACCGTCCAGGTGGTCGGATGGCTGTACACTCTTTCCAGGTGAGAAACCCCATCAGAGCTTGGTGTGTGGAAAACCTGTTGTTTGAAATGAGACAATTGTTGTCCTGCATTTGTGAGTCCCCTCAGAGAGGAGCCCTAGAAGTCCTTGTAGCATAGAAAAGGTTTTATCCTGGAATCCTTTCAAAAAAACAGAAAATCAGGACATAATTGTGGTAAAGAGAGAAAAAAGGTCCCTGGCATGTTGTTATTAAATAAAGCTTGTCAGCTTTTTAATTTGACCTGTCAGAAATGGTGTAGCATCTCCTGCTTGGGTGGGTGGGGTGGACTAGACGACCTACAAGGTCCCTTCCAATTCTCTTAACCTCTTAATTTAGGTTCGTATTTAAATTCCTTTATGGATATTCTTGTTATTCTCTTACTGTGATATTTCATCATTATTCATATACCATGTTACATTAAATATTCTTCTTGCTTATTTCTGCCAATCTGGAGCCAATTACTGAGTTTTCCATAGAGACATCACTTCAAATAGTTTTGTGGGATTCATTGGCTTCACTAAATGAGACCCACCTTAACTCATCCCTTTCCTCTAATCCTGGTTAATTCTCTCCTTCTCCTCCTCTGTCCTCCATGAAATGGCATCTCCTCCCCATCCCTACCCAAGATAATGTTTTCCTAGCTGTTTTGCTTGGGAAGTGGTCTCTTCCCTCTTGTTCCCATAGAAATCTTCCTTTGTGACATAGTTCCTGATGTGCTCAGGAGCTGGGATCTGCCCGACTCCTATTGGCTACTTCAGGGGGGCTTCTGGCATCTTCCCGCCCCCTGTGATCCCCTTGATCCAGACACCTGGTTCCCCAGAGGCGCCTGGTACCCGGATGCTCCTCAGGTCTGATGGAGGCTCTTTCTCTTTGTGGATTTAAGGCTCTTTGGGAAGAAGGTCCAGTCCTGGGATACACGGAAGGTCAACTGAAAATTGGAAAAAGGGGCCGTTCTGCCATTTCATGCTGCTAATTCATACACACACACACACACACACACACACACACACACACACACACACACACACACCACAATTGTCCATTTGCAAGCATTCAGCTCCTGCCAACAAAGGGGGTTTCTATATTCGTGGCCCTTCCTGTGGGGGTCTCTGCCATCTTCCCTTCTCAGCTCAAGTGGGAGGAGGCTGAGTTTGGGTCAGTCCCCCCTTTCAGCCAAGAGCTCATCAGGCACAGCTGCAGGGCAGACGCAGCCATGGAGCTTCACCATAGGCAGCCATGAACCTGCAACCGTTCCAAGTTACAACAGAGCCCGCCCACAAAAGGTACTTTATAACTGCAATCCATAATGGGCAGACGAGTATCACCTGTACGTATTTATTTTTATTTATTACCAAATTTAGCAACCACCTACCAGTATATCACCCACAGAATGAATTATTTGCCTTGTTGGGAAAACCCACTGGATTCCATGGCCATTTCTCTTGTGAAACACAGCTAGGGGGAGGCTCACAACAATAAAACCAAAACCAAGAGAACCAAAAGAATCTGGCATCTGAAACAAACAAACACACACACACACACACACAGACACAGACACAGACACACACACACACACACACACACACCTACCTACCTACCTCCAATCCTGCAGTCCCAGCCTTACTCTGTCCCGGATATTGAAGGCAAAACAGGCCCCTAAAGCTTTTCCAAAGGCTAAGGATGGGTTAGAAGGATCTCCCAGGAAAGGATCTTCCCCAGGGCAAGGATCTCCAACAGAAAAGTCACCCTTCCCGGCTCCCACTGGATGGCAAATCCTAAGGGTCAGGATCAGGGTTAATTATCAGTTTTATAAGGGTTTTTCTCCCCTTCTTCAGCTGCTTGTTGAAACAGAGCAAGGACCCTGCCAGCCACACTCCCCTCAAACAAGTTCTGGTCCTGAATGTGGATTTGGATCCTTTCATTTCTCCTCCTTGAGCAGGGGATCATTTTCATAAAAGTTCACACTCCTCAAACACGCGTGTGTGTCTACATGGACACTGGTACATGCTGTGTTCCCCAGCCGGCATGAATTCTGGGAGCTGAAGTCCCCCCACCTTAAAAAATGACCATTCCCAATCAGCACCCAGGACATCCAATGGCCTAGTGGTTAAGGCCCTGCACTAGAAAGCCTGAGGCCATGGGTTCCAGTCCTGCTTTGGCCATGAAAGCCAGCTTGGGTAACCTTGGGCCAGTCACTCTCTCAGCCTAACCCACCTCACAGGGTTGTTGTGAGGAAAATAGGAGGTGGAAGGTGTGTTGGATATGTTCAATGCCTTGAGTTATTTGTAAAAATAATGAAGGTGAATATAAATAAATAAGTAAAAAAAATCATTTCTATTTTGCAGTGGCTTCCCTGTTGTGTTGCCTCTGGGAACAAGGGTGAGATCTGGGCTGCTCCCCCAAACTCTCCCTTTTCCTGTCCCAGGAGCTCTGGGGATTGGCAGATGACCAACCCAAAGGGTCTGAGACTGCAGAAAGCCCATCCCATCCCCAGAGACCCCAGACCCAATTAAAACTCTCACGATGGAGGGTCACCAGGTAATCTCTGCACCAGTGGCTCTTGCAGATCAGTGTAAGACCTGATGACAGCTGGATTAAAAGGCCCTGGGAGTAAAAATAAATATTTATTATCCAATTAGGAAGGAACACCAAAAAGTAAAAGTACCAAAAAACAAACAAACCCCAAAAAGCTAACGAAAGATGCTTCCTTCTCCTTACTGGCCCTTTGAACGGAGTTCCTAAAGAGGAAAACCTCAAAAGGGCTTCTCTGGGCCAGGCCTCACACAAGCACAGACGCCCACACTGGAGCGGGAGGGGCAGCCTCCTTCCAGCCTGCAGAGAGGGACACTCTTCCCATGGGCAGAGGAACCCTCCACACCGACGCCCATCGCAGGAACAGAGGAGCTTTCGGAGAACGTGGTCTCGGCAGGGAGGGGAGATGGGGACGAGAGAGGGGGTGGGAGCTAAGGCTATTAAGAGACTATTAAGGCTATTAAGAGGGCTGTAAGGTGGGGGCGGAGCCAGACAGCAGCAGCCCCGCCCCCGCCTCTCTCCTCCCACTGCCTGGATTTCGGCTTCCCTCCATGACTGCTGCTTCTTCCTTGGAGATCCTTCTTCCTCCAAGGATCCCGCTCTTCGGCTAGCTGGATTTTCCTTGGGGAGATCCACCTCCCTCCCAGGGGGGCAATGGGGGCTCTGTCCCTGGGCTGGATCTGCCCCCTCCTCCCCCGGCCAATGCTCACCGGGTGGATCCGGGGAGGTTGCTTTCAGAAGGTCTCTCTGTGGTCCGTTTGAACAGGAAGCCTCTGAAGCTGGAATAACGGAGTAAACGGAGCTTTAAAAGGTTTGTTGAGGTTTGTAATATGCTCTTAACACGGACTGACCTCATTGCAATGGGGAGGGGAGAGTTTGGGGGAAAGAAAAGCTTTAAATTGTAACTGAATTGAGTTCATGTTGTCTTAACCCACAAGAGATCCTTTTTCTTTCAGCTCAATTTAAAAGGGGAACATTGTAATCCTTTGTTCTTATGCCAATGTTTAATCTTCTGATACTAAAAATTCGATAGAATCAGGAAAAATCAGCATTTTCCTTGTTTTGCCCTGAAGGGGCTGAGATGGGACCCTTCATGGTGGATTTTTTACAAAGGAAAGTTTTAAGGAAGTTTTGAGGCTGGTTGTCAGTTGCCACCAGATGCTTTCCTCTGCTTCCCTACTATTCCCTGAAGGGAGAGCCATGAACCAGGGGAGGCAGAAGGCTTTGGGGTGGGGGGGGATGAAAGTAAGGGCCGTATCTCCTCCTCCAGAAGCTACTTCAAAGTCAGCAGGCATCCATGCTGCATACCAAGCTCTGCTTCTCTGTTATGACAATAGCTGGCCTGAACCTAATTGTGTGTGTGTGTGTGTGTGTGTGTGTAGGTAGGAAATTGGGGGGGGGGGAGTTGAACTTCTGAATTTGCATTACTTGCAATATACTTGACCTCTAATAAAACTATACCTTACTCAACAAATGGAGCCAAGGACCGTTTCAATTTAGGAGTTTTAGCTGTGGCAGGTCTGACACTGGTCTTGTGAACGGATGCCAGGAGAAGCTGAGGGCCAGAAGGCGGCCTTTCGCAATTCTCCATATTTTCCAAAATGCCTGTCCGAGACAATTCTGGGTCCTAGAAGGGCCTTAAATCTTTGTTCTTTCACCCTCCAAAACAAGCGGGAAAGAGCAGCCCTCTTCACACATGCTCTGCCCCTTCTGATCTCTCTGTCTTTGAGTTTTCCTACTCACAACTATGCCTTGGTCCCTGCTGGGCTTCATCCTGCTGGTTTCTTCCATTTTGGCTCATCCAAATCTTGGTTAAATCTTGGTTTGGAACATAAGGATTTGTTTTTTTATGGATCCAATCTGGGTCGGTCAGCGGGATCAGAGGTTTTGTCTTCCGAACTTTCGGACTTGTGCTGGGGCCCATCTTCAGGGAACTTCTCTCCAGCTCCAGTGTCCTGTGTGTGCTCCTGACACACAACCACACAACATTCAGAACAGCATGCACACTGCTGGAGGGAATCCCCTGAGGATGGGCTCCAGAAAGAATCCAAAAGCTCGGAGGACGAAATCTCTGATCCCGATGACCGACCCAGATTGGATCCTGCAACTTCATCCTCCATTCGCCTCCATTTGTGTTTTATCTTTATATGACAAAACGGCAATGCAGTGAAAGTTTTTGCCTTGACTTTTGTGTTTCCTATAGGCAGTCCTCGAGTTACAACTATAACTGGGCTGCAATCTCACTTGTTGAGCAGAGTGGTTATTACGTGAGACATCACATGACCACTTTGCTCAAGAACTGCAATTCTGCCCTCACTTTTGCGGTTGTTATTAGCAATGGCGCTTTGACTTAGATACGAGAGCTTGACAGCCCTCTCTGAGCAGTTTGCAAATATTAGCATCTTGCCTTCAACAATTTTGTGGTTTTCTGTGTTTCTCAAAAGGAAATAATGTTCTCTATTTTTTTGTCCCTCTAGCAGAAAACAGCTGTGACCAGAGATTTACCTTCAAGACAACTAACAAGAGATAGTAGAAATTCAGCCCAAGGCAGCAGCCAAGGGAAAGCATGAAGCGTGGAAAACTCTTGGATCCCCCATCAGACACAAGCAGCCCCCCAAGAACGCCCAAAAGAACCCATGAATGCTCAGAGTGTGGGAAATCCTTTGCTCGCAGGTCCCTCCTTTTGACCCACAGGAAGGACCATGTGGGAAGTGGATCCAGTCAAGATTTAGAGAGTGAGAAAAACTCCAAAGATCCCAAATGCTCCCCCAGCCAAAAACCCTATAAATGTGAGGAATGTAACTTATGCTTTAGTAGATCTTCACACCTTCTCACACATCAGAAAATCCACACTGGAGAGAAACCTTATCAGTGTGTAGAATGTGGGAAATTTTTCCGTGAAAAAACCCATCTCGGAAACCACGTGAGAATTCACACAGGGGAGAAACCTTACAAGTGTTGGGAATGTGGGAAGAGCTTTTCTCAGAACTCAGGTTTTTGTTCTCATGAGAAGATTCATGCAGGAATCAAACCTTACAAGTGCTTTGAGTGTGGAAAATGTTTCACCGAGAGTTCAGGTCTGCAGAATCATTTGAAAATACACAGAGGAGAAAAAAACGAAAAGTGTCTCGAATGCGGGAAATGTTTTACCTTGAAATCAACCCTGGTGGAACATCAGAGACGTCACGCTGGAGAGAGACTCTATGAATGCCTAGAATGTGAGAGACGATTTATGCATTTTTGTGAACTTCGGAGTCACCAGAAGTGGCACAAAGGGGACCGACCCCATAAATGTGGGAAGTGTGGGAAAAGTTTTTTTTCACCATCCAATCTTCAGAATCATCAGAGAATCCACACGGGGGAGAAACCCTACAAATGTGGGGAGTGTGGGAAATGCTTTTCCAGAAAACATCACCTTGGACGCCATCAAAGGTTCCACACAGGAGAGAAGCCATACAGATGCGTAGAATGTGATAAATACTTTGCAGACAAAACAGGCCTTTGGAGCCATCGTAAAACCCACACAGGGGAGAAACCATATCAATGCATCGACTGTGGAAGTTTTTATCGTACCACATCAGACCTTAGAAGTCATGTGAAAATTCACACAGGGGAAAAAAACTACAAATGTTTAGACTGTGGGAAAGCATTTGCTCATTCATCTAATCTTAGAAGTCACAGCCGAATCCATACAGGAGAGAAACCTCACAAGTGCTCAGAATGTGATAAATGTTTTTCCCACAAAGTTGGTCTTTTGAGGCATCAGCAAATCCACACTGGAGAAAAACCGTATAAATGTCTGGAGTGTGAGAAATGTTTTTCACGTAAAGATTCCTTTGTGATGCATCTGTGAATCCACACTGGAGAAAAACCGTATAAATGTCTGGAGTGTGAGAATTGTTTTTCACGGAAAGATTATCTTGTGATGCATCAGCGAATCCACACTGGAGAAAAACCATATAAATGTCTGGAGTGTGAGAAATGTTTTGCCCAACCTTCAGCACTTCGCATGCACACCAGAAGTCACGTAGGAGAGTAGATTCACAAGTGTGCAGAGTGTGAGAAACCTTTTCATAGTAAATCAAAGCTGAAAAAGCACCAGAAATGTCCATAGCAGAGATAAATCTCTTCAACTATGAACAACATTGGGACCCCTTTTTTCCAACGTATCTTAATGTTTACCAGGAACTTCACACAGTGACAGAAGGGAAATCCTACAATTATTTGGCGTGGGGAAAATGTTTTTCCTAGTCAAGCAACCTCAAATCCCATCAGAGAATACACAATGAAGGAAACAGACATAACTGTTGGGAATGTGAGGATGTTTTGCTCACAAAACCGAATTAGTAACTTACCAGAGTGATTACATAAAAGTGTTATAAGTATGTGAGGAGTAGATATAGTGTTTTGTAGAGTACAGGAAATCCTTGACCTATGACCACAACTTGGAATGGATTTCCGGTCATAAGTTCCTTCAGTCGTAAGTCAAGGAACCAGGTATTTCCCTTAATTTTTTACTAGACTGTGTTGATTCATGAGGAGACCTGAAAATTTAGAGAGGAGAAAATGGGGCGAAGGGTGGAATGAATCTGGTGGTTTATTTAGTGATAAAAGTTTTGATGTTGAATCTTCTGGCTGAGGATGAAGAGGGAAAGTTTATTTTTCCTATTATATTTTTGGAAGGAATTTTTCTCCTTTTTTCATTGTCTTTTTCATATATTCACACACAAATATTTGTATTAATTTTCTGTGCATATAATTCTTAATAAAAGTATTGTCCAAAATAATCAAGAGGGCCTTTTTCAGGAGATGGACTGGGTGGGTCAAAACAGACAAGATGGCAGTTCAGTTTGTGCCATACTTTGCAGCCAAAGTGGCTCTCGGATCTCCCCTGGATGAGGATATGGGCTGCGGGGAGGAGGAGGGGGAGGAGGACGGCCATCAGGGAGTCCATAGCCCAAGGTTCCCAGCAGCTACTAGAGGGTGGAGCCACACTTCTCAGAGAAGGGCCAGGAAACCTGTCGCAAGAGGCTACTGGAAGATGCGCCCTAGAGGAGAGATGGGGAATTGTCGGTCCCAACAGGATCCACCCTTGGTGGGGGGGACTGGACAGGAGGGTGGGAGGAGGCACTTCCTGATGGGCCTCCTCCATCTTCTCAGGGTGGGTTAAGGCAGGCAGATGCTCAACTGGTCCAGCAGTCCGCCTAATGCTCTGGAGGGAACGTTGGATCTCAATCCGAATCTCCCTTTCTCTTTGTGCCTGGAGGGATGGACTAGATACCCCCTTAAGGTCTTTTAAGGTTCCCTTGAGTCCAGGCTGGGTCTCCTGAGATTTAGAAAGGGCAAAGTGGAGCCAGGGGTCTCTATGGAGAGCCTGCATCCTCCAGGTCATGATTGTCCCTAAGATGCTTTTCCAAAAGGGATCTGGACTTTCTTGGTTTTTTTCCCCTTGAAAACGTTTCCCTTCTCATCCCAGAAGCTTCTCCAGTTCTGACTAAGTGGGGGAGGATGAAAGGATGGATATTCCTTGCAGTCATTTGGTGTTGAATCAGGGTGCAAAGGGGCGTGGAGCCTTCCTGAGGCTGCTGAAAGGACCCTGTTGTAGACAGGAGGTTGGGGGGGGTCCTTTCCACCCCCCTCTGTTGTGGGAGGGCTGCTCATTTTGGCCAAGATGGCCGCTTTGGCCCCTCTTTCCATCCAGGGCTCCTCTCTGTCCAGAAGGTGGAGGTGGCTGTCCTCGAAAGAGCCAGCCATGTCATTTTAGATGCAGATGGACGTCTCCTCCTGATGGGTTTGTCCTCCCATTCCCCCCTCCCAGTCAGTCAGAACTGAAGAAGCTTCTTAGATGAGAAGGGAAACGTTTTCAAGGGGAAAAAAATACCCAAGAAAGTCCAGTTTGCCTTCAGGGTAGAAAAAAAAATGCACCTTTGGGAATTGAAGTCAGAGTTTTGGGGCTCCTTCTGACTCAATCTGGGAGGGAGGAAGCCCCCAGCAGTGGCCGGTCAGGAGCCTTTTTTAGAAGTTATCCAAGGGGGAGACTAAAGTGGCTGAAAGGGTGGGGTCCTTGGAAACCCCAAGAGCCCAGAGCGAAGGAGCCCCCAGGAGACGCCCCCCACGGACCCCACACAGGAGAGACGCCCCTTCAGCACCCAGGACACTCAGCTGGGCCTGTGGGAGAGACCCTCCCTCCAGAAGTTGCTTCCTGGTGCAGCAGCCCTAGGGCCTCAGTTGAAGAATGGGAGGAGCCAGCTGGTTCTGGGTTCAAATCCTGATGCTGCCAACCTCATCTTTGAGTGAACCTGTTGTGGCCTGGCGGAGGAACTACTTTGAGCAAGGGTCCACAGAACCAGTTGAAATGTTCTCCAGGGGTAAGGGCCTTGATTGCAGGGGGGGGAGTCTGAGGGTCCTCAGCAGCCCCTTTCTCCCCCTCCTTCCCCCAGAAGTATTGAGGGCTCCTCTCAGCCCCACTCCTCCCCCAGATGAGCCCCCTCCTTACCGGGAGGGGGGGTTTCCTACTCCCCTTTCCCTTCCAGGGATCCTTGCCAGCACCCCCACCAGCAACATCGTGGGAATCCCAACAGAGCCCATGGATGCTGCCCCACAAGCGCCCCCAAAGAGAGAGGGGAAAGACACAGATGCTCCCAGCCCCAGAGGCGGCATCGGTGGGTCTGGATTGGGGGGAGGGAGCGTTCTCCTCGAACTTCGGAATTGAGGGTAGCCAGGAAAGCTCAAGGCCCAATGGGAATTCTCCCTTCTGCAGCGTCATCGGTGTCCGGGCAGAGTCTCCCTTGTCTTCACTCACTGGAGTAGAAAGTTCGGTGCAGGGAGAGAAGCGGAGAAAGTGGGAGGGGGATCCGTTCAGTTTTTTGGGGGGGGGGGGGCGCAGCTCAAGGGGGGGGGGTTCATGGCAGCGCTGGTGGAGAGAGTGGACTTCCTTTTGTCCTCCCCACCGATCCGGCTTGGAGTGGGGCTGCATGGATGAAAAAAGAGGCGCAGCTGAGAGGGAGTCCTTGGGCACCTTAAAACACACACACACAGCGAAATCTCCCGGGTGGGAGTGTCCCTCCCCCAATCGTGGGGTCGCTGACACCCCCACCTCTCCTAAAAACCTCCCTCCCAGTCCAGCCGGATCCTCTCCCCAGCCCCCTCCCTTCTTCACTGGGGAATCCTCCGCTGGGCTCCGCTTGTTCCTTGTCCCATGATGCACTTGGGTTACAGTTTAGTAAGCTGAAAGTCTTAGGCCTTGTCCTAAAGCGATTGGTCCTTTATTGGGTTTTTGGGGCTTCTCTACCGGAAGGCATTCAGACACACACACACACCCTTCCTTGAAGGGGCCAGTTTGGATGACAAATAAGATCTTTCATTTCACTTTGGGGGGGGGGGGGCTCTGTATAACTTTATTTCCTCTGATCAGCAAAGGTCCTTTTTGGGGTGCCTGGGCTGTCTCTCCTGGAGAAGGACGAAATGCCAAATGGGAGCCATTTTCCCTTCCTCCTTTTCTGTCTGACCTTCTGGGGTTGAGTCTTTTTCAGGGTGGCTTGACTGAACTCTTCTAATACACAAACACACATACACACCCCTAAGTAGCCTGAGGTGGGCCAGGGAATCGGTTGTCCTCTCTCTCTCCCATCCGAATAGAAAATGCATGGGGATGATGTCAGCCACGCAAAGTATCTACTTGCCAAGAGGGATGGCAAATTAATCTAATAAATAAATAAATAGCACTACGAAAAGTATGGTCCTATCAAGAGGAAGAGACTGAGCTGTGAAATGGATCCATGCAGGGAGAGGCAATGTGTCCCAAGGAAACCAGGATCAAGTAGTCATGTTGAAGTGGAGTTCCT
Organism: Diadophis punctatus similis; assembly: GCA_023053685.1. Lineage (NCBI taxonomy): Eukaryota > Metazoa > Chordata > Lepidosauria > Squamata > Dipsadidae > Diadophis > Diadophis punctatus. The sequence goes on along the minus strand of JALIGW010000002.1, from coordinate 245,017,699 downwards.
AAGTGCAGGAAAAGCAGGAAAAGGGGAGAAGAAATGGGTTGCTTACACTAACCTCAACCTCATGATAAGAATTCCCAATCAGCTCCACCTATCTAATCTGGGAGAGTCAGCTTGGCCTAGCGGTTAGGGCACTTGGGAAAAACTGGGAGACCATGAGTTCCAGTCCTGCCTTGGCCTTGAAAGGAAGCTGGGTGACCTGGGGCTAGTCACACACTTTCCCCAACTTACATCACAGGGTTTTTGTTTTTTTTTTGAAAAATAGGAGGAATGTGTGTTGGATGTGTTCATCGTCTTGAGTTTAATTTATAAAAATAATATTAAATATTTTTTTAAAATAGTAATATTGGGATATAAATAAAGTGTTTTTTAAAAATATATATTTCCAGTCTGCAGTGGCTTTTCAGTATTTCCAGGCCTCTCAGCTGCTGAGCTACAATACAGGGAGTCCTCAACAGCCACAACTGAGCCCAAAATTTATGTTGCTAAGTGAGACATTTGTTAAGTGAGTTATGTCCCACAGATATAAGAAGATGTTAAGTATCTGAATGTAAATCACATGACCATGGGGGAATGCCAAAATGGTCATAAGTGTCAAAAACCGTCATAAGTCACTTTCTTCCTTGCCATTGTAACTTTGAACGGTCACTAAATGGAATGTAAGTTGAGGATTACCTGTATTTTTGCCGTTATACATGTTTCGTAAGCAAAATGGGAGGAAATGCTTGGTGCAGAGGCTTTTATGAGACAGGAACCAGAAGGAATTACAGAAGGAAGGTGGAATTCTGGGCTGAGTTAGGAGGAGAAGAGAGGAAGGACCTGGGGACCCAAGACAAAGAATTTGGGAATTAGGATTGCTTCCATGTGAGAGCGCCAACGGGGGTGGGGGAGGATCTCTAAACCCTTTGCCATTGCAGAGCCACCTGGTCAATCTCTGTATCCCTCCTGATCCCTCCTGAGGATCCCTGGGGAGGGGGGGAGGGGAGACCCTGGAGGGAAGCTGAAGGGACCGGACAGAGGCAGGAAAAGATCAACCAGCAGCACGGAAGGTTCCTATCACGAGATTTCTCCAGCTGCCTTTTTCAGCTTCGGATTCATTTCACTGGAAGAAGAAGAAGATTTCCCCGTATCGGGAGGATCCAAAACGGATCGTGAACCCGACGTGGGCAGATTGCCAGAATTGGCTGCGTGCCTTGTGACCCCCAGAGGAGGGGATGATGGTTTGGGGGGAAGCGAGGGAAGAGGCGGCGAAACTGCACTTGGGCCACCATCCGGCTCCGGGTGTGGAGGAGGCGATGCCGGCAGAGACCTCCCAAAAAACACCTGCAGGGATCCTTAGGATGGGAGAGGGATGGAGGGGGATGGGAGCAGCTGCCTAGATCCACTTTGAGGATCTTTGGATCCACCAGAAGGGATCAACTGGGGGGCTTCTTCCGGATCCTCCCCCTGGCGCTCCCCCAACCGCGGCTGCACCGAGGACTCCTCCCCGCTTCTCTTTCCCCTCTTTCCTTCCTCAGCCGCGGAGGGGAGCCCGGAGCGTCCGGGGCGGCGCCTGCCTTTCCCCCCAGCGAGAGCGGCTCTTCCTCGGGCTCCGCCGCATCCCCTGCCGGCCCCCTTCTCCAGCCTCGGCAGACGCCGCGATCAGCGACTCTTGGGCGGCCACCGCGGAGCTTCAGTTCCCCTCCGGGATGCTGGAGCAGGAGGCAGCCCCGCCCGGGCACAGCAGGGCGCTCTTCGCATGGGCAGAGGCACCCCGGACGCCGATGCCCCGCGGAGAAACAGAGGAGTCCGGGCTGGGAGGGGGAGGAGCTGAGGCTGCAATGAGGGGCGGGGCTGCAAGGCGAGGGCGGAGCCAGAGAGGAGAGCAGAAGCCCCGCCCCGCCTCTCCCTCCCCCCCGGCCGGATCTCCGCTTCCCTTCGCGCGTCCCACTTCACCCGGCGAGGATCGGCGCTGGTTCCTTCGGGAGAAGCTCCTGGATCCCGCTCGGGGCAGGTGAGGCTGCTCTCCCTCCGGCCTCCAGGCCGCCCCTCCTGCCAGGAGATCTTCTCCCCAAGAAGGGTTTTCCTCGGGGAGATCCGGCTCTGGAGTTGCCTGCAGGGAGCGGATCCCTCCCTTCCTTGCAGGGGGGCAAAGGAGGCTCCGTCCCCGGGCTGGATCTGCCCCCTCCTCGCCCGGCCAAGGCTCCCCGGGGGGCTTCGGGTGGATCCGGGAAGGAGCTTTGGGGGAAGTTACTTTCAGAAAACGTCTCTGCGGTCCGTTTGAACAGGAAGTCTCTGAACATCCGTTTCCCTCAAGCCCAGTTGCAGAAATGGAGTAAACGGCGCTGTAAAAGGTGTTTTGAGAGATGCAATGTGGAATTAACACAGACTGGTTTCATTGCAATGGGGAGGCTGGGATGTGGCCTCCATGGTGGATGTTTTAGAAAGCAGAAACTCTAAGGAAGTTTTGAGGCTGGTCTTGTGAGCAGCTCCTAGAACAAGCTGATGGCCAGAAGGTTGCCTTGCCTGATTTTAAAATGCCTGTCCAAAGTAGCATTGGGTCCCAGGAAGCCTGGGATCTTGGTGGCCTTGAAGCCTCCAAAAAGAGTAGGGAAAAGTGGAGCCCTTTTCTGATTTCTCTTGTTTTTCTTCGAGTTTTCCTACTCACAACTATTTGTTGCTCCCTCTTGGACTTCCGTCTTCCTGGTTTCTTCCATTTTGGCCCATCAAGATCTTCTTGAATCACAATTTCATCTCCTGTTATTTTGTATCTTCAACAAATAATCTTATTTTTTCCTTCCTTGTTCAGGTTGCTGATATATTAAGCTCAGCGTTACTGTTGGCATCTGAGCCTTTTTTATTTCAATTTGCAGGACACCAGTGATGTAATGTCCTGGGGCTCCACCAGGGGGCTCCAAAAGGAGCGGGAATTCTAAGCGTTGTGATTGGTTGATGTTATGTTGTGTTCAGTATAAATACAGAGCTGTCAGATCGGGGCCTGCTCCTGTCAGACGACTCTAGTTAGGAGGTTCAGAAGTTAATAAAGCATTAGTCCGACTCAAGCCTCAGCATCGTTCCTCACGAATATAATACTGGCGATGAAGAAGGAGGTCGAATCCACATCGAGTGACTCCAGCACACCTGAACGTAAGGAAAATTGTGAAAGCACTGTCAGGGACGAGTAATGGCCACCCAACATACATTCGCTCCCTTTAACCCGCCGAGGGAGACCTGGGCCTCCTATGTAGCCCGGTTCGAATGTTTCCTCATCGCAAATGAGTTCACCGAGCTGCCAGGAGACAGAAAGCGGGCATATTTTCTCGGATTTTGTGGGCCTGACATGTTCGAGACTGCCCTAGCCCTTTTCGCCCCTCGCTCGATTCATAGCGTGCCTTGGGATGAATTTATGGAGAAACTTAAAGATCATTACGCACCCCCTCCTTCTATATGTGCTAGACGTTATGCTTTTTACCATCGGAATCAGAAGGAGGGTGAGACAGTGAATCAATTCGTGGCTGCCCTCAGGAGGGCTTCCTTAAATTGCGAGTTCAGCAATTTAGAAGACTACCTTTTGGATAGGCTTGTTTTTGGAGTCAGGGACTGCCGACTGAAGAGGCGATTGCTCGCCATGCACAACCTCACATTCCAAGTTGCACTTGATGAGGCTCGTGCTGCTGAACTGTCCAACCAATCCCTCGCTGAGATGGACATTAGCATTAACCCAACGCCCGTCCCCAATGCCTCTGTGACCAATGCCATCGCTGCTCTCCCAGAAGCATTAGAGAGGGAGCTCAAAATTGAAGAGGACGTTTGCCGCATTTCTGAGGGTCAGAATAAGGGGGATGTGAGGCAAAGACCGCCTCCATCTCTCTCTCCATGCAGGGGCTGTGGGGGGGACCATTTGAGGGCCCAATGCAATTTCCAGGATGCCATTTGCCGTCGTTGCGGCCGCAGGGGCCACCTAGCAAGGGTTTGCCGGATGGGTAGAGCCGCCCCCATTCAGAGTTATAGAGAGGCACCACCTGCAGGCCCACGGAGACAGCCCTGGGGGGGTCAGCCAAGAAGAGGCAGCTGTAATGCGATTTTCCCCTCCACTAGGGGGAATCTTGCTGTCATTCAGAAAACTCAGGTGCCCGCGGGTGAGAAATTCACAGTTACTGTGACGCTTGGCCACAAGCCGTGTCCAATGGAAGTGGACACGGGCTCAGCTGTGTCCATAGTCTCATGGAGCACCTTGAAACGCATTTTCCCTGGCATGTCAAAGAGCCGCCTAGAGCCATGCCCATTATTCCTTAGGGCTTACCAGGGGTCCTCCATCCCTATCCTGGGCAGGGGACTGTTTCCAGTCAGGTTCAAAACTTTTGCTGGCCGCCTGCCCCTTGTAATTGTAGATGGCCCCCTTACCAGTCTTCTGGGACTAGACTGGTTTCCAGCTCTGGGGTTTTCCCTGGAGGGCATTAACGCAGTGAAAGGGGAAGACATGGGGGCCACATTGGAACAGGAATTCCCCGCAGTATTTGATGGGCAGCTAGGGAAGTATACTGGAACACCTGTGACTTTTAATCTTGACCCTATGGTTGCCCCTGTCCGCCTCAAACCACGGAGAGTGCCCTTGGCACTACTGCCAAAGGTGGACGCTGAACTAGACCGCCTCCTTGCACAGGGCATATTAGAAGCTGTAGATCAGGCGCGTTGGGAGACCCCCATAGTGACCCCTGTTAAGCCAGATGGCTCAATCAGGCTATGTGCAGACTATAAGTGCACAGTGAACCGCGCATTACAGTCCCACGCATACCCTGTGCCCATCGTGCACCACCTGCTGCATTCCCTGGGAGGGGGAAAAGTCTTCGCGAAGTTAGATCTGTCCCAGGCTTACCAACAGCTGCCTGTGGACGACCAAGCAGCCGAAGCTCAGACTATTATTACACATCGAGGCGCTTTCCGCTGCCGCCGCCTCCAATTTGGCATAAGCACTGCCCCGGGCATTTTCCAAGGGTTGATGGAACGCCTGTTACACGGAATTCCGGGCACAGTGCCTTATTTCGATGACGTTTTGGTCACTGCGTCATCACGTGAGGAATTAATCTCTCGAGTGCGTGCTGTCCTCACCAAATTCCAGGATGTGGGGCTACGAATTAAGAAATCTAAATGTGTGTTTGCGGCTAGCAGCGTAGAATTCCTCGGGTTCTTGGTGGACTCCACTGGAATACACCCCACAGCCTCTAAGATCCAAGCCATTGTGGACGCACCCAGGCCAAATTGTAAGGCGGAGCTGCAAGCCTTTCTTGGCCTCTTGAACTTTTATGCAATTTTCCTGCCTCACAAAGCCACAGTGGCAGAACCGCTGCACAGATTGCTGGACGCCAGGGCACCGTGGAAATGGGGCCCCTGTGAGGCACACTCATTTGCCGCTGTGAAAGGACTTTTGACAGCAAACACGGTGCTGGCTCAATACAGCACCCAACTGCCACTAGTGCTAGCCTGCGACGCGTCACCCTACGGCGTGGGCGCTGTCCTTAGCCACCGCTTGCCGAACGGAGAGGAAGCCCCGATTGCATTTTTTTCCAGAACCTTAGCTGGGCCGGAAAGGAACTACGGCCAAATCGACAAGGAGGCCCTGGCTCTCATCGCGGGGGTTCGCAAGTTCCATCACTATCTGTATGGGCGCCGTTTCGACCTCGTGACTGACCACCAGCCACTTCTGGGGTTACTCTCCAGCAACCGTCCGACACCCCAGATGATATCCCCAAGAATGACCCGTTGGAGCGTTTTCCTCGCCAACTACGAGTACCACCTGATCTACCGACCTGGCCGCAACATCGCGCACGCCGATGCCTTAAGCCGCTGCCCCCTGCCTATCCTGCTGGAGGACCCGGCACCTGCATCTACGGTCTTCCACTTGAACGACATCAACCTACCCATCGCAGCAAGCGACATCGCCAAGTCTACGGCTCGAGACCCCGTCCTGTCAAGAGTACTGACTTGGGTGCTGAGGGGCTGGCCTGGGGACACTGTGACTTCCGAATTTGCCCCATTCAAAACGCGCCAATGTGAACTGTCTGTTTTACGGGGCTGTTTATTGTGGGGTGAGCGGGTTGTAATCCCCACGGTTTTTAGGCGAGCCACCCTCAACTTGTTGCATAGGGGCCATCCCGGGGTGGTCCGAATGAAGGCCCTAGCCAGGGGTTACGTGTGGTGGCCGGGGATGGATAAGGCCATCGAAGAAAGGGTGGCCAAGTGCTCCATCTGTCAGGAGAATAGGGCATCCCCGCCTAAGGCAACCCCGCAGGTTTGGGAAACCCCAGCAGGCCCCTGGTCCCGCATCCACGTGGATTTTGCCGGCCCAGTACAAGGCCAGATGTTCTTGGTGGTCGTGGACGCTTTTTCTAAATGGTTGGAAGTCCGCTTAATGTCCACGACCACCACTGACTCCCTGATTAGGTGTTTGGAGTCATTGTTTGCGACACATGGGTACCCCGACGTATTGATCTCGGATAATGGGCCTCAGCTGACAGCGGCCTGATTTGAGGGGTTCCTCGCCAACTTAGGCATACGGCATGGTCTCATTGCGCCATGGCACCCTGCAGGTAATGGCATGGCGGAACGCATGGTTCGCACAACGAAAGAAACACTTCGCAAACTAGGCCCGGGGGATTGGCGAGATAAAGTAGCTGAGCTCCTGTTCACACAGCACACTACGCCATGTACAGCCACGAATAAAACACCGGCTGAGTTGCTCATGGGGAGGCGTTTGAGAACGCAGCTCGATAGACTACACCCCCATTATTCCACAGAAAAGCCTCTAGACTCCTCCCGGCCAGGGCGCTCGTTCCAAGTAGGCAGCCCTGTGTATGCACGCAACTATGCCGGCAGCCCACTTTGGCTCCCAGGGGTGGTAGTCGGCTCAAGCGGCCCGTGCTCCTATCGTGTCCTGTTAGACAACGGCCAGGAGTGGCACCGCCACATTGACCAACTGCGATCTCGGTGGGGGGAAACGGCAGGAGCCAAGCCACAACTGGCAGAGTCCCCCAACCCTATAGAGGGACTCCGACTAGGGGAGGAGGGGGCGCGACGAGCCGCGAGCCAAACCGCTCTCGCTGACTTACCGGGGCGGGAAGAAGCAGTCGTAGAGGAGTTCACCCCTCTCCCCGGGGAGGAGACAAGTCCGGCAATAGACCATGCAGACGGAGACCGCAGTCTGGGAGAACAACCCCAAGAGCTAAGATGATCTAGTCGGATCAGACGGCGCCCAGCGTACCTCGCTGAGTACGCATGCTCCAACTAAAGGGTAAGGGGTGTAATGTCCTGGGGCTCCACCAGGGGGCTCCAAAAGGAGCGGGAATTCTAAGCGTTGTGATTGGTTGATGTTATGTTGTGTTCAGTATAAATACAGAGCTGTCAGATCGGGGCCTGCTCCTGTCAGACGACTCTAGTTAGGAGGTTCAGAAGTTAATAAAGCATTAGTCCGACTCAAGCCTCAGCGTCGTTCCTCACGAATATAATAAGTGAGGATCTGGCCGTGAACTCCAGGGAGGAGAAAGGGGCGTTTTTGGATCAGAACTCACAAAATTTTGGCATGGACTCCGTTCTAGAAAATTTGGAAATCTTGGCCCGGTTGGAGAAGCAGCTTCCTGCACAAAGAACCAATCAGTTAAGGAGAAATCAAGCCGGTCAGCGGTGAGGATCATCCCTGGCCTTGACTCAGAGAGGTAACGAGTGATCCAGAGATCTCTTAGCTGTAACTTTAAAGGTGAGTCAATGAAACTTGGTTTGGAAAATAAGCATTTTTAAAATCTTTATGTGGCAATGCAATAAAATTGGGTTTTTCTGCCAAGGTGCAGAGTGAAGGCATAATTTGTTTATATTAGTTGTAAGAAGCCACTCTTGGTCGAGTTGGAGGTGGACCCTGGGCAGAAGGCCACGGAGTGGGGGAGTCGCATCGGCTGGGTGGAGGCACCCCTGAAGCCGAAAGAGGCTGCCTGGGGACTCAAGTGGAGGTGGGGCTTCCCCTGCCAGCCTTCATCTGGTCCTTTCATGGGGAAATGTTCTCTCAGCCCAAACTGGGTCTTGTTTCAGCGATACAGTTTTAGCTATGATGTGTGCAGATTGTTACTGTTTAGGCCTTGTCCCATAATGCACTTGGGCTTACAGTTTAGTAAGCTGAACCGCTTAGGCCTTCTCCTAAAGCTTAAATTTTAATTGAAATTCTCTGGATCCTTTATTGGGGATCCTTTATTTGGGGCTTTTCCTTCTGAAGGTATTCAGTGAGCCCCCCACCCTTCAGAAAGTGTAGGATCAAATTTACCCCAGGATTAAGCCATGTCACAGATTGTTGGTTTAATATTTTTCTTCTTCTATTGCTTTCGGGGCCAGTTGGGATAACAAGCAGGATCATTCATTTCAATTTTGGGAAGCTCTGTATATCTTTATTTACCTTAGTCAGCAATGATCCTCTTCGGGGTGCCTGTGCTGTTGCCCCTGGGGAAGGATGAAACCCCAAATCGGAGCCATTTCCCCCTCCTCCTTTCCTGCCTGATCTAATGGGTGTCAGGGTTCCAAGTAAGAGATCCATTGCAAGCAAAAACTCTGAGGCAGGAGGATTTCTCAAAGAATAGCTTTATTGGAAATATGAAATTGGCAAATATCTGGTGAAAACCAACTCTGAAGAGCCCCTTGGTTTTCACCTAATTAAAAGTAAAAGTTTTCCCCTCAATCCCAGACAATCAGTCACATGGCCCAATCAAAGCAGCGTCCGCTGAACTGGTGACATCACTCCTCCTCCCTCCGGCCAGGTGTGAGAACGTCCTTGGTTCCCAGGAGAAAGTATTTTATTTTGACTACACAACCCCAGCTTTCTCTAACCCCCCCCCTCTCTATCCCTCACTCCAGTGTGGCAACACTGAAGCTCCAAGATGGCTTCATCCAGGTCAGCTTCAGGGTTGACAGGCTGCCCCCCCTCAATTGAAGAGGATTTCCTGCAAGACAAAACATACAGAGGAAATTAGTCAAGGCTCACCTCAACCCCCTCTTCCTTCCCCCCCCCCCCGGAGGCCCTTTAGGCTTTTGAGGGAACTCATCATGAAACTGTTTAATCAACCCATCTGTCTTTACATCCCAGCTCTCTACCCATGTGGCTTCAGAAAAGGGGGATCCCTACCAACGCACAAGGTACTGCAACCAGCCCCTATGCAGCCTTGAATCTAAAATCTTCTTTACCTCATAATGTGTCTCCCCCTGCACGACTATGGGCTTTGGGGCTGCCCGATCTACCGGTCTGATCGGTGAGCCTACCGTTGGTTTTAACTGGCTAATGTGAAAGAATGGATGCACTTTCCCTAACAGCCAAGGGAGTTTAAGCTGTACTGTGACCGGGTTGATTATTCTCTCTATTGGGAAAGGGCCTATAAACTGTGATGAGAGTCTCAGTTTAAGGTACTTCGTCAAGAGGTAGACCTTGCTCCCGACTCAAAACGGCTCTTGGGGGTTGATGGCATTTATCCGCTTGCATTTTATATCTTTTCACTGCTTCCCTTAGGGCACACTTGGTATTTTCCCACCCCTCCTTCAAAGACTCCATCCATTCATTTAGGGATACTGATGAGAGGGGTTCCCTAGGCATGGGAACAAACTCCATGCTGCTATTGATCTGAAAAGGAGTTAGACCAATGCTGCTATGCACAGCATTATTGTATGCCACCTCAGGGAATGGCAGCAATTCTACCCAATTAAACTGCTGATAGTTGACCTAACATCTTCAATATTGCTCCACCAACATGTTTGCTCGTTCTACGACCCCATTGGTACTCGGATAAAAAGCCGAGCTAAACCCCTGCGAGCACCCGATGGACCTAACAAACTCCATCCAGAACTTGGCGGTAAATTGGAAACCCCCCTGTCAGAAATAATTGTACATGGAATGCCATGTATATTTGCTTAATAAATAACTTGGCAAGTTTTCTCGCTGAGGAGAGCCCAGAGCAGGGGTTAAGTGGGCATGCTTGGAGAACAGGTCTACTACTGATAAAATCCATAGCGATCTCCTCCCAGGGCCGGGCCGGGTCTGCCACCTGCTGCAGCAGGCCGGGGAGGGGGGTCTCCCCGGTCTCTTTTTCATGGCCGTGCACATTGTGCAGCTTTTAACATAGTCCTCGACTTCTTTTTTTATCTGAGAAAGATACAATCACAAAAGCGCGCAAAGGGTTTCAGAGCACGTGATCCTAGCTGAAAGGGGGAGGGGGAAGGAGAAGAGACAGAGAAGAGGCGGGGCTTCAAGTAGTAGGTGGAGCCCGAGAGGAAGCTGGAAGGCCCGCCCCCGCCTCTCCCCTCCCACTGGCTAGATCTCCGCTTTCCTTCGCCGGGAGAGGATTAGCGTTGGATCCCTCGGGAGAGGCTCCTGGATCCCGCTCAGTGCAGGTTGGGCTGCTCTACCTCCTGCCAGGAGATCTTCTCCCCGCCAGAAGGAAGGGAGCTGCGGATTCCACTATTCGGTTTGCAGGGTTTTCCTCGGGGTGATCCAGCTCTGGCATTGCCTGCAGGGAGCAGACCCCTCCCTTCTCTCCAGAGGTCAAAGGGGGCTCCGTCCCCGGGCTGGATCTGCCTCCTCGCCCAGACAAGGATCCCCGAGGGAATCCGGGTGGATCCGGGAAGGAAGTTTGCGAAAGTTTCTTTCAGAAAGTCTCTCTGTGATCTGTCAGACCACGAGGTCTCTGAGCATGGGTGTTCCGCAAGTGCATTTGAAAAAAAAGTGCAAATTGTGCTTTAAAATATTTACTCAGATTTGTAATGTGTTATTAACACACACTGACCTCTTTGGGGAAAGGAGAGGGGTTTAAATTAGTTGAATTGAGCTCGTTGAGATCCTCTTTCTTTGAGCTCTGTCTGAAAAGCGAAAAATAAAATCCTATGTTTTTATGCTAATCTTTTCTTTCCTTCTGCTTTAAAAAGATGGGTAGAATTTCTAAACTTTGTATTTTCCTCGTTTTGCCCAGAAGAGGCTGTGATGTGGGAGCCCCTACATCACAGGTGGATGTTTTGATGGTGGATGTTTTTGAAAGAGCAAAGGAAGTTTTGAGGGGGGTCTTGTGAGGAGCTGCTGGAACAAGCTGATGGCAGAAGGCTGCCTTTCCTAATTGTAAATAAATTTATGAAAAGCCTAACTGGAATCTTTGTGGCCTTGCAGCCTCCAAAAAGAGCAGGAAAGAGCAGCCCTTTTCACACACACTCTGCCCCATCTGATCTCTCTCGTCTTCCACTGAGTTTTCCTTCGCACAACTATGCTTTGGTCCCTTTTCGACTTCATCCTGCTGGTTTCTTCCATTTTGTCTTATTAAGATATTTTTGAATTACGATTCAATCTTACTTGTTTTGTATCCTCATCCAATAATCCTATTTTCTCCTGCCTCTTCCACATCATTTACAGATCATATTCAATATCATTTTATCTTTATTTTATTTATTTATTTTATTTGTCAAAACGTGTACAAGATAACAGGTATGGTATAAACATAAACAAAAGCAAAGTAGGTATAGTTAAATTTGGACAATAGGACAGTAGGACAGGGACGGTAGGCACGATGGTCCGCTTATGCACGCCCCTTACAGACCTCTTAGGAACGGGGTGAGGTCGACTGTAGACAGTCTAAGGTTAAAGTTTTTGGGGTTTGGGGAAGAAACCACAGAGTCAGGTAGTGCATTCCAGGCACTGATCACTCTGTTGCTGAAGTCGTATTTTCTGCAGTCGAGTTTCGAGCGGTTTACATTGAGTTTGAATCTATTGTGTACGTGTGTGTTGTTGCGTTTCAAGCTGAAGTATTCATTGACAGGTAGGACATTGTGGCAGATGATTTTATGAACTACATTTAGATCTCAGCCTTTTTCATTTCTCTTTGCAGGAGACCAGTGAGGATGTGGTTGTGAACTTCACAGAGGAGAAAGAGACGTTCTGGATTGGGATCCACCAACCTTTGGCCAGGACTCCTTTCCAGAGAATTTGGAAATTGTGGCCTGGATGGAGAAGCAGCTTCCTGCACAAAGAGCCAAACGATTAAGGAGAAACCAGATTGGTCAGCAGTGAGGGTCATACCTGGCCTTGAGCCAGAGACCTCTTCATTGTAACTTTAAAGGTGAGTAAACAAATCTGTGGTCAATAAGTAAGATGTCATGTGGGAGCTTGGCTCAATGACTGCAACGCTGTACTCCTGATTGTGGTTGTTAAGCGATTTCACGTGTCGTTAAGCAGACAAAGTCCCAGGTAAGGAATGTGGGGTTGTCTGAAGTGAGCAGGAGAGGCCTTGTGATTCCCAGGCACAGACCGCATTCGACTTAAGGGCTCCTGGAGAACCCAAGAGATGCTTTGGGACACGTTGCTTGGAAACTGTATGGAACATGCAGCGTGGAAAATGGAGCTAGGTTGTAAAGGCCTCCGATGTGGGGATTAAGGCCACATTTCTCAGTGGTAGCGGTGACACTGGGGTGAAGGCCAGGCCTGGGGACAGTGGCAGTTGGCTGAGAGTGCTGGAGGCCTCCACTCAAGGCCCGGGCCCAGCCCAGCATTGCTGTCAGCCAGGGCTGCTTTGCATGGCTGGGATTAGGCTTCCAAGGGTGGCAGCAGCTTTGCATCCCACTTTAGTGGGTGGCTCCTCAATTTATGGATGGCCTCTGCCTGTCTTTGCCTGCTCTGTAGATGCCCTCCACGAGCATTGCCTGCTCCTCCCGCCATGTAAGGACCTCCAAGATCACTTAATGATTTCAACCAGGAGTGTGGGATGTCGGTTGTGCAGTGAAATGATCCTGTGATCCCTCCTCTAACCACTGTGTCCTGGTTCCGACTAATGATCCCAAAGGATTCAGCACTGTGAGACTTTAGGCTTCCTCAAAGAACTGCTTTATTGAGTACACCATTTCGGCACGGATGAACTTAAAACCAGCTCTAGCTGTTTCCAGCTAGTTAAAGATCCCCTCCCTCCTCTAGGGTCACAGGTCACATTGCCCAATTAGGTGTTCTTGCATTTCCTGGCAACAAGTTCCATTCACCTGCCGGCACCTGTTGAGAATGACCTTGGTTCCCACGAGATAGCAGGTTGTTTTGGCTAGATCACATTCCATTCTTCTGCCCCCTCCCCGAGCTGTGTGGCAACTAGACAAACGGAAGATGGCTGCGGCAGGCTCGATCCGTTTCAGAGCTGACACACTGCTTCACTGAATGACCGAGGTTCCAGTCCCAAGCGTGGTCATACGTTCAGGACATCTCTCTTACGAATTTAGGGACTCCCTCAATGTTCCTCAGGTGTACTGAACACCCTACCCTGGGCGGAGGGTCAGACTGGAAGACCCTCAAGGTCCCTGCCAAGGCTAAGATTTTATTATTCTCTCGGTGTCTCAAAAGGAAATATAATTCTTCATTTCTTTCTCCTTCTAACAGCGGAAAAAAGATTGTAACCAAAGATTTATCTACAAGCCATTTATCAACAAATAATAGAAAATCAACATAAGGCAGCAGCCAAAGGAAAGCATGGAGCCTGGGAAACTCTTGGATCCCCCGTCAGACACAAGCAGCACTCCGAAAAACCACGGAATAACCCATGAATGCTCAGAGTGTGGGAAATCCTTTGCTCGCAGGTTCCTTCTTTTGACCCACAGGAAGGTCCATGTGGGAAGTGGATCCAATCAAGGTTTGGAGGGTGAGAAATCTTTCTCTGGGAAAAACTCCAAAGACCTCAGAAGCCCCCCAACACTAAAACCCTATAAATGTGAGGAATGTGACCTATGCTTTGGTCAAAAGTGGGTTCTCCTTAGACATCAGAAAATCCACACTGGAGAGAAACCGTATCAATGTCTGGAATGTGGGAAATTCTTCCTTTTAAAAACCACTCTCAGAGACCACGAGAGGATTCACACAGGGGAGAAACCTTACAAGTGTTGGGAATGTGGGAAGAGCTTTGCTCAGAAGTCAAGTCTTTGGGTCCATGAGAAGAGTCATACAGGAACAAAGTCTTACAAATGCTTTGAGTGTGGAAACTGTTTCCCCCGGAGTTCATCTCTTCGGCGTCATTGGAAAACACACACAGGGGAGAAAAATGAAAAGTGCCTCGAACCTCACAAATGCTCAGAGTGTGATAAATGTTTCTCTCGGAAAGATTATCTTGTGATCCATCAGCGAATCCACACTGGAGAAAAACCATATAAATGTCTGAAGTGTGAGAAATGTTTTGCCGATCATTCAGCACTTTACAGGCACACCAAAACTCACGCAGGAGAGAGGCCTCACAAGTGTGCAGAGTGTGAGAAACCTTTTCAAAGTAAATCAAAGCTAAAAAAGCACCAGAAAGTCCATAGCAGAAATAAATCTCTTCAGCTGTGAACAAAGTTGGGAGCCCTTTTTTTCAACACATCTTAATGTTTACCAGGAACTTCACACAGTGACAGAAGGGAAATCCTACAATTATTTAGTGTGAGTAAAATGTTTTTCCTACTGAAGCAAAAGAACCTCAGAGAGTACACAATGAGGCAAAAGGGTGTAAATGTTGGGAGTGTGAAAATATTTTGCTCACAAAGCCGCATTATAAACTTACCCGAGTGATTACACAAAAGAGTTATAAGTATGTGGGGAGTTGATATAATGCTTTGTAGAGTACAGGAAGTCCTTGACTTATGACCACAACTTGGAATGGATTTTTGGTCATCAGTTACTTCAGTCGTAAGTCAAGGAACCAGGTATTTCCCTTAATTTTTACTAGACTGTGTTGATCAATCAGCAGAAGTGAAAATTTAGAGGGGAGAAAATGGGGCGAAGGGTGGAATGAATCTGGTGGTTTATTTAGTGCTAAAGTTTTGATGTTGAATCTTCTGGCTGAGGATGAAGAGGGAAAGTTTTCTTTTTCCTATTATATTTTTGGAATGAATTTTTCTCCTTTTTTCATTGTCTTTTTCATATAGTTACACATAAATATTTGTATTAACTTTCTTTCTGTGAATATAATCCTTAATAAAAGTATTGTTCAAAATAATCAAGTGAGCGTTTTTCAATAGATGGACTGGGTGCCTCAAAACAGACAACATGGCAGTTCAGATTGTGCCATACTGTGCAGCCAAAGTGGCTCTCGGACCTCCCCTGGATCAGGAAATGGGCTGCGGGGAGGGGGAGGAGGAAGGCCATCAGGGAGTCAAGGGCCCATGGTTCCCAACAGCTACTAGAGGGTGGAGCCACACTTCTCAGAGGAGGGGCGGGAAACCTGTTGCAAGAGGCTATCAGAAGATGCCCCCTAGAGGAGAGATGGGGAACTGTTCCAGCAGGATCCACCCTTGGTGGGGATGTGGAGGGGGGAGGAAAATGAGGGGAAGGGGAGGCGCTTCCTGAGGGTCCTCCTGCATCTATCCAGAGTGGAAAAAGGCAGGCAGGCACTCAACTGGTCCAGCAGTCATCCTAAAGCTTTAGAGGGAACGTTGGATCTCAGTGTGGTCTCTTTGCCACCCCCAAAAAACGGCAGGAAATATAAGAGATGTGAAGAAAACCCCAGGAACTCTCTGGGCTGCAAGGAAAGTAATATCCATGCTTCTCTATCCCTCTTTCTTTTGTGGGAGATCTGGGGAGGGGGTTACAATAAGGATACCTACACCCATACTCCTGGGCTCTCCTAGCCCTTTGACCCCCACCTTCCCTGGATACCCCAAACTTTTCTTCTCTCCCACAATCTTCATCCCCGCTAGGTTTTCGAGGCCTCTTTCCTGTCCCCCTCCCAAATAGACCCCCCGTTTTCAGTCTTGGGGTGTGTGTGTGTGTTGCAGCTTCAGGGGGGCTTTTCAGGGGCTGCTTCATTCCAGGGCCGGAGGACAGTGTGGACTTCCTTTTTGGAGGCCCCATGATTCTCCACTTGAATCTCCCTTTCTCTTTGTGCCTGGAGGGGTGGACTACAAGCCCCCTCAAGGTCTTTTAAGGCCCCCTTGAGTCCAGGCTGGCTCTGCCGAGGTTTCAAAAGGGGAAAGTGGAGGCAGGGGTCTCTATGGAGAGCCTCCATCCTCCAGGTCATGGTTGTCCCTAAGATGCTGTTCCAAAAGGCATCTGGACTTTCTTGTTTTTCCCCCTTGAAAACGTTTCCCTTCTCATCCCAGAAGCTTCCCCAGTTCTGACTGAGCGGTGGAGGATGGAAGGATTGGAAATTCCTTGCAGTCATTTGGTGCTGAATCAGGGTGCAAAGGGGTGTGGAGCCTCCCTGAGGCTGCTGAAAGGACCCTGTTATAGACAGGAGGTTGGGGGAGGGGTCCTTTCCACCACCTCCCACTAAAACCTTTAGGCTTGCTATGCTAAATAGCTTCATGTCTCCCCAGGTCACAGGTATCTTAGAAAGTGTCCCAGTTTCATGTGCCAGCTATGTGGTTTTTGTTATGAGCGAGCTATTCTTCTTTCTAATATCCTGGCTAGTGGTTTCCTAACTGGTAAGTTGCTAGTCTCTGCCTCCCTAGGACTATGGATCCCCCCTCCCTCCCCCCTGCAGAGAAGGGTAAAGCAGTTCAAATCTTTGCCTCAGGCAGCCCCTCCCCCCAGTCTCCCCAAGAGAGAGAGGAAGAGGAAGAGGCAGAGGCAGAGGGAGAAATTCAATGCAGAGAAAAGTTAAGTCCTACACTTAGGTAAGAAAAACCAAAAATATACATATAAACTGGGTGAAACCAGACTCAATGCCAGCAGTGTGCAGCGGCAGCCAAAACAGCCAATGCAATCCTAAACTGCATTAATAGAGGGATACAATCTAGGTCTAGGGAGGTACTAATACCACTCTATAAAGCCTTAGTTGGACCACACCTACAGTATTGCATCCAGTTTTGGTCACCACACTATAAAACAGATGTTGAGACTCTAGAGAAAGTGCAGAGAAGAGCAACCAGGATGATCAGAGGACTGGAGACTAAAACATATGAAGAACATTTACAGGAACTGGGCATGGATAGTCTAGTGAAGAGAAGGAACAGGGGAGACATGATAGCAATGTTCCAATATTTGAGGGGCTGCCACAGAGAGGAGAAGGTCAGGCTATTTTCCAAAGCACCAGAAAGCCAGACAAGGAATAATGGATGGAAATAATGGACCAATGAAAGATTCAACCTGGAAATAAGGAGAAAATTTCTGACAGTGAGAACAATCGGCCAATGGAACAGCTTTTGCCTTCGGAGGTTGTGAGAGCTCCAACACTTGAGACTTTCAAGAAGAAATTGGACAACCATTTGTCAGAAATGGTGTAGGGACTCCTGCTTTGGGGGGGGGTTGGACTATTATTTATTTATTTATTTATTTATTTATTTATTTATTTAGTGAGATTTATATACCGCCTCACAGTGCAAGCACTCTCTAAGCGGTTTACACCATTAAACAATGTATATTTATATTGCCCCCAGCAATCTGGGTCCTCATTTTACCTACCTCGGAACGATGGAAGGCTGAGTCAACCTTGAGCCAGTGAGATTTGAACCACTGACCTGCGGATCACAGTCAGCTAAAGTGGCCTTCAGTACCTGCCTCTAACCGCTGCACCACCTTGGCTCTTTGACTAGATGAGCTACAAGGTCCCTTCTGTCTCTGTTAATCTGTTAATCAGGAGCAAAGCTGCTTAATTTTTTGTTCTAAGGCAAAGAAATGAAGACAAGAGAAAATGTTTTCCCCCCAGAGTTCATATTCCTCGCTCTCATGTCCATTATCTCCACCCTTGGGTCCTATCTCCACATGTGAGCCTTCATCTGACTCCCCCCCCCCCCCGGGCCTCATGTGTACATACATTCCATCACCTGATCCTTCACATGTCATTTACATGCAGATGGACATCTCCTCCTGATGGGTTGGTCTACCTGTGTTGTGCCCTGTGTTTGTGACACGATATAAATCCTCTCTCTCTCCCCCCTCCCCACCCCCGGTCAGTTTCTTCTATGAGAAGCTATATATATATATATTTCCTTTTGGGGGGGAAATGCACCTACTGTGATTGCGAGAAATGTTTCAACCACCCTTCAGAATTTCGCAGGCACACCCGAAATCACCCAGGCAGGTGCCTTTCCAAGTGTGCAGAGTGAGAGCTTTTCATTGTAAATCAAAGCTAAAAATCCATCAGAAAGTCCATAGAAGAGAGAAATCTCTTCCGTCCCGAACAACGTTGGGGACACTTTTTTTCAAAAGTCACATCTTAATGTTCACCAGGAACTTCACACAATGACAATAGAGGAATCGTACAATTGTTTGGTGTGGGGAAAAGGTTCTGGCACTATGACCGAATCACATTTCATAGCATGTTTTGTGGTTGTAAGCAAAAAGGAATCCTAAGTATAAAGCAAATCTGATCGCAAAAGCCAGCCGGTTGACAAGTGCTCATAATGTGGTCACATAACAAGGAAAGCGGGCGGGAGAAAAACATTTTACAATGGCCAGAATTGTTTTATGGGCCATCAATGCTTGCCTTAAGTTGAGAACTACTTGTAATGAAATCTTGATAAACCTTGGAGCATTTGCAAAAGGGAGTCACCAAAGACAAATTCCTTCTGTGTCCAATCACACTTGGCCAATAAAGAATTCTGTTCTGTTCTATTCTATTCTGTATAAATATTTGGAATATTGCAAAATACTGACTTCACTGAGACCTCTGTGACCTCCATAGAGATATCACTTCAAATAGTTTAAATTTAGTGCAAGGTTTTTGTGGGATTCATTGGCTTCACTAAATGAGACCCTCCTTAACTCATCACTTTCCTCTAACCGTGGTTAATTCTCTCCTCTTCCTCCATGAAATGGCATCTCCTCCCCATCCCTACCCAAGATAATGTTTTCCTAGCTGTTTTACTTGGGAAGTGATCTCTTCCCTCTTGTTCCCATAGAAATGTCCTTTGTGACATAGTTGCTGATGTGCTCAGGAGCTGGGATCTGCCCGACTCCTATTGGCTACTTCAGGGGGACTTCTGGAATCTTCCCTCCCCCTGTGAGCCCCTTGATCCGGACACCTGGTTCCCCAGAAATGCCTGGTACCTGGATGCTCCTCCAGTCTGATGGAGGCTCTTTCTCTTTATGGATTTAAGGCTCTTTGGGAAGAAGATCCAGTCCTGGGATACATGGAGGTCAACAGTGAGCCTCCTCAGAAGTAGATCCCACTGTAGCACAAGGGATGAGGTGCCCATAATTGAAGGGGGAACAGAATTCCCCTCGAAGCTGCTCTTCCTCTGGGTCAGGATCCCCCCCCCTCTTTTCCAGCTCCAGAAACGCCAGAATCCCTTAAAATCAACCAGGGAGAATAGCTCAGGGTGGAAATGGGGGGTCCTTGGTGGTCTCTGAGCTTCGGGGTTTCCCCAGAGACGTCTCATTACCCAAACTAGGTAACATCATCAGGGCAGCAACCAACCACCAACCTCAGGGAGCCCCAAGGACCCTCCAACTCTTACGGGGACTTTTTGCGCAACTCTTTCAGGGCATCTGCAGAGCTTCAGCTTCACACACATAAAGGCACAATCAGAAAGACACACAAAGGGTTTCTGGGAAGGCAGATTGGGGGCGAAAAGCGGAGGGGGAAGGAGAAGAGGCGGGGCTTCAAGGTGGGGGCGGAGCCTGAGAGGAAGCCAGAAGCCGCTCCCCCCGCCTCTCCCCTCCCACTGGCTGGATATCCGCTTCCCTTCGCCCGGCGGGTTGGATCCCTCCGGAGAATCTCTGGCGTTGCCTGCAAGGAGCGGCTCCCTCCCTTCCCTCCTGGGGGGCAAAGGGGGCTCGGTCTCAGGACTGGATCTGCCCCCTCCTCGCCCGGCCAAGGCTCCCTGGGAGATGCCGGATGGTTCCGGGAAGGAAGTTTGGGGTAAGTTCCTTCAGAAGGTCTTTCTGTGGTTCCTCAGACCACGAGGTCTCTGAGCATGCGTATCCCGCAAGTGCTGTTCAAAAAAACCAAAAGTGTAAATTGTGCTTTAAAACATTTACTGGGATTTCTAATGTGCTATTAACACACTCTGACCTCTTTGCAACTGGGAGGTTTTGGGGGAAAGGAAAGAAGTTTAAATTAGTTGAATTGAGCTCTTTCTTAACCCACAAAAGAGATCCTCTTTCTTTGAGCTCTGTCTGAAATGGGAAAAATAAAATCCTTTCTTTTTCTGCTAATCTTTTCTTTGCTTTTGCTTTAAAAAGATGCGTAGAATTTCTAAACTTTGTTATTTTCCTTGTTTTGCCCAGAAGAGGCTGTGATGTAGGAGCCCCTACATCATAGGTGGATGTTTTAATGGTGGATGTTTATTTATTTATTTTATTAACTTTATATGCAGCCCAACTCTCAAAGGACTCTTTTTGAAAGAACAAAGGAAGTTTTGAGGGGGGTCTTGTGAGGAGCTGATGGCCAGAAGGCTCCCTTGAATAATTGTAAATAAATTTATGAAAAGCCTAACTGGAACCTTTGTGGCCTTGCAGCCTCCAAAAAGAGCAGGAAAGAGCAGCCCTTTTCTTTTTTTTTCTTTTTTTTCTTTTAATTATTATTTTTCTTCATTATACATCTGAATATTTTGATACAGATCTACACCCGTTTTTACAACATTGTTATATCTCAATTATGCACATTAAATCATAAATTTACAGTCTCTTCTGTCTTTGTTTTCTTCTCACGTTGTCACACAGTCTTTCCTCTTTTTTTAAGTCCAGTTGTACCATCTAGTCCATGTTTTGTAGTATTCTGAGTTGCATTGTCCTTTGAGTTGAATAGTCAGCATGTCCATTTCAGCACATCTATATATTTTGTCCATTAGTATATTTTCTGGTGGGGTTTGATTGTCTTTCCAATATTGTGCATATGTTATTCTTGCCGCAGTTGTAATATGTAGTATTAAATATTGTATGTTTTTTGGATGTTGTTTTTCCATTATCCCCAGAAGGAAAAATTCTGGGGTGAATTCCATTGTTCTCTCTGTAATTTCTTGTAACCAAGCATGCACCTTTTTCCAGTAGCCCTTTGCTTCGGGACACAACCACCACGCATGAAAGAAGGTACATACGTCTTTTTTACATTTCCAGCAAGCCGAATTCATTTTTGGGTATATTTTGGCCAATCTTGATGGAGCTAAATGCCATCTATAAAACATTTATAATAATTCTCTTTGTATTCTGTTGACTTAGTTATTTTGCAGTTTATATTCCATGTTCTCTACCAGTCAGCCAAGTGTATGTTGTGACCTACGTTTTTTGCCCATGCTATCATGGGTTCCTTGACAATTTCCTCCATTTTATCAAATTCCAGCAGATATTTATATAGTTTTGATATTATTTTTTCATCCGGGCCAATCAAAATTTTATCCAGTTTTTGCACTTCCATGTCTATACCCATACCCTCAGTGTCTTTTTTGTGTCGAGTTTTTAATTGTAAGTAAGTCAACCAATCAATATTTATATTTTGTTCCACCAATTGTTCTCTACTTTTTAATTTCCCTGTCGGATCTAATATGTCGCTATATTTTGCTGCTTTGGTTATATCAATTAGGTTCGGGTAGGTCATGGCTTCTATAATTGAAAGCCATTTGGGGATTTTCATGTAGTTCTTCTTTTTGATTTCGTACCATGTTTTTAGCAAAGATTTTCTAATTAGGTGTTGGTTGAAGTTAAGTTGTGGCTTAGTTCCATCTCTCCATATGTAAGCATGCCATCCCATTTGTAGGTCTTGGCCCTCTAGCGTTAGTATTCTTTTGTTAGTTAAGTTTATCCATTCTTTTATCCACGCCAAGGATGCTGCTTTGAGTAAAGTTTCCAGTCAGGGAGTCCTAGACCACCTCTGCTCTTATCATCCTGTAAATTCGTTAATTTGATTCTTGGCTTTTTGTTTTGCCATATAAATTTAGATATAATTTTATTCAAATTAGTAAAAAATTTAGTCTCTAATTTGATCGGAACTGTTTGAAATAAGTATAAAAATTTTGGCAGTATACTCATTTTAATCGCAGCTATACGCCCTAATAATGATAACTGTAATTTTTTCCATTTTTCTAATTCTAATCTTGTTTGGTTTACTAATTTGTCATAATTGTCTTTTTTAATGGATGAACATCTATTTGTTAGTATTATCCCTAGATGTTTAATTGTTTTGGTTATCTGTAAGCCTAATTTCCCTTCCAATTCATCGTTTTGTTTTATTGTCATATTTTTTGTTAATAGTTTAGTTTTTTGTTGGCTCATTTGAATAATTGTAAATAAATTTATGAAAAGCCTAACTGGAATCTTTGTGGCCTTGCAGCCTCCAAAAAGAGCAGGAAAGAGCAGCCCTTTTCACACACGCTCTGCCCCATCTGATCTCATCTTCCACTGAGTTTTCCTTCACACAACTATGCTTTGGTCCTTGTTGGACTTCATCCTGCTGGTTTCTTCCATTTTGTCTTCTTAAGATATTTTTGAATTACGATTCAATCTTCATTATTTTGTATCATCATCCAATAATCCTATTTTCTCCTGCCTCTTCCAGGTCATTTACAGATCATGTTCAATATCACTGTCTGCATCTGAGCCTTTTTCATTTCTCTTTGCAGGAGGCCAGTGAGGATGTGGCCGTGAACTTCACAGAGGAGAAAGAGACGTTCCTCGTTTGGGATCCACCAATCTTTGGCCAGGACTCCGTTCCAGAGAATTTGGAAATCGTGGCCTGGATGGAGAAGCAGCTTCCTGCACAAAGAGCCAATCAATTGATTAAGGAGAAACCAGATTGGTCAGCAGTGAGGGTCATACCTGGTCTTGAGCCAGAGACCTCTTCATTGTAACTTTAAAGGTGAGTAAACAAATCTTGGTTAAATCTTGGTTTGGAGAACAAGCATCCATTTTTAAAAATCTTTATTTGACAAATGAGCAATGCAGAAAAATTGGCTTTTGCTCCCAAGGTGCTGGGTGAGGGCATAATGTAGTTCCATTGAGGACTTATACGTTGAATGCAATTGGTCAGCCAGTTATGAATCCATCAGGTGGTGATGCTATCCCACATTTTGTTTATCTTGCCAAGAACTAGGTTGCGGTCTACTTTGTCACATGCCTTACTGAAGTCCACGTATGCTATGTCCACAGAATTTTTGCCGCTTTGTCAAATAATTCAGTAAGGTTTTCTGCCGTGCCCCATTTTAACTTTATTTTTATAAAATATACACAAAGTATCACAAGGAAGCCGGGATGGAGAAGTCATGGTGGGATGGAGCTCATATGTGCAAAAAGGAGAAGAAGCAGGAAAAAGGGATAAGAATCAGAAATGGGTTGTTTACATTAGCCTGAACTCTTTTTCCTTCTCTTTTGCTTATGCGATGCCTTAGTTTAGTTTAGTTTACTTTATTGTCATTGCACCTCGTACAACGAAATTAAATGCCATCTTCAGTGTACATTATAACTATAAAAATAGAACTCAAACACACATCCTTCGCATTCTATGGAATTGAATTGAAAACCCCTGATATCGCATTCAATCTATTTATTTTATTTATTTATTTTGTGACATTTATATACCGCCTCACAGTGCAAGCACTCTCTAAGTGGTTTACACCAGTAAGCAATGTATATTTATATTGCCCCCAACAATCTGAGTCCTCATTTTACCTACCTCGGAAGGATGGAAGGCTGAGTCAGCCTTGAGCCAGTGAGATTTGAACCACTGATCTGCGGATCAGTGTCAGCTAAAGTGGCCTGTAGTACCTGCCTCTAACCGCTGCGCCACCTCGGATCTAGTTACTGTTCTGGGATAGAAGCTGTTTTTCAGCCAATTTGTCCTTTTTTTATTGACCTGTACCGTCTGCCAGATGGTAAAAGTTCAAAAAAAAAAGGGTGCCCAGGATGAGATGGATCTTTAAGAATGTTTTGAACTTTCTTAAGGCAGCGGGAGCTATAAAGCTCTTCCAAAGAGGGGAGAGGGCAACCAATGATCCTCTGGGCAATGATGTTTACCTTCTGGAGCGCTGTCCTATCTGCCACTGTGCAATTGGCAAACCACACACAGATACAGTAAGTTAAAATACTCTTTATGGTGCAGCGGTAGAAGGTCACTTAGTTTTTGGTAATTCCTGTAGTTTGTCCTGGACTTATGACTGCAATTAGAGTCTTGGTCATTGAGCAAAGTGGTCATTAAGTAAGATGTCTGCAACGCTGTACTCCTGATTGTGGTTGTTAAGCGATTTCACATGTCGTTAAGCAGACAAAGTCCCAGGTAAGGAATGTGGGGTTGTCTGAATTGAGCATGAGAGGCCTTGTGATTCCCAGGCACAGGCCGCATTCGACTTAAGGGCTCCTGGAGAACCCAAGAGATGCTTTGGGACACGTTGCTTGGAAACTGTATGGAAAATGAGGCTTGGAAAATGGAGCTAGGTTGCAAAGGCCTCCGATGTGGGGATTAAGGCCGCATTTCTCAGTGGTAGCGGTGACACTGGGGTGAAGGCCAGGCCTGGGGACAGTGGCAGATGGCTGAGAGTGCTAAAGGCCTCCACCTAAGGCCCAGGCCCAGCCCAGCATTGCTGTCAGTCAGGGCTGCTTTGCATGGCCGGCCTCAGGCTTCCAGGGGTGGCTGCAGCTTTGCATCCCACTTTAGTGGGTGGGTCCCCAATTTATGGATGGCCTCTGCTTGTCTTCTCCCCCTCCTGAGATGCCCCATGACCATTGCCTGCACCTCCCCCCACATAAGGACCTCCAAGATCACTTAATGATTGCAACCAGGAGTGTGGGATGGCAGTTGTGGAGTGAAATGATCCCGTGATCCCTTCCAACCACTGTGTTCTGGTTCCAACTAATGATCCCAAGGGATTCAGCACTCTGAGATTTTAGGCTTCCTCAAACAACTGCTTTATTGAGTACATCATTTCGGCACGGATGAACTTAAAACCACCTCCAACTGTTTCCCACACTTTCAGCATAATTAAACGTTAGAGATCCCCCCTCCCTTAGGGTCACAGGTCACATTGCCCATTTAGGTGTTCTTGCATCTCCTGGCAACAAGTTCCATTCTCCTGCCGGCACCTGTTGGGAATGACCTTGGTTCCCACGAGATAGCAGGTTGTTTTGCCTAGATCGCATTCCATTCTTCTGCCCCCTCCCCGAGCTGTGTGGCAACTAGGGAAACGGAAGATGGCTGCGGCAGGCTGGATCCGTTTCAGAGCTGACACACTGCTTCACTGAACGACCGAGGTCCCAGTCCCCATCATGGTCATACATTGAGGACATCTCTCTTACAAATTTAGGGACTCCCTCAATGTGCCTCAGGTGTACTGAGCATCCTACCCTGGGCGGAGGGTCAGACTGGAAGACCCTCAAGGTCCCTGGCAAGGCTAAGATTTTATGATTCTCTCCGTGTCTCAAAAGGAAATACAATTCTTCACTTCTTTCTCCTTCTAACAGAGGATAAAAGATTGTAACCAAAGATTTACCTGCAAGCCAACTATCAACAGTTAATAGAAAATCAACATAAGGCAGCATCCGCCAGAAAGCATGGAGCCTAGGAAACTCTTGGATCCCCCATCAGACACAAGCAGCCCTCCGAAAAACCACGGAAGAACCCATGAATGCTCAGAGTGTGGGAAATCCTTTGCTCGCAGGTCCCTCCTTTTGACCCACAGGAAGGTCCATGTGGGAAGTGGATCCAGTCAAGGTTTGGAGCGTCAGAAATCTTTCTCTGAAAAAAACTCCAAAGATCTCAGAAGCCGCCCAACACTAAAATTCTATAAATGTGAGGAATGTGGTTTATGCTTTAGTCGAAAGTCACATTTCCTTAGACATCATAAAATCCACACTGGAGAGAAACCTCATCAATGTCTGGAATGTGGGAAGTTTTTTCGTCAAAAAGCCCATCTCAGAAAGCACGAGAGAATTCACACAGGGGAGAAACCTTACAAGTGTTGGGAATGTGGGAAGAGCTTTTCTCATAAGTCAAATCTTTCATCCCATGAGAAGACTCATGCAGGAATAAAGTCTTACAAATGCTTTGAGTGTGGAAAATGTTTCACCCACAGTTCATCTCTTCGGAGTCATTGGAAAACACACACAGGGGAGAAAAATGAAAAGTGCCACGAATGTGGGAAATGTTTTTCCCGGAAATCAAACCTGGTGAAACATCAGAGAATTCACACCGGAGAGAGACCCTATGAATGCCCAGAATGTGAGGGCCGATTTGTAAATTCTTCTGATCTTCGTATACACCAGAAGAGGCACAAAGGAGAAAAATCCTATGAATGTGGGAAGTGCGAGAAACGTTTTCTTACACGAAGAGAAATTCAGATTCATCAGAGAATCCACACAGGGGAGAAGCCATTCAAATGTGGGGAGTGTGGGATGTGCTTTTCCCAAAAACAAAGCCTTGGAAGGCATCAAAGGTTCCACACAGGGGAGAAGCCATACAGATGCGTAGAATGTGGGAAATATTTTGCAGACATGAGGGGCCTTTGGAACCATCGTAAAACCCACACAGGGGAGAAGCCATATCAATGCATCAACTGTGGAAGATTTTATAGTACCTCATCAGCCCTTAAAAGTCATGTGACAATTCACACAGGGGAAAAAAACTACAAATGTTTAGACTGTGGGAGAACATTTGCTGAGTCATCTCACTTTAGAAGTCACAGCCGAATCCATACAGGAGAGAAACCTCACAAATGCTCAGAGTGTGATAAATGTTTTTCACGGAAAGGTAATCTTGTCAGGCATCAGCGAATCCACACTGGAGACAAACCGTAGAAATGTCTGGAGTGTGGGAAATGTTTTGCCCGTCCTTCAACACTTCGTAGGCACACCAGAAGTCACGCAGGAGAGCGGCCTCACAAGTGTGCAGAGTGTGAGAAACCTTTTCCTAGTAAATCAAAGCTAAAAAAGCACCAGAAAGTCCATAGCAGAGATAAATCTCTTCAGCTGTGAACAAAGTTGGGATCCCTTTTTTTCAACACATCTTAATGTTTACCAGGAACTTTACACAGTGACAGAAGGGAAATCCTACAATTATTTGGTGTGAGTAAATGTTTTTCCTACTGAAGCAAAGGAACCTCAGAGTACACAATGAGGCCAATGCGTGTAAATGTTGGGAGTGTGAGAATATTTTGCTCTCAAAGCCGCATTATAAACTTACCAGAGTGATTACACAAAAGAGTTATAAGTATGTGGGGAGTTGATATAATGCTTTTTAGAGTACAGGAAGTCCTTGACTTATGACCACAACTTGGAATGCATTTTTGGTCATAAGTTCCTTCAGTCGTAAGTCAATGAACCAGATGTTTCCCTTAATTTTTACTAGACTGTGTTGATCCATGAGCAGAAGTGAAAATTTAGAGAGGAGAAAATGGGGCGAAGGGTGGAATGAATCTGGTGGTTTATTTAGTGCTAAAGTTTTGTTGTTGAATCTTCTGGCTGAGGATGAAGAGGGAAAGTTTTCTTTTTCCTATTATATTTTTGGAATGATTTTTTCCTCCTTTTTTCATGGTCTTTTTCATATAATTACACATAAATATTTATACTAACTTTCTTTCTGTGCATATAATCCTTAATAAAAGTTATTGTTCAAAATAATCAAAGGGGCCTTTTTCAGGAGATGGACTGGGTGACTCAAAACAGACAAGATGGCAGTTCAGATTGTGCCATACTGTGCAGCCAAAGTGGGTTGAGGAAGGGCATTCGGACCTCCCCTGGATCAGGAAATGGGCTGCGGGGAGCAGGAGGAGGAAGAAGGCCTTCAGGGAGTCCAGGGCCCATGGTTCCCAGCAGCTACTAGGGGGTGGAGCCACTCTTCTCAGAGAAGGGCCGGGAAACCTGTTGCAAGAGGCTACGGGAAGATGCCCGCTAGAGGAGAGATGGGGAACTGTCCCAGAGGGATCCACCCTTGGTGGTGATCTGGAGGGGGGAGGAAAATGAGGGGAAGGGGAGGTGCTTCCTGAGGGACCTCCTCCATCTCAGGGTGGAAAAAGGCAGGCAGATGCTCAACTGGTCCAGCAGTCCATCTAACACTGGAGGTTGAATCCCGGTGGGGTCTCTGCCCCCCCCCCAAAAAAAATGACAGGAAATACGAGAGATGGGAAGAGACCCCCAGGAACTCTCTGGGCTGCAAGGAAAGTAATATCCATGCTTCTCTATCCCTCTTCCTTTGCGGGGGGATCTGGGGAGGGTGGTCACAATAAGCATAACTACACCCATATTCCTGGGCTCTCCTAGCGCTTTGACTCCACCTATCCTGGATACCTCAAACTTTTCTTCTCTCCCACAATCTTCATCCCCGCTAGGTTTTCGTGGCCTCTTTCCTGTCCCCCTCCCAAATAGACCCCCTGTTTTCAGTCTCGGGGTGTGTTTGTGTGTTGCAGCTTCAGGGGGCTTCTTCATGCCAGGACCTGAGGGCAGTGTGGACTTCCTTTTGTGCCCCCTCCCCATGATTCTCCACTTGAATCTCCCTTTCTCTTTGTGCCTGGAGGGATGGACTAGATGCCCCCTTAAGGTCTTTTGAGTCCACGCTGGGTCTACCGAGTTTTCCAAAGGGAAAAGTGGAGGCAGGGGTCTCTATGGAGAGCCTCCATGCTCCAGGTCATGGTTGTCCCTAAGATGTTTTTCCAAAAGGTATCTTGACTTTCTTGGTTTTTTCCCCATTAAAAACGTTTCCCTTCTCATCCCAGAAGCTTCTCCAGTTCTGACTGAGCGGTGGAGGATGGAAGGATGGATATTCCTCACAGTCATTTGGTGCTGAATCAGGGTGCAAAGGGGTGTGGAGCCTCCCTGAGGCTGCTGAAAGGACCCTGTTGTAGACAGGAGGTTGGGGGGGGGGTCCTTTCCACCCCCCCTCTGTTGTGGGAGGGCTGCTCATTTTGGCCAAGATGGCCGCTTTGGCCCCTCTTTCCATCCAGGGCTCCTCTCTGTCCAGAAGGTGGAGGTGGCTGTCCTCGAAAGAGCCAGCCATGTCATTTTAGATGCAGATGGACGTCTCCTCCTGATGGGTTTCTCCTCCCATTCCCCCCTCCCAGTCAGTCAGAACTGAAGAAGCTTCTTAGATGAGAAGGGAAACGTTTTCAAGGGGAGAAAAATACCGAAGAAAGTCCAGTTTGCCTTTTGGGGGGGGGGGGGAAATGCACCTCTGGGAATTGAAGTCAGAGTTTTGGGGCTCCTTCTGATTCAGTCTGGGGGGGAGGAAGCCCCCAGCAGTGGCCGGTTTGGAGACTTTTTTAGAAGTTAGCCAGGGGAGGGGGCAGAGAGTGGCTGAGTCCCCGGAAACCCCTCCCTGCACCCCCGTTTTTGCCCTCATTTGCTGCCCTGGTTAAATTCAGAAGCTCCTGTCCGAGCAGCAGCTCCTGGGGAGATGAAACGTTCTCCCCCCCCCAAGAGCCCAGAGCGAAGAAGCCCCCAGGAGACGCCCCCCCCAGACCCCACACAGGAGAGACGACCCTTCGGCATCAAGGACGCTGTGCTGGGCCTGTGGGAGAGACCCTCCCTCCAGAAGTTGCTTCCTGATGCAGCGGCAACAGGACCTCAGTTGAGGAATGGAAGGCGAACGTTCCTCTTGGGGAGCCAGCTGGTCCTGAGTTCAAATCCTGATGCTGCCACCCTTTCAGCATGGGAGCCTGCTGTGGCCTGGCCGAGGTCCTGTTTTGAGCAAGGGTCCTGCAGAGCCAGTTCGGATGATCTGGAGGCGTGGATTGACTTCAGGGGTGAGTCTGGGGTCCCCCCCCCCCCGATTCTCCTCAAATTTCAGAATTGGGAGTGCCCAAAATGAAGGCAATAGTCAGTCCAGTAAAGAGAGAAGAGGGCAAAGAAGTTATAGGCAGCAAAGAAGAACTGCTGAACTAATTCTTTGGCTGAGTGCAATAAATGTTTTTCTGAAAAAAGTAGTCTTGTGATACATCAGCAAATCCACAATGGAGAAAAACCATATAAACATTCAGATTGTGAGAAATGTTCCACCCACCATTCAGCATTTCGCAGGCACACCCAAAATCACACAAGAAAGTGCCTTTACAAGTGTGCAGAGTGAGAGAAACCTTTTCATTGTAAATCAAAGCTAAAAATCCATCAGAAAGTCCATAGCAGAGACAAATCTCTTCAGTCCTGAACAATGTGGGGGACACTTTTTTTCAAAAGTCACATCTTAATGTTCACCAGGAACTTCACACAGTGACAGAAGGGAAATCCTACAATTGTTTGGTGTGGGGAAAATGTTTTTCCTAGTCAAGTCACCTTAAATACAATAGGAAAATCCATAATCAAGCAAGAGTGCATAAAGAAGGAGCACTAGTAGCTTAGCTGAGTGAAAAAGAAAAGAAAAAAGTTACAATTGTTGGGGAATGCAGATCATTTTTTGCAGAGCACAGCTCGACTTCCAATCACAATTAGGAACAGATTCCAGGTCACAGGTTTATACAGCTGAACGTTCTGGCACCCAGAATCACATTTTATGGCATTTTAAGCAAAAAGGAATCCTAAGTATAAAGCAAATTTGATCGCAAAAGCCAGCCAATTGCCAAGAGCTCATAATGTGGTCACATAAAGGGGGCTGGGGGACATTTTACAATGGCCAGAATTCTTTTATATGCCATCAATGCTTGCCATAAGTTGAGAACTACCATACTTGTAATGAAATCTTGATACATCTTGTAGCATTTACAAAAGTGGGTCACCCAAGACAAATTCCTTCTGTGTCCAATCACACTTGGCCAATAAAGAATCCTATTCTATTCTATTCTATTCTATTCTATTCTATTCTATTCTATTCTATTCTATTCTATTCTATTCTATTCTATTCTATTCTATTCTATTCTTATTCTTATTCTTATTCTTATTCTTATTGCTATTCTATTCTTCCATTCCATTCTATTCTAGTCCTACTCTACTCTTATTCTGTTTTGTATAAATATTTGGAATATTGCAAAATACTGACTTCACTGAGACCTCTGGAGACCCCAAAGGATACACACAAGAAAAAGAAATTGTGCGTTTGGTGTGTGTGAAATATTTTTCTGGACTGTCTACCTGGGTCTGCAGGTAAAAATGCCCTCCAAAAACCCTCCAGGTCGGATGGCTGTACACTCTTTCCAGGTGAGAAACCCCATCAGAGCTTGGTGTGTGGAAAATCTGTTGCTTGAAAGGAGACAATTATTGTCCTGCATTTGTGAGGCCCCTCAGAGAGGAGCCCTAGAAGTCCTTGTAGCATAGAAAAGGTTTTATCCTGGAATCCTTTCAAAAAAATAGGAAAGCCGGACATAATTGTGGTAAAGAGAGAAAAAAGGTCCCTTGCATGTTGTTATTAAATAAAGCTTGTCATCTTTTTAATTTGAAATGTCAGAAATGGTGTAGCGTCTCCTGCTTGGGTGGGTGGGGTGGACTAGACGACCTACCAGCAAAAACTAGAGAAGATTACATATAAAGAGTTTCTTTATGCAGAGGGAATGAGGTTACAATTAAAATCAATGGAGCAATTAAAAGAAGGAGTAATTAAGTATTGGTTTCAATATGGGCAACTGCAGGCCAGATGGAAAGCGGATTCAAAAGCAGGTATCTCGCAGCAAGATGATAATTTGATAAATCAAATAAAGAATAAAGGACCAATGCATATAAAGAGATTATACAATGTATTAGTGGAATTAGATTCTGAAACAGCTAGTTAAGGATTGTATGATTAAATGGGCGCAAAATATTGGTGAACCTATAATGATGGAAACATGGGAGAATATATGGGTTAGAAATGTGAAATTTACACAAGCTCAAAATTTAAGAGAAAATTTTTATAAAATGTTTTATAGATGGCATCTTGATCCAAAAAAACTAGCCTGTATGTATCCAAATTTACAACCTAAATGTTGGAGATGTGAATGTGAAGATGCAACTTATTTTCATATTTGGTGGTCTTGTAAGAAAATTAAGGCTTTTTGGATAAAAATATGGTGGATTATTCAGAATATTTTGAAGAAAAAAATTAAGTTTACACCACAGTTTTTCTTGCTGGGAATAACTACGGACTGTACTGTAATAGAGACTAAGCCAGTGATGGCGAACCTTTTTTTCCTCGGGTGCCAAAAGCACACACGTGCACGCTATTGCGCACGTGCGAGTGCCCACACCCATAATTCAATGCCCTTTACGCATGCGCGTGTGATCATCCTGTGCTGCCCCACCCCTGTGCATGCATGCACCATCCCCCCGCTCCCCCATTTCCCGACTTTGGGTGGGCCCGGTAGGCCCATTTTTCGCCCTCCCCAGGCTCCAGAGGTTTTCTTGTAGCGTGGGGAGGGCGAAAATGGCTTCCCCGCCTCCCAGAGGCCCTCCGGAGGCCAAAAATGCCCTCCCAGAGCCTCCGTGAAAGCCAAAAATCAGCTGGCCGGAGCGCACATGTGCACTGGAGCGGAATTAGGGCAACAGCTCGCGTGCCGGCAGATATGGCTCCGCGTGCCACCTGTGGCACCCGTGCCATAGGTTCGCCATCACTGGACTAAGCTGATCTTGAACTTGATAACGGCTGCCAGATTGTTGGTAGCACAATATTGGAAGAAAGAGGATATACCTACTACTGAGGAATGGACATCTAAAGTTACACACCTGGCAGAGATGGCAAGAATTTCATCATATTTAAAAGATCATTCAAATGAAAGATACAAGTTGGAGTGGAGTAGATGGACTGATTATATTCAAAAGAAGTATCAGATTAAGAAGATATATATAGTTTAACAATGATATATGGTTAGAATTTTAGAATGGTTTAATAGATTTTAGATAAAGTGGAGTTTTCTTAGGGGGGGGAAGTGTATACACATATAACAGAAATTAATGTTTTTTTTAGTATATTTTAGCTTATGGTTATTTGAAGATTATATCCTGTGTTCTTTCTGGGAAGTCGGGGTGGGTGAGGGAGGGGGTTGGGGGGGTAAACGTAAAATTTTTTTGTACTTTGTACTAATAAAACTTTTTCAATAAAAAAAAAGAAAAAGAAATTGTGAGTTTGGTGTGTGTGAAATATTTTTCTGGACTGTCTACCTGGGTCTGCAGGTAAAAATGCCCCCCAAAAACCCTCCAGGTGATTGGACGGCTGTACACTCTTTCCAGGTGACAAACCCCATCAGAGCTTGGTGTGTGGAAAATCTGCTGCTTGAAAGGAGACAATTGTTGTCCTGCATTTGTGAGTCCCCTCAGAGAGGAGCCCTAGAAGTCCTTGTAGCATAGAAAAGGTTTTATCCTGGAATCCTTTCAAAAAAATAGAAAAGCAGGACATAATTGTGGTAAAGAGAGAAAAAAGGTCCCTGGCATGTTGTTATTAAATAAAGCTTGTCATCTTTTTAATTTGACCTGTCAGAAATGGTGTAGCGTCTCCTGCTTGGGTGGGTGGGGTGGACTAGACGACCTACAAGGTCCCTTCCAATTCTCTTAACCTGTTAATTTAGATTGTATTTAAGTTTCTTTATGGATATTCTTGTTATTCTCTTACTGTGATATTTCATCATTATTCATATACCATGTTACATTAAATATTCTTCTTGCTTATTTCTGCCAATCTGGAACCAATTACTGAATTTTCCGTAGAGAGATCACTTCAAATAGTTTTGTGGGATTCATTGCCTTCACTAAATGAGACCCACCTTAACTCATCCCTTTCCTCTAATCCTGGTTAATTCTCTCCTCCTCCTCCTCTGTCCTCCATGAAATGGCATCTCCTCCCCATCCCTACCCAAGATAATGTTTTCCTAGCTGTTTTACTTGGGAAGTGATCTCTTCCCTCTTGTTCCCATAGAAATGTCCTTTGTGACATAGTTCCTGATGTGCTCAGAAGCTGGGATCTGCCGGACTCCTATTGGCTACTTCAGGGGGGCTTCTGGCATCTTCCTGCCCCCTATGAGCCCCTTGATCTGGACACCTGGTTCCCCAGAGGCGCCTGGTACCCGGATGCTCCTCCAGTCTGATGGAGGCTCTTTCTCTTTATGGATTTAAGGCTCTTTGGGAAGAAGATCCAGTCCTGGGATACACGGAAGGTCAACTGAGAGCCTTTGGATATGTACACCTGGTTCCCCAGAAGTGGATCCCATTGGAGCACAAGGGAAGAGGTGCCCCTAACTGGGGGGGGGGGAGATGGAGTTCCCCTCGGACTTGCTCTTCCTCTGGGTCAGGATCCCCCCCCTCTTCTCCAGCTCCAGAAACGCCAGGAGCCTTAAAATCAGTCAGGGAGAATAGCTCAGGGTGGAAATGGGGGGTCCTTGGTGGTCTCTGAGCTTCGGGGTTTCCCCAGAGACGTCTCATTACCCAAACTAGGTAACATCATCAGGGCAGCAACCAACCACCAACCTCAGGGAGCCCCAAGGACCCTCCAACTCTTTCATGGCATCTGCAGAGCTTCAGCTTCCAGCGCGATCACACACACACACAATATCACAAAACACGCAGACGGTTTCGGAGCATGTGGTCCTAGCTGAAACCGGGAGGGGGAACAAGAGGCGGGGCCTCAAGGAGTAGGCGGAGCCTGAGAGGAAACCTCCCTCTCGCGTCCCAGTGGCTGGATCTCCGCTTTCCTTCGCCTGGCGAGGATCGGCGCTGGATCCCTCTGGAAAGGCTTCTGGCTCCCACCCGGGGAAGGTAAGGCTGCTCTCCCTCCGGCCTCCAGGCCGCCTCTCCTGCCAGGAGATCTTCTCCCCGCCAGGAGGAAAGGAGATGCGGATGCCGCTCTTCGGCTTGCAGGGTTTTCCTCTGAGAGATCCCGCTCTGGCGTTGGCTGCAGGCAGTGGATCCCGCCCTTCCCCCCAGGGGGGGCTGTAGAGCCAGTTTCGTCAGAGCACGAGGTCTCTGAACATGCGAATCCCTCAAGTGCATTTTAAAAAAAAGTGTAAATTGTGCTTTAAAATATTTACTGAGATTTCTAATGTGTTATTAACACCCTCTGATCTCTTTGGGGGAAAGGAAAGAAGTTTAAATTACTTGATTTGAGCTCGTGTTTTTTTAACCCTGAAAAGAGATCCTCTTTCTTTGAGCTCTGTCTGTCCTTTGTTTTTATGCTAATTTTTTCTTTGCTTCTGCTTTAAAAAGATGGGTAGAATTTCTAAGCTTTAAATTTTCCTTCTTTTGCCCAGAAGAGGCTGTGATGTGGGAGCTCCTCCTTGGTGGATGTTTTTCAAAGAAGAAAAGGAAGTTTTGAGGGGGGTCTTGTGAGGAGCTGCTGGAACAAGCTGATGGCCAGAAGGCTCAATTGAATAATTGTAAATAAATTTATGAAAAGCCTAACTGGAATCTTTGTGGCCTTGCAGCTTCCAAAAAGAGCAGGAAAGAGCAGCCCTTTTCACACACGCTCTTCCCCATCTGATCTCTCTCATCTTCCACGGAGTTTTCCTTCGCACAACTATGCATTTTGGTCCCTGTTGGATTTCATCCTGCTGGTTTCTTCCATTTTGTCTTATTAAGATATTTTTGAATTACGATTCAATCTTCATTATTTTGTATCATCATCCAATAATCCTATTTTCTCCTCCCTCTTCCACATCATTTACAGATCATGTTCAATATCACTGTCAGCTTCTGAGCCTTTTTCATTTCTCTTTGCAGGAGACCAGTGAGGATGTGGCCGTGAACTTCACAGAGGAGAAAGAGACGTTCCTGGATTGGGATCCACCAACATTTGGCCAGGACTCCATTCCAGAGAATTTGGAAATCGTGGCCTGGATGGAGAAGCAGCTTCCTGCACAAAGGGCCAATTGATTAAGGAGAAACCAGATCGGTCAGCAGTGAGGGTCATACCTGGCCTTGAGCCAGAGACCTCTTCATTGTAACTTTAAAGGTGAGTAAACAAATCTTGGTTTGGAGAACAAGCATCCGTTTTTTAAATCTTTATTTGACAAATGGACAATGCAGAAAAATTGGCCTTATTGAAGTCCACGTATGTTATGTCCACAGAATTTTAGTCGCTTTGTCAAAGAATGCAGTAAGGTTTTCTGCCGTGCCCCATTTTAATTTTATTTTTATAAAATATACAAAAAGTGTCACGAGGAAGCTGGGATCGAGAAGTCATGGTGGGATGGAGCTCATATGTGCAAAAATGAGAAGAAGCAGGAAAAAGGGATAAGAATCAGAAATGGGTTGTTTACATTAGCCTGAACTTTTTTTCCTTCTCTTTAGCTTATGCGATGCCTTATTTTAGTTTAGTTCTGTTTTGTTAAGTTTTGTTTTGTTTTGTTTCGTTTATTGTCATTGCACCTCGTACAACGAAATTAAATGCCATCTTCAGTGTACGTCATAACTATAAAAATTGAACTCAAACACACATCCTTCGCATTCTATGGAATTGAATTGAAAACCCCTGATATCGCATTCAATCTATTTATTTTATTTATTTATTTTGTGACATTTATATACCGCCTCACAGTGCAAGCACTCTCTAAGCGGTTTACACCAGTAAGCAATGTATTTTTATATTGCCCCCAACAATCTGGGTCCTCATTTTACCTACCTCGGAAGGATGGAAGGCTGAGTCAATCTTGAACCGGTGAGATTTGAACCACTGACCTGCGGATCAGTGTCAGCTAAAGTGGCCTGCAGTACCTGCCTCTAACCGCTGCACCACCTCGGATCTTTGACTAGTTGAGCTACAAGGTCCCTTCTGACTCTGATATTGCATTTAATCTAGTTACTGTTCTGGGATAGAAGCTGTTTTTCAGCCTATTTGTCCTTGTTTTTATTGTCCTGTACCGTCTGCCAGATGGTAAAAGTTTTAAAAAAGGGTGCCCAGGATGAGATGGATCTAAGAATGTTTTGAACTTTCTTAAGGCAGCGGGAGCTATAAAGCTCTTCCAAAGAGGGGAGAAGGCAACCAGTGATCCTCTCTGGACAATGACGTTGACCCTCTGGAGCGCTGTCCTATCTGCCACTGTGCAATTGGCAAACCACACACAGGTGCAGTAAGTTAAAATACTCTTTATGGTGCAGCGGTAGAAGGTCACTTAGTTTTTGGTAATTCCTGTAGTTTGTCCTGGACTTATGACCACAACTGGAGTCTTGGTCATTGAGCAAAGTGGTCATTAAGTAAGATGTCTGCAACGCTGTACTCCTGATTGTGGTTGTTAAGCGATTTCACGTGTCGTTAAGCAGACAAAGCCCCAGGTAAGGAATGTGGGGTTGTCTGAAGTGAGCAGGAGAGGCCTTGTGATTCCCAGGCACAGGCCGCATTCGACTTCAGGGCTCCTGGAGAACCTAAGAGATGCTTTGGGACACGTTGCTTGGAAACTATGGAAAATGAGGCTTGGAAAATGGAGCTGGGTTGCAAAGGCCTCCGATGTGGGGATTAAGGGCGCATTTCTCAGTGGTAGCGGTGACACTGGGGTGAAGGCCAGGCCTGGGGACAGTGGCAGTTGGCTGAGAGTGCTAAAGGTCTCCACCTAAGGCCCAGGCCCAGCCCAGCATTGCTGTCAGTCAGGGCTGCTTTGCATGGCTGGGCTCAGGCTTCCAGGGGTGGCAGCAGATTTGCATCCCACTTTAGTGGGTGGCTCCCCAATTTATGGATGGCCTCTGCCTGTCTTCTCCCCCTCCTGAGATGCCCCACGACCATTGCCTACACCTCCACCCACATAAGGACCTCCAAGATCACTTAATGATTGCAACCAGGAGTGTGGGATGGCAGTTGTGGAGTGAAATGATCCCACCTCTATCTATTGTGTCTTGGTTCCAACTAATGATCCCAAAGGATTCTGCATTCTGAGACTTCTTCAAAGAACTGCTTTACTGAGTACATCATTTTGGCACGGATGAACTTAAAACCACCTCCAGCTGTTTCCCACGCTTTCAGCGTAATTAAACATTAGAGATCCCCCCTCCCCTAGGGTCACAGGTCACATTGCCCAATTAGGTGTTCTTGCATCTCCTGGCAACAAGTTCCATTCTCCTGCCGGCACCTGTTGGGAATGACCTTGGTTCCCACGAGATAGCAGGTTGTTTTGCCTAGATCGCATTCCATTCTTCTGCCCCCTCCCCGAGCTGTGTGGCAACTAGAGAAATGAGAGATTGCTGCGGCAGGCTTGATCCGTTTCAGAGCTGACACACTGCTTCACTGAACGACAGAGGTTCCAGTCCCCATCATGGTCATACATTGAGGACATCTCTCTTACAAATTTAGGGACTCCCTCAATGTGCCTCAGGTGTACTGAGCACCCTACCCTGGGCGGAGGGTCAGACTGGAAGACCCTCAAGGTCCCTGCCAAGGCTAAGATTTTATGATTCTCTCCGTGTCTCAAAAGGAAATACAATTCTTCACTTCTTTCTCCTTCTAACAGAGGATAAAAGATTGGAACCAAAGATTTACCTGCAAGCCAACTATCAACGGATAATAGAAAATCAACATAAGGCAGCAACCACCAGAAAGCATGGAGGGTGGGAAACTCTTGGATCCCCCGTCAGACACAAGCAGCCCTCCGAAAAACCACGGAAGAACCCATGAATGCTCAGAGTGTGGGAAATCCTTTGCTGGCAGGTCCCCCCTTTTGACCCACAGGAAGGTCCATGTGGGAAGTGGATCCAGTCAAGGTTTGGAGGGTGAGAAATCTTTATCTGGGAAACACTCCAAAGATCTCAGAAGCCCCCCAACACTAAAACCCTATAAATGTGAGGAATGTGGTTTATGCTTTAGTCGAAAGTCACACCTTCTTACACATCAGAAAATCCACACTGGAGAGAAACCTTATCAATGTCTGGAATGTGGGAAATTTTTCCGTAGAAAAGCCCATCTCAGAAACCACAAGAGAATTCACACAGGGGAGAAACCTTTCAAGTGTTGGGAATGTGGGAAGAGTTTTTCTCATAAGTCAAGTCTTTCGTCCCATGAGAAGATTCATGCAGGAATAAAGTCTTACAAGTGCTTTGAGTGTGGAAAATGTTTCACCCACAGTTCATCTCTCCGGAGTCATTGGAAAACACACACAGGGGAGAAAAACGAAAAGTGCCTCGAATGTGGGAAATGTTTTTCCCGGAAATCAAACCTGGTGAAACATCAGAGAATTCACACCGGAGAGAGACCCCATGAATGCCCAGAATGTGAGAAGCGATTTATGTATTCTTCTGAACTTCGGAGACACCAGAGGTGGCACAAAGGAGAAAAATCCTATGAATGTGGAAAGTGCAGGAAACGTTTTCTTACACGAAAAGAGCGTCGGGATCATGAAAGAATCCACACAGGGGAGAAGCCATACAAATGTGGGGAGTGTGGGATGTGCTTTTCCCGAAAAGAAAACCTTGGAAGGCATCAGAGGGTCCACACAGGAGAGAAGCCATACAGATGCAGTTTAGACTGTGGGAAAGCATTTTCTCAGTCATCTCACCTTAGACGTCACAGCCGAATCCATACAGGAGAGAAACCCTATAAATGCCCAGAGTGTGATAAATGTTTTTCCCAGAAAGATCATCTTTTGAAGCATCAACGAATCCACATTGGTGAAAAACCATATAAATGTCTGGAGTGTGGGAAATGTTTTGCCCGTTCTTCAACACTTCACATGCACACCCGAAATCATGCAGGAGAGTAGCCTCACAAGTGTGCAGTGTCAGAAACCTTTTCATAGTAATTCAAAGCTAAAAAAGCATCAGAAAGTCCATAGCAGAGATAAATCTCTTCAGCTGTGAACAACATTGGGAGCCCTTTTTTTCAACACATCTTCATGTTTACCAGGAACTTCACACAGTGACAGAAGAGAAATCCTAGAATT
Organism: Diadophis punctatus similis; assembly: GCA_023053685.1. Classification (NCBI taxonomy): domain Eukaryota; kingdom Metazoa; phylum Chordata; class Lepidosauria; order Squamata; family Dipsadidae; genus Diadophis; species Diadophis punctatus. Next base: position 244,978,111 of record JALIGW010000002.1, on the reverse strand, counting down.
GTTTGGTGTGGGGAAAATGTTTTTCCTAGTCAAGCAACCTCAAATCCCATCAGAGAGTACACAAAGAGGGAAAAGTGTGTAAATGTTGGGATTGTGAGAATATTTTGTTCACAAAGCTGAATTAGTAACTTACCAGAGTGATTACATAAAAGAGTTATAAGCATGTGTGGAGTAGATATAGTGTTTTGCAGAGTACAGGAAGTCCTTGACCTATGACCACAAATTGGAATGGATTTCCGGTCATAAGTTCCTTCAGTCGTAAGTCAAGGAACCAGGTATTTCTCTTAATTTTTTACTAGACTGTGTTGATCCATGAGGAGACCTGAAAATTTAGAGAGGAGAAAATGGGGCGAAGGGTGAAATGAATTTGGTGGTTTATGTAGTGAAAAAGTTTTGATGTTGAATCTTCTGGCTGAGGATGAAGAGCAAAAGTTTTTTTCCCCTAGTATCTTTTTTGGAAGGAATTTTTCTCCTTTTTTCATTGTTTTTTCATATATTGATACACAAATATTTGTATTAACTTTCTTTCTTTGCATATAATCCTTAATAAAAGTAACATTCAAAACAATCAAGAGGGCCTTTTTCAAGAGATGGACTGGGTGGCTCAAAACAGACAAGATGGCAGTTCAGACTGTGCCATATTGTACAGTCAAAGTGGGTTGAGGAAGTGGCATTCGGACCTCCCCTGGATCACGATATGGGCTGCGGGGAAGAGGAGGAGGAAGGCCATCAGGGAGTCCAGGGCCCATGGTTCCCAGCAGCTACTAGAGGGTGGAGCCACACTTCTCAGAGAAGGGGCAAGACATCTGTTGCAAGAGGCTACGGGAAGATGCCCCCTAGTGGAGAGATGGGGAATTGTTGGTCCCAGCAGGATCCACCCATGGTGGGGGTCTGGACCGGGGGTGGGGGGTGGAGGAGCTTCCTGATGGGCCTCCTCCTTCTCAGGGTGGAAAAGGCAGGCAGATGCTCAACTGGTCCAGAAGTCATCCTTACGCTTTGGAGGGAATGTTGGATCTCAGTGTGGTCTCTTTGCCCCCCCAAAAAACGGTAATATCCATGCTTCTCCTTTGGGGGGGATCAGAGGAAGGGGTCACAATAAGGATACCTACTGGGCTCTGCCAGCCCTTTGACTCCCACCTTCCCTGGATACCCCAAACTTTCCTTCTCCCAGCCAATCTCCATCCCCACTAGCTTTCTTTGAAGGCCTTTTTTCTGTCCTCCCCAAATACACCCCCTGTAGCCCCCCAAGACCATCTCAAAGGGAGGGGCCCCAGCACCCTCCACTAATGGGAGAGTTTGGAAGGACAACTCAGACCCCCCCTCCAGTAGAAGCAGAGAGGGAAAGATTTTCAGTCTTGGGGGTGGGGGGTTGCAGCTTCAGGCAGGTGTTCAGGGGGGCTGCTTCATGCCAGGACCAGAGGGCAGTGTGGACTTCCTTTTGTGCCCCCACATGACTCTCAACTGGAATCTATCTCTGATAGGAGGGGTGGACTAGATGCCCCCTTAAGGTCTTTTAAGGCCCCTTGAGTCTAGGCTGGCTCTGCTGATATTTCAAAAGGGGAAAGTGGAGGCAGGTGTTCCTATGGAGAGCCTCCATCCTCCAGGTCATGGTTGTCCCTAAGATGCTTTTCCAAAAGGAAGCTGGACTTTCTGCATTTTTCCTCCTTGAAAACGTTTCCCTTCTCATCCCAGAAGCTTCCCCAGTTCTGACTGAGCGGTGGAGGATGGAAAGATGGATATTCCTCACAGTCATTTGGTGCTGAATCAGGGTGCAAAGGGGTGTGGAGCCTCCCTGAGGCTGCTGAAAGGACCCTGTTGTAGATCGGAGGTTGGGAGGAGGGTCCTTTCCACCCCCCTCTGTTGTGGGAGGGCTGCTCATTTTGGCCAAGATGGCCGCTTTGGCCCCTCTTTCCATCCAGGGCTCCTCTCTGTCCAGAAGGTGGAGGTGGCTGTCCTCGAAAGAGCCAGCCATGTCATTTTAGATGCAGATGGACGTCTCCTCCTGATGGGTTTGTCCTCCCATTCCCCCCTCCCAGTCAGTCGGAACTGAAGAAGCTTCTTAGATGAGAAGTGAAACGTTTTCAAGGGGAAAAAAAATACCAAAGCAAGTCCAGTTTGCCTTTGCGGGAGAAAAACAAAATCACCTCTGGGAAGTGTAGCCATAGTTTTGGGGCTCCTTCTGACTCAGTCTGGGGGGAGGAAGCCCCCAGCAGTGGCCGGTCAGGAGCCTTTTTTAGAAGTTAGCCAAAGGGGGGCAGAGAGTGGCTGAAAGGCTGGGGTCCCTGGAAACCCCTCCCTGCAGCCCCGTTTTTGCCCTCATTTGCTGCCCTGGTTAAATTCACAAGTTCCTGTCCGAGCAGCAGCTCCTGGAGAGATGAAACCTTCTTCCCCCCAAGAGCCCAGAGCGAAGGAGCCCCCAGGAGACGCCCCCCCACCAGACCCCACACAGGAGAGACGCCCCTTCAGCACCAAGGACGCTGCGCTGGGCCTGTGGGAGAGACCCTCCCTACAGAAGTTGCTTCCTGGTGCAGCAGCCCTAGGACCTCAGTTGAGGAATGGGAGGAGCCAGCTGGTTCAGGGTTCAAATCCTGCTGTTGCCCAACCTCATCTTTGAGCATGTGAACCTGCTGTGGCCTGGCCTAGGACCTACTTTGAGCAAGGGTCCACAGAACCAGTTGAAATGTTCTCCGGAGGGAAGGGGCTTGATTGCAGGGGGGAGTCGGGCTCCTCAGCAGCCCCTTTCTCCCCCTCCTTCCCCCAGAAGTATTGAGGGCGCCTCTCAGCCCCACTCCTCCCCCAAACGAGCCCCCTCCTTACCGGGGTTCTCCCCCTACCCTTCCAGGGATCCTGGCCAGCACCCCCACCAGCAACATCGGGGGAATCCCAGCAGAGGCCATGGATGCTGCCCCACAAGCGCCCCCAAAGAGAGGGGAAAGACACAGATGCTCCCAGTCCCAGAGGCGGCATCGGTGGGTCTGGATTGGGGGGAGGGAGCGTTCTCCTGGAACGTCGGAATTGAGGGTAGCCAGGAAAGCGCATGGACCAATGGGAATTCTCCCTTCTGCAGCGTCATCGGTGTCCGGGCAGAGTCTCCCTTGTCTTCACCTGCTGGAGGAGAGAGTTCGGGGCAGAGAGAGAAGCTGAGAAAGTGGGAGGGGGATCCGTTCAGTCTTTTTGGGGGGGCGCAGCTCAAGGGGGGGTTCATGGCAGCCCTGGTGGAGAGTGTGGATTTCCTTTTGCCCTCCCCACTGATCCGGCGTAGAGTGGGGCCGCAGTGGATCAAAAAAGAGGCGCAGCTGAGAGGGAGTCCTTGGGCACCTTAAAACACACACACACACACACACACACACACACACACACACACACACACACACACACACACACAGCGAAATCTCCCGTGTGAGTGTCCCTCCCCCAATTGTGGGGTCGCTGACACCCCCACCTCTCCTAAAAACCTCCCTCCCAGTCCAGCCGGATCCTCTCCCCAGCCCCCTCCCTTCTTCACTGGGGAATCCTCCGCTGGGCTCCGCTTGTTCCTTGTCCCATGATGCACTTGGGTTACAGTTTAATAAGCTGAAAGGCTTAGGCCTTGTCCTAAAGCGATTGGTCCTTTATTGGGTTTTGGGGGCTTCTCTACCAGAAGGCATTCAGACACACACACACACCCTTGCTTGAAGGGGCCAGTTTGGATGACAAATAAGATCTTTCATTTCACTTTGGGGGGGGGGGGCTCTGTATAATTTATACAGACACTTTCTGACAGTGAGAGCGATCAACCAGTGGAACAGCTTGCCAGCGGAGGTTGTGAGAGCCCCAACACTTGTGACCTTCAAGGGGAGACTGGACTGCCATCTGTCTCAAATGGAGTAGGAACTCCTGCTTGAGCAGGGGGTTGGACTAGATGACCTACAAGGTCCCTTCCAACTCTAATAATAAATCTAAAATCTAAATTTCCTCTGATCAGCAAAGGTCCTTTTTGGAGTGCCTGGGCTGTCTCTCCTGGAGAAGGACGAAATGCCAAATGGGAGCCATTTTCCCTTCCTCCTTTTCTGTCTGACCTTCTGGGGTTGAGTCTTTTTCAGGGTGGCTTGACTGAACTCTTCTAATACACAAACACACAGACACACCCCTAAGTAGCCTGAGGTGGGCCAGGGAATCGATTGTCCTCTCTCTCTCCCATCCGGATAGAAAATGCACGGGGATGATGTCAGCCACGCAAAGTATCTACTTGCCAAGAGGGATGGCAAATTCATCTAATAAATAAATAAATAGCACAAAGAAAAGTGTGGTCCTATCAAGAGGAAGAGACTGAGCTGTGAAATGGATCCATGCAAGGAGAGGCAATGTGTCCCGAGGAAACCAGGATCAAGTAGTCATGTTGAAGTGGAGTTCCTAAGTGCAGAAAAAGCAGGAAAAGGGGAGAAGAAATGGGTTGCTTACACTAACCTCAACCTCATGATAAGAATTCCCAATCAGCTCCACCTATCTAATCTGGGAGAGTCAGCTTGGCCTAGCGGTTAGGGCACTTGGGAAAAACTGGGAGACCATGAGTTCCAGTCCTGCCTTGGCCTTGAAAGGAAGCTGGGTGACCTGGGGCTAGTCACACACTCTCCCCAACTTACATCACAGGGTTTTTGTTTTTTTTTAGAAAAATAGGAGGAATGTGTGTTGGATGTGTTCATCGTCTTGAGTTTAATTTATAAAAATAATATTAAATATTTTTTTAAAATAGTAATATTGGGATATAAATAAAAAGTTTTTTAAAAAGATATATTTCCAGTCTGCAGTGGCTTAGCAGTATTTCCAGGCCTGTTTCCCCTCTCAGCTGCTGAGCTACAATACAGGGAGTCCTCAACAGCCACAACTGAGCCCAAAATTTATGTTGCTAAGTGAGACATTTGTTAAGTGAGTTATGTCCCACAGATATAAGAAGTTGTTAAGTATCTGAATGTAAATCACATGACCATGGGGGAATGCCAAAATGGTCATAAGTGTGAAAAACCATCATAAGTCACTTTCTTCCTTGCCGTTGTAACTTTGAATGGTCACTAAATGAATGTAACCTGTATTTTTGCCGTTATACTTGTTTCGTAAGCAAAATGGGAGGAAATGCTTGGTGCAGAGGCTTTTATGAGACAGGAACAAGAAGGAATTCCAGAAGGAGGGTGCTAAGTCCTCGACTTACGACCGCGGCAGCTGCTGCCTCAATCTGATTGGTTGAGGCGCAGGCAGCCGGCAAGCGGGAGAATAAAGACTTCCTATTGGCTCAGGACTTGGCAGCTCCCCTATAAAAGGCATAAAAGAGCCTCACTGTTGTTGTTGCTGTCACAGCTGCTGAGTTCTGAATAAAGTTGCTGCTTCCTGTCAGCCGGTCTGTGTCCCTTCTTGTCAGCTGCAGCCTGGCTATTCAACAGACGGTGGAATTCTGGGCTGAGTTAGGAGGAGGAGAGAGGAAGGACCTGGGGACCCAAGACAAGGAATTTGGAAATTAGGATTGCTTCCATGTGAGAGCGCCAACGGGGGTGGGGGAGGATCTCTAAACCCTTTGCCATTGCAGAGCCACCTGGTCAGTCTCTGGATCCCTCCTGATCCCCCCTGAGGATCCTGGGGGAGGGGGAGGGGAGACCCTGGAGGGAAGCTGAAGGGACCGGACAGAGGCAGGAAAAGATCAACCAGCAACACGGAGGATTCCTATCACGAGGTTTCTCCAGCTGCCTTTTTCAGCTTCGGATTCATTTCACTGGAAGAAGAAGATTTCCCCGTATCGGGAGGATCCACAACGGATCGTGAACCCGACGTGGGCAGATTGCCAGAATTGGCTGCGTGCCTTTTGACCCCCAGAGGAGGGGATGATGGTTTGGGGGGAAGCGAGGGAAGAGGCGGCGAAACTGCACTTGGGCCACCATCCGGCTCCGGGTGTGGAGGAGGCGACGCCGGTAGAGACCTCCCAAAAAACACCTGCATGGATTATTAGGATGGGAGAGGAATGGAAGGGGGTGGGAGCAGCTGACTAGATCCACTTTGAGGATCTTTGGATCCACCAGAAGGGATCAACTGGGGGGCTTCTTCCCGATCCTCCCCCTGGAGCTCCCCCAACCGCGGCTGCACCGAGGACTCCTCCCCGCTTCTCTTTCCCCTCTTTCCTTCCTCAGCCGCGGAGGGGAGCCCGGAGCGTCCGGGGCGGCGCCTGCCTTTCCCCCCAGCGAGAGCGGCTCTTCCTCGGGCTCCGCCGCATCCCCTGCCGGCCCCCTTCTCCAGCCTCGGCAGACGCCGCGATCAGCGACTCTTGGGCGGCCACCGCGGAGCTTCAGTTCCCCTCCGGGATGCTGGAGCAGGAGGCAGCCCCGCCCGGGCACAGCAGGGCGCTCTTCGCATGGGCAGAGGCACCCCGGACGCCGATGCCCCGCGGAGGAACAGAGGAGCCCCGGCTGGGAGGGGGAGGGGCTGAGGCTGCAATGAGGGGCGGGGCTGCAAGGCGAGGGCGGAGCCAGAGATGAGCGAAGAAGCCCCGCCCCGCCTCTCCCTCCCCCCCGGCCGGATCTCCGCTTCCCTTCGCGCGTCCCACTTCACCCGGCGAGGATCGGCGCTGGTTCCTTCGGGAGAAGCTCCTGGATCCCGCTCGGGGCAGGTGAGGCTGCTCTCCCTCCGGCCTCCAGGCCGCCCCTCCTGCCAGGAGATCTTCTCCCCAAGAAGGGTTTTCCTCGGGGAGATCCGGCTCTGGAGTTGCCTGCAGGGAGCGGATCCCTCCCTTCCTTGCAGGGGGGCAAAGGAGGCTCCGTCCCCGGGCTGGATCTGCCCCCTCCTCGCCCGGCCAAGGCTCCCCGGGGGGCTTCGGGTGGATCCGGGAAGGAGCTTTGGGGGAAGTTACTTTCAGAAAACGTCTCTGCGGTCCGTTTGAACAGGAAGTCTCTGAACATCCGTTTCCCTCAAGCCCAGTTGTAGAAATGGAGTCAACGGAGCTGTAAAAGGTGTTTTGAGATATGCAATGTGGAATTAACACAGACTGGTTTCATTGCAATGGGGAGGCTGGGATGTGGCCTCCATGGTGGATGTTTTAGAAAGCAGAAACTCTAAGGAAGTTTTGAGGCTGGTCTTGTGAGCAGCTCCTAGAACAAGCTGATGGCCAGAAGGTTGCCTTGCCTGATTTTAAAATGCCTGTCCTAAGTAGAATTGGGTCCAGGAAGCCTGGGATCTTGGTGGCCTTGCAGCCTCCAAAAGCGGGAAAGAGCAACCCTTTTCTGATCTCGCTTGTCTTCCTTTGAGTTTTCCTAAGGCAGAATAAAACAGGTAATTAAATAAATCAAGAAGTAAGAAAAGGGGCTAGATTAGATGGCCCTAGGATCCTTCTTTCTAGCACTTGATGTTAGAGGCAAAAAAGCAAAAAAGGGCCTCTTTGCTGGGAATGTGCAGAGGAAGCATAGCAACATCCTGTTTTTGCATGAATCTAGGGTAGAGGCTAAGCCATAAGTTATGATTGGCTAAATACATACTGTAAGGAATGTGGACATATATAGCTACGTTAGATATCTGCGCACATAGGCATAAGACAGTTCTGCTTTTGGATAGCAACGAGGGGTGGGTGGGTTGAACCATATTATAACGTATACGTGGCTTTACTATGTGTAATTTTCTTTCCTAATAGGGAAACAGAGGCTGATCCCTAAATGTAACCAATCGCTGATGTATGCGTGCCTTTGCTATGAATGCAAGAATATATATACTTCATGTTTTTCATTGGAAGGTCGTTCAGATCTCAGGTGGTTTTCACTCTGAACCATTTTGCGCAAAATAAAAACAAGACTTCTTTTGATTCCGAAAGGCCTGTAGTCCTGTTTTTTCTCCATCATTCCTACTCACAACTATTTGTTGCTCCCACTTGGACTTCCGTCTTCCTGGTTTCTTCCATTTTGGCCCATCAAGATCTTCTTGAATCACAATTTCATCTCCTGTTACTTTGTATCTTCAACAAATAATCTTATTTTTTCCTTCCTCGTTCAGGTTGCTGATAGATTAAGCTCAGCTTTACTGTCGGCATCTGAGCCTTTTTTATTTCTCTTTGCAGGACACCAGTGAGGATCTGGCCGTGAACTCCAGGGAGGAGAAAGGGGCGTTCTTGGATCAGAACTCACGAAATTTTTGGCCTGGACTCCGTTCTAGAAAATTTGGAAATCTTGGCCTGGTTTGAGAAGCAGCTTCCTGCACAAAGGACCAATCAGTTAAGGAGAAATCAAGCCGGTCAGCGGTGAGGATCATCCCTGGCCTTGACTCAGAGAGGTAACAAGTGATCCAGAGATCTCTTAGCTGTAACTTTAAAGGTGAGTCAATGAAACTTGATTTGGAAAATAAGCATTTTTAAAATCTTTATGTGGCAATGCAATAAAATTGGGTTTTTCTGCCAAGGTGCAGAGTGAAGGCATAATTCGTTTAATTTAATTTAATTTAATTTAATTTAATTTAATTTAATTTAATGGATTTGTATGCCGCCCAACTCCCTAGGGACTCTGGGCGGCTCACAACATATTCAGATCCATTTCGACAGTACAAATGCAATAAAATACAATAGTTAAAAACATATATATAAAAATTAAAAGAGTATCGTCTCGCTTTCACCCGCCTGCCGGAAGAGCCAAGTTTTTATTGCTTTCCGGAAGGCCAGCAGGGTGGGGACAGTCCTGATCTCCGGGGGAAGCTGGTTCCACAGGGAGGGAGCTCCCACAGAGAAGGCCCTCCCCCTCGGCCCCGCCAACCGACATTGTTTGGTCGATGGGACCTGGAGGAGGCCGACTCTGTGGGCCCTGACCGGTCGTAGGGAGGTATGCGGCAGGATGCGGTCCCGAAGGTAACCTGGCCCTGAGCCATGTAGGGCTTTAAAGGTAACGACCAACACCTTGAATTGGATCCGGAGACTAATGGGCAACCAATGCAGCTGGCGGAGAATTGGTGTTACGTGGGTGCATCTGGGTGCATCCACCACAGCTCGCGCAGCTGCATTTTGCACCAGTTGCAGTCGCCGGACACTCTTCAAGGGTAGCCCCATGTAGAGCGCATTGCAGTAATCCAGCCGTGAGGTGATAAGGGCATGAGTGACTGTGAGAAGTGCCTCCCTCTCCAAGTAGGGTCGCAATTGGTGCACAAGACTTACTTGTGCAAAGGTCCCCCTAGCCACAGCTGAAAGATGTTGCTCCAATTTTAGCTGTGGATCTAGGAGGACACCCAAATTGCGGACCCGTTCTGAGGGAGCTAATTTCTCTCCCCCAAGAACCAAGGAGGGACAGTTGGTCACGTCCTTAGGAGGCAATATCCATAACCACTCAGTCTTGTCAGGGTTAAGTTTTAGCCAGTTCTTCCCCATCCAGACCCTAACATCATCCAGGCAGCGGCCCATTACGTCTACGGCTTCCCCGAATTGAGACGGGGTGGAGATGTACAACTGGGTATCATCAGCATATTGCTGATACCTCACCCCGTGTCGTCGGATGATCTCACCCAGTGGCTTCATGTAGATGTTAAACAGGATGGGCGAGAGGACCGAGCCCTGAGGCACCCCACATAGTAGGGGTCTAGGGCTCGACCTCTGCCCCCCTGTCAACACCGACTGCGTCCTGTCAGAGAGGAAGGAGGAGAACCACTGCAAAACAGTGCCGCCCACCCCCATCTCTCCAAGACGATGCAGAAGGATACCATGGTCAATGGTATCGAAGGCCGCTGAGAGGTCAAGTAGCACCAGGATAGAGGAATAACCTCCATCCCGGGCTCGCTAGAGATCATCCATCAGGGTGACCAAAGCCGTTTCCGTACTGTAGCCGCGCCTGAAACCTGATTGAAAGGGATCCAGAAAATCCGTGTCATCCAACAGCCGTAGGAGCTGGAGCGCCACCACTTTCTCAACCTTCCCCGCGAAGGGAAGGTTGGAGACTGGACGGAAGTTCTTTAAATCCGCCGGGTCCAGGGAAGGCTTCTTGAGGAGGGGTCTCACCACCGCAGCTTTTAAGGGCTGCGGGACGGACCCTTCTCTCAAAGAAGCGTTGACCAACGCCTGGAGCCAGCCGCGTGACACCTCCCTGGTGGCCGAAACCAGCCAGGAGGGGCACGGGTCCAATAAACAGGTGGCGGAGCTCATCGCTCCTATGGCCTTGTCTACATCCTCAGGAGTCACCGGTTCAAACCTATCCCAGATAACCGGACTAAGACCTGCCCCGGTCATCTCGGCCTGTACTGCCCAATCGGAGTCCAGGTCTGTCCGAATCTAAATGACTTTATCCGCCAGAAACCGAGAAAATTCCTCAGCTCTACCCTGCAAGGGATCTCCGCCTTCCTCCTTAGCCAGAAGGGTGCGGGTCACCCTAAACAGGGCGGCTGGGCGGGAGTCAGCGGACGCAATAAGAGCGGAAAAATGCGAACATTTTGCCGCCCGTATCGCCACTAAGTAAGACTTAATGAAAGTTCTTAAAAGTGTCCGGTCAGATTAGTTGTAAGAAGCCACTCTTGGTCGAGTTGGAGGTGGACCCTGGGCGGAAGGCCACAGAGTGGGGGAGTCGCATCGGCTGGGTGGAGGCACCCCTGAAGCCGAAAGAGGCTGCCTGGGGACTCAAGTGGAGGTGGGGCTTCCCCTGCCCAGCCTTCATCTGGTTCTTTCATGGGGAAATGTTCTCTCAGCCCAAACTGGGTCTTCTTTCAGTGATACAGTTTTAACTACGATGTGTGCAGATTGTTCCTGTTTAGGCCTTGTCCCATAATGCACTTGGGCTTACAGTTTAGTAAGCTGAAGCGCTTAGGCCTTCTCCTAAAGCTTAAATTTTAATTGAAATTCTCTGGATCCTTTATTGGGGATCTTTTATTTGGGGCTTTTCCTTCTGAAGGTATTCAGTGAGCCCCCCACCCTTCAGAAAGTGTAGGATGAAATTTACCCCAGGATTAAGCCATGTCACAGATTGTTGGTTTAATATTTTTCTTCTTCTATTGCTTTCGGGGCCAGTTGGGATAACAAGCAGGATCATTCATTTCGATTTTGGGAAGCTCTGTATATCTTTATTTGCCTTAGTCAGCAATGATCCTCTTCGGGGTGCCTGTGCTGTCGCCCCTGGAGAAGGATGAAACCCCAAATCGGAGCCATTTCCCCCTCCTCCTTTCCTGCCTGATCTAATGGGTGTCAGGGTTCCAAGTAAGCGCTCCATCGCAAGCAAAAACTCTGAGGCAGGAGGATTTCTCAAAGAATAGGTTTATTGGAAATATGAAATTGGCAAATATCTGGTGAAAACCAACTCTGAAGGGCCCCTTGGTTTTCACCTAATTAAAAGTAAAAGTTTTCCCCTCAATCCCAGACAATCAGTCACGGCCCAATCAAAGCAGCGTCCGCTCGACTGGTGACATCACTCCTCCTCCCTCCGGCCAGGTGTGAGAAGGTCCTTGGTTCCCAGGAGAAAGTATTTGATTTTGACTACACAACCTCAGCTTTCTCTAAACCCCTCCCTCTCTATCCCTCACTCCAGTGTGGCAACACTGAAGCTCCAAGATGGCTTCATCCAGGTCAGCTTCAGGGTTGACAAGCTGCCCCCCTCAATTGAAGAGGATTTCCTGCAAGACAAAACATACAGAGGAAATTAGTCAAGGCTCACCTCAACCCCCCTCTTCCTTCCCCCCCCCCAGAGGCCCTTTAGGCTTTTGAGGGAACTCATCATGAAACTGTTTAATCAACCCATCTGTCTTTACATCCCAGCTCTCTACCCATGTGGCTTCAGAAAAGGGGCATCCCTACCAACGCACAAGGTACTGCAACCGTCCCCTATGCAGCCTTGAATCTAAAATCTTCTTTACCTCATAATGTGTCTCCCCCTACAGCTTTAACTCCCTTGGCTGTTTGGGAAAGTGCATCCTCACTTACCTTGCTGCTGGAGCCATGCGCGCGCATCTCCACGCTTCGGGGGGGGTGCACTTGCTACACACGTGCGTGCCCTCGCATGATTTTCCTTTTGCGCATGCGCGGAAGCAAAATCGCGCCAAAATCTTGCGAGGGGACGCGCGCAAGAGAGAGATTTTGGCATGATTTTGCTTCTGCGCATGCACAGAAGCAAAATCAACCGAAAATCACTGAAAATCACGGGGCAAAAATGGCGACGTGCCGGGTTGACCGGCAGAGAGGGCTCCGGAGCGGTTGCGAAATCCGCCGCTCCCTACCGGAGCTGTGTACTGGGCAGCTCCGGCAGGAACCCACCTCTGAAAAGGGCCTATTAACTTTGATCCTAGCTTCTTGCATGGGAGACTCAGTTTAAGGTACTTCGTCAAGAGGTCGACCTTGCTCCCGACTCAAAACGGCTCTTGGGGGTCAATGGCGTTTATCCGCTTGCATTTTATATGTTTTCGCTGCTTCCCGTAGGGCACACTTGGTATTTTCCCACCCCTCCTTCAAAGACTCCATCCATTCATTTAGGGATACTGATGAGAGGGGTTCCCTAGGCATGGGAACGAACTCCATGCTGCTAGTGATCTGAAAAGGAGTTAGAGCAGTGCTGCTATGCACAGCATTATTGTATGCCACCTCAGGGAACGGCAGCAATTCTGCCCAATTAGACTGCTGATAGTTGACATAACATCTTCAATATTTCTCCACCAACACGTTAGCTCGTTCTACGGCCCCATTGGTACTCGGATGAAAAGCCGAGCTAAACCCCTGCGAGCACCCGATGGACCTAACAAACTCCATCCAGAACTTGGTGGTAAATTGGACCCCCCCCTGTCAGAAATAATTGTACATGGAATGCCATGTATATTTGCTTAATAAATAACTTGGCAAGTTTTCTCGCTGAGGGGAGCCCAGAGCAGGCGGTGAAGTGGGCTTGCTTGGAGAACAGGTCTACTATGGTCCAGATGACCGTATTTCCACCACTGTCAGGGAGCTCAACGATAAAATCCATAGCGATCTCCTCCCAGGGCCGGACCAGGTCTGCCACCTGCTGCAGCAGGCCAGGGAGCGCTGTCTCCTCGGTCTCTTTTACATGGAAGTGCACATTGCGCAGCTTTTAACATAGTCCTCGACTTCTTTTTTTATCTGAGAAAGATACAATCACAAAAACACGCAAAGGGTTTCAGAGCACGTGATCCTAGCTGAAAGGGGGAGGGGGAAGTTGAAGAGGCGGAGCTTCAAGTAGTAGGCGGAACCCGAGAGAAAGCCGGAAGGCCCGCCCCCGCCTCTCCCCACCCACTGGCTGGATCTCCGCTTTCCTTCGCCTGGCGAGGACCAGCATTGAATCCCTCGGGAGAGGCTCCTGTACCCCTCTCGCTGCAGGTTGGGCTGCTCTACCTCCTCCCAGGAGAACTTCTCCCCACCAGGAGGAAGGGAGCTGCGGATCCCGCTCTTCGGCTTGCAGGGTTTTCCTCAGGAAGATCCGGCTCCGGCATTGCCTGCAGGGAGCGGATCCCTCCCTTCCCTCCAGAGGTCAAAGGGAGCTCCGTCCCTGGGCTGGATCTGCCCCCTTCTTGCCCGGCCAAGACTCCCCAAGGGAATCCGGCTGGATCTGGGGATGTCTCTCCGCGATCTGTCAGACTACGAGGTCTCTGAGCATGCGTATCCCGCAAGTGCATTTGAAAAAAAAGTGTAAATTGTTCTTTAAAATATTTACTCAGATTTGTAATGTGTTATTAACACACACTGACCTCTTTGTAACGGGGAGGGATGGGGGGAAAGGAAAGAAGTTTAAATTAGTTGAAATGAGCTCGTATTTTCTTCACCCATAAAAGAGATCCTCTTTCTTTGAGCTCTGTCTGAAAAGCCAAAAATAAAATCCTTTGTTTTTATGCTAATCTTTTACTTTGCTTCTGCTTTAAAAAGATGGGTAGAATTTCTAAGCTTTATATTTTCCTTGTTTTGCCCAGAAGAGGCTGTGATGTGGGAGCTCCTCCTTGGTGGATGTTTTTCAAAGCACAAAGGAAGTTTTGAGGGGGGTCTTGTGAGGAGCTGCTGGAAGAAGCTGATGGCCAGAAGGCTCACTTGAATAATTGTAAATAAATTTATGAAAAGCCTAACTGGAATCTTTGTGGCCTTGCAGCCTCCAAAAAGAGCAGGAAAGAGCAGCCCTTTTCACACACGCTCTGCCCCATCTGATCTCTCTCATCTTCCACTGAGTTTTCCTTCGCACAACTATGCTTTGGTCCCTGTTGGAGTTCAGCCTGCTGGTTTCTTCCATTTTGTCTTATTAAGATATTTTTGAATTACGATTCAATCTTCATTATTTTGTATCCTCATCGAATAATCCTATTTTCTCCTGCCACTTCCACATCATTTACAGATCATATTCAATATCATTTAATTTTTATTTTATTTATTTATTTTATTTGTCAAAATGTGTACAAGATAACAGGTATGGTATAAACATAAACAAAAGCAAAGTAGGTATAGGTAAATTTGGACAATAGGACAGTAGGACAGGGACGGTAGGCACGATGGTGCGCTTATGCACGCCCCTTACAGACCTCTGAGGAACGGGGTGAGGTCGACTGTAGACAGTCCAAGGTTAAAGTTTTTGGGGTTTGGGGAAGAAACCACAGAGTCAGGTAGTGCATTCCAGGCATTGATCACTCTGTTGCTGAAGTCGTATTTTCTGCAGTCGAGTTTCGAGCGGTTTACATTGAGTTTGAATCTATTGTGTCCGCGTGTGTTGTTGCGTTTGAAGCTGAAGTATTCGTTCACAGGTAGGACATTATGGCAGATGATTTTATGAACTACATTTAGATCTGAGCCTTTTTCATTTCTCTTTGCAGGAGACCAGTGAGGATGTGGTTGTGAACTTCACAGAGGAGAAAGAGACGTTCCTGGATTGGGATCCACCAACCTTTGGCCAGGACTCCTTTCCAGAGAATTTGGAAATTGTGGTCTGGATGGAGAAGCAGCTTCCTGCACAAAGAGCCAATCGATTAAGGAGAAACCAGATCGGTCAGCAGTGAGGGTCATACCTGGCCTTGAGCCAGACGCCTCTTCATTGTAACTTTAAAGGTGAGTAAACAAATCTGTGGTCCTCAAGTAAAATGTCATGTGGGAGCTTGGCTCAATGACTGCAACGCTATACTCCTGATTGTGGTTGTTAAGCGATTTCACGTGTCGTTAAGCAGACAAAGTCCCAGGTAAGGAATGTGGGGTTGTCTGAAGTGAGCAGGAGAGGCCTTGTGATTAAACCTGCCCTCCAGCCAATCAGGACCGAGTTTCTTCAAAAGTATAAATAGGACCCTCTTGCCTTGGCACCCCCTCTTTTTACGAGGGAAGAAGGTCAAACTCAAACGTGCTTACCCATTAGACCAACTCACTATATTTTATTTATTATTATTATTATTGTTGTTGTTGTTGTTGTTGTTGTTGTTATTATTCTCAGAGAAAGGCAAACCAACAACAGTGACACAGACCTCATGAACATATGTACAGGATGATAGATTAATGAGAACCGACAGTCCAGCCAGTACCCTAAAAAACGGGAGGGACTTGGAGGATGGCTCCACCCTATGAGAAAGGACGTATCAGGTAAGTAAACAACGTCCCTTCTCCATAGTGGGTGGAGCCATCCTCCAAGAATGGGACATACCAAAGTACCTTGTCCCTAGGGCGGGCCACCTGTATCTGGCTGAGACTGACTCAGTCCCCCCACACCTTGATGCAACACCCTCCGGCCAAAGTCCGCCTCCTCTGAGGCAGAAGGCATCCAGTTTCATAGTGCCGGACGAAGGGTGTAGGGGAGGCCCACGTGGCCGCACGGCAAACCTCCATAATGGAGGCCCGGGCGTTCCAGGCCGCCATGGTGGCCGCACTGCGCGTTGAGTGCGCTGTAAGTCCAGGGGGCCGGGGCAGAGACATTTGGTCATAGGCCAAGGAAATGGCCGCGTGAAGCCCACGGCCCACCGTGGAGGATGACACTTTGGAGCCCATGGAAGAAGGGCGAAAGGACACAAAGAGCGCCTTAGTTTGTCGAAATCTAGGGGTGCGTTGCAAATAGATGTCCAGGTCACGCCTGACGTCCAGCAGGTGCCACGCACGCTCAGTGTCATTGAGTGGAGTTTGGTAGAAACTGGGGAGAATGATCTCCTGCGCCTTGTGAAAGTACGTGTTTACCTTCGGGACGAAGGTGGGGTTCAGGCCCAGGACCACCCTGTCGGAGTGAAAGACGCACAGGTCCCCCCTCACAGACAGAGCGGCCAGTTCTGAGATCCTGCGTGCGGAAGTCACTGCCACAAGAAAGACTACTGTGTATGTTAAGTGGGCCAGAGAGGCCATAGAGATAGGCTCAAATGGGCCCTCAGTGAAAGTAGTTAATACCTTAGATAGGTCCCAGGTTGGGAACCTATGGACTACAGGAGGGCACAGCTTGGTAGCCTGTTTCAGGAACTGTCTCAGGAGCGGGTGACCGGATAGGGAGTCCAAGTTGTGGCAGGAGAGTACAGTGGATAGCGCCGCCACTTGGCAGGGGAGCGTATTAGGGGGGTGTTTGGGGGTGTTTGGGGGGGTGCACAAGCTGCAGCAAAGCAATCCTGGATTTGTGTCTCCACCTTTATTTACATGGATGGGTTGCAGGATAAGAGAGACGGACCCCTCCCGTCTTGCTCCCCTAGAAACCCCCCCCATCAATGGTGTCCTGCTTTACAAATATTAAAATCTGGTCACCTTACTGAGAGTGCTAAAGGCCCCCACTCAAGGCCCAGGCCCAGCCCAGCATTGCTGTCAGTCAGGGCTGCTTTGCATGGCCGGCCTCAGGCTTCCAGGGGTGGCAGCAGATTTGCATTGCACTTTAGTGGGTGGCTCCCCAATTTATGGATGGCCTCTGCCTGTCTTCTCCTCCTCCTGAGATGCCCCAGGACTATCGCCTGCACCTCCCCCCACTTAAGGACCTCCAAGATCACTTAATGATTGAAACCAGGAGTGTGGGATGGCGGTTGTGGAGTGAAATGATCCCGTGATCCCTCCTCTAACCACTGTGTTCTGGTTCCAACTAATGATCCCAAATGATTCAGCACTCTGAGATTTTAGGCTTCCTCAAACAACTGCTTTATTGATACATCATTTCGGCACGGATGAACTTAAAACCACCTCCAGCTGTTTCCCACGCTTTCAGCGTAATTAAACGTTAGACATCCTCCCTCCTCTAGGGTCACAGGTCATATTGCCCAATTAGGTGTTCTTGCATCTCCTGGCAACAAGTTCCATTCTCCTGCCGGCACCTGTTGGGAATGACCTTGGTTCCCACGAGATAGCAGGTTGTTTTGCCTAGATCGCATTCCATTCTTCTGCCCCCTCCCCGAGCTGTGTGGCAACTAGAGAAACGGAAGATGGCTGCGGCAGGCTCGATCCGTTTCAGAATTGACACACTGCTTCACTGAACGACCGAGGTTCCAGTCCCAAGCGTGGTCATATGTTGAGGACATCTCTGTTACAAATTTAGGAACTCCCTCAATGTGCCTCAGGTGTACTGAGCATCCTACCCTGGGCGGAGGGTCAGACTGGAAGACCCTCAAGGTCCCTGCCAAGGCTAAGATTTTATGATTCTCTCCATGTCTCAAAAGGAAATATAATTCTTCACTTCTTTCTCCTTCTAACAGAGGATAAAAGATTGTAACCAAAGATTTACCTGCAAGCCAACTATCAACGGATAATAGAAAATCAACATAAGGCAGCAACCGCCAGAAAGCATGGAGGGTGGGAAACTCTTGGATCCCCCGTCAGACACAAGCAGCCCTCCGAAAAACCACGGAAGAACCCATGAATGCTCAGAGTGTGGGAAATCCTTTGCTGGCAGGTCCCTCCTTTTGACCCACAGGAAGGTCCATGTGGGAAGTGGATCCAGTCAAGGTTTGGAGGGTGAGAAATCTTTATCTGGGAAAAACTCCAAAGACCTCAGAACTCCCCCAACACTAAAACCCTATAAATGTGAGGAATGTGACCTATGCTTTGGTCAAAAGTCAAATCTTCTTAGACATCAGAAAATCCACACTGGAGAGAAACCTTATCAGTGTGTGGAATGTGGGAAGTTTTTCCGTGAAAAAGCCAGTCTCAGAAGCCATGAGAGAATTCACACAGGAGAGAAACCTTACAAGTGTTGGGAATGTGGGAAGAGCTTTTCTCAGAACTCAGGTCTTTGGATCCATGAGAAGATTCATGCGGGAATAAAGTCTTACAAATGCTTTGAGTGTGGAAAAAGTTTCACCCTGAGTTCATCTCTTCAGAATCATTGGAAAACACACACAGGGGAGAAAAACGAAAAGTGCCTCGAATGTGGGAAATGTTTTTCCCAGAAATCAACCCTGGTGCAACATCAGAGAATTCACGCTGTAGAGAGACCCTATGAATGCCCAGAATGTGAGAAGCGATTTGTAAAATCTTCTGATCTTCGTGAACACCAGAAGAGGCACAAAGGAGAAAAATCCTATGAATGTGGGAAGTGCGGGAAAGATTTTCTTACACGACAAGAGCTTCAGATTCATCTGAGAATCCACACAGGGGAGAAGCCATTCCAATGTGGGGAGTGTGGGATGTGCTTTCCCCAAAAAAACCACCTTGGAAGGCATCAGAGGATCCACACGGGAGAGAAGCCATACAGATGCGTAGAATGTGGAAAATCTTTTGCTTATAAGGATGGACTTTGGAGCCATCGTAAAAGCCACACAGGGGAGAAGCCATATCAATGCATAAAATGTGGAAGATTTTATAGTAGGGAATCAGCCCTTAGAAGTCATGAGAAAATTCACACAGGGGAAAAAAATTACAAATGTTTGGACTGTGGGAGAACATTTGCTCATTCATCTCACCTTAGACGTCACAGCCGAATCCATACAGGAGAGAAACTTCACAAATGCTCAGTGTGCGATAAATGTTTTTCACGGAAAGATCATCTTTTGAAGCATCTGCGAATCCACACTGAAGACAAACCGTAGAAATGTCTGGAGTGTGGGAAATGTTTTGCCCATCCTTCAACACTTCGTAGGCACACCAGAAATCACGCAGAAGAGTGGCCTCACAAGTGCACAGAGTGTGAGAAACCTTTTCATAGTAAATCAAACCTAAAAAAGCACCAGAAAGTCCATAGCAGAGATAAATCTCTTCAGCTGTGAACAAAGTTGGGAGCCCTTTTTTTCACCACATCTTAATGTTTACCAGGAACTTCACACAGTGACAGAAGGGAAATCCTACAATTATTTTGTGTGAGTAAAATGTTTTTCCTACTGAAGCGAAGGAACCTCAGAGAGTACACAATGAGGCAAAAGGGTGTAAATGTTGGGAGTGTGAGAATATTTTGCTCCCAAAGCCGCATTATAAACTTACCAGAGTGATTACACAAAAGAGTTATAAGTATGTGGGGAGTTGATATAATGTTTTGTAGAGTACAGGAAGTCCTTGACTTATGACCACAAATTTGAATGGATTTCTGGTCATAAGTTCCTTCAGTCGTAAGTCAAGGAACCAGGTATTTCCCTTAATTTTTACTAGACTGTGTTGATCAATGAGCAGAAGTGAAAATTTAGAGAGGAGAAAATGGGGCGAAGGGTGGAATGAATCTGGTGGTTTATTTTGTGATAAAAGTTTTGTTGTTGAATCTGCTGGCTGAGGATGAAGAGGGAAAGTTTTCTTTTTCCTATTATATTTTTGAAATGATTTTTTCTCCTTTTTTCATTGTCTTTTTCATATATTAACACAAATATTTGCATTAACTTTCTTTCTGTGCATATAATCCTTAATAAAAGTATTCCTCAAAATAATCAAAAGGGCCTTTTTCAGGAGATGGTCTGGGTGGGTCAAAACAGACAAGATGGCAGTTCAGATTGTGCCATACTGTGCAACCAAAGTGGGTTGAGGAAGTGGCATTCGGACCTCCACTGGATCAGGAAATGGGCTGCGGGGAGGAGGAGGAGGAGGAGGAGGAGGAGGAAGGCCCTCAGGGAGTCGAGGGCTCATGGTTCCCAGCAGCTACTAGAGGAGGGAGCCACGGTTCTCAGAGGAGGGGCGGGAAACCTGTCGCAAGAGGCTACTGGAAGATGCCCCCTAGAGGAGAGATGGGGAAATGTCCCAGCAGGATCCACCCTTGGTGGAGGGTGGAGGAAAATGAGGGGAAGGGGAGGTGCTTCCTGAGGTTCCTCCTCCATCTACCCAGAGTGGAAAAAGGCAGGCAGGCACTCAACTGGTCCAGCAGTCATCATAACACTCTGGAGGGAACGTTGGATCTCAGTGTGGTCTCTTTGCCACCCCCAAAAAACGGCAGGAAATACGAGAGATGGGAAGAGACCCCCAGGAACTCTCTGGGGTGCAAGGAAAGTAATATCCATGCTTCTCTATCTCTCTTCCTTTAGGGGGGGATCTGGGGAGGGGGTCACAATAAGGATACCTACACCCATACTCCTGGGCTCTCCTAGCCCTTCGACCCCCACCTTCCCTGGATACCCCAAACTTTTCTTCTCTCCCCCAATCTCTCCCCCACATCCCCACTAGCTTTATTTGAATGGTTTTCGAGGCCTCTTTCCTGTCCCCCTCCCAAATAGACCCCCTATTTTCAGTCTTGGTGTGTGTGTGTGTTGCAGCTTCAGGGGGCTGGTTCATGCCAGGACTGGAGGTCAGTGTGGTCTTCCTTTTGTGCCCCCCTCCCCATGATTCTCCACTTGAATCTCACTTTCTCTGTGTGCCTGGAGGGGTGGACTAGATGCCCTCTTAAAGTCCTTTGATGCCCCCTTGAGTCCAGGCTGGCTCTGCCGAGGTTTTGAAAGGGGAAAGTGGAGGCAGGGGTCTCTATGGAGAGCCTCCATCGTCCAAGTCATGGTTGTCCCTAAGATGCTGTTCCAAAAGGGGATCTGGACTTTCTTGGGTTTTTTTGCTTGAAAACGTTTCCCTTCTCATCCCAGAAGCTTCCCCAGTTCTGACTGAGTGGTCGAGGATGGAAGGATGGATATTCCTCACAGTCATTTGGTGCTGAATCAGGGTGCAAAGGGGTGTGGAGCCTTCCTGAGGCTGCTGAAAGGACCCTGTTGCAGAGCCGGAGGTTGGGGGGTCCTTTCCACCCCCCCTAAAACCTTTAGGCTTGCTATGCTAAATAGCTTCATGTCTCCCCAGGTCACAGGTATCTTAGAAAGTGTCCCAGTTTCATGTGCCAGCTATGTGGTTTTTGTTGAGCGAGCTATTCTTCTTTCTAGTATCCTGGCTAGTGGTTTCCTAACTGGTAAGTTGCTAGTCTCTGCCTCCCTAGGACTATGGATCCCCCCCCACTCCCCCTCCCCTCCCCCCTGCAGAGAAGGATAAAAGCAGTTCAAATCTTTGTCTCAGGCAGCCCCTCCCCCCACTCTCCCCAAGAGAGAGAGAGGCAGAGGGAGAAATTCAATGCAGAGAAAAGTTAAGTCCTACACTTAGGTAAGAAAAACCAAAAATATACATATAAACTGGGTGAAACCAGACTCAGTGCCAGCAGTGTGCAGCGGCAGCCAAAACAGCCAATGCAATCCTAAACTGCATCAATAGAGGGATACAATCTAGGTCTAGGGAGGTACTAATACCACTCTATAAAGCCTTAGTTAGACCACACCTAGAGTATTGCATCCAGTTTTGGTCACCACACTATAAAAAAGATGTTGAGACTCTAGAGAAAGTGCAGAGGAGAACAACCAGGATAATCAGAGGACTGGAGACTTAAAAACCTATAAGAGCGGTTACAGGAACTGGGCATGGATAGTCTAGGGAAGAGAAGGACCAGGGGAGACATGATAGCAGTGTTCCAGTATTTGAGGGGCTGCCACAGAGAGGAGGGGGGGGGTCAGGCTATTTTCCAAAGCACCTGAAGGCCAGACACCAAGGAATAATGGATGGAAATAATGGACCAATGAAAGATTCAACCTGGAAATATGGAGAAAATTTCTGACAGAACAATCGACCAATGGAATAGCTTTTGCCTTCGGAGCTTGTGGGAGCTCCAACACTTGAGACTTTCAAGAGGAAACTGGGCAGCCATTTGTCGGAAATGGTGTAGGGACTCCTGCTTTTGGGGGGGTTGGACTAGTTGACCTACAAGGTCCCTTCCGACTCTGTTACTCAGGAGCAAAGCTGCTTAATTATTTGTTCTAAGGCAAAGAAATGAAGACAAGAGAAAATGTTTTTTCCCTCCAGAGTTCATATTCCTCGCTCTCATGTTCATGATCTCCACACCTGGGTCCTATCTCCACATGTGAGCCTTCCTCTGACCCCCCAGGGCCTCATGTGTACATACATTCCATCACCTGATCCTTCACATGTCTTTTACATGCAGATGGACATCTCCTCCTGATGGGTTGGTCTACCTGTGTTGTGCCCTGTGTTTGTGACACGATATAAATCCTCTCTCCCCCCCCCTCCCCAACCCCGGTCAGTTTCTTTGCCCCCACCCCCACCCCACGCAGGAGAGACACCCCTTCAGCACCAAGGACACTGTTCTAGGCCTATTGGAGGGACCCTCCCTCCAGAAGTTGCTTCCTGGTGCAGCAACCCCGGGGCCGCTGTTGAGGAATGGGAGGCGAAGGTTCTCCCCTTAGGGAACCAGCTGGTCCTGGGTTCAAATCCTGATTCTGCCAACCTCACCTTTCATGGAAGCCTGTTGTGGCCTGGCCAAGGACCTACTTTTGAGCAAGGGTCCACAGAGCCAGTTTGGATCCACCCTTGGTGGGGATCTGGAGGGGAGAGGAAAATGAGGGGAAGGGGAGGCGCTTCCTGAGGGTCCTCCTCCATCTACCCAGAGTGGAAAAAGGCAGGCAGGCACTCAACTGGTCCAGTAGTCATCCTAACGCTTTGGAGGGAACGTTGGATCTCAGTGTGGTCTCTTTGCCACCCCCCAAAAACGGCAATACGAGATGGGAAGAGACTCCCAGGAACTCTCTGGGCTGCAAGGAAAGTAATATCCATGCTTCTCTATCCCTCTTCCTTTGTGGGAGATCTGGGGAGGGGGTCACAATAAGGATACCTACACCCATACTCCTGGGCTCTCCTACCCCTTTGACCCCCACCTTCCCTGGATACCCCAAACTTTTCTTCTCTCCCGCAATCTTCATCCCCGCTATGTTTTCGAGACCTCTTTCCTGTCCCCCTCCCAAATAGACCCCCTGTTTTCAGTCTTGGGGTGTGTGTGTGTGTTGCAGCTTCAGGGGGCTTTTCAGGGGCTGCTTCATTCCAGGGCCGGAGGGCAGTGTGGACTTCCTTTTGTGCCCCCCTCCCCTTGATTCTCAACTTGAATTGCCCTTTCTCTTTGGGCCTGGAGGGGTGGACAAGCCCCCTCACGGTCTTTTGAGGCCCCCTTGAGTCCAGGCTGGGTCTGCCGAGGTTTCGAAAGGGGAAAGTGGAGGCAGGGGTCTCTATGGAGAGCCTCCATCCTCCAGGTCATGGTTGTCCCTAAGATGCTTTTCCAAAAGGCATCTGGACTTTCTTGTTTTCCCCCCCATGAAAACGTTTCCCTTCTCATCCTAGAAGCTTCCCCAGTTCTGACTGAGCGGTGGAGGATGGAAGGATGGAAATTCCTCGCAGTCGTTTGGTGCTGAATCAGGGTGCAAAGGGGTGTGGAGCCTTCCTGAGGCTGATGAAAGGACCCTGTTGTAGACAGGAGGTTGGGGGGGTCCTTTCCACCCCCCCTAAAACCTTTAGGCTTGCTATGCTAAATAGCTTCATGTCACCCCAGGTCACAGGTATCTTACAAAGTGTCCCTGTTTCATGTGCCAGCTATGTGGGTTTTTTTACGAGCGAGCTATTCTTTCTAGTATCCTGGCTAGTGGTTACTAGTCTCTGCCTTCCTAGGACTATGCATCCTCCCCCTCCCCTACCCCCTGCAGAGAAGGATAAAAGCAGTTCAAATCTTTGTCTCAGGCAGCCCCTCCCCCCCCCACTCTCCCCCCAGAGTTGGGGGGCAGAAATTCAATGCAGAGAAAAGTTAAGTCCTACACTTAGGTAAGAAAAACCAAAAATATACATATATACTGGGTGAAAGCAGACTCAATAGCAGTGACTGTGAGAGGGATCTTGGAGTCTTAGAAGACAACCAGCTAAACATGAGCCAGCAGTGTGCAGCTGCAGTCGAAAAAGCCAATGCAATCCTAAACTGCATTAATAAGAGGGATACAATCTAGGTCTAGGGAGGTACTAATACCACTCTATAAAGCCTTAGTTAGACCACGCCTAGAGTACTGCATCCAGTTTTGGTCACCACACTATAAAAAAAAGATGTTGAGATTCTAGAAAAAGGGCAGAGAAGAGCAACCAGGATGATCAGAGGACTGGTGACTAAAACATGTGAAGAACGGTTACAAGAACTTGGCATGGATAGTCTAGGGCAGGGGTAGGCAAAGTTGGCTCTTCTATGACTCGTGGACTTCAACTCCCAGAATTCCTAAGCTAGCATGATTGGCTCAGAAATTCTGGGAGTTGAAGTCCACGAGTCATAGAAGAGCCAACTTTGCCTATCCCTGGTCTAGGGAAGACAAGGACCAGGGGAGACATGATAACAGTGTTCCACTATTTGAGGGGCTGCCACAGAGAGGAGGGGGGGTCAAGATATTTTCCAAGGCAACAGAAAGCCAGACAAGGAATAATGGATGGAAATAATGGACCAAGGAGAGATTCAACCTGGAAATAAGGAGAAAATTTCTGACAGTGTGAACAATCCACCAATGGAACAGCTTTTGCCTTCCGGAGGTTGTGAGAGCTCCAACACTTGAGACTTTCAAGAGGAAACTGGGCAGCCATTTGTCGGAAATGGTGTAGGGACTCCTGCTTTGCGGTTGGACTAGATGACCTACAAGGTCCCTTCTGACTCTATTAATCTGTTAATCAGGAGCAAAGCTGCTTAATTATTTGTTCTAAGGCAAAGAAATGAAGACAAGAGAAAATGTTTTTCCCCCCAGAGTTCATATTCCTCGCTCTCATGTCCATTATCTGCACACCTGGGTCCTATCTCCACATGTGAGCCTTCCTCTGACCCCCCCAGGGCCTCATGTGTACATACATTCCATCACCTGATCCTTCACATGTCTTTTACATGCAGAGGGACATCTCCTCCTGATGGGTTGGTCTACCTGTGTTGTGCCCTGTGTTTGTGACATGATACACATCCCTTCTCTCTCCCCCCTCCCCCACCCCGGTCAGTTTCTTCTATGAGAAGCAAAACATTTTCAAGGAAATACTGTGTGTGTGTGTGTGTGTGTGTTCCTTTTGGGGGGGAAATGCACCTTTGGGAAGTGAAGCTAGAGTTTTGGGGCTCCTTCTGATTCAGTCTGGGGGGGAGGAAGCCCCCAGCAGTGGCCGGTCTGGAGCTTTTTTTAGAATTTAGCCAAGGGGGGGGGAGAGAGAGCCTGGAGGGCTGGGGTCCCCGGAAACCCCTCCCTGCAGCCTTTTTTTTTTGCCTGCATGGTTAAATTCACATGTTCCCGTCTGAGCAGCAGCTCCTGGAGAGATGAAACGTTCTTCCCCCCAAGAGCCCAGAGCGAAGGAGCCCCCAGGACACTCCCCCCCAGACCCCACACAGGAGAGACGCCCCTTCAGCACCAAGGACGCTCAGCTGGGCCTGTGGGAGAGACCCTCCCTCCAGAAGATGCAGTTGAGGAATGGGAGGCGGAGGTTCTCCCCTTGGGCAACCAGCTGGTCCTGGATTCAAATCCTGATGCTGCCACTCTCACCTTTGAGCATGAGTGCCTGGTGTGGCCTGGCTGAAGTCCTGCTTTGAGCAAGGGTCCTGCAGAGCCAGTTCGGATGATCGGGAGGGGGGAGTCTGCGTGTCCTGAGAAGGGGACACCTCCCCCCCCCATTCTCCTTGAATTTCAGAATTGGGAGTGCCCAAAATGAAGGCAATAGTCAGTCCAGTAAAGAGAGAAGAGGGCAAAGAGGTAACAGGCAGCAGAGAGAAATCAGAGCTGCTGAACTCATTCTTTGCCTGAGTGTAATAAACGTTTTTCTGAAAAAAGTACTCTTGTGATACATCAGCGAATCCACAGAGGAGAAAAACCATATAAACGTTCAGATTGTGAGAAATGTTCCACCCACCATTCAGCATTTCAGACACACCCGAAATCGCACAGGAAAGTGCCTTTACAAGTGAGCAGAGTGAGAGAAAGCTTTTCATTGTAAATCAAAGCTAAAAATCCATCAGAAAATCCATAGCAGAGACAAATCTCTTTAGTCCTGAACAATGTTGGGGACACTTTTTTTCAAAAGTCACATCTTAATCTTCACCAGGAACTTCACACAATGACAGAAGGGAAATCCTACAATTGTTTGGTGTGGGGAAAATGTTTTTCCTAGTCAAGTCACCCTAAATACAATAGGAGAATCCATAATCAAGCAAAAGTGCATAAAGAAGGAGCACTAGTAACTTAGCTGAGTGAAAAAGAAAAGAAAAAAGTTACAATTGTTGAGGAATGCAGATCATTTTTTGCAGAGCACAGCTAGTCCTCGACTTCCAATCACAATTAGGAACAGATTCCAGGTCACAGGTTTATACAGCTGAATGTTCTGGCCCCCAGAATCACATTTTATGGCATTTTAAGCAAAAAGGAATCCTAAGTATAAAGCAAATCGGATCGCAAAAGCCAGCCAATTGCCAAGAGCTCATAATGTGGTCACATAACGTGGGGGGGAGGGGGGAGGACATTTTACAATGGCCAGAATTCTTTTATATGCCATCAATGATTGCCATAAGTTGAGAACTACCATACTTGTAATGAAATCTTGATAAATCTTGTAGCATTTACAAAAGTGGGCCACCCAAGACAAATTCCTTCTGTGTCCAATCACACTTGGCCAATAAAGAATTCTATTCTATTCTATTCTATTCTATTCTATTCTATTCTATTCTATTCTATTCTATTCTATTCTATTCTATTCTATTCTATTCTATTCCATTCTATTCTTATTGCTATTCTATTCTATTCTTATTGCTATTCTATTTTATTCTTATTGCTATTCTATTCTATTCTTCCATTCCATTCTATTCTACTCCTACTCTACTCTTATTCTGTTTTGTATAAATATTTGGAATATTGCAAAATACTGACTTCACTGAGACCTCTGGAGACCCCAAAGGATACACAAGAAAAAGAAATTGTGCGTTTGGTGTGTGTGAAATATTTTTCTGGACTGTCTACCTGGGTCTGCAGGTAAAATTGCCCTCAAAAAACCCTCCAGGTGGTCGGACGGCTGTACACTCTTTCCAGGTGAGAAACCCCATCAGAGTTTCGTGTGTGGAAAATCTGTTGCTTGAAAGGAGACAATTGTTATCCTGCATTTGTGAGTCCCCTCAGAGAGGAGCCCTAGAAGTCCTTGTAGCATAGAAAAGGTTTTATCCTGGAAGCCTTTCAAAAAAATAGAAAAGCAGAACATAAATGTGGTAAAGAGAGAAAAATGGTCCCTGGCATGTTGTTATTAAATAAAGCTTGTCATCTTTTTAATTTGACCTGTCAGAAATGGTGTAGCGTCTCCTGCTTGGGTGGGTGGGGTGGACTAGACAACCTACAAGATCCCTTTCAATTCTCTTAACCTCTTAATTTAGATTGTATTTAAGTTTCTTTATGGATATTCTTGTTATTCTCTTACTGTGGTATTTCATCATTATTCACATACCATGTTACATTGAATATTCTTCTTGCTTATTTCTGCCAATCTGGAACCAATTACTGAATTTTCCATAGAGACATCACTTCAAGTAGTTTTGTGGGATTCATTGGCTTCACTAAATGAGACCCACCTTAACTCATCCCTTTCCTCTAATCCTGGTTAATTCTCTCCTTCTCCTCCGTCCTCCATGAAATGGCATCTCCTCCCCAGCCCTACCCAAGATAATGTTTTCCTAGCTGTTTTACTTGGGAAGTGATCTATTCCCTCTTGTTCCCATAGAAATGTCCTTTCTGACTGATATGCTCAGAAGCTGGGATCTGCCGGACTCCTATTGGCTACTTCAGGGGGGGCTTCTGGCATCTTCCCGCCCCCTATGAGCCCCTTGATCCGGACACCTGGTTCCCCAGAAGTAGATCCCACTTTAGCACAAGGGATGAGGTGCCCCTAACTGGTGGGGGGAGATGGAGTTCCCCTCGAAGCTGCTCTTCCTCTGGGTCAGGATCCCCCCCCCTCTTCTCCAGCTCCCGAAACGCCAGGAGCCTTAAAATCAATCAGGGAAAATAGCTCAGGGTGGAAATGGGGGGTCCTTGGTGGTCTCTGAGCTTCGGGGTTTCCCCAGAGACGTCTCATTACCCAAACTAGGTAACATCATCAGGGCAGCAACCAACCACCAACCTCAGGGAGCCCCAAGGACCCTCCAACTCTTTTGGGGGGCCTTTTTGGGCAACTCTTTCAGGGCATCTGCGGAGCTTCAGCTTCCAGCTCGCTCACAGACAGACAGACAGACACACAAATTTCTAGGTTCTCCCATATCGCAAGAACGAAAATGGATACCTAACATCAAAAACGTCATCAAAAAAGCACAACACGTGATCCTAGCTGAAAGGGGAGGGGGAAAGAGAAGAGGCGGGGCTTCAAGTAGTAGGTGGAGCCCGAGAGGAAGCCGGAAGGCCCGCCCCCGCCTCTCCCCTCCCACTGGCTGGATCTCCGCTTTCCTTCGCATGCTGAGGATCGGCGCTGTATTCCTCGGGAGAGGCTCCTGGATCACGCTCGGTGCAGGTATGGCTGCTCTCCCTCCGGCCTCCAGGCCGCCCCTCCTGCCAGGAGATCTTCTACCCGCCAGGAGGAAAAAAACTTCGGATCCCACTTTTCGGTTTGCAGGGTTTTCCTCGGGGAGATCCGGCTCTGGCGTTGCCTGCAGGGAGCGGATCCCTCCCTTTCCTCCAGGAGGGCAACGGGGGTTCCGTCCCCGGGATGGATCTTCCCCCTCTTCGCCCGGCCTAGGCTCCCCGAGGGAATCCGGGTGGATCCGGGAAGGAGGTTTGGGGGAAGTTCCTTTCAGAAAGTCTCTCTGTGATCCGTCAGACCACGAGGTCTCTGAGCATGCGTATCCCGCAAGTGCATTTGAAAAAAAAGTGTAAATTGTGCTTTAAAATATTTACTCAGATTTGTAATGTGTTATTAACACACATTGATCTCTCTGGGGGAAAGGAAAGGAGTTTAAATTAGTTGAATTGAGCTCGTGTTTTCTTCACCCACAAAAGAGATCCTCTTTCTTTGAGCTCTGTCTGAAAGGCCAAAAATGAAATCCTTTGTTTTTATGCTAATATTTTCTTTGCTTCTGCTTTAAAAAGATACATAGAATTTCTAAGCTTTATATTTTCCTTGTTTTGCCCAGAAGAGGCTGTGATGTGGGAGCTCCTCCTTGGTGGATTTTTTTCAAAGCACAAAGGAAGTTTTGAGGGGGGTCTTGTGAGGAGCTGCTGGAACAAGGGGATGGCCAGAAGGCTCACTTGAATAATTGTAAATAAATTTATGAAAAGCCTAACTGGAGTCTTTGTGGCCTTGCAGCCTCCAAAAAGAGCAGGAAAGAGCAGCCCTTTTCACACACGCTCTTCTTCCCCATCTGATCTCTCTCGTCTTCCACTGAGTTTTCCTTCGCACAACTATGCTTTGGTCCCTGTTGGACTTCATCCTGCTGGTTTCTTCCATTTTGTCTTATGAAGATATTTTTGAATTACGATTCAATCTTCATTATTTTGTATCCTCATGCAATACTCCTATTTTCTCCTCCCTCTTCCAGGTCATTTACAGATCATGTTCAATATCATTTTATTTTTATTTTATTTATATATTTTATTTCTCAAAATGTGTACAAGATAACAGGTATGGTATACACATAAACAAAGGCAAAGTAGGTATAGGTAAATTTGGACAATAGGACAGTAGGACAGGGACAGTAGGCACGATGGTGCGCTTATGCATGTCCCTTACAGACCTCTTAGGAACGGGGTGAGGTCGACTGTAGACAGTCTAAGGTTAAAGTTTTTGGGGTTTGGGGAAGAAACCACAAAGTCAGGTAGTGCATTCCAGGCATTGATCACTCTGTTGCTGAAGTCGTATTTTCTGCAGTCGAGTTTCGAGCGGTTTACATTGAGTTTGAATCTATTGTGTACGTGTGTGTTGTTGCGTTTGAAGCTGAAGTATTCGTTGACAGGTAGGACATTGTGGCAGATGATTTTATGAACTACATTTAGATCTCAGCCTTTTTCATTTCTCTTTGCAGGAAACCAGTGAGGATGTGGTTGTGAACTTCACAGAGGAGAAAGAGACGTTCCTGGATTGGGATCCACCAACCTTTGGCCAGGACTCCTTTCCAGAGAATTTGGAAATCGTGGCCTGGATGGAGAAGCAGCTTCCTGCACAAAGAGCCAATCGATTAAGGAGAAACCAAATTGGTCAGCAGTGAGGGACATACCTGGCCTTGAGCCAGATGCCTCTTCATTGTAACTTTAAAGGTGAATAATCAAATCTGTGGTCATCAAGTAAGATGTCATGTGGGAGCTTGGCTCAATGACTGCAACGCTGTACTCCTGATTGTGGTTGTTAAGCGATTTCATGTGTCGTTAAGCAGACAAAGTCCCAGGTAAGGAATGTGGGGTTGTCTGAAGTGAGCAGGAGAGGCCTTGTGATTCCCAGGCACAGGCTGCATTCGACTTAAGGGCTCCTGGAGAACCTAAGAGATGCTTTGGGACACGTTGCTTGGAAACTGTATGGAACATGCAGCGTGGAAAATGGAGCTAGGTTGTAAAGGCCTCCGATGTGGGGATTAAGGCCGCATTTCTCAGTGGTAGCGGTGACACTGGGGTGAAGGCCAGGCCTGGGGACAGTGGCAGATGGCTGAGAGTGCTGAAGGCCTCCACTCAAGGCCCGGGCCCAGCCCAGCATTGCTGTTAGCCAGGGCTGCTTTGCATGGCTGGGATTAGGCTTCCAAGGGTGGTAGCAGCTTTGCATCCCACTTTAGTGGGTGGCTCCTCGATTTATGGATGGCCTCTGCCTGTCTTTGCCTGCTCCCTAGATGCCCCCCACGAGCATTGCCTGCTCCTCCCGCCATGTAAGGACCTCCAAGATCACTTAATGATTTCAACCAGGAGTGTGAGATGTCGGTTTTGCAGTGAAATGATCCTGTGATCCCTCCTCTAACCACTGTGTCCTGGTTCCGACTAATGATCCCAAAGGATTCAGCACTGTGAGACTTTAGGCTTCCTCAAAGAACTGCATCATTTCGGCACGGATGAACTTAAAACCAGCTCTAGCTGTTTCCCACGCTTTCAGTATAATTAAAGCAGTTAAAGATCCCCTCCCTCCTCTAGGGTCACAGGTCACATTGCCCAATTAGGTGTTTTTGCATCTCCTGGCAACAAGTTCAATTCTCCTGCCGACACCTGTTGGGAATGACCTTGGTTCCCACGAGATAGCAGGTTGTTTTGGCTAGATCGCATTCCATTCTTCTGCCCCCTCCCCGAGCTGTGTGGCAACTAGAGAAACGGAAGATGGCTACGGCAGGCTCACTCCGTTTCAGAGCTGACACACTGCTTCACTGAACGACCGAGTTTCCAGTCCCAACCATGGTCATATATTGAGGACATCTCTCTTACAAATTTAGGGACTTCCTCAAGTTGCCTCAGGTGTACTGAGCACCCTACCCTGGGCAGAGGGTCAGACTGGAAGACCCTCAAGGTCCCTGCCAAGGCTAAGACTTTATTATTCTCTCCGTGTCTCAAAAGGAAATATATTTCTTCATTTCTTTCTCCTTCTAACAGCGGAAAAAAGATTGTAACCAAAGATTTATCTGCAAGCCATTTATCAACAATTAATAGAAAATCAACATACGGCAGCAACCGCCAGAAAGCATGGAGCCTGGGAAACTCTTGGATCCCCCGTCAGACACAAGCAGCCCTCCGAAAAACCACGGAAGAACCCATGAATGCTCAGAGTGTGGGAAATCCTTTGCTGGCAGGTCCCTCCTTTTGACCCACAGGAAAGACCATGTGGGAAGTGGATCCAGTGAAGGTTTGGAGGGTGAGAAATCTTTCTCTGGGAAAAACTCCAAAGACCTCAGAAGCCCCCCAACACTAAAACCGTATAAATGTGAGGAATGTGGTTTATGCTTTGGTCAAAAGTCAAATCTTCTTACACATCAGAAAATCCATACTGGAGAGAAACCTTATCAATGTCTGGAATGTGGGAAATTTTTCCGTGAAAAAGCCAATCTCAGAAAGCACGAGAGAATTCACACAGGGGAGAAACCTTACAAGTGTTGGGAATGTGGGAAGAGTTTTTCTCATAAGTCAAATCTTTCGTCCCATGAGAAGATCCATGCAGGAATAAAGTCTTACAAATGCTTTGAGTGTGGAAAATGTTTCACCCGGAGTTCATCTCTTCGGAGTCATTGGAAAACACACACAGGGGAGAAAAACAAAAAGTGCCTCAAATGCGGGAAATGTTTTTCCCGGAAATCAACCCTGGTGCAACATCAAACAATTCACGCTGGAGAG
The DNA here is from genome assembly GCA_023053685.1 of Diadophis punctatus similis. Lineage (NCBI taxonomy): Eukaryota > Metazoa > Chordata > Lepidosauria > Squamata > Dipsadidae > Diadophis > Diadophis punctatus. Next base: position 244,945,705 of record JALIGW010000002.1, on the reverse strand, counting down.
AGACCCTATGAATGCCCAGAATGTGAGAGAAGATTTTTGCATTCTTGTGAACTTGAGAGACACCAGAAGTGGCACAAAGAGGACCTACCCCATAAATGTGGGGAGTGTGGGAAAAGTTTTATTTCATCAGCCCATGTTCAGATTCATCAGAGAATCCACACAGGAGAGAAGCCATTCAAATGTGGGGAGTGTGGGAAATGCTTTTCCCGAAAACAACACCTTGGAAGGCATCAGAGGGTCCACACAGGAGAGAAGCCATACAGATGTGTAGAATGTGGAAAATATTTTGCTTATAAGGAAGTACTTTTGAAACATCGTAAAACCCACACAGGGGAGAAGCCATATAAATGCAACGACTGTGGAAGATTTTATCGTACAACCTCAGCCCTTAGAAGTCATGTGAAAATTCACACAGGAGAAAAAAACTTCCAATGTTCTGACTGTGGGAAAGCATTTGTTCATTCATCTTCCCTTAGAAGTCATGTGAAAATTCACACAGGGGAAAAAAACTACAACTGTGGGGAGTGTGGGAAAAGTTTTATTTCACCATCCCATGTTCAGATTCATCAGAGAATCCACACGGGGGAGAAACCCTACAAATGTGGGGAGTGTGGGATGTGCTTTTCCCTAAAACACAACCTTGGGAGGCATCAGAGGGTCCACACAGGAGAGAAGCCATACAGTTGCGTAGAATGTGGAAAATCTTTTGCTTATAAGGAAGGACTTTGGGACCATCATAAAACCCACACAGGGGAGAAGCCATATAAATGCATCGACTGTGGAAGATTTTATAGTACCTCATCAGCCCTTAAAAGACATGAGAAAATTCACACAGGGGAAAAAAACTACAAATGTTTAGACTGTGGGAGAACATTTGCTCATTCATCTCACTTTAGAAGTCACAGCCGAATCCATACAGGAGAGAAACCTCACAAATGCTCAGAGTGCGATAAATGTTTTTCCCAGAAAGGTGGTCTTGTCAGGCATCGGCGAATCCACACTGGAAACAAACCATATAAATGTCTGGAGTGTGGGAAATGTTTTGCCCGTCCTTCAACACTTCGCAGGCACACCCGAAATCACGCAGCAGAATAGACTTACAAGTGTGCAGTGTGTGAAAAACCTTTTCATAGTAAATCAAAGCTGAAAAAGCACCAAAATGTCCATAGGAGAAATAAATCTCTTCAGCTGTGAACAACATTGGGAGCCCTTTTTTCCAACACATCTTAATGTTTACCAGGAACTTCACACAGTGACGGAAGGGAAATCCTACAATTATTTGGTGTGAGTAAAATGTTTTTCCTACTGAAGCAAAGGAACCTCAGAGAGTACACAATGAGGCAAAAGGGTGTAAATGTTGGGAGTGTGAGAATATTTTGCTCTCAAAGCCGCATTATAAACTTACCAAAGTGATTACACAAAAGAGTTATAAGTATGTGGGGAGTTGATATAATGCTTTGTAGAGTACAGGAAGTCCTTGACTTATGACCACAACTTGGAATGCATTTTTGGTCATAAGTTCCTTCAGTCGTAAGTCAAGGAACCAGGTATTTCCCTTAATTTTTACTAGACTATGTTGATCAATGAGACCTGAAAATTTAGAGAGGAGAAAATGGGGCGAAGGGTGGAATGAATCTGGTGGTTTATTTTGTGATAAAAGTTTTGTTGTTGAATCTTCTGGCTGAGGATGAAGAGGGAAAGTTTTCTTTTTCCTGTTATATCTTTGGAATGAATTTTTCTCCTTTTTTCATTGTCTTTTTCATATAGTTACACATAAATATTTGTATTAACTTTCTTCCTTGCATATAATCCTTAATAAAAGTATCGTTCAAAATAATCAAGAGGGCCTTTTTCAGGAGATGGACTGGGTGGCTCAAAACAGACAAGATGGCAGTTCAGATTGTGCCATACTGTGCAGCCAAAGTGGGTTGAGGAAGTGGCATTCGGACCTCCACCGGATGAGGAAATGGGCTGCAGGGAGGGGGAGGAGGAGGAAGGCCTTCAGGGAGTCCAGGGCCCATGGTTCCCAGCAGCTACTAGAGGAGGGAGCCACGCTTCTCAGAGGAGGGGTGGGAAACCTGTCGCAAGAGGCCACCGGAAGATGCCCCCTAGAGGAGAGATGGGGAAATGTCCCAGCGTGATCCACCCTTGGTGGGGATGTGGAGGAGGGAGGAAAATGAGGGGGAGGGGAGGCGCTTCCTGAGGGACCACCTCCATCTTCTCAGGGTGGAAAAAGGCAGGCAGACACTCAACTGGTCCAGCAGTCATCCTAACGCTCTGGAGGGAACTTGGATCCTGGTGGGGTCTCTTTTCCCCCCAAAGAGGCACAGAATATGAGAGATGGGAAGAGACCCCCCCAGGAACTCTCTTGGGTACAAGGAAGGTAATATCCATGCTCCTCTATCCCTCTTCCTTTTGTGGGAGATCTGGGGAGGGGGTCATAATAAGGATACCTACACCCATACTCCTGGGCTCTCCTAGCCCTTTGACCCCCACCTTCCCTGGATACCCCAAACTTTTCTTCTCTCCCACAATCTTCATATCCCCACTAGCTTTCTTTGAATGGTTTTCGAGGCCTCTTTCCTGTCCCCCTCCCAAATAGACCCCCTGTTTTCAGTCTTGGTGTGTGTGTGTGTGTTAGAGCTTCATGGGGCTTCTTCATGCCAGGACCGGAGGGCAGTGTGGGCTTCCTTTTGTGCCCCCCTCCCCATGATTCTCCACTTCAATCTCCCTTTCTCTTTGTGCCTGGAGGGATGGACTACAAGCCCCCCCCTTTTTTAACTGAAAAAGTTTTAACAGTACAAAGTACAAACATTTTTCTCTTTTCTCCCCCCCTTCCCCCCTCCCCCCTTCCCACCCCTCTTCCCCTCCCCCCCACCCCACCCCCGACTTCCCAGAAAAAGCACAAGGTATAATTTCAAAAGCAAACATAAAGCTAAAATATGCTAAAAAAATTATTGATTCTAACATTCTTCTAGTTCTTAACTCCTTATTACTCAAAAATTTAACAACAGAATCTAAAAATTAATCATTTATCATTAAAAAAACTATTTGGGTCTTCTTAATCTGATACTTTTTTTGAACATAATAAGTCCACCTATTCCATTCCAATATATATCTTTCATTTGAATGATCCTTAAGATATGATGAAATTTTTGCCATTTCAGCCAGATGTGTAACTTTTAGTATCCATTCTTCAATAGTAGGCATATCTTCCTTTTTCCAGTACTGTGCCACTAGTAGCCTGGCAGCTGTTATTAAATTCAAAACCAAGTTAGTCTCTGTAACAGAACAATCCGTGATTATTCCCAACAAAAAGAACTGTGGTGTGAACTTGATCTTTTTCTTTAAAATATTTTGTATAATCCACCATATTTTATCCAAAAAGCCTTAATTTTTTTACAAGTCCACCAAATATGGAAATATGTAGCATCATCGCATTCGCATCTCCAACATTTAGGTTGTATAGTTGGGTATATACAAGCTAGTTTTTTTGGGTCTAGGTGCCATCTATAAAACATTTTATAAAAATGTTCTCTTAAATTTTGAGCCTGTGTAAATTTAACATTTCTAACCCATATCTTTTCCCATGTTTCCATCATTATGGGATCTCCAATATTTTGAGCCCATTTTATCATGCAATCCTTAACTAATTCTGTTTCTGAATCTAGTTCAAGTAAAATATTGTACAATCTTTTTATGTGCATTGGGCCCTTATTTTTTATTTGTTGTATACAACAAATACAATGACTACAAGCCCTTTTAAGACCCCCACGAGTCCAGGCTGGCTCTGCCGAGGTTTCAAATGTGGAGCCAGAGGGTTTCTATGGAGAGCCTCCATCCTCCAGGTCATGGTTGTCCCTAAGATGCTGTTCCAAAAGGCATCTGGACTTTCTTGGGTTTTTTCCTTTGAAAACGTTTCCCTTCTCATCCCAGAAGCTTCCCCAGTTCTGACTGAGTAGTGGAGGATGGAAGGATGGAAATTCCTCGCAGTCATTTGGTGCTGAATCAGGGTGCAAAGGGGTGTGGAGCCTCCCTGAGGCTGCTGAAAGGACCCTGTTGTAGACCGGAGGTTGGGGGGGTCCTTTCCACCCCCCCTAAAACCTTTAGGCTTGCTATGCTAAATAGCTTCATGTCTACCCAGGTCACAGGTATCTTACAAAGTGTCCCAGTTTCATATGCCAGCTATGTGGTTTTTCTTATGAGCGAGCTATTCTTCTTTCTAGTATCCTGGCTAGTGGTTTCCTAATTGGTAAGTTGCTAGTCACTGCCTCCCTAGGACTATGGATTTATTTATTTATTTATTTATTTATTTAGACGCTCTTATAGGCCGCCCAATCCCGTGGGACTCAGGGCGGATTCCCCCCTCCCCTCCCCCCTGCAGAGAAGGATAAATTTTTTTTTGTCTCAAGGCAGACCCCCCACTCTCCCCCCTCCTGAGAGAGAGGGGGGGCAGAAATTCAATGCAGAGAAAAGTAAAGTCCTACACTTAGGTATGAAAAACCAAAAATATACATATAAACTGGGTGAAAGCAGACTCAATGCCAGCAGTGTGCAGCGGCAGCCAAAAAAGCCAATGCAATCCTAAGGGTGCATTAATAGAGGGATACAATCTAGGTCTAGGGAGGTACTAATACCACTCTATAAAGCCTTGGTTAGACCACACCTAGAGTACTGCATCCAGTTTTGGTCACCACACTATAAAAAAGATGTTGAGTCTCTAGAGAAAGTGCAGAGAAGAGCAACCAGGATGATCAGGGGACTGGAGACTAAAACCTATGAAGAGCGGTTGCAGGAACTTGGCATGGATAGTCTAGTGAAGAGAAGGACCAGGGGAGACATGATAGCAGTCTTCCAATATTTGAGGGGCTGCCACAGAGAGGAGGGGGTCAGGCTATTTTTCAAAGCACCTGAAGGCCAGACAAGGAATAATGGATGGAAATAATGGACCAATGAAAGATTCAACCTGGAAATAAGGAGAAAATTTCTGACAGTGAGAACAATCGACCAATGGAACAGCTTTTGCCTTCCGGAGGTTGTGAGAGCTCCAACACTTGAGACTTTCAAGAGGAAATTGGACAACCATTTGTCGGAAATGGTGTAGGGACTCCTGCTTTTGGGGGTTGGACTAGATGACCTACAAGGTCCCTTCTGACTCTGTTAATCTGTTAATCAGGAGCAAAGCTGCTTAATTATTTGTTCTAAGGGAAAGAAATGAAGACAAGAGAAAATGTTTTTTTTCCAGAGTTCATATTCCTCGCTCTCATGTCCATGATCTCCACACCTGGGTCCTATCTCCACATGTGAGCCTTCCTCTGACCCCTCCCCCCAGGGCCTCATGTGTACATACATTCCATCACCTGATCCTTCACATGTCTTTTACATGCAGATGGACATCTCCTCCTGATGGGTTGGTCTACCTGTGTTGTGCCCTGTGTTTGTGACATGATACACATCCGTTCTCTCTCTCCCTCCGTGCACCCCTCCCTGCAGCACCGTTTTTGCCTGCATTTGCTGTCCTGGTTAAATTCACAAGTTCCCGTCCGAGCAGCAGCTCCTGGAGAGATGAAACGTTCTTCCCCCCAAGAACCCAGAGCGAAGGAGCCCCCAGGAGCCCCCCCCCAAGACCCCACACAGGAGAGACGCCCCTTCAGCACCAAGGACGCTGCGCTGGCCCTGTGGGAGAGACCCTCCCTCCAGAAGTTGCTTCCTGGTGCAGTAGCCCTGGGGTCGCAGTTGAGGAATGGGAGGCGAAGGTTCTCCCATTAGGAAGCCAGCTGGTCCTGGGTTCAAATCCTGATGCTGCCACTCTCACCTTTGAGCATGGGAGCCTGCTGTGGCCTGGCTGAGGTCCTACTTTGAGCAAGGGTCCTGAAGAGCCAGTTCGGATGATCGGGAGAGGGGGCTTCACTGCAGGGGGGGTCTGGGTGTCCTGAGAAGGGGACCCCCAGATTCCATGGTTATACCCAAATTTTCTTCTCCCCCCACAGCTTAAGTCCTACTATCCGCCTTTGCATGAATTTGGGGTTCAGCTCTCTTCTCTCCCCTGCAACCCCCCCAAGGCCATCTCAAAGGGATAGTTTCACAAAAGGGATAGTTTTGAAGAGTCAATTTAGGGAAGCAACCCCCCATTTCCTTCTCCCTCAGTTCCCCCTTCCCATCCAGGTTCTGATTCAGCATGGGGCATTATGGGGGGCGGTTCTGGGTCTCCTCCCCAAATTCAGAGTCTCCCTCAAGAAGGGAATCGAAGCTCAGCTCTTCCCACACCTTAAAAAAATGGAGATTCGGAAGAAAAACTGAAGTTGCAAAAAGGCTTTTGCCAAAATAGCATCTTTTTCTTATACTTTTGGTGGCATTTGTGGATTCAGGTCAGAAAATGCCTCAGTTTCCCTCTTTCATTTTTGCTTTCCGTCTCCTTCCTCTTTTGATGCAAGAAACTTTGGGGCTCGGGTTCTAATTCAGGGTCTGCAAGGTCCCACTCCCACCCAGCCACCAGGGGTGGGGGGACTGCATCTTGTCCCACATCAGCTGCCTTTCCGCCACCCCCGCCCCACCTCAGCCACAACTAGGGAAGTGGGGGGGGCTCCCTCTTTGTCCGTCAAGGTGGGAATTGAGTGAGAGAATGGGAGGAGACCACAAGGAGATCGAAGCTCCTGCAGGATCCCACCTCTCTCACCCTCCACCCCTTTTCCCACTACTGGGACCCCAACCACTTTCTCCCTGCTCCTTCCCCCAGATGAGCCCCCTCCTTATCGGGGGTCTCCTTTCCCATTTTGCTTCCAGGAATCTGGGCCAGCGGCCCCACCAGCAGCATCAGGGGGATCCCAGCTGAGCCCATCGATGCTGCCCCACAAAGAGAGAAGAGAAAGATGCGGATGCTCCCAGCCCCAGAGGCAGCATCTGTGGGTCTGGATTGGGGGGATGGAGCGTTCTCCTGGGACTTCAGAATTGGGAGTACCCAAAATCAAGGCAACAGTCGGTCCACTAAAGAGAGAAGAGGGCAAAGAGGTAACAGGCAGCAGAGAGAAAGCAGAGCTGCTTAAATTATTCTTTGGCTGAGTGCAATAAATGTTTTTCTGAAAAAAGTACTCTTGCGGATACATCAGCGAATCCACAGTGGAGAAAAACCATATAAACGTTCAGATTGTGAGAAATGTTCCACCCACCCTTCAGCATTTCTCAGGCACACCCGAAATCACCCAGGCAAGTGCCTTTCCAAGTGAGCAGAGTGAGAGAAATCTTTTCATTGTAAATCAAAGCTAAAAATCCATCAGAAAATCCATAGAAGAGAGAAATCTCTTCCATGTTGAATAATGCGGGAAACATTTTTTTCCAAAAGTCACATCTTAATGTTCACCAGGAACTTCACACAATGACAAGAGGGGAATCCTACAATTGTTTGGTGTGGGGAAAATGTTTTTCCTAGTCAAGCCACCTTAAAATACAATATGAGAATCAAAAATCAAGCAAAAGTGCATACATTTGGCTCAACAAGCAGCAGCACTAGTAACTTAGCAGAGTGAAAAAGAAAAGAAAGTTACAAGTGTTGGGGAACAGAGAACATTTATTGCAGAGCACACTTACAATCACAATTAGCAACAGATTCCCGGTCACAGGTTTATACAGTTGTATCTTCTGGCACTCATATGACCAATCACATTTTATAGCATGTTTTGTGGTCAGTAAGCAAAAAGGAATCCTAAGTATAAAGCAAATCTGATCGCAAAAGCCAGCCGGTTGACAAGTGCTCATAATGTGGTCACATAACATGGAAAGCGGGTGGGAGAAAAACATTTTACAATGGCCAGAATTGTTTTATGGGCCATCAATGCTTGCCTTAAGTTGAGAACTACTTGTAATGAAATCTTGATAAACCTTGGAGCATTTGCAAAAGGGAGTCACCAAAGACAAATTCCTTCTGTGTCCAATCACACTTGGCCAATAAATAGCACTTTATAGCACTTTTCTTATATACCGCTTCATAGTGCTTTACAGCCCTCTCTAAGCGGTTTACAGAGTTCAGCATATTGCCCCCAACAATCTGGGTCCTCATTTTACCGACCTCGGAAGGATGGAAGGCTGAGTCAACCTTGAGCCTAGTGAGATTTGAACAGCTGAACTGTTGAACTAGCAGTCAGCCTGCAATGGCTGCATTTAACCACTGCACCACTTCAGAATTCTGTTAAATATAAATAAATAAATATTTATTCTGTTCTGTTCTATTTTGTATAAATATTTGGAATATTGCAAAATACTGACTTCACTGAGACCTCTGGAGACCCCAAAGGATACACACAAGAAAAAGAAATTGTGCGTTTGGTGTGTGTGAAATATTTTTCTGGACTGTCTACCTGGGTCTGCAGGTAAAAATGCCCTCCAGAAACCCTCCAGGTGGTCGGACGGCTGTACACTCTTTCCAGGTGAGAAACCCCATCAGAGCTTGGTGTGTGGAAAATCTGTTGCTTGAAATGAGACAATTGTTGTCCTGCATTTGTGAGTCCCCTCAGAGAGGAGCCCTAGAAGTCCTTGTAGCATAGAAAAGGTTTTATCCTGGAATCCTTTCAAAAAAACAGAAAAGCAGGACATAATTGTGGTAAAGAGAGAAAAAAGGTCCCTGGCATGTTGTTATTAAATAAAGCTTGTCATCTTTTTAATTTGACCTGTCAGAAATGGTGTAGCGTCTCCTGCTTGGGTGGGTGGGGTGGACTAGACAACCTACAAGGTCCCTTCCAATTCTTGTTATTCTCTTACTGTAATATTTCATCATTATTCATATACCATGTTACATTAAATATTTCTTCTTGCTTATTTCTGCCAATCTGGAACTAATTACTGAATTTTCCATAGAGACATCACTTCAAATAGTTTTGTGGGATTGATTGGCGTCACTAAATGAGACCCACCTTAACTCATCCCTTTCCTCTAATCCTGGTTAATTCTCTCCTCCTCCTCTGTCCTCCATGAAATGGCATCTCCTCCCCAGCCCTACTCAAGATAATGTTTTCCTAGCTGTTTTGCTTGGGAAGTGGTCTCTTCCCTCTTGTTCCCATAGAAATGTCCTTTATGACACAGTTCCTGATGTGCTCAGAAGCTGGGATCTGCCTGACTGCTATTGGCTACTTCAGGGGGGCTTCTGGAATCTTCCCTCCCCCTGTGAGCACCTTGATCCGGACACCTGGTTCCCCAGAGGCGCCTGGTACCCGGATGCTCCTCCAGTCTGATGGAGGCTCTTTCTCTTTATGGATTTAAGGCTCTTTGGGAAGGCGGTCCAGTCCTGGGATACACGGAAGGTCAACTGAGAGCCTTTGGATATGTACACCTGGTTCCCCAGAAGTGGATCCCATTGGAGCACAAGGGAAGAGGTGCCCCTAACTGGGAGGGGGGGGGAGATGGAGTTCCCCTCGGAGCTGCTCTTCCTCTGGGTCTGGACCCCCCCCCCTCTTCTCCAGCTCCAGAAACGCCAGGAGCCTTAAAATCAACCAGGGAGAATAGCTCAGGGTGGAAATGGGGGGTCCTTGGTGGTCTCTGAGCTTCGGGGTTTCCCCAGAGACGTCTCATTACCCAAACTAGGTAACATCATCAGGGCAGCAACCAACCACCAACCTCAGGGAGCCCCAAGGACCCTCCAACTCTTACGGGGCATCTGTATCTGCAGAGCTTCAGCTTCCAGCGCGATCAGACACACACACAATATCACAAAACACGCAAAGGGTTTCGGAGCACGTGGTCCTAGCTGAAACCGGGAGGGGGAAGAAGAGGCGGGGCCTCAAGGAGTAGGCGGAGCCTGAGAGGAAACCGGAAGCCCCCCCTCTCGCGGCCCAGTGGCTGGATCTCCACTTTCCTTCGCCTGCCGAGGATCGGCCCTGGATCCCTCTGGAAAGGCTTCTGGGTCCCACTCGGGGAAGGTAAGGCTGCTCTCCCTCCGGCCTCCAGGCCGCCCCTCCTGCCCGGAGATCTTCTTGCCAGGAGGAAGGGAGCTGCAGATCCCGCTTTTCGGCTTGCCGGGTTTTCCTCCGTGAGATCCGGCTCTGGTGTTGCCTGCAGGCAGTGGATCCCGCCCTTCCCCCCATGGGGTCTGTAGAGCCAGTTCCGTCAGAGCACGAGGTCTCTGAGCATGCGAATCCTGCAAGTGTATTTGGGGAAAAAAGTGTAAATTGTGCTTTAAAACATTTACTGAGATTTCTAATGTGTTATTAACACACTCTGATCTCTTTGCAACGGGGAGGTTTTGGGGGAAAGAAAAGGAATTTAAATTAGTTGAAATGAGATCGTTTTTTCTTAATCCACAAAAGAGATCCTCTTTCTTTGAGCTCTCACTGAAAGGCCAAAAATAAAATGCTTTGTTTTTATGCTAATCTTTTACTTTGCTTCTGCTTTAAAAAGATACGTAGAATTTCTAAACTTTATATTTTCCTTGTTTTGCCCAGAAGAGGCTGTGATGTGGGAGCTCCTCCTTGGTGGATGATTTTCAAAGCACAAAGGAAGTGTTGAGGGGGGTCTTGTGAGGAGCTGCTGGAACAAGGGGATGGCCAGAAGGCTCACTTGAATAATTGTAAATAATTTATGAAAAGCCTAACTGGAATCTTTGTGGCCTTGCAGCCTCCAAAAAGAGCAGGAAAGAGCAGCCCTTTTCACACACGCTCTGCCCCATCTGATCTCTCTCATCTTCCACGGAGTTTTCCTTCGCACAACTATGCTTTGGTCCCTGTTGGACTTCATCCTGCTGGTTTCTTCCATTTTGTCTTATTAAGACATTTTTGAATTATGATTCAATCTTCATTATTTTGTATCATCATCCAATAATCCTACTTTCTCCTCCCTCTTCCACATCATTTACAGATCATGTTCAATATCACTGTCTGCATCTGAGCCTTTTTCATTTCTCTTTGCAGGACGCCAGTGAGGATGTGGCCATGAACTTCACAGAGGAGAAAGAGACGTTCCTGGATCCACCAACCTTTGGCCAGGACTCCGTTTCAGAGAATTTGGAAATCGTGGCCTGGATGTAAAAGCAGTTTCCTGCACAAAGAGCCAATCGATTAACGAGAAACCAAATCAGTTAGCAGTGAGGGTCATATCTGGCCTTGAGCCAGAGACCTCTTCATTGTAACTTTAAAGGTGAGTAATCAAATCTTTGTTAAATCTTTTTTTGGAGAACAAGCATCCATTTTTTAAATCTTTATTTGACAAATGAGCAATGCAGAAAAATTGGGTTTTGCTCCCAAGGTGCTGGGTGAGGGCATAATGTAGTTCCATTGAGGACTATATGTTGAATGTGGTTGGGCAGCCAATTATGAATCCATCAGGTGGTGATGCTATCCTACATTTTGTTTATCTTGCCAAGAACTAGGTTGTGGTCTACTTTGTCACATGCCTTACTGAAGTCCACGTATGCTATGTCCACAGAATTGTAGTCGCTTTGTCAAAGAATGCAATAAGGTTTTCTGCCGTGTCCCTTTTTTACTTTATTTTATAAAATATACATAAAGTGTCACGAGGAAGCCGGGATCCAGAAGTCATGGTGGGATGGAGCTCATATGTACAAAAATGAGAAGAAGCAGGAAAAAGGGATAAGAATCAGAAATGGGTTGTTTACATTAGCCTGAACTCTTTTTCCTTCTCTTTTGCTTATGTGATGCCTTAGTTTAGTTTATTTTATTTTATTTTAGTTTATTGTCATTGCACCTCGTACAACGAAATTAAATGCCATCTTCAGTGTACATTATAACTATAAAAATAGAACTCAAACACATCCTTCGCATTCTATGCAATTGAACTGAAAACCCCTGATATTGCATTAACTTTGCACTATACAGTAGAATTCAATCTAGCTACTGCTCTGGGATAGAAGCTGTTTTTCAGCCTATTTGTCCTTGTTTTTATTGACCTGTACAGTCTGTCAGATGGTAATAGTTCAAAAAAAGGGTGCCCAGCATGAGATGGATCTTTAAGAATGTTTTGAACTTTCTTAAGGCAGCGGGAGCTATAAAGCTCTTCCAAAGAGGGGAGAGGACAACCAATTATCCTCTGGGTGTAGGGATCATAGACACGGAGCCATGGTTTTCTGAGCAAAGCTGTTCCGAGCTAGGGAAATCTCTCTCTGGGCACGAAGCCTCTGTTGTTCAGAGATCTCTCCTCTCTGGGTATGTTCAGAGACCTCTCTGGGTATGTTCAGAGTCCTCTCCTGCTTGGGACTTGCGTTTATTTTTTATAGCAAATTTCTTTGTGCACACAAGTACAAAAGATTAACTTAACTAGTTTAGTTACAATAGATAAATGGTTAATATACAACATATATTATACAGACACATCATATCAAGGTGTGATTCCTAACTAAACAGAGGAGTGTTTAATTACCTTAGATAAACAGAGAGCTGAGTAAATAATATTTACATTAAGCAGGATTGTTCAGTCAATATTTACCAAAACAGGCATTCCACATTCTTTGGCAAAGATTGCTAACAACCTACATTTCACTTTTTTTCTGTTTTATTTAAGGTAATATCCTCATACTCAGATTGATCATCATAGGCATTATTAATTTGCTCATATTGTTGTAATTTTTTATATAATACATGAGCCTGAGGTTTATGTAAAGTGTAGTTCTCTTGCTTAGGGGTACAATAAGAAATAATTGAAGGCAAACATTCCATAAAACAGCAAAAGCAAATAAGTATAACAAAAATACCAAAAGCATACTGAGCAACAACTCTGAGCCATCCAGTTGGAAGCCAAGACCATAAACCATCCCACCAAGCAGGTAATATATCCTCTCGAATCTGAGAAGCCAATTCTTTCAAGGTATCTAATTGATGTTTTACAATTTGAGATTTATCAGAAATATTAAAACAACACATATTTTTACAGATTCACAACCCAAGTGAAGTATTAACAATAAAAAATCTATAGCCGCTCGATTGTCCAGAATTCCATGTCGAAGTTCAATCTGTTCTTGATTTAATGCTGCAATAGCTAAAGATGTAGCATTGATGGTTTTGGCTAAAGAGCAGGCAAGGCGGTGAGCAATTCGTTGATTGAGAATTGCTGAAGCAGGCTCACCAACTATGGATACAGCAATAAAGTCTTATTGAGAAGAAAGACTTCACTGTCACATGATTCATCAAGGGCTATAGAAGACCTTCTAGAACAGTGGTTCCCAACCTGGGGGTCGGGACCCCTTTGGGGGTCGAATGACCATTTCCCAGGGGTCGCCCCGGCATCCTCAGCTCCCCCCCCCCACTGCCACAAGCCTGGCCATATCGGCTCAACTCGCCCGAGCCCTCCGATTGGTCGGGAGATGTGCCATTCGGTGAGAGGCGTTTGTGACGCCTGGCGGCCGAGCTTTGACGGCATCAGCTAAGGGGCGGGATGTCGCAAGATTGCGCGCTGGAGAGTACATGGCGGTGCTTAAGACATCTGTGGCTGCCCCTGTCTCCTGCTCGCAGCGGCAATTTCTTCCCACTGGTGTCGAAGGGAAAGGGAGTCATGGGAGGGAACGGCCAGTCAACGACCACTTAAGTTTCACAGCGCATGATGGTGGGAAGGAGGACAGCTGGGTCGGAATCGTCTGTCTGCCCTCTCGCCCTCGGCTGGCGCGGAGACCCAGCGAACAAAGAGGCAAACAGGGAAGGAGGGAAGAGAGAGACTGAGAGATATTAGCGCAGGGCTAGCCTGATCATACAGCCTTGGTGCTGAGGGCGCCACTGCCGGGGGCAGGAGGACCTAAGCCGGAGGGAACCGGAGAAGGAGGTGGTGCCGGAGCATGGTCCATCGCCGCCGCCCTGCTCCATATGATCAGGCTAGCCCTGTGCTAATATCTCTGAGTCTTTCTCTTCCCTCCCTCCCTGTTTGCCTCTTTGTTCGCTGGGTCTCCAAAATAATTTTATGGTTGGGGGTCACCACAACATGAAGAACTATATTAAGGGGTCGCGGCATTAGAAAGGTTGGGAACCACTGTTCTAGAACAATGATAGACGATGTCTTCCCTTGTAGGTAAAACAGCAGTAAGACGACTTAAACAACATTGGGTTTCAGATAAATTAGCAGGAGTATTTATCTGTTGGCCACACGTAAAAAAACAACCAGCAGGAAGTATAATATGTGCATAATTAAAAGATACGTTTTGATATTGAGAGCAATTCCATGAAGAAATCCCAGTGGATATACAGGTAGGCTTAGCAGAAGAAGTGGTACAATTCTTAATCTGAGCACATGTAATATTATTTCCACTGGGAACATAAGGCGTAAACAAAGAGGCAGCTTGAACAGGAAGAGTTTTAGTAACAGGTCCCCAATTTGTAGAATGTACATATTGATTTGATTGTCATTTAAAAACATTTAGTGATATTTCCTTAAGAATTGTAGAAAGAGGAGTACAGACAGGAGTCAAATAATTACCAAGCAGCATAGGCATATCTACAGTTTCACTTAAACAAAAGTTAGACACGTTGCCTTGTTTGGCCAGGTGTGTCCACAAATTGTATGTAAGATGTTACAGCCGAGGGAGTTTAAGCTGTACTGTGACCGGGTTGATTATTCTCTCTATTGGGAAAGGGCCTATAAACTTTGATCCTAGCTTCTTGCATGGGAGTCTCAGTTTAAGGTACTTCGTCAAGAGGTCGACCTTGCTCCCGACTCAAAACGGCTCTTTGGGGTCGATGGCGTTTATCCGCTTGAGTTTTATATGTTTTCGCTGCTTCCCGTAGGGCCCACTTGGTATTTTCCCACCCCTCCTTCAAAGACTCCATCCATTTATTTAGGGATACTGATGAGGGGGGTTCCCTAGGCATGGGAACGAACTCCATGCTGCTAGTGATCTGAAAAGGAGTTAGACCAGTGCTGCTATGCACAGCATTATTGTACGCCGCCTCAGGGAACAGCAGCAATTCTGCCCAATTAGACTGCTGATAGTTGACCTAACATCTTCAATATTGCTCCACCATCGCGTTTGCTCGTTCTACGGCCCCATTGGTACTCGGATGAAAAGCCGAGCTAAACCCCTGCGAGGACCTGATGGACCTAACAAACTCCATCCAAAACTTGGCGGTGAATTGGACGCCCCCTGTCAGAAATAATTCTACATGGGATGCCATGTATATTTGCTTAATAAATAACCTGGCAAATTTTCTCGTTGAGGGGAGCCCAGAGCAGGCGGTGAAGTGGGCTTGCTTGGAGAACAGGTCTACTACGGTCCAGATGACCGTATTTTCACCACTGTCAGGGAGGTCAACGATAAAATCCATAGCGATCTCCTCCCAGGACCGGGCCGGGTCTGCCACCTGCTGCAACAGGCCGGGGAGTGGGGTCTCCCTGGTCTCTTTTTCATGGCAGCGCACATTGTGCAGCTTTTAACATAGTCCTTGACTTCTTTTTTCATCTTGGGCCACCAGAAGTGTCTTCTGGCCAGGTGCAAGGTTTTTAAGTAACCGAAATGCCCTGCCTGCTTGGAGTCATGGCTTTGTTGGAGAACTTGAAGCCGCAGGTGGTAGGCACATATAGCTTTGAAACTTGCCAGGCAAGTCCAACTCGTAGGGTCAGTGCCTCCTTGTTCTCATTGTATGACGGGTCAGCAGGCAGTTCGTTCTCCAACTTCTCACTAGGGTTGAGCCTCTTTTAGGGTGACCTGATTGAACTCCTCTTTCTAATACAGAAACACACACACAGCTTTTTGGTTTGACCTAGTTGTGCTAAGGGCATCAGACAAATATCCTGGGGCAGTGATGGCGAACCTTTTTTTGCTAGGGTGCCAAAAGCCTCCTGAAGCCTGGGGAGGGTGAAAAACGGGCCTACTGGAAATTCGTTTCTGAACTTCCGGTAGGCCCGTTGGGCCATTTTTTGCCATCCCTAGGCTTCAGAAAAGCCTCCGGAGCCTGTGGAGGGTGAAAAACGGGCCCAACGGGCCTACCAGAAGTTTGTTTCCGAACGTGGAAATAATCCACGCTCATAAGTGGAATAATCGGAAAAGGGGAGAAAAGATGGGTTGCTTACACTAACCTCAACTCTTTTTCCTCCTCTTTGGTTTCTGTGATGCCTTAATCTTTTGGGTTGCCTGGAGGTGGTCCTCGACTTATGAATACAAATGGAATTGGAATCTCGCTTGTTTAGCAAAGTGGTCATTATGTGAGATATCACATGATGCCTTTGCTCAATTAGTGTAATGATTTCACTGGTCATTGAGTGGATGAAGTCCCAGATAAGAAGCATGGGTTTGTCTCTAGGGTGGTGCGGGGGGGGGCAGGGGAGGCCATTGGAGTCCCAGCAGAGTCCACGTTTGACTTGAGGGCCTCCTGGAGACGCTTAGAGGAGCTTTGTTCCATGTTGCTTAGCAACGGTATGGAACCTACGGCTTGGAGAATGGCACAAGGATGCAAAGGCCGCCTCGTTTCCGAACTTCTGGTAGGCCCGTTGGGTCGTTTTTCTCCCTTCCCAGGCTTAGGAGGCTTCCCTAAAGCCTGGTGAGGGCGAAAAATGGCCCAACGGGCCTACCGGAAGGCCAAAAATCAGTTGGCCACGCACTGGAGCTGACATAGGGCAAAGCCTCATGTTCCCTCAAATATGGCTCTGCGTTGCATGCGTGCCATAGGTTCGCCATCCTGGGCCTGGGGTGTCCCAAAGAATCAGCTGGCCTCTCTCTCATCCGGGTAGGAAATGCAGAGAGATGACCTCCATTCAGACAGTCCTGTGTCTTGTGCTAATTCCTGGGTTGTGGAAGAAGCCAGATGTGGCCCCGTAGGGAAGCTCTTGATGGAGAAGCTAGCAGCTGCTCTGTCCCTTTCTTGCCCAAGACAGGTGTGGCACTTCCTACTGAAGGACGCCTGTGGGGCAGGTAGGGAGGAGGGGGCTACTAGTCTGACAGTAAAGCCTATTTCCGCCCAGACTCACTGCTTCACTCACTGTCCATTTTTCATTTGACAGTACTGTACCTTCATTGTGTATCCGATTGCTTATAATTTCATTACTTGATACTGTTGTCTTTACACTTATATTCCTTTCTCTGTTTTTACTCTCTGTGAGATGGGTGGCAAATAAATTTAAACAGCAAATAAATATAAACTGCACCAAGGAAATTTGCATGGTCTTCTCAAGAGGAAGAGACTGAGCTGTGAAACGGATCCATGCAGGGAGAGGAAACGTGTCACGGGGAAGCCAGGATCAACGAGCCATGATGGGGATGGAGCTCATAAGTGGAATAGTCAGAAAAAGCAAGAAAAGGGGAGAAAAAATGGGTTGCTTACACTAACCGCAACACTCTTTCCTCCTTTTTGGCTTCTGTGATGCCTTAATCTTTTGGGTTGCCTGTAGGTAGTGTTAAGTCCTCGGACTTACGATGACGCCAAAATACCCAAGCCGGCTGCAGGTCGAAGCCTGATTGGCTAAGACGCGAGCAGCCGGCTAGCGGGAAATTGGGGCGTCCTGATTGGTTACCAGTTTGACAGCTCGACTATAAAAGGAGCTGTCAAACATGGTGTTGCTGTTTCGTTCACTCGTGTTTCCGGTGGTGCTGAAGTTAGAAATAAAGCGTTGCTATTCAGAATTTTGTCTTGCCTCCGTTCCTGTCAGCCCGGTAATCTCCTATTTAACAGGTAGTCCTCGACTTATGAACACAAATGGAATTGGAATCTCGCTTGCTTAGCAAAGTGGTCACTATGTGAGATATCACGTGATGTCTTTGCTCAATTAGTGTAATGATTTCACTGGTCATTGAGTGGATGGACTCCCAGGTAAGAATGACAGCTTTGTCTTGGGGGTGGGGGCCATTGGAGTCCCAGCAGAGTCCACGTTTGACTTGAGTGGGTCCTAGAGAAGCTTAGTTCCATGTTGCTTAGCAACGGTATGGAACATGCGGCTTGCAGAATGGCACAAGGCCTCAAAGGCCGCCTTTCTAGGGATTAAGGGCGCATTTCTGGGTGGGAGCAGTGACCCAGGGCTGAAGTCCAAGCCTGGGGTCAGTGGCAGATGGCTGAAATGGCTGAAGGCCCCAGACCTCCACTTAAGGCACTATCTTGGCATTTCTGCCCCATTGCAGGGCCCAGATGGGGCGACTGAGGCTTCTGGGGAAGACTGAAGCTTTGCATCCCAATGTAGCTCTCCTAATTCAGGCGTGGCCTGCGCTGCACCTCCAGGGTGTCTCCCACCTCCTTTAGGCACCCCTCCACTTTTTCCCTGGGTCTCCCTTCACTTACCAACCCCCAAAAAATCACTTAATGTCCAAACCAACATAAGAGTTTTCCTCCTAGAGATTTTGTGACTCTACATTTCTGAAAAGGAAATTCTCTTCTCTGCTTCTGTTTCCTTCTAACAGCGGATAAAAGATTGTGACCAGATTTTCCTGCAAGCCAACTGTCAACAGATAGTAGAAAATCAGAGCAAGGAAGCAGCCAAGAGGCAGCATGGAGCCTGGGAAACTCTTGGATCCCCCGTCAGACACAAGCAGCACTCCACAAAACCACAAAAAACCCCATGAATGCTTAGAGTGTGGGAAATCCTTTACTCGCAGGTCCCTCCTTTTGACCCACAGGAAGATCCATGTGGGAAGTGGATCCAGTCACGGTTTGGCGGACAAGAAATTCTTCTCTGGGAAAAGAGATCTCAGAAGCCCCCCAACTCTAAAGCCTTATAAATGTGAGGAATGTGACTTATGCTTTAGTCAAAAGTCAGACCTTCTTAGACATCAGAAAATCCACACTGGAGAGAAACCTCATCAATTTCTGGAATGTGGGAAATTTTCCCGTGAAAAAGCCCATCTCAGAGACCACGAGAGAATTCACACAGGGGAGAAACCTTACAAGTGTTGGGAATGTGGGAAGAGCTTTTCTCAGAATGCAGGTCTTTGGTCCCATGAGAAGATTCATGTGGGAATAAAGTCTTACAAATGTTTTGAGTGTGGAAAATGTTCCACCCACAGTTCAGGTCTTCGGAGACATTGGAAAACACACACAGGGGAGAAAAACGAAAAGTGCCTTGAATGTGGGAAATATTTTACCTCGAAATCAACCCTGGTGGTACATCAAAGACGTCATGCTGGAGAGAGACCCTACGAATGCCCAGAATGTGAGAAACGATTTATGTATTCTTGTGAACTTCAGAGACACCAGATGAGACACAAAGGGGAACTACCCCATAAATGTGGGGAGTGTGGAAAAAGTTTTATTTCATCAGCCCAAGTTCAGATTCATCAGAGAGTCCACACGGGGGAGAAACCCTACAAATGTGGGGAGTGTGGGATGTGCTTTTCCCAAAAACAGCAGCTTGGAAGCCATCAAAGGGTCCATACGGGAGAGAAGCCATACAGATGCCTAGAATGTGAAAAATGTTTTGCTCAAAAGGGAGACCTTTGGACACATCATAAAACCCACACAGGGGAGAAGCCATATCAATGCAACGAGTGTGGAAGATTTTATAATAGGAAATCAACCCTTAGAAAGCATATAAAAATTCACACAGGGGAAAAAAATTACAAATGTTTAGACTGTGGGAGAGCATTTGCTCGGTCATTTTCCCTTAGAGTTCACAGCCGAATCCATACAGGAGAGAAACCCCATAAATGCACTGAGTGCGATAAATGTTTTTCACGGAAAGATTCTCTTGTGATACATCAGCGAATCCACACTGGAGAAAAACCATATAAATGTCTGGACTGTGGGAAATGTTTTGCCCAACCTTCACCATTTCGGATGCACACCCGAAATCACACACGAGAGAGGTCTTACAAATGTGCAGAGTGTGAGAAACCTTTTCATACTAAATCAAAGCTGAAAATGCACCAGAAAGTCCATACCAGAGATAAACCTGTTTAGTCATGAACAATGTGGAAAACATGTTTTTTTAAAATGTCACATGTTATAATTCACCAGGAACTGAGTTACAAGTCTGTTGGCAGAGAATAGGTAGTCTTTGCTTTATGACCACAAATGGGAATGGATTTTTGGTCATAAGTGTTAGAAATGAACCAACAAAAAAACTTGGGTCAGTTGAAACAAAGAGATTTTATTTTTAAAGAGAAATAATAATAAAAGCAGTTTGCAAAGTGCAATGGATCTTTCAGCCTGACCTTAAATTGAGATTTGAGCCAAAAGCCACACTTAAAATTTCAAAAGCATTACATTTTATAGTCCCTATCTTGACGGGCCCCATGCCCCTCCTACATCGGATACAGTCACCGATCACAGCTAATCCGTAACGCCTTAAGAGACAACAGCATCTCTGACATGTTCATCAACACCTCCCCATTATTGCCCATAAAATATTTTGCAAGCATAGCTTTTTCTTATCTCTATTGCCTTGGCATTAAGGAATGTCCTTTTAGCTGGGGCCCTTTCTAACAAAAGAAAAGAATATCTGTTCAGCATGTATTTTCTCCAACTATCTTAAAGCAAATAACGTTTAACAAGTTCAAGCTGGAAGGGACCCTACAGATCATCCAGTCCAACCCTCTGCCCAAGCAAAATTTAATCTTCTACATTCATATACATTTCTATATACTATTTTATTTTTGGATTTTCTTATATCCTACATAAGTTGCTACAATCGTAAGCTGCACCCAGATATTTTTGTTATTTTTTACTAGCCCTTGTTAATGAATAAGGAGAACTGAAAATTTAGAGAGGAGAAAAATGGGGTGAAGTGGGGAATGAAGATGCATCTGATTGTTTTATTTACTGATAAAGTATTGATGTTGAATATGCTGGCTGAGGATGAAGAGGGAAAATTTTTGGGAGGGATTTTTCTTTTTTTCACATTGTCTTTTTCATATGTTCACAGGGATACATACAGTATATTCACAATCATACTGTACATAGTTGTATTAAAGTTCTTTCTTTGATCTGCATATATAATTCCTAATAAAATTATTGTTCAAAATAATGAAGAAGAGTGTTTTTTAGAGCATGGACTAGGCGGTCAAAAGAGTGAAGATGGCAGTCAGATTGTGCCATGTTCCGCAGTCGAGAGTCCTGCTGCTTTCTAGCTTTATATGTGTTTCCCTTTAAAACAGCCGCCATCTTGATTCTTTTGGCTCCATCCTCCCTCGCTGGATATTCCTGAATTACTTCGGGATTGAATTAAAAGAAGTAGATATGCCATTAACTTTAGGAAAAATGTCTTGGTGATTTGGACAGACTCCTGCTCTTAAGGGCAGATGATAGGTGGCTGCCTAAATGTGCCCGATACGCTCCTGATTAATGGGACCCCATCTCACTTAGGACATTTCGACCCCCTTGACTTTTGTCAATATTGTTATGCTGCAGCCTGATTCCACAGTTGTTGAAATTCATTTTTTTTCCTCATTAATCTACACTCAGAACCCCATAACCGCAGGTCAGCGGTTCAAATCTCACCGGCTGAAGGTTGACTCGGCCTTCCATCCTTCCGAGGTAGGTAAAATGAGGACCCAGATTGTTGGGGGCAATATAAATACACATTGCTTAATGGTGTAAACCGCTTAGAGAGTGCTTGCACTGTGAGGCGGTATATAAATCTCACAAAATAAATAAATAAAAATAAATAATGGGAAACAAAAACAGAATTTTAGAAATGTCTGCAAATTTACTAAAAGCAAATAACATAGGCATAAGTATTCAGACCGTTTACTCAGTTACTTTGTAGCCTCGAGTCTTTTTGGGTATGATGCCACAAGCTTTGCACACCTGGATCGGGGGATTTTCTGCCATTCTTCCTTGCAAATCCTCTCAAGCTCAGTCAGGTTGTATGGTGACCGTCAGTGGAGAGCCATTTTCAGGTCCCTCCAGAGATGTTCAATAGGGCTCAAGTCAGGGCTCTGGCTGGGCCACTCTAGGACATTCACAGAGTTGTTGCTAAGCCACTCCTGTGTTGTCTTGGCTGTGTGCTTAGGATCGTTGTCATCTTGGAAAGTGAACCTTGGGCCCAGTCTGAGGTCCTGAGCCCTGTGGAACAGGTTTTCATGGAGGATATCCCTGTACTTTGCTCCCTTCAGCTTTCCCTCAACCCTGACCAGTCTGAAAAACACCCCCACAGCATGATGCTGCCACCACTATGCATCACTGTTGGGTTGGTAGTGGGCAGGTGATGGGCGGTGCCTGGTTTCCTCCACACATAACATTTAGAACTGAGGCCAAATAATTCAAATCTTCTGGCCTTTCGTAAAGCCGTAAAGACATGGCTCTTCCTGCAGGCGGGGTGAAATGAGACCTATTCCCCCATGGATGGTTGGTGTTTTAAATTTTGTAATTTTTTAAAAATTGTTTTATATGACTTGTTCTTATCTTTGTTGTACGCCGCCCTGAGTCCTACGGGATTGGGCGGCATATAAGAACTTTTAAATAAATAAATCAATCAATCAATCAATCAATCAATCAATCAATCAATCAATCAATCAATCAATCAATCAATCAATCAATCAATCAATCAATCAATCAATCTGGGTTTCATCAGACCAGAGAATCTTGTTTTTCACATTCTGAGAGTCCTTTTTTTTTGGGACGGGTGCTTATTTTGCAAACTCAAAGCGGGCTTTCAGGTGTTTTGCACTGAGGAGAGGCTTCCGCCTAGCCACTCCGATGGTCCTTCTGGAACTCTCTCCCATCTCCACACAGGAGCTCAGTCAGAGTGGCCATCGGGTTCTTAGTAAGGTCCTTCTCCCCCGACTGCTCTGTTTTACTGGGTGATCAGCTCTTGGAAGAGTCCTGGTTCTGCCAAACGTCTTCCATGCGAGAGTTATGGAGGCCACTGTGCTCTTAGGAACCTTCAGTGTAGCAGATTTTTTTTTTTAATTGAAAAAGTTTTATGTGTACAAAGTACAAACATTTTTTAATATTTTCTCCTCCCTCCCCCCCAACTCCCCCTCCCCCCTCCCTAGACTTCCCAGAACATACACAGGGTATAATATAGTTTACACAAATATGAAACTAATATATACTAACAAATTATTAACTTCCAAATATCATAAAATCTTAACTCCTTATACTGTAAATTAAACAAGAAATTGAATTGAAATATATCCTTCATAGTCTGTTTTGATCTCCTTAATCTAATACTTGATTCAAATATGATCCGTCCATCTTCTCCTTTATCAAATATATCATTTAAATAGCCTTTAAAATGTTCTAAAATTTCCACTTCCAATTTTGTACCACCAACAACCTAGCCACAATTGTTAAATTCAAAAGCAGGTTAAACCATATCTAAAAAATACTTAGCAACTTCACATTCATTTAATTACATTAGATTACATTCTATACTTATTCCCACCCTAAAATATAATTTAATCTTATTCTCTACCAATTTAGTCTCTGTTACGTTACATTACCTTCTATACTTATTCCCCAAACTATATTATTAATTTAATCTTATTATTTAAAACTAATTTAATCTCTATACATCACTTTGCCTTCTATAATTAAACCCCATAGATAATCTTGTAATTTAATTCCTCTAATCTTATACATCCTCATATATACATTTAAACTTTATTCTTATTTATTTTACTTTATCCTACTATCACTAAAACATCAATTTTTAATTCCTCTCGCTTTCAAATCTGCGAGAGGAATTAAATATTTCTTTAAGTTGACATCTGAAAATATGTCGATTTAATCTTGCTTCACTTCGAGGAGTTGAGGACTGAAATGAATGATTTGATTCTTCTTCACTTTCAACACTTTCACTTTCAACAAATACTTCTCTAATCTGTCTTAAATCGTTTGTTTGTTCTTGTCTATTCAGAGTTCCTTTCTGTTGTGGAATATGCAAATCTACCCTTTCCCTCTCTTTTAACATTCTCATTTCCTTTATCCTCTGGTGGTTTTGGTCTCCCCACCTTTAACACGTTGGAAAAAAAGTCCTTTGCTTTAGAAATCGTATTAAGTCTGTATCTTTCTGCCCTGTAAATAACCGATAATCCAATCAGGATACCCCATGTGTATTTTATCTGTTGCTTTTTCAACTCCGCCACCAGGAAGGTATAATCTTTACGTGCTTTCAGTATTTTTGGAGGAATTTCCTTAAATATCAAAACCTCATGTTCTTCCACCTTCAGCTTATTTTTATAAGTCGCCTGTAAGATTCGATTTCGCAATGTTTTTGTAGTAAAATACATTATAATGTCTCTTGGCAAATGGTTTTGTCTTGCAAACCAAGAATTAACCCGATATATTTTTTCAATCTGCCCTCCCAATTCTGCTTTTGTTTCCCCCAAAATCTGCACCAGTGCGTCCACAATCTTATCCTTTAAATCCTCTTGTCCGTTTTCTTTTACACCTCTTAGGCGTAGAGCAAATTCCTTATCTTTATATTGAACCATCATTAGTTCTGCCTCAGTTCCTTCAATTTTTTTCTGCATCTCAGTTACTTTTTCACCCAAAGTCATCGTGGTCTGTTTAATTTCAACCACATCCTGTTTCAATAATTCCATGTTAGATACCACAGTTTTAAGTACAGTTTCCACATTATCTCTGGTTTGTTGAGTCTGAGATGAAAACTCCTCTGAGACAGCTTGTATTTTTCCATTAATTTCAGTAATTTTTCCATTGATTTCTTTAATTTTTTTATTAACTGCTAAAGCAATTTCCTTCTGCATTTCTTTCATGGCTTGCTGCCACTTTTCAAACGTAAAAGTCTGTGTTGGGGGGGCAAAATTTCTGCAGCAGAAATTTTATTGTAGCCTTCCCCAGATCTTGAAATAATCCTGTCTCTGAGCTCTGCAGGCAGTTCCATTGACCTCATGGCGCTTGCTCTGCTACGGTCTGCATTGTCACATGTGAGGCCTTTTACAGAGAGCTGTCTTTCCAAATCATGTCCAATCAATTTAACTTACCACAGGTGGACTCCAGTCAAGGTAGAGAAACATGTCAGCAACTATCAAGAGAAATGGGAGGCACCTGAGCTATAAATTTCAAGTGTTGTTGCAAAGGGTATGCATAGTTATGCCAATAGGATATTTCACTTTTTTCTTTTTAAATAAATTTACAGACATTCCTAAAATTCTGTTTTCACTTCAGCATTATGAGGAACTGAGTGTAGATTAAAGAGGAACAACTGAATTTCAACAACCGTAGAATCAGCATAACTAAATTGACAAAAGTGAAGAAGGTCTGAATACTTTCTGAATGCACTGTAGATGCTGATGTGCTCAGAATCTGGGATCTGCCCGACTCCTATTGGCTACTTCAGGGAGGCTTCTGGGATCTCCCTCCCCTCTGTGAGCACCTTGATCTGGACACCTGGCTCCCCAGAGGTGCCTGGTACCCGAATGCTCCTCCAGTCTGATGGAGGCTCTTTCTCTTTATGGATTTAAGGCTCTTTGGGAAGAAGGTCCAGTCCTGGGATACATGGAAGGTCAAATGTGAGCCTCTTTGTCTGGACAACTGGTTCCTCAGAAGTGGATCCCACTTTAGCACAAGGGAAGAGGTGTGCCTAACTGGGGGGGGAGAGAGATAGAGTTCCCCTCGGAGTTGCTCTTCCTCTGGGTCAGGATCCCACCCCCTCTTCTCCAGCTCCAGAAACGCCATGAGCCTTAAAATCAGGCAGGGAGAATAGCTCAGGGTGGAAATGGGGGGTCCTTGGTGGTCTCTGAGCTTTGGGGTTTCCCCAGAGACGTCTCATTACCCAAACTAGGTAACATCATCAGGGCAGCAACCAACCACCAACCTCAGGGAGCCCCAAGGACCCTCCAACTCTTACGGGGACTTTTTGCGCAACTCTTTCATCCAATGCCTAAACCAGGCAGCCCTTCCAAAGCTAAGATTTCGTGACTCTCTATCAATCTCAAAAGGAAATACTATTCTCTCTTCTTTTCTCTTCCACCAACAGGAAATCAACTCTCACCAAAGATTTTCCTGCAAACTATCAACAGATAGTAGAAAATCAATCCAAGACAGCAGCCGCCAGGAAGCATGGAGCCTGGGAAACTCTTGGATCCCCCGTCAGACACAAGCAGCCCTCCGAAAAACTACAAAAAACCTCATGAATGCTCAGCGTGTGGGAAATCCTTTGCTCGCAGGTCCCTCCTTTTGACCCACAGGAAGGTCCACGTGGGAAGTGGATCCAGTCAAGATCTTGAGGGTGAGAAATCCTTCCCTGGAAAAAACTCCAAAGATTTCAGAAGCCCCCCCAGACTAAAACCCTATAAATGTATGGAATGTGATTTATGTTTTTATCAAAAGTCAGACCTTCTTACACATCAGAAAATCCACACTGGAGAGAAACCTTATCAATGTCTGGAATGTGGGAAGTTTTTCCGTGAAAAAACCACTCTCAGAGACCACGAGAGAATTCACACAGGGGAGAAACCTTACAAGTGTTGGGAATGTGGGAAGAACTTTTCTCAGAAATCAGGTCTTTGGCAGCATGAGCAGATCCATGCAGGAACAAAGTCTTACAAATGCTTTGAGTGTGGAAAATGTTTCACCCGGAGTTCATCTCTTCAGAATCATTGGAAAACACACACAGGGGAGAAAAATAAAAAGTGCCTCAAATGTGGGAAATATTTTACCCAGAAATCAAACCTGGTGGTACATCAAAGACGTCATGCGGGAGAGAGACCCTATGAATGCCCAGAATGTGAGAAGCGATTTATGTATTCTTCTGAACTTCAGAGACACCAGAAGAGCCACAAAGAGGAGAAACCTTATAAATGTGGGGAGTGTTGGAAAAGTTTTTTTTTGCCAGGAGCGCTTCAGATTCATCAGAGAATCCACACTGGGGAGAAACCCTACAAATGTGGGGAGTGTGGGATGTGCTTTTCCCAAAAACACAACCTTGGAAGCCATCAAAGGGTCCATACAGGAGAGAAGCCATACAGATGCATAGAATGTGGAAAATGCTTTGGAGACAAGCGAGGCCTTTGGAGCCATCGTAAAACCCACACAGGGGAGAAGCCATATCAATGCAACGAATGTGGAAGATTTTATCGTACCTCATCAGCCCTTAGAAGTCATGAGAAAATTCACTCAGGGGAAAAAAACTACAAATGTTTAGACTGTGGGAGAGCATTTGCTCATTCATCTCACCTTAGACGTCACAGCCGAATCCATACAGGAGAGAAACCTCACAAATGCTCAGAGTGTGATAAATGTTTTTCCCAGAAAGATAGTCTTTTGAGGCATCAGCGAATCCACACTGGTGGGAAAACATAAATGTCTGGAGTGGGAAATGTTTTGCCCAACCTTCAGCACTTCCCATGCACACCCAAAGTCACACAGGAGGGTGGCCTCACATGTGTACAGTCGAGAACCTTTTCATTGTAAATCAAAATCAAATCAAATAAAAATACATCATAAACTCTGTAGCAGAGATACATCTCTTCAGTTGCAAACAATGTTGGGAACCCTTCTTTTTAACAGTCACATCTTAACATTTACTAGGAATTTCACACAGTGACAGAAGAAAAATCCTACAATTGTTTGGTGTGGGGAAAATGTTTTTCCTAGTCAAGCAATCTTAAATCCCATCAGAGAGTACACAATGAGGCAAGAGGGCATAAGTGTTGGGAGTGTGAGGATATTTTGCTCACAAAGCCGCATTAGTCACTTACCAGAGTGATTACACAAAAGAGTTATAAGTATGTGGGGAATATATAAAATGTTTGGCAGAGTACAGGAAGTCCTCAAGTTATGTCCATTACTTGCAATCGATTTCCGGTCATAAGTTGCTACAGTCGTAAGTCAAGGCTCCCAAGTATTTTTGTTAATTCTTACTAGACCTTTGTTGATCAATAAGAAGAACTGAAGGTTTAGAGAGGAGAAAATGATGTGAGGGATGGAATGAAGATGCATCTGCTTGGTTATTTACCATATTTCCCTGAAAATAATACATGTCCCCATAATAAGGCCAATCAGGCTTTTCAGTGCATGCGCTGAAATAAGCCCCCCCAAAAAACAAGCCTCCCCCAACTACTTGGGGGGGGGACATGACAGGAGCCGCTGTTTTTGTGGCTGGCACTCTTGGCCGGGAGAGCAAGCGAGAAGCGGGTGCGCGCACACCCCACGGGACTTGCTCAGCTCCTCTGGGCTCTGCCTCCGGCAGCGTTTTGAAAAGCGCTCCTGCCTGCGAGGAGGCTCGCCTCCTCTTCCTCGCAGGCAGGGGCTCATTTCCTGAAAGGAGATCGGTCGGGTACAGCGAGCCCACAAGCACAGGGCTTGAGCAGCAGACGGGCGGATCCAGCCCGTCCCTGTCACCGTGCATGCAGCAGCCGAGGTTTTCCAGGCACCTGCCGCTGGCCTGGAGCTGCTGCCGCTGTTCCCCGCAGCG
Source organism: Diadophis punctatus similis (assembly GCA_023053685.1). Lineage (NCBI taxonomy): Eukaryota > Metazoa > Chordata > Lepidosauria > Squamata > Dipsadidae > Diadophis > Diadophis punctatus. Next base: position 244,917,481 of record JALIGW010000002.1, on the reverse strand, counting down.
GAGATACTGGTGCACCGCAACTCTCGGGCACTCGCTGCTTGTGCCTCTGCGGCTACTGATGTTGGAGAGCCCTGCAGTCAGCTAGAGAGCACCGGGCCGCGGATCAGCCTCGCCGCCCCTTCAGCTGTGCCTCCCGCCCCCGACTCGCTCGCTCACCGGCTTGGGCTGCTCATCCTCCACCTGCCCTCCCCGTGTCCTTCAGATGGGGGATGCAAGTGAGGGCGGTGCGTGGGAATCCCCTGCAGGAACAGCCAGCTGGCACACCTGCCTCTTTCTTTCTTTCTTTCTTTCTTTCTTTCTTTCTTTCTTTCTTTCTTTCTTTCTTTCTTTCTTTCTTTCTTTCTTTCTTTCTTTCTTTTTCTCTTTCTCTTTCTCTCTCTCTCTCTCTCTCTGTAAGACAACGGAGCTACAAGTCCCAGGTAAGACGCACGTCTCGCGGCTCACCCCATCCCACCGTGCCTCACCTGCCACCCCCAAATTGCACCCCATCGTGAGACGAGTGGCCTACCTGGGACTTGTAGCTCTGTCACGTTCCTCAGCGTTGTGTCCACTGACCCTCCCCCGCCTCCAGCTCTTGAACGAAGCGGGAGGGGGAAGAAACTCTTGCGGGCTGCCTGAGGCAAAGCACCTGCCTTTCCTCCTTCCTTCCCCCTCCCTCCTCGTGGAGCAGGCCTCTGCAAGGCTTGTTGTGCCGTTGCATGCATGAACAGCAGCACTACTCCTGCTGTGCCGGTATGATGAAGCTCACGGCAGTCCTGCAGTTCATGCATGCAACAGCACAACAAGCCTTGCAGAGGCCTGCTCCACGAGGCAGCGGCGGCGGGCCAGCGGCTTGGCCGGCACCAACAACAGGGAGGGGAGACGGCGGCAATGGGACATCCAGTGCCACGCTTGCCGCCTACTGCACCCCCAAAATAAGCCCCCCCCCAATAATAAGGCCAAGGCCATATTTTGGGGTTCAAAAAAATATAAGCCCGTCTTATTTTTGGGGAAACACGGTAGTGATAAAGTGTTGATGTTGAATATGGTTGCTGAGCATGAAGAGGGAAATTTTATTTTTCTTACTATCTTTTTTGGATGGATTTTTTTTCACATCTTTTTCATGTTTTCACACACATACATACTTGTATTGTTTATTGGATCTGTGAATATAATTCTTAATAAAATTATTGTTCAAAATAATCTTAGAGGACTGTTTTCAGGGTTTGGACTGGCAGGATGTCAAAAAAACTCAAGATGGCAGTCAAATTGTGCCATAGTGTTTATAGTCAAAATCTTTTTTAAAAAACTCTGTGTGTGATGCCCTTTAAAACGGACAGAATATCAGTTGTGTACAAACAGCTGCCATCCTGATTCTTTGGGCTCCATCCTCCCTCGCTGGACACTTTTGACTTCCTGTGTTGAATTCAAAGGGGAACTTTAGGAGAAATGTCCTGGGCTGGGATTTGGATGGATCCCTGCTCTTGAAGGAAGATCATTGGTGGCCACCTACATGTGCCTGACACACCCGGGATTAAATGGACCGCATCTTACTTAGGAGATACATCGTAGGTCACAAGAAGTGTGACTTTGAATTATTTAATCAGTTTATTGCAAATTGTAAATTGATACCACATTGTATTTCACGTGACCTAAATTCAGTTAATGGGAGGCTGGGTGTTTGTGTGTAGTTTAAAGTGCTCATGACGGAGGGTCACACAAGCGCTACACCAGCGGCAGATATCTGAATTTCAAATTCCCAAGAGTTAAATAAAATATCCAGTAAGGCTAGGACCAAAAAAGGCAGCTGTAGATTGCTGGGACTCAACTGCACTTTGAAATGCACCTTAGAGGTTGGTTGCAACCATATAAGAGATGAAACACAGGCAAGATGTCCACCAGAGAAGCTGCCTTTATTAAGAGCCATCAAAGCCCTTTCCCACCTTCCTCCCTGAGGGTTTAGATATGGAGGTCGTGGATGAAGGCTGTAGAAAGCCAAAGGCTTAATGCTCTTAGGAGATCTCTTCTTTGACCAACAGCCCCAGTCCAGGAATGGCTGAGGTTCCCTCTCAACTGATGGTGGGGTGAGAAGCTCCATGCACTGAGACAACAGTGGCTCTTTGGCCAGAGTTGGTGTGGGGACCCTTTTGCTATTAACTCTTCCTGTTGGCCATTACTTAAATGCGGCCAGTACCATATTTTTCGGCGTATAAGATGCACCGGAGTATAAGGCACACCTTAGTTTTGGGGGAGGAAAACAAGGGGGGGGGGAAATCTGCCTCTGCCTACCAGCAATTTGCCTACCAGCAAACAGCACAGATGATATACACTGTTTGCTGTGTATTTCTGTGCATGTGTGCCTGACCCATAGAAATAGCAAAGAATTGGAGAAATGTACATTATGGCAGTATATTAATGCCAGAAGGTTTTCTTAAATGTAGTCACATTATCTCCTCCCAATTATTTAAACAGATCTACTCCAAACATGACTAAGTCAGGGTTTAACTCAGCTGCCTTATCTTAATACTAAACAGGACACTCTAACATTTCAGATTATACTTGTACAGATGCTGTTAAAATTGATGTGGCTTTCTTGAAGTATACATTATTCTCTGCTATTTAAAGGAGGATACAATAGCACTGGCCTCTTCAGATCAAACATTTATTTTAAAAAGCTTCATTTTGTTAAGTTGTCTAGAACAATAATAAAGCAGTCTTTAAAAAAATAAGTCTAATAATTTGAACATTCTATAGACATTTATAGTTATTGACTTACCTCCTTGCATCTAGTTTCAGCAACTGATTAGCACAAGAAAATAAAATTCTGTCTCTCCCACCCAGCAATTTGCCTCCTTACAGTTTCAGTTTCACTTTTATTTTAGTGGGCCGGCCTGCAGCCTCTATCAGCTGCTGGTCAGGAGGTCGATAATCAGTTGCTTGTGCTAATCAGGTTCTGCGCTGTTTGCTGCAAGGAGGTAAATTGCTGGGAGGCAGAGGCCAAAGGGTGGGGGTGGCTTGGGGCGCTACATTTGGTGTATAAGACGCACCCAAGTTTTCACACTTTATTTATTTATTAGTGAGATTTATATACCGCCTCACAGTGCAAGCACTCTAAGCTGTTTACACCAGTAAGCAATTTATATATTACTATTTATATTGCCCCCAACAATCTGGGTCCTCATTTTACCTACCTCGGAAGTATGGAAGGCTGAGTCAACCTTGAGCCGGTGAGATTTGAACCGCTGAACTGTGGATCACAGTCAGCTAAAGTGGCCTGCAGTACTGCCTCTAACTGCTGCATCACCTCGGCTTTTGTGGGTAAAAAAGTGCGTCTTATACTCTGAAAAATACGGTAATTCAACAGGTTGGCTGGCTGGAAATTGGGTCTTGTAGAAAGCCGGATTTTTGATCCACAAAAAGGACAGATTCAAAAGAAAGTCCCATTTATCCTCTCTAGGAATTGGACATTGAATTACAGCCACTCCAGCTTCCCGCTTAATTTTTTGTATTAATTCCTCCTGAAATCTTTGGGTCTAAGATCCGTTTATCTGGGCAAAGAATGCAGAGCCACATATCACAGTAGCCCTCAAACAGCAGATAGCCAGAGTCTGTAAAGATGAAGTCAGGAAAGCAAAGGCTCAGAATGAACAAAGACTTGCAACAAAAGTCAAAGATAATAAAAAAACGTTTCTTCCAACATATAAATAACAAGAAAAAATCAAGGAAACAGTTGGTCCACTAAAGAGAGAAGACTGCAAGGAAGTACTGCAGGCTACTTTAGCTGACTGTGATCAGCAGTTCAGCTGTTCAAATCTCATCGGCTCAGGGTTGACTCAGCCTAAAATGAGGACCCAGATTGTTGGGGGCAATGTAAATATACATTGCTTAATGGTGTAAACCACTTAGAGAGTGTTTGCACTATGAGGCGGTATATCTAATAAATAAATAAATAAATAAATAAATAAATAAATAAATAAATAAATAAATAAATAAATAAATAAATAAATAAATAAATAAATAAAGTAAGTAAGTAACAGGCAACAGAGAGAAAGCAGAGCTGCTTAGCTTATTCTTTGCATTGGTCTTCACGCAAAAAGAAACTATAGCCCAACCTACCAGAAATATAACTGCAAAAAACAGACTGGAAACTAAAGTTAAAATAAGCAAAAAAAAGTAAGAGAACACCTGTTTGAACTTGATGAATACAAATCACCAGGACCAGATGGATTACAGCGACTGCAGGCTGACTGCTAGTTCAGCAGTTCAGCTGTTCAAATCTCACTAGGCTCAAGGTTGACTCAGCCTTCCATCCTTCCGAGGTGGGTAAAATGAGGACCCAGATTGTTGGGGGCAATATGCTGAACTCTGTAAACCACTTAGAGAGGGCTGTAAAGCACTATGAAGGGGTATATAAGTAAAGTGCTATTGCTATTGCTACACCCCAGAGTACTAAAGGAGCTGGCAGATGTCATCTCAGAACCACTGCACTACATCTTTCAAAAATCCTGGAACACCGGGGAACTACCAGAGGACTGGAAAAGAGCTGATGTGGTTCCCATCTTCAAAAAAGGAGAAAAAAACCGACCAAGGAAACTACAGACCAATCAGTCTAACATCAATAACCAGGAAGATACAGGAAAAGATAATTAAAAAACAGATCTGTCAACACCTAGAAATGAGTAAAGTAATAAATAGGTTTGTTAAAAACAGATCATGCCAAACCAATCTCATTTCATTCTTCAACACCGTGACTATAGCGAAATACTGTGGACATAATATACTTAGACTTCAGCAAGGCATTCGACAAAGTAGACCATAACCTACTTCTTCGTAAGCTAGAGAAAAGTGGAATAGACAACCTCACCACTAGATGGATCCACAACTGGCTGGCAAACCGTACTCAACGAGTAGGCCTTAATGGGTTGAAGTCCACATGGAAAGAAGTAAGCAGTGGGGTACCACAAGGCTCCATCTTAAGCCCAGTATTCTTCAATATCTTCATAAACGACTTACATGAGGGAATAGAAGGGAAATTTATCAAATTTGTAGATTACACTAAGCTGGCAGGAATAGCTAACACTCTAGAAGATAGGCTCAAGATCCAGACGGATCTTGACAGACTTGAGCATTGGGCCCTATCTAACAAAATGAAATTCAATGTAGAGAAAAGTAAAGTCCTACACTTAGGTTAAAAAAAACCAAAAGTATACATATAAACTGGGTGAAACCAGGCTTAATAGCAGTGACTGTGAGAGGGATCTTGGAGTCCTAGTGGACAACCAGCTAAACATGAGCCAGCAGTGTGCAGCGGCAGCCAAAAAAGCCAATGCAATCCTAAGTTGCATTAACAGAGCGATACAGTCTAGATCAAGTGAGGTACTAATACCATTCTATAAAGCCTTAGTTAGACCACACTTAGAGTACTGCATCCAGTTTTGGTCACCACACTATAAAAAGATGTTGAGACTTTAAAAAAAGTGCAGAGGAGAGCAACCAGGATGATCAGGGGACTGGAGACTTAAAACGTATGAAGAGCAGTTGCAGGAACTGGGCATGGATAGTCTAGGGAAGAGAAGGACCAGGGGAGACATGATAGCAGTGTTCCAATATTTGAGGGGTTGCCACAGAGAGGAAGAGGTCAAGCTATTTTCCAAAGCACCCGAAGGACAGACAAGGAATAATGGATGGAAACTGATCAAGGAGAGATTCAACCTAGAAATAAGGAGGAACTTTCTGACAGTGAGAACAATCAACCAATGGAACAGCTTGCCCTCGGAAGTTGTGGGAACTACATCACTTGAGACTTTCAAGAAGAGATTGGACTGCCATTTGTCAGAAATGGTGTAGGATCTCCTGCTTGAGCAAGGGGTTGGACTAGATGACCTACAAGGACCCTTCCAACTCTATTAATCTCTCTGTCTGTCAGACTTATATACCGCTCCACAGTGCTTTAGAGCCCTGTCTAAAGCAGTTTACAGAATCAGCCTATCACCCCCAACACTCAGGGTCCTCATTTTACCGACCTCGGAAGGATGGAAGGCTGAGTCAACCTTGAGCCGGTCAGGATCGAACTCCTGGCATGTTCCAGTGAGTGTCCAGAATGTGCTCAATTCCCCATGAAGACATGGCAAATTGGCAGAGGTGTCTGCAGGTGGGTGAGCAGCTTTAAAAAAAAAAGTCGATGGAGTTCAATTCAAAGCCCCGCCCCTTTTCATGACCGTGATAGTTGTCCTGCATGTCAAAAGACAGCAGGTTGTTTCTGTTGTATCATTTTGATATTCTGACTCCCGCCTCACTCCCTGCTCAGAAAATACCGTATTTTTCAGAGTATAAGACGCACCTTTTTCCTCCCTAAAAGAGGCTGAAAATTTGGGTGTGTCATACTCTGAATGTAGCTTTTTCAAAACCTTTTTTTTCAGCCCTAACGAAGCGCTAACGATCTTCCCGTCTCGGCTTGCAGGCTTTTTTTCATTGCTACTTGCTCCGAATATGTTTTTTTCCAGCCCTAACCAGGGGATAAAATAATGTGCTGAAGCTGACCAGACTAAGGACGCTAGCCAGATGAATACCTGGTAGGCAGATTTTTTCCCTTATTTTCCTTCCCCAAAACTAAGGTGCGTCTTATACTCCAGTGCGTCTTATACTCTGAAAAATACGGTATATCTTGGGGACTGAGAGCATAAGATTTCCCCCACCCCGCCCTGCCCCATTAGTATCCTAAAAACATGCCGGTGATAATAAAGTTGGCTTAGCCTTTTATTGGAACAGAAAAAGGAAAACTGCAACGGAGATCACTGAAGTGTTATTGTGCATAAAATAATAATAATAATGTAATGATGGTCAAAGATAAGAAAGAGTCTTCACGTACATATATATACAGAAGCATGCGGTGGGGCAGGTTTATGTGTATACACACTGACCCACCCACCCACTTTTGGAGGAGGGATTCAGCTGGTTGGTTTGAACAGAATCACTTTTATCAACTAGCCAAACTTCTCTTCTCTATTCAAGCTAGAATTCCTGGATGCTAAAGTCCGATCTGTCCGAAACGCACCAGGTGCAAAAAAGTGAAGTCGACCGCTTTGAATTACGTCGCTGAAATGTCGAAAGCGAAGTCACTTGACTGCGTGTCGGCCTTTCCTACCGATAAGGCCTCTGTGGGTGGGTTTTCCTCAGTCGCCTCCAACTTCACCCCGTTCCTCCACCCCTCACCGCCCTCAAGACAGGCCAAGGGAGCTATGCGGATGGCCGAGAAATCATCTGGATTGTAGTCTACGGACATTTCTCTGATCTGGTTCCCTTTCAGGCTGCCCGCTCTCCTGTGGATCAGCTGGTGCTTGTACAAGCTGGACGTGTAGCTGAATTTCCGTCCGCACTCCAGGCAGGTGTAAGGTTTCTCTCCCGTGTGGATCCGGTCGTGCCTTACCAAATCCGCCTTGTCCCGAAAGCCTTTGAAGCAGATAAAGCACCAGTATCTCTTCAGCCCTCGACGGCTGATGGTTTTCCTGGCCTTTTTGTCTTCTTGGTCCGTGCCGGAGGCAGCTTCGGGATACTGATTCATCAATGGCTGCTGTCCCAGGCTGCTGGCAAAGGGGCCAACTCTATTCTCGGGGAATGTTTGGTTAGGCCAGGCCCAAGAAGGAGTTGCCCCATCCCGGTGGCTATTTTCCTGGTTCCCATGCCGTTCTTGGTCTCCTACAGTAAGAAAAGAAGTTTAAATATAACCAGCCAATGAAAGAGCAGATCCTCCACCCACTTTAGCCACTCAGACCATTCAGAGAAGCTCATAAAGTAGCTAAGAACTTAGGCTAAATCAGATGTATTGAACAACATCGTGAAGAAGTTTCAACAACTGCTACAATATGAGAACAAGGTAATAATATAGTATATACTGTAAAACAATGTAAGGAGCCCTGGTAGCCCCGTGGTTAGAATGCAGGCTAATTCTGCCGACTGCCAGCAGTTCGATCCTGACAGGCTAAAGTTTGACTCAGCCTTCCATCCTTCCGAGGTCGGTAAAATTGTTGGCGTGTGGGGGGCAATATGCTGGCTATGTAAACCGCTGAGAGAGGGCTGTAAAGCACTGTGAAGCGGTATATAAGTTTAATTTCTATTGCTATTATATTATACTATATTAGTATAGTGCTTTCGAACTGCTAGGATGGCAGGAGCTGGAGCATGTGACAGGAGCTCAACCTCGCTCTGCAGCAGCAATGGATCTCGAACGCGAGACTGCTGATTGTCAGCCCAGCATTCTAACCTCATGAGCCACCATGCTCCCAATTAGTATAGTAGAACCCTGTTTCCCCCAAAATAAGACATCCCCTGATAATAAGCCCAATTGGGCTTTTGGGTGCATGGCAATAAGGCCAAGCGCTTATTTCAGGGTTCAAAAAAATATAAGACAGGGTCTTATTTTTGGGGAAACACGGGTAGTATATTAATATATCATTATATTACTATATTAATTATATAATATACAATTAATATAGTATGCAGGTAGTCCTCGACTTATAACAGTTCACTTAGCAACCGTTTGAAGTTACAATGGCACTGAAAAAAGTGACTTATGACCATTTTTCACACTTACAACCGTTGCAGCCTCCCCATGGTCACGTGATTTACATAGGGACGCTTGACAACTGACTCACATTTATGACGGTTGCAGCGTCCCGGGGTCCCCTTTTGCGACCTTCTGGGAAGCAAAAGTCAATGGGGAAACCAGATTCACTTAACGACCGTGTTACTAATTTAATAACTGCAGTGATCCATTTTAACCAATGCGGCAAGAAAAGTCGTAAAAATGGGGCAAGACTCACTTAACAAATTTCTCACTTAGCAACAGAAATGTTGGGCTCAATTGTGGTCGTAAGTTGAGGACTACCTGTAGTAGTATATTCATATATGATACAATTATATTAATATTTTAATTACATAATATAGTATATAATATATTATCCTATCCTATGATTAATATATATATTAATTTTAGTTTTCACTGGCAGAGCCTCGGGCTGCCACAGGTGACATCGAGCTGGTCATGCCCACCCTGGCCATGCCTACTCCGGCCCCCTGAGGTCAAACACAACCCTGATGCGACCCTCAATGAAATGAGTTTAACATCCCTGGCATAGGGTTTCCAGCCTGAGCAGGGGGTTGGACTAGAAGACCTCCAAGGTCCCTTCCAACTCGGTTATTCTGTTTTGTTTCCTTCAAGACAAATCTCTTGGAAGCATCTCTCGCTTAGCTTCATGGGAGAAGAGGTGAACCATCTCTTACGCTTTCATCCATTACCTTCGTAGGTTTCGCCTTTGAGATGTTTCCGCTTGTGTCGGTTGAGGGCCGGCTTTTGGGTGAAACTTTGCCCACACTCAAGGCAGCTGTAAGGTCTCTCTCCCGTATGGACCGTCTGATGCCGGAGGACCTGAGAAACATCCCGGAAACTCTTCCCACATGCCAAGCACTCTGGACGCTTACGACTACCCATGTCAGTCCTTGCAGGTTTCATACTTGGGATGAAACCTGTTTGGAGAAAACGGGAAAAACAAAACAAAACCCATAAGCGTATAGATCAGTGATGGCGAACCTTTTTTCCCTCGGGTGCCGAAAGCGCGTGCGCGCGTGCTGTCACACACGTGTGAGTGCCCACACCCATAATTCAATGCCTGGGGAGGGCGAAAACGGCCTCCTCCGTCTCCACAGAGGTCCTCTGGAGGCCGGAAATGGCCATTTCCCGACTTCCGGTGGGCCTGGTAGGCCCGTTTTTCGCCTTCCCCAGGCTCCAGAGGCTTCCCTGGAGCCTGGGGAGGGTGAAAACACCCCCCCAGAGGCCCTCTGGAAACCTAAAATGCCCTCACAGAGCCTCCACACGAGCCAAAAATCAGCTGGCCGGCACGCACATGCATGCTGGAGTTGAGCTAGGGCAATGGCTCGCGTGCCGGCAGATATGGCTCCGCGTGCCACCTGTGGCACGCGTGCCATAGGTTCGCCATCACTGGTATAGACAGTCCTCGACTTATGACATGGGTGTCAAACACAAGGCTGATGTGGTCAGATCCGGCCCGCGGGGCTGTCCTAGAAAATGTAAGTGGCCGGCCCACATTGCTTCCGCCCGGTCTACCTAGTGCGAAGAGGAAACAGTGCCAGCAGTTTGGGGAGTGGTCTCAAGCTGGCCACGCCCACCCAGTCGGCCTTGCCCAGTGAATGGCGTCAAGCTGGCCACGTTTGTCAAGTGAATCACTGCAGTCATTAAATCAGTACAGGTAGTCCTCGAATAACGACCACAATTGAGCCCGAAATTTATGCTGCTAAGTGAAACATTTGCTAAGGGAGTTTACGCCCTTTTACGACTTTTCTTGCCACCGTTGTTAAGTGAATCATTGCATCAGTTAAGTTAGTAACACGGTTGTTAAGTGAATCTGACTTTTTTTTCAGTGTTGTAACTTTGAACGGTCACTAAATGAGCTGTTGTAAATTGAGGACTACCTGTAATATGGTTGTTAAGTGAATCTGGTTTCCTCATTGGCTTTGCTTGTCAGAAGGTCACAAAAGGGGATCACATGACCCCGGGACCTTGCAACAGTCATAAATATGAGTCCGTTGCCAACCGTCTGAATTTTGATCATGTGACCATGGGGATGCTGTAAGGGTTGGGTGTGTGAAAAAACAGTCATAAGACACTTTTTTCAGTGCCGTTTTGACTTCAAACGGTCACTAAACGAGCTGCTGTAAGTCAAGGACTACCTGTACAGCATGTGAAAGAAACTCAAGATTGCCCCATCTTGATTCTCTTCGGTGCAGGAGGAAGAAAAGGTGAAAAACACTGTTAAGGCTTTCGATATTCTGTTCATGTAGCTTAGATCAGGGTTTCTCAACCTTGGCAATTTATTTATTTATTTATTTGTGAGATTTATATACCGCCTCACAGTGCAAGCACTCTCTAAGCGGTTTACACCATTAAGCAATGTATATATTTACATTGCCCCCAACAATCGGGGTCCTCATTTTATCTACCTCGGAAGGATGGAAGGCTGAGTCAACCTTGAGCCGGTGAGATTTGAACAGCTGAACTCAAATGATCATAGTCAGCTAAAGTAGCCTGCAGTACTACTCTCTAACCACTCTAACTAATTGACTTCACAACCGTCTTGCTTACAATGTTCCCTGTAAGATCAGAAAACGGCGCGCGCCAGTTAGAAACTGCCGCGCGCCGTTCTCTTTTCATGTGCGCGGCTGCGCAGCCTCTGCCATTAGAAAATGCCGCGCCGAAGTTAGAAACGTCCGCGTGACGTTCTCTTGTTCTGTGCGTGGCTGCGCGGCCGCGCATCTTAGAGGGAACAATGCTTGCTTAGCAACAGAAATTTCTGCCTCAATCGTGGTCTTAAGTTGAGGATTACCTGGAGTCAATTCAGCCACCCTCCAATATTCCCTATACAGCAGGGGTGTCAAACTCGATTTCATTGAGGGCCACATCAGGGTTGTGTTTGACCTTGGGGGACCGACGGGGTGTGTGGTCAGGGTGGGTGTGGCCAGCTCGACGTCACTCGTGTCGGGGGCACCTCGGGTGGCCTGAACGCTCTGCCAGCAAAAATGGGCTCCCGAGCTCTGTTTTCAGCTGCGATGGGCTCCTGCAACCCTCTGCCAGCGAAAATGGAGCTCGGAAGGGCCGCCCGTGGCCCTCCCGAGCTCCATTTTTGCTGGCAGAGGTACCACGGGCCGGTCCTTCGCTGTTTCCACAGATCTGAGTTTGACACCCCTGCTATACAGCCTTTGAGATAACGGCAGGGGAGCCTTCCTCGTACCTGAGTCACTCTGCATTTCCAAATGTTTTCTCAGATGCCGGTTAAGTGCTGGTTTCTGGGTGAAACCCTGTCCACATTTGAAGCAGGCGTAGGGTTTCTCTCCTGTGTGGACGGTTTGATGCCGGAGAACGTGCGAAAGATCCCGGAAAGTTTTCCCGCATTCTGGACACTCCGGACGCTTCCGACCCGAATGGGAATTCTGGTGATTCTGAAGTTGCAAGGCGTCTTGAAAGCTTTCGCCGCATTCGAGGCACCAGTGTCCGTGTTCCTCCAAATGGACCACCGTCTCGTAGACCCCTTCGCTGCAAAGCCTCGCGCCGTCCCCTTTCTGGATCGGCTCCATTGGGTTCTTCTGCACCAGCCCGTCCCTGTTCTCGAGGGATCCTGGTTGCGCCATTAAGGATCCAAACAACACGGGAAGCTCAGAATCCCCTGGCTGAGAAACCCCCAGGGGATTCCTGCTCAGGGCGAGGCCACCTGTTGAAACAGCATAAACATCCAGATGTTGAGCTTCCTCTGGACCAGGGATGTCAAACTGGATTTCTTGGAAGGCCGGATCAGCATTGTAGTTGTCCTCCACGGGCAGGCCGGGGGGCGGGAGGGCATAGAGATGGGATGGATGCCCTCCTGTAGCACCCTGTCGGCCAAAACAGGGCCCAGGGGCCTGTGAGACCCGCCCGCTCCGTTTTGACCAGCAGGGTGCTATAGGAGGCAGTGGAGGCCCAAAACAGGGGGCACAGGGACCGCCCGTGGCCCCCCCACGCCCCATTTTTGCTAGCAGAGGCACTGCAGGCCGGTCCTTTGCTATTTCCAGGCCGGCCCCGTGGGCCAGATCTAAGCACCCTGCGGGCCGGATCTGGCCGAGGGCCTTGAATTTGTCACCCCTGCTCTAGATCAAGAACAAGAAACAACAGCTGGAATTGGATGTTGGTACGTGAGGTTGGGGGGGGGAGGCTCTATCCTTTCCAGCACCCAGTTTCCAACAGAGACAGCCTAGATTCAACTATTACTAGCTTATTATTACTACTAGCTTACTCCTAAAGGAAACCAATCCTGACTATTCTTTGGAAGGATAGATAGAGAGCCGTGGTGGTGCAGTGGTTAGAGTGCAGTACTGCAGGCTACTTCTGCTGACTGCCGACTAACTGCAATTTGGCAGTTCAAATCTCACCGGCTCAAGGTTGACTCAGCCTTCCATCCTTCCGAGGTGGGTAAAAGGAGGACCCAGATTGTTGGAGGAGCAATAGGCTGACTCTGTAAACCGCTTAGAAAGGGCTGTAAAGCACTGTAAAGCGGTATATAAGTCTAAGTGCTATTGCTACTGAAGCTGAAGCTCAGATACAGGTAGTCCTCGACTTACAACAGTTCATTTAATGGCCGTTTGAAGTTACAACGGCACTGAAAAAAGGGACTTATGGCCATTTTTCACACTTATGACAGTTGCAGCCTCCCCATGCCCACGTGATTTACATTCAGATGCTTGGCGACCGACTCACACTGATGACGGTCGCTGTGTCCTGGGGTCATGGGATTCCCCTTCTGCGACCTTCTGAGAAGCAAATTCCACGGGGAAGCCAGACTCACTTAACAACCGTGTTACTGATTTAACAAATGCAGGGATTCACTTAACAACGGTGGTGAGAAAAGTCATAGAACGGCGCAAAACTCACTTAAGAAATTTCTCACTTAGCAAGATACATTTTGGGCTCAGTCGTGGTCGCAAGTTGGGGACTACCTGTGCTTTGGCCACCTAATCCGAAGAGAAGACTCGATGGAAAAGCCCCGATGTTGGGAAAGATGGAAGGCAAAAGGGAGAAGGGGACGGCAGAAGGTGGAGATGGAGCAGTGGTGGGTTGCTCCTGGTTCAGAGTGGTTCTTAGAACCAGTAGTGCTGGTGGCGGGAGGCTCCGCCCACCCACTCGTGATGCTTCTGCACATGCGCGCACGAACCGGTGGCAAAATGTTTTATAACCCACCACTGAGATGGAGTCATGGATGCAATGAACATGAATTTGGGTAAACTCCGGGAGACAGTGGAGGATAGGGGGGACTGGCGTGCTAAGGTCCATGGGGTCACGAAGAGACAGACATGATTTAGCCACTAAATAACAACAGCAAAAATTCAGGTGACCTAGGCTTCTTGATTAAATAAGACAGCAAAAACGGCGTCTCACAAACCTCTTTTATTTGTAACGGCTGATAATTATTTTCATTGTCAGCCGTAATAAGTCCAAACAAAGTAAAACAAGTCCGACTAAAGTCTTTCAGGGAAAGGCAGATAACACACACGAACCTTGCTCTTCTTTGGCAAACTGCCAAGAGCCAATTTGCAGGAAAAACTTGGCAAGTTCAAACAGGAACAAAAACTGAATCCGAGTTGCAATGACGAGAGCTATAGATGAACTGAGTTGCTTCCTGCAACGAACCCTTTCGTGTTCTCCACTTATATAGCCTATGGGAGGGGCCAATTATCCCCAAGCCTTATTCCCAAGTAGTCCTTCTCCTCTGTAACTGTTCTTGCCTTCTGGCAGCTCTGCGCATGCACGCATTGAGAACAGGCTCCCCCTGTTCCTCTGCCTTGCTCATGTCAGCCTCTGGAGGTTCTGGAGTCGGGACAGACCTCCCAAATGGCCCTGGCTGGATCCCTGCCTCTGGCACCAAGCCTTCTCCAGACTCCAGGCCTGGCCCAGGTTCCTCCCCAGCCTCCTTGCTGTCCGACTCTGCTGCCAGCTCTGCAGGCCACTGGCGGACCACAACTACAGTAGATAGCAATTTGGGATGCACACCCTTCGAATGGTGTGGGAGTAGGAATGGATTTCCAGAGGGATTGTAGACTACAGGAACCATTAGCATTACTCAGGTGACCCTGAGGACATAGATAAACCTCCAAGTGCTTCAACCACCCTCAAAAAGGATGCAAATGACCAGCTGTCTGCAAGGAATATAAATCCTTCCATTGCCCACTATCCCGTCAGAGCTGAAGAAGCTTCCTGGATGAGAAGCGAAACGTCTTCAAAGAAAAAATCAGAAAGTCCAGTTGCCTCTTGAAAAAAAAGCACCTTTGGGACAACTACAGCCTGGATGACTGAGAATCTCCATAGACAACAGTTTACTATGCAGGCAAACAATTAATTTTCCTCTGTTCTCTTTGTCCGCCAGAATCTTTTAATATCAGATACATCTAGGACAGAGATCTGAAACACTGAACATCCTGACCAGCTCAAGGTTTTGATTCAGCCTTCCATCTATTCGAGGTCAGTAAAATGAGGACCCAGATTGTTGGGGGCAATATGTTGACTCTGTAAACCACTTAGAGAGGGCTAGAAAGCACTGTGAATTGGTATATACCAGTGATGGTGAACCTATGGCACGCGAGGCATTGCCTTATGTCAGCTCCAGCACGCATGTATGTGCTGGCCAGCTGATTTGCAGTCGTCTTTTCTGCTGTTTTCGCTCTCCCCAGGCTTCAGGAAAGCCTCCTGAAGCCTGGGGAGAGCGAAAAACAGCCCAATGGGCCTAGCAGAAGTCCGGAGGCTTCAGTGAGTCCTGTGTGCAGGCACGGGGGGCAGCACGAAGGGGGGGTTGTGCACGTGCGCGGGGGGCAGCGCGGAGGTTGTGTGCACACACGGGGGGAGGGCATTGCATTATGGGTGTGGGCACGCGTGTGCACACTATCGCACGCGCAAGCATCCTTTTGGCACCCAAGTCAAAGAAGGTTCGCCATCACTGGTATATACCATAAGTCTAAGTGCTGTTGCTATTGCTATTTATGCAGTCCATGATGGCTGACCCATCAGCTGCTGCCCTCACAATTTCTCCACCTATCTTCTCCCTCTCCCAAGAGGTCAATCTTTGGGTAGAAGTAGTCCTCGTTTAACGACTGATCACGAAGTGACTGTCCAAAGTTACAACGGACCTCTCCAGACCTACAGGTAGTCCTCGTTTACAACCACAACAGAGCCCAGATTTTCTGCTGCTAAGCGAGACAGTTGTTAAGTGAGTTTTGCTCCATTCTTGCCACTGTTGTGAAGTGAATCACTACAGTTGAGAAGTTAAGCAACACGGTTGTTACGCGGATCTGGCTTCCCCATTGACCCTGCAGGTCAGAAGGTTGCAAAAAAAATTTCTGTTGTTCAGTGAAAAAATTGCTTAAGTGAGTTTTTTCTGCTCCCTTCTACAACCTTTCAAGTCACCGTTGTTAAGTGAATCACTGCAGTGGTTAAATTAGTCACATGGTTGTTAAGTGAATCTGGCTTCCCCATTGAATGTTGCTTGTTAGAAGGTTGCACATGACCCCCCCCTGGGACAATGCAACCGTCATAAATGTGAGTCAGTTGCCAAACGTCTGAATGTAGATTATGTGACTATGGCGATGCTGCAATGGTCGTAAGTGTTAAAAACGGTGATAAATCACTTTTTTCACCGCTATTGTAACTTTGGCCACTAAATGAACTGTTGTAAGTCGAGGACTTGCCTGTATTCAATGCGGATAGATACCGATCGTACACTTCCAGCCCCCAATCAACATCTAACGCTCTCTCCTCTCTCTTACTACCATGAGTTACCTACCCGCTGAGCTGGGATCCTGACCGTCTTTCAGTTCAGCTTCTCCACAAAGGAATCCGTTAGATCCAGAGGCTGTCAGGGATCCTTCAGCCTCTGGGGAGACCATCACCACTGCTGTGCATGGTTCCAGCACCTAAAACAGAATAGAATAGAACAGAATAACAGAGTTGGAAGGGACCTTGGAGGTCTTCTAGTCCAACCCCCTGCTTTAGCAAGAAACCCTACACCACTTCTGACAAATGGTTATCCAATATCTTCTAAAAAACTTCCAGTGTTAGAGCATCCAAAACTTCTGGAGGCAAGCTGTTCCATTGATTAATTGTTCTAACTGTCAGGAAATGTCTCCTTAGTTCTAAGTTGCTTCTCTCCTTGATCAGTTTCCACCCATTGCTTCTTGTCCTGCCCTCAGGAGCTTTGGAAAATAGCTTGACTCCCTCTTCTTTGTGGCAACCCCTGACATTGTGGCAGCCCCTTCATCACTTGAAGCTTTCAAGTAGAGACTGGACTGTCATCTGCCAGAAATGGTGTAGGGCCGTGATGGCAAACCAATGGCACACGTGCCACAGGTGGCACGCGGAGCCATATCGGAGGGCACGCGAGTCGTTGCCCTATGTCAGCACCAGTGGCACACGCTGGCCAGCTGATTTTCGGCCTTGGGGAAGGCCGTTTTTGCCCAACAGACAAAACGGAAGTTTGGAAAAACGGACTTCTGGTTTGCCCGTTGGGCTGTTTTTTGCACTCCGGAGGCTTCAGGGAAGCCTCCTGAAGTTTGGGGATGGCGAAAAACGGCCAAACGGGCTAACCGTTTGGCCCGTTTGGCCGTTTTTCGCCGTCGCTAGGCCTCAGTGAGGCCTGTGCAGATGGACGGGAGCAGGGGTGGTGGTATGCGCATGCGCAGCAGGGGGGTTGTGCGCATGCGCGGGGGGAGGGCACGCGAACCAAAAAAGGTTCGCCATCACTGGTGTAGGGTCTCCTGCTTGGGCGGGGGGTTGGACTAGATGACCTACAAGGTCCCTTCCAACTCTGTCAACCTCTTAATATTGAAACACAGAAGAGGCAGCACTCATAAGCCAGAACTTCAGCCCCGTGAGGTAATCCAGACAACAATCGCACCCAGATTAATTGCAGGCAGACATCGATTTACAACCCCAAATGAGCCCAGAATTTATGCTGCTAAGCAAGAAATGTGTTAAGTGAGCTTTGCCCCATTTTAGGACTTTTCTTGCCAGGGTTGTTAAGTGAATCACGGCTGTTGTTAAGTGAGTAACACGGTTGTTAAGAGAATCTGACTTCCCCGTGGACTTTTGCTTGTCAGAAGGTCGCGAAAGGGAATCGATTGACAACTCTCCCTGGACACAGCCACCGTCATCAGTACATGCCAGTGTACGAATTTTGATCCTGTTGCCATGGGGACGCTGCAACGGTGTGAAAACTAGTCATAAGTCACTTTTTTCGGTGCCGTGTAACTTCAAACGGTCGCTAAACAAATGGTTGTATGTCAAGGACTGTTTGTAATTCAACAGGTAGTCCTCGACATACGATCACAACTGAGCCCAAAATTTATGACGCTAAATGAGAAATTTGTTAAGTGAGTTTTGCGCCATTTTACGACCTTTCTTGCCACAGTTGTTAACTGAATCACTGCCGTTGTTAAATTAGTAACAGGTTGTTAAGCGAGTCTGGTTTTTCCCACGGACTTGGCTTGTCAGAAGGTCGCAAAAGGGGATCACGTGACCCCCCCGTCATAAATAGGAGTCAGTTGCCAAACTTCCCAATTTTGATCACATGACCACGGAGATGCCACAATGGTCATAAGTGTGAAAAACGGTCATCGGTCACTTTTTTCAGTGCCGTTGTAACTTTGAACGGTCACTAAATCAACTGTTGTAAGTCGTGCTGTACTTTACCGCAAGGTTATATTAACCAAAACTTGCAAGTCTGAAAGGAGTTTTCTCCCACCTCGCCTTTAGTCAAGCACCGACGTTAATAACATTTCGGGGACAAGACCCTCGAAAACAAGAAACTGGGGTGCATTTATGATCAAGCCACAAGGAATTACAGAAGTGCAAACTCGTGATTGGTTACAAAGAAGCCTAAGGATTAAAAATAAATCAATAAACGCACCAATCAATTGCAAAGCCATGATTTTCTGCTCATTCGAATTTCCGATTAACTTCCTTGCTAATAAACAGGTGAGGTTTTTCTAAATCAGGGGCATCAAACTCGATTTCATTGAGAGCCACATCAGGGTTGTGTTTGACCTCGGGGGGGGGCTGTGGTGGGCGTGGCCAGGGTGGGCGTGGCCAGCTCGACATCATTTGTGTGGGGGCGCCGGTGATGTCCTGAGCGCTTTGCCAGCGAAAACGGGCCCCCAAGCTTCGTTTTCGTCTCCGATGGCCTCCTGCAACCCTCAGCCAGTGAAAATGGAGCTCAGGAGGACCGCATCCATTTTCACTGGCAGAAGCACCGCGAGCCGCTCCTTCGCTGTTTACAGGGCGGCCCCACAGGCCAGATCTAAGCACCTCGTGGGCCGGATCCAGCCCACGGGTTTGACACCCCTGTTTTAAATGCTCGGTAGGTAAATCATGATTGCTCTATTGCAGGGTCCCCAACTCATGGACCGACACCGGGCCGCGGCATGTCAGCAATCAGGCTGTGGAAACAAGCGAAGCCCCATCTGTGGGATGCAGGCAGCACACGAAACCAGGCCCTCTCTGGTCCGCGGAAAAGTCTATCTCTATGGAACCGGTCCCTGGTGCCCCAAAGGTTGGAGGTCACTGCTTTACTGTACTTAAAACTCTCGCTGTGCCCAGGAGTTCTATGCTAGAAGACTTATAGAAATTCACATTCCTTGATTTCTTCCAAAGAGGCCTGTCCCTTACATAATCTGGTCACGGAATAATTCCCTCACCACTGTCAAACTATTCACTAAGGCTGCATTACTATTACTATTAGTCTTCTCATCTTTCCTATCACCCATCTCCTCCCACTTATGACTGTATGACTGTAACTTGTTGCTTGTATCCTTACAAATTTTAATAATATTGATTGTTTCCTGATTGCTTGTTTGTACCCTATAACCAGTGGTGGGTTCCTACCGGTGCGGTCTTGCCTGTTTGTCGCCGCAGAGCCAAAGAAGCTGTTGGCGTTCGCGGCACGGGGCTTCCCCTGCCCGCTTTCCCCGCCTGCTGGGACGCCGCTGTTTGCGTTCTTTTGCCCTCTGCGCATGCGCAAAGCGTTCTGCTTGCGCAGAGGGCAAAATAACTCAAATGGCAGCGTCCCGGCGGGCGGGGAAAGCCCCGCGCTGCGAACGCCAACAGCTTCTTCGGCTCTGCGGCGACAAACAGGCAAGACCGCACCGGTAGGAACCCACCACTGCCTATAACAATCATTAAGTGTTGTACCTCATGATTCTTGACAACTGCATCTTTTCTTTTATGTACACTGAGAGCATATGCACCAAAGACAAATTCCTTGTGTGTCCAATCACATTTGGCCAATAAAGAATTCTATTCTATTCTATTCTATTCTATTCTATTCTATTCTATTCTATTCTATTCTATTCTATTCTATTCTATTCTATTCTATTCTATTCTATTCTAAAAAACCTACTTTTTTCTGTCCCCCCTCCCCCAAAAAATTATGTTCTTGGAAGCACAGATAGTCCTCACTTAACAACACATTTGTAAAGGGCAGCGTCAAATGACTCTGCCAACTTATGGAAGTCACGACAGTTTCCGATGGCTGTCATTAAGTGAATCCCACAGGGTGGTCAGGGTAGTCAGGTGCAATGTCACACACACCAGGCTTTGATCCTACACCAGTGATGGCGAACCTTTTTTTCCTCGGGTGCCGAAAGCGTGCGCGCATGCACTATCGCATGTGCGCACGTGCCCACACCCATAATTCAATGCCCCCCTCACATGCTCCCTGCGCTGCCCCGAGGCTTTCTTGGAGCCTGGGGAGGGCGAAAATGCCCTCCAAGAGCCTCCGTGCGAGCCAAAAATCAGCTGGCCGGCGCATGTGCACTGGAGCTGAGCAAGGGCAACGGCTCAAATGCCAGCAGATATGGCTCCGCGTGCCGTGGTCCTAGACAGTCCAGCCTGAGCAATCCAGCAGCCCAGCATGTCCTCCCTAAGGGGAAATATTGCATCACAATGGTTAAAGGGGCCACGATAGGAATGAGGGACTCAGATTTTGAACCCCTTAAATCATGAAAACTCCCAGAGGGAATCCAGGACCAGTTTCTCTGATCTAGTCCAACTTGTTGTGGAAGATGATTGTGGGTGGGGGGAAGAAATGGGAGGATAGCTTCTGAAGGGGTGGGTTCTAACTTACCTCGCCGTCAGTTCGCTTCCTCCCGCACCACGTGGCCCGCGTGCACTGCGCGCTGCACATGCATAGGCAGTGCCAAAAGTCAAGCTTCTGCACATGCGCAGAAGCAAAAAACAAGATGGCGGCGCCTATGGCTTAATTTTACCAGAAATGGGTCACTAATAAAGGAAAATTAAGTCCTGAGTATTAATTAGCTCCAGTTTCCAAGATACAGCGTCAGGTCAAAATGGCGTCAAAATAATTCAAAATTACGAGGAGGAATGTGCGATGAGGCTCCATAGCTTTTCTGCAAAATGTGATATAGCAATGAGAATGGTGCCACACCAATCATTATAAATTATCTCTTTTTATTGCTACCAAGAGCAAAACTTTCCATTCGTTTGTTGGTTTTCTGTGTAACATTTTCATGCTTTTTGCATGAAAAACTGACAAACTCTAACATCAGATTAAACGACAAGGTTCCATTTTTATTCGGTATCTAAACTGCGCTTTTTGGCTTTTCTCTTGTGAACTGCAGTAGGATCATCCCTGGGGAGATTCCAGCAGTAATTGACAAGCATGGACGGACTCCATTTACCTTGGTATCTTTTCTCCATGTGTGCCATATCCTGGTGGAATCTCTCTTCATCCTCATCGCTCGCTGCCCCACAGTTCAAAGGGAAATAGCAATAGGACTTAGACATATACCGCTTCACAGTGCTTTACGGCCCTCTCTAAGCAGTTTACAGGGTCAGCATATTGCCCTCAACAATCTGGGTCCTCATTTGACTGACCTCAGAAGGATGGAGGGCTGAGTGGGATTCGAACTGCCAAATTGCAGGCAGACAGCAGGCAGCAGAAATAGCCTGCAGTACTGCATTCTAACCACTGCGCCACCGTGGCTCTTGAAATAGTCTAAATGCGAGTGTAAGAAATTAATTTTCAGTGACATGTTTGCACCAAGTGCTTTATAGGACCTAAGCAAATCTTCCACATGTTTTTCATAGTTATCTGCCTTGCTGTTCTCAAAGTTTTATACACAAAGTTTTATACAAAGTTATATACACAAAGTTTTATACACTATATAAATACTCAAAGTGAATTTATACACTTCCACGTGGTACCATTTTCATTGTTCTAGCGTACTTTGTCGAGAAGTTACGAGGCATCATGATCATTAGATACCTCCCTCCCCCGTAGGCAAACATATTCACCTGTGTATAAATCTTTATTGTGAAATATCTTGAAAACTTTAGCCAACCAGCACCTGTTTTCTAATTTGTCTAATCAAAATATGTCAAATTAACACATTTTACCTCAGCGGTCAGGGGTGGGTTCTGACATACCTCGCTGCCGGTTCGCTTCCTCACGCGCCGCAGTGCTAAAAACCCAGCTTCTGTGCATGCGCAAAAGCAAAAAACAAGATGGCGGCCCCGTAGAGAGCCGGTTTAGGAGCGTGTCCAGCCGGCCATTGCTGCCGGTTCGGTGAGCGGGGGGAAGTTCCCACTACCGGTTCTATAGAACCGGTCTGAACGGGCAGGAACCCATCTCTGTCAACGATTGATAATTTCCCAAAATTTGTAGACCAGTGTTACCTTAATCTCTTGTTTCCGACTCCTGAGGAACTCTTCTGCAAGACCCACTGCCTGGGAGCAAGCCTGAGGACAACGGTCCCTGACCCAGCCCTGCATCTCTGGAGGTAGGATGGCCAGGAACTGCTCCAGGATAACCAGTTCCAGGATCTGCTCTTTGGAGTGCTTCTCTGGCATCAGCCATTGACAGCAAAATTCCCGGAGTCTCTTGCAAACTTCTTGAGGTTCTTCAGCCTCCTGGTAACTGTACTGCCTAAAATGTTGGCGCTGAGCCTCGGTCAAGAGAGCCTCTTGGTCCACAAGTACGTCCTTCATCGGCCTGTTTTCGTCAACCTTTGGACCATAAAGGATCCGAGGAAGTAATTCTCCGTTGTTGACCACCAAGAACTGAGAAACGCTTTCTCCATTCGACCACTGGCTGGTGTTGGGGACGGACTCGCAGGAGTCCCAGGGAAAAGGTTTTGACTGGTGTGGAGTCCCAAACCCAGAAGGAAGAGGCTGGACTGCCTTCAAGACTTCCTGCCACTGGGTCTCCCAGCGTTGAGCCAAACCTTCTTCTGATCCTTGGATCATGTCTTGGGGAGCCATCCAGCCTAGAAATTCTCCTATGGTCCCAACCTGAATGACCCGAGGGACCATCCGTTCCCCATCAGCTTCTAAGGACCTCACTTGGGCTTCCTCCTCAGATTTCCTTGTAGGGTTCATGCTGGGTCCCAGAACATTCTGGAAGGAGAGAAACGCGGCTCCTCCAGCCCTCAGTTCAGTAGCCATTTTTGCGGCTAACGTTTCACAGAAGACAACATCCACATATAATGGAGGAAAGGTCCCTGTTGAGGCTGACGGGAGCTTTTCAAAGCTGCAATGACGAGGATTTCCAAGCCAAATAAGCTCATGAACAATTGTAGCCGCTTCTTTGAAAGATAGCTTTAAAAATAAAGATAAACGATTACAAAGGAGGAAGAACCAGACGGATCTTCTGGTGAGGCTCACAAACGTTGGAAGATTTCAGTAAAAAAAATTCAGCAACATTTCTGATCAGCAGAGATAATTTTCTTCCTTGAAGAGATGGACAGCTGATTCTAAAAGAGAGAACGTACTTTAAAATGTTGGAATAAAACTCTGATCTTCCCCAGATATTTTAAGTACTTATTAATCAAATTTATCTAGCCGCCCATCTCACGTGAACTGAGTGAACTGTGGCACTATTTTTTTCTGAGTTGAGGAAAATCCAACAGCGTGCAGACTTTTTAGATAATTTCACCAGCTTCTAATCAACATAGTATTCTACAACGTTATGTTAGATTTCTTTTGTCTTCAACCAACAGAACTATCATTTTTTATTTATTAATTTTTAAAAAATTGGTGTGGGTGCCTGGCTTAAAATGGCATTATGCTTTAATGGTAGTCCTCAACTTATGACCACAATTGAGCACAACATTTATGTTGCTAATCAAGACCATTGCTGAGTGAGTTTTGTCCCATTTTACGACATTTCTTGCCACAGTTGGCTTCCCCATGGAAGGTCGCAAAAGATCACCTGAATCCTGGGACACTGCAACCGTCGTAAATGTGAGTCAGTTGCCAAGCATCTAAATTTTGATCACGTGGCCATGGGATGCTGCAACGGTCATAAGTGTGAAAAAATGGTCATAAGTCACTTTTTCCAGCACTGTTTGTAACTTCTAATGGTCACTAAACAAATGGTTGCAATTTGAGGACTATCTGTATTTTTCTTTTTCCTTTTCTTTTTCTCTTGTTTATTCGACTGCAAAATCTTATGGAACGAACTACCTTTCTGATGTAATTATGCATTTGCAATCCCAACAACGAATTAAATGGGATTTGCTCCCAAATAAATGAATCAAGGAATGTAAAATGTTAACCTGAAATATTTAAAAGTTACCTTTTTAATCCTCTTGATTCCTCCAGAATTTCAAGATAACCAATAATGTGTCCCTTCTCAGCTGCTTTTCCCCAAAACAACCCTGTAGATCCAAAAGGAACAGCTCTTAAATCCGAGTCTCACCTGTTTTGAGTCCAACAATTTGAACATCCCGAGAAACAGATATAATCCTTCCTGTTTAAGCTCTTCGATTGAAGATGTACCACCAAGATTTTGATCCTTTTAAAGTTTTTTTTTAAACTACTGAAGATTTTAAAGATATTTTTAGAGGGTAAACCATTAACATTTTCAAAAAATCAATTTTACTTCATATTGGGATTGTTTCTAATAGGAGAAAAAGTGGATCGCAATGTTTCTAAAATAAATAAATCAGGGAGGGCCTAGAAGGCATCCTTAAAAAAATAATATTTGTAGGTACCTCAATTCCAGCACATCTTGGCAGACTTAATAATAGACTTAGACTAACTCAGTGATGGCAAACCTTTTTTTGCTTGGGTGCCAAAAGGGTCCGTGCATGTGCGATAGCGCGCGTTCGTGTGCCCACACCCATAATGCAATATCCTCCTCTGCGCATGTGCACACAACCCTCCCCGCTGCCCCCCACACACACATGCGCGTAGGCCTCACTGAAGCCTCTGGCCTTCCGGTAGGCCTGTTGGGCTGTTTTTCGCCATCCACAGGCTTCAGGAAAGCCTCCTAAAACCTGGGGAAGGCAAAAAACGGCCCAGCGGACCTACCTGAAGTTCAGAAACGATGGGCCATTTTTCGCCCTGCCCAGGCTTCAGGAAAGCCTCCGGAGCCTGTGGATGGCGAAAAACGGCCCAACGGGCCTACCAGAAGTTTGTTTCCGAACTTCCGGTAGGCCCGTTGGGTCCGTTTTTCGCCATCCACAGGCTCCGGAGGCTTTCCTGAAGCCTGGGGAGGGCGAAAACGGCCTCCCCCTGCCCTCCGGAAGGCCGAAAATCAGCTGTCTAGTGGCACACGTGCGCTGGAGCTGACATAGGGCAACGCCTCGCGTGCCCTGAGATATGGTTCCGCGTGCCACCTGTGGCACGCATGACATAGGTTCGCCATCACAGGACTAACTTCATTGTCACTTTAAATGTACACTAATCGGCCTACATTAAAGTGAAATTTCGTTGCATACAGCTCTCAAAGGCTCACCACCTCCAATATACACTACTACACAAACACGACAAAATAAATAAATAAATACATTATACATATACTGTAAATTCTTCTCCTTGTTGACTTATTTGGGTGTAACTTTCTAAGCCTCTGCTTTTCCAATGTTAGAAGCAAATTCTGAAGCACGCTTAGCTTACACCGCTGCAAGTGAGATGCAGCTGTAAGGAGGGGAAGTTATAAAAAATGTGTCAAGTAAGTTCCTCTTGCTGGGGTCTTCACACTCCTCGTGGTTGTCCTTGCCTTGCCGTCTGAGAGCACACAGAATCCAAATTCACATCGCTGCAAAGAGATAATGCTAAAGCTTTCTAAAAGGGCAGGCATCTCAGCCTCTGGCAGCAGGAAGAAAGAAAATTCTGGGGTTGTTTTTTTTTAAAAAAACCAAACAAACATGTGGAATCAAGGAGAAAATGGAAAATAAAAGGATCCCTGGGAGAGAAACTTCAGCTGCCGCGCAATAGATTGCAAATTGTCTCTAAGCAACACACAAAGGAGAAGAGTGCAAGAGAGTGCGAGGACCACAAGTGAGCGAGACTGGACTCTGCAAAATCCCTTGGCATCCCAATTTTGCACACAGCGTGATTCTCACCTGCGCATTAACGCTTCATCCCCACAATCTAGGAGTTCCCCTGGCGTAGATGGGAAGGGGGTTGGCTGTTGCCTTCTTGTCGTTTCTGATAGTTTCCTGCAAGGCAGGGTGGTGGGCGCAGGAAGAGGCCTTGCTGAATATTATGCCCACCCATTCTCCAGCCCCAAGGTTACTCCAGCCTCTCTAGGAAGTAGGAGTGGCTGCGGTGTAACCCTTTAGTGGCTTTCGGAGGAGCATGGAGGGAGCGACCTGTGTGCCAGCACAGGACGGGCCCGCGGCCTCCTGTTGAGGTGCACACAGAGAACATTTTGATTGCGGTCCTTTTCTTTTTTTAAAATAAAAAAGGGGGGGGGGCAATGGCCAGGATGACAATTCTACACAAGTCCTGGGGACGATCCACACAATTAGGCTCCTGGGATTTCTAGCACAGATGGAGAAGTGGATCCTCTGGCCTGGACAATCAGAAGGGAAGAGCTTTTATAATTTCCCAAGCATCTCTCAGCGGGATCAACATCAGTACAAATATGGCCACACCTTCTAATTTCAGGGCACTCCAAACGACGATCCATCTGTATTTGAAAGCCCCACAGATGGATTGTTTGGAGCGCAACATGGCAGGTGTCGCAGTTGTCGAAAAGCAAAGCGTGCAGTTTATTGATGTCGCTGTGCTGGAAGACGCCGGAGTCGAAGTAAAAGAACTGGAAAAATTATTATTATTATTATTTTATTTTATTTATTATTAACTTTTATTCATTAAACATGAAACGCAAGTCAACTGGATCTTTAAAAATGTGTCGCAAATACCATTGACTGGTGCTAATGACTGATACGGGTTGCTGCCAGCGTCCTAGGTATCAACCAAGTATCTTCTTAAAATATACGAAGTTTCGAGTAGTGCAGTTTTTTGCAGTTCCTCTGGTGTTATTGCAGGAAGCTGCAATTTCTTGATGTGTTTTGTAAAATTATTGTTCATGGTACCAAGTGCCCCGATGACAATGGGTATCACTGTTACATGTTTCATCCATAACCATTTAGTTTTGATGGCCAGGTTGCGATATTTCATGATTTTTTCCAGTTCTTTTTCTTTGACTCTGGCGTCTCCTGGTACAGCGATATCAATAAACTCTACGCTTTGGACCTCGATAACCATATCTGGCGTGTTGTGTTCCAAATGATGATCCGTCTGTATTTGAAAGTCCCACAAGATCTTTACTGTCTCATTTTCGGCATTTTTCCACTTTATGTTCCCACTTTTCGGATATAGGTAGGGCGTATTTTTTACCTAATGACCAGTGGATTATTATTTTTGTTGTTGTTGTTTTATTTATTTACCACCCATCTCCCGTAGCACATGGCTAGTGTGTGGCTTCACCCCTCAACACATTTTTATTTTGTATGATTCCACGATTGTATTATACGCCTTCATTTTTAACTGTTATCCCCCTCCAAAGTCCCAGGTGAGATGGGTGGTTAAATAAATTTATTAAATAAATTAACAAACATATTGACCCAGCCTAGAATTGCTTCTACCCCCTCCAAAATATTGGGGGGAGGGATACAGATTTGCAATCCAAGATTGCACTCCTAACATTAAGGAACATTGCAACTCCCCACTAAACACTCCTAAGTAATGATCAGTTCTGCGGGACAGAAATTACGGTACATTTCTCACACTGAATCCATTGCAGCTTTCTAGTTTCCAGATCAAACCGCAAGGGCAGGATCTTTGAACATGTGCAGAGTATTTCCTTGACACGACACGGCTGAAGCACAGCTGAACCGCTCTGCATCTTCTTAGCAGCGCTCCCGTCTCTAATCTGGGCGTTTTCTGCTCATTCAAAACCCCTGAGGTTTCTCCAGGGAAAGAACTCTGCACTTGCTCAGAGTCACAGATGAGAGAAAAAGATGCGAGCGCTTTCCTTAAGCGCCAGCTTGCGAGCCGAAAACACTTACAGTGGGCAGCGGGGCTCCAAGGGTTAAACCAACCGCACCGCGATGCCTAGAGAGGCCCGGAATTACAAGTCACATGGTGGAATGCAAATAATGAGGCAACTTCCGGCCCCGCCTCCCTTTGATTTGTGACGTTGATGATTCCAGGTTTTTTTTTTTTTACTATTTTATTTACAGGGTGTATTGCCATTAAAGCCTTAAAGCTACAGTATGAATTCAGGCAAACCTAAACAAAGTTTAAACAGCATGGATTTTAATATGCGACCAAGACTCTCATCAGAGGCAACCTTAACCCCAGAAAAGCTGATCAGCAACGCTAATTAAAATTTCTCAACCTCCGTCATTAAACGGAAGGCTTGGGATCTCGTTTACTTATGCAGAGCGGTCCTTGAGTGTCTAATTTTCACCTATACATACTTTGCTTTTGTTTATGTTTATATCATACCTGTTATCTTGTACACGTGTTGACAAAATAAATAAAAAAATAAAACTGCAACGTCCTGCTTCTGTGTCCTTGCTGCGGTGATACGTCCGGTCACTGACTGCAGAAGGCTGAACTAGAGAGACTGCCTACTTTTGATAGTGCACCATACCCCTGGTGCATATGATGTTCAGGAAGAAGGAAGGGAGTGAGGGAGAGGAGAAAGAGGAGGGGAGGAGAAGATGAGAAGGAGGGAGGAAGAGGAGAGAAGATGAGGAAGAAGAAATGAGAAGGAGGGAGGGAGGAAGAGAAGAGGGAGGGAGGAGGAGAAAAACAGGGAGGGGAGGAAGAGAGAAGAGAAGGGGAGGAGAGGAGAGGAGAGAAGGAGAAAAGAGAAGGAGGGAGGGGAGGAGGGAAGAAGAGAGTTGAGAAGAGAAGGGAGGAATAGAAGAGGGAGAAGAGGAGGAAGGAAAAGGAGATGAGAAAAAAGGGAGAGAAGGAAAGGAAAGGAAGGACTTTTGATGCTCCCAGCCAGATTACCACATGTAATGGGGGAAGCTGGCAGGAGTTACAAGTCGCTCCAACTCCCATTGGGTTTTTCCTGCTTTTGGTTGTTCTGTTTCTCTATTTAGCAATAGCAATAGCAGTTAGCAGCCCTCTCTAAGCGGTTTTACAGAGTCAGCATCTTGCCCCCAACAATCTGGGTCCTCATTTTACCCACCTCGGAAGGATGGAAGGCAGAGTCAAACCTTCAGCCAGTCAGAATTGAACTACTGGCAGTCGGCAGAGTTAGCCTTGCAATACTGCATTCTAACATGGCTCTTCCTGCAGGTGGGGTGACCAATGAGAACACCTGTGGTCTCCCCACGTACGAATGATGGTATATGTTTTTTTTAGTTTTTTTAAATTTTTAAAATTGTTTTAATCGCTATTACTGTTTTTAATTAATTGTTCTTCTTTTATGTTGTACGCCGCCCAGAGTCCCGTGGGAGTTGGGCGGCCTATAAGAATGAACAAAATAAATAAAATAAAATAAATAACCATTGCGCCACCTCGGCTCTATTTAGATAAGGAAAGACCTCTGAAATGACGTCTCCCCTACCACCACCACCACCACCACCACCGGGAGCCAAGTTGCCTAGTAGAACATATAAATGTTAAAACCGTGGACAGAAATGACCGTTTCATTACTCTTTTATTTGCAAAGCATCTTCCCATTACACTAAAAAGATGATTACCATACAATCCTTTTAAAAGCCACCCATGCATATGAAAGGCAATCAGCTACAAGAACCAGCTACTTTCCAAAAGCACAGATTTGACACGATTCCTACAAAAGGGCAAAATCAAGGAACAAGTTAAAAGGAGGTGGGGATGGGATCTCTTATGTTTGGGAAACTGAGCAGATACTGTTTGCTTAGACGCAATCATGTACACGTTCATGTGTTAGTCACTGTTTCAAAGAGTCTTCCATTTGCAAGGCCCATTTTCTTCTAAAGTTCTGGTAGTCCTCAACTCACAACCACAACCGAGCCCAAAATTTCCGTTGCTAAATGAGAGAGTTGCTAAATGAGTTTTGCCCCATTTTATGAGATTTCTTGCCCCAGTTGTTAAGTGAATCTGGCTTCCCCATGGGCTTTACTTATCAAAAGGTGGCAAAAAGTTGATCGCATAACCTCGGGACACTGCAACCGTCATAAATATGAATCAGTTGCCCAGCAGCTGAATTTTGATCATGTGACCCTGGGGGAATGCTTCAACGGTCGTAAGTGCGAATGGCCATAAGTCACTTTTTTCCAGTGTCGTTTTTAATTTTGAACGGTCACTAAACGAATCGTTGTAAGCCGACGACTACCTGTATTGCAACATTTTCAGAATAGATTCTCTCTGTCAGAGAGACTTTCCCCCTTCCACTGAGTTTTTCAGAAGGGTTACAGTGATTACCGTATTTTTCGGAGTATAAGACACACCTTTTTTCTCCCTAAAAGAGACTGAAAATTTGGGTGTGTCTTATACTCCAAATGTAGCTTTTTCTAAGCTTTTTTTTTCCAGCCCTAACGAGGTGCTAACAATCTTCCCGGCTTCCTACTCAATCAGAAGAAGTTTTTTTCCAGCCCTAAGTCTTTGCAGGCTTGTTTTCATTGCTACTCCCTCCGAAGATTATTTTTTTCAGCCCTAACCAGGGGATAAAATAATGTGCTGAAGCTGACCAGACTAAGGATGAATACCTGGTAGGTAGATTCCCCCCCCCTATTTTCCTCCCCCAAAACTAAGGTGGGTCTTATACTCCAAAAAATACGGTAGTTTTCAGTTGCCTTTTAAAAAAAATCTGAAATTACCTTGCAAATTCAAGGGAATCAAAGTGCTGGGTTTTACAGTATAACTTAACAAGTTTGTTGTGCTGGAAAGATCTCAGGGTTAAAAAATTTTTTTTAAAAAGAGAGACTAATATAATATCGTATAAATAGCGAAAACCTAAACAAAGTATTGATAACAAACACAATCTAAATTTAAAATATACATAACGTACAATAGAATCAGAAACTCAATAAACGTCAGTGTTTAAAAACTCAAAAGAGGATGGATGGACGTGATTGGCCATTTGAGAAAATCCTGTTTATAGATTTAAATTTCAAGTACCTTTGGTAAATGACCTAAATCCATCCTTTTTCTCTATCCCTTTGCAGGTAAATAAAAAATATTAGCGTTTGTGTGATCACAAGTTCCCAAAACCTGCACTACAGTACCATTCTATGTTACAGCTCCCAGAAAAATCTCACAACCATCCAAATAGCTTCAAGAACCGAGGCCCCTTGAGAAAATTTAATATTTACCATTGTAGAGCTGCATAAGCCCATCATTTTCTGCCTCTACCGGCCCTTTTATAAAAGCAGCTCATTTCTGTCATTAACCAATAAATGTCAGCATGTATCAGAAGCCAAAATTATTTTAGAAATGTGATTTTTTTAAAAAATGAACCGGTCTGTGCATATTCACCCCAACGATTTCATCTGATGAAATATGGTTAAGAAATATTTTTAATGGAAGTTACGGCTTTTGTGTGTGTGTGCGTGTGTGTGTGTGCGTTTCTGCGCACGCACTTTGGAGTCAATCTGCATTTTTCTTAGCAATATTTTCAGAAGAGGTTTGCCATTGCCTCCTTTCTAGGGCTGAGAGAGAGGGACTGGCCCAAGGCCACCCAGCTGGAACTGAGGGCCTGCCGGTTTCTAGCCTGATGCCTTTGACCACGTCAGCAAATTGGCTCTCCTTTTTCTAATTACAGGAAGCCTGAATTTAATAAGATGTAACCCTCAAATCTCTCAATATTCAAATGCTTACGGTCAGGGGCGGGTTCCTAATTTTTTACTACCACTCTGTGGGCGTGACTTATTTTGTGGGTGTGGCTTGCCAGCCATGTGACCAGGTGGGCATGGCTTCTCAGACTGCTGAAGGGAGGGGAATGTAGATAGCTCCTGCCGCCCGTTGTTTCAGCATTTCACCGCTCCCTCAGCCATCCTCCCCTGCTTGGACTCACTGTGGGGTAGGAAAGCAGCGCATGAGCAGTGCCGGAAGCTCGGCTTCTGGGCATGCGCAGAAGAAAATTTTAAAAAAATTAATTTTTTTTAAAAAAATGGCGGCAACCGACCGCACCGGTACTGTGACGTCACCCGCGGGCCGCTACCGGTGCTATAGAGTGGACCGCACTGGTAGGAACTTACCACTGCTTACGGTAACTCCCACCGAATCTCTGTTGTGTAACATCCTCGCACGGCCCCCTATTTGTGCTCAGGAGTCCTATGAGACCCCCAATCCTGCACTTATTCTTCTATCATCTTCTTTTAACGACCCCATAATCCCTTGTGGAGTGTAGTCTGGGCAACTGAATGGAGCGGAGTGTTTACTGGCCGGATACCCTTCCTGTCGCCAATGCGGAGCTTTGTTCAGCAGATATATTCTCATTGCGCCCAGAGAGAGAAATATCTGCCTCTACTTAGGATCGAACTCACAGCCTCCTGATTGTGAGGCGAGAGCTCCACCTCTAGGCCACCGTACCACTCCCTGCACTTATTCTTCTTAATACGCTTACTAGCACAATCTTTTAGTGCCTGCTTATACCCATCAGCCACAGCAACGTATCGAGAGCTCTGGGTGGGAAAGCCTTTCTAAATCAGTTGCCAAGCGCCTCAATTTTGATCGTGTGACCATTTTTAATTTTGCTCACTAAACGAATTGTTGTAAGTCGAGGACTATCTGTATTGCAACATTTCGGAATTGCTGATGCTTAGGAAGAAAAAGCCAGCCTCAAATCATAACAAGGATCCCACTCTGTGTTAAAAAAAAACCTAAGTGGTATCTGCTATTCCAAAAATTTGAATATCTGGTATTTGGAAATCACTAACAATTTCTGTTGTTAAAAGGGCCCCCCTGATGCCTTAAGAACCAGCTTGCTTTATAGTCAGTTTTAGTCTACTTAGATGCAGGTAATCCTTGACTTACGACCAGTGGCTTAGAGACCGTCTGAAGTTATGACCTATCTGAAAAAGGAGACTTACGACCGACCGGTCAAGGGTCGTTTCCCTCGTCCCCCCACACACAATCACACTACTGTGCTTCAGGCGCTTGGCAACATAGCCGCCTCTGAAGCGTTGTGTGACTGTGTTTTGCGCCGTAGCAAACAATGGATCCACTTAACGACCGCTGCATTTGTTTTACAACTGCGGTGTTCACTTAATGACCACTGCAAAAAGCAGTCGCGTGACTGACCCATTTTATGACCGTTATGACAGGCTCCATTACAGTTGAAACTTGAGAACTACCTGCATAATGGAATTGTTTCGGAAACACCCTTTGCTTTTAAAGTCAGTGTCTCAGCCATGGGGAGCCCTCCAAATGCCCACCCAGGCAGAAGGCCCGTTTTTAAACCAATCCTCTGTAGATATTATTCAAATCTTACAAAGCAGAATATTATAAGGACTAGCACTGATGTTGTTACCTAGTCTGGGCAATGAAACGTCTGCAAGAAAACAACCAAGCTCAGAGAGCATCAAGGAACCCCTCATGTCCAAATCTGGTCTAGTCTCAAATCTCTACACCAGATTCCATGAGATTCTGACATTCTGCTTTGAGCAATTCGGAGGGGACTGTCAAATTTGGCAATCGTGTGGGACAGGGATCATTTGGCAGCTTATTCCCTTTAAAGCAACTGCATTCAAGTTAAGTCACCCACCGACAAGGCCTAGCTTGCAAAACTGGGGCATTTTCACAGTTGTTTGAAATGGCCTGCTTGTGCCGTCTTGGGACTCCAAAGATGGTGACCTTGTTGTCTACATACAAAACAATAGTCGGTTTGGCCTAGTGGCGAAGGCTCCAGGCTAGATTTTTTTTTTAAACCTGAAATTAACTTGCAAATTCAAGGGAATTGAAGTGCTTGGGTTGTGGTTCCACCTCAGCCCCGAAATTCGGCCGACAGTCCCTGTCTTTCAACCCAACTCACTTCACAAAGCGGTTGTTGTTGTAGTAGGGAAAACAGGAGGAGGAAAGAGTATTTACGTATAAAAAAATAATAATAGGGGAGGGATTTTAAAAAATAATAAATAAATAAAGCAAGCCTTCCCTGTGATGTTTTTCCTCAGACAAGCAAACAGAGGGAGATTCTGTTTCCGTTGCAGACATTTTCCTGCGCCAGAATTGTGCCCGTGTCTCATTGGGAATCTCCTCACCAGCATTCGAGAGGATTAATGTCTGGCTGTAAAAAAAATAATGCCGCATTATCCATCTTTTTCTCAGATTCCTACAAGGGTCTGCGTCAAGGGCGGGTTCCTAAAATTTTTACTACCACTCTGTGGGCGTGGCTTAATTTTGTGGGCGTGACTTAATGTTATGGGCATTGCTTAGTTTTGTGGGCGTGGCTTGACGGTCATGTGACTGGGTGGGAGTGGTTTGACAGTCATGTGACTGGGTGGGCATGGCTTCGTAGTCATGTGACTGGGCGGGTGTGGCTAAGTGGTCACGATCCTAGTTCCCCCTACGAGGATTCCTGCATCCGGACCTTTTACAATCCCCCAAAGGATTAAAAGAAACCAGATTCCATACAGCTCTGAACCCTTAAGGCAAACCAAATACAACTGGTCCTCGCTTAATGGCCGGTTGCTTAGCAAGTGTTCAAATTTATGACTGACCTCCTCAGAGCTACTTGATCTGTTTTTTGAGTTTTGACAGCCTTATGCATGTACACATGTACGCACGCACGCACACATACACATTTATGACCAGTTACGTCACCAGCCGGTCGCTACCGGTGCTATAGAGTGGACCGCACTGGTAGGAACCCACCACTGGTCTGCGTTTCATTAAACCTGCATAAGACGGCAACCTTAAATCGGTTTGATCGTTACAACTTTCTGCAGCTGTAGTCAAGCACACTGAT
Organism: Diadophis punctatus similis; assembly: GCA_023053685.1. NCBI lineage: Eukaryota > Metazoa > Chordata > Lepidosauria > Squamata > Dipsadidae > Diadophis > Diadophis punctatus. The sequence goes on along the minus strand of JALIGW010000002.1, from coordinate 244,882,754 downwards.
TCCCACTAAAATAAACTGGCCCTAACATGCTTAATTCCTGTGCTGCATTAGCATGGAAAGGGGTTTTTTTTTTTGTTTTTTTGTTTTTTTAAAAACCAGCATGCTGAAAATCTAACACGCTCCTGGCTATTCATGCATCCACACTTATTATCCATGATGGGTTCGTAATTTTGGCAAGCGTTGCTTTCGGGCTTTTTCAAACTTGGCAACTTTTAAGACGCGTGGACTTCGGCTCCCAGATTTCCTGGGAAATCCTGGGCTGCCTGGGGAAATTATTTGAGAGTGGCTGGGGAATTCTGGGAGTTGAAGTCCGGTCATCTTAAAGCCGATACGATTGGGAAACCCTCCTCTCTCTTCTTTGAAAACCGAGCAATTAAAAAAAATGTCTTTGCAGAACAGGGATCTTGCATCACGTCTACAATGCTTTGTTTTTTTAGCTTTCTCTGGACCGCCTGTCCCTCGCCTGCCATCTTTTTGCGTACTTCCGTTTCTAGTCAGCTGACAAAAGAGGCCGTCCTTTTATTTACCAAACACCAGAAAGCCCTTCTGCCACATCCCTCTCAAACCTGGGTTTGTTAGAGGGAGTCAGAACAAACGGAAGAAACCTAACGGTTCTCTCCTGATTCAAACTAAAAAGGATCCCATTTGAAAAACGGGGAGGGAAAACACCCTCTTTTCAAAGACATTGGCTGTCTTTCCTTTCAACGGTTTCCATTCAATTCTTCTCTTTGCTTCCGTGTGCACTGAGAAAACAGAGCCCCGGGGACCAAACCGTGCGAGCTGAACCTGCTACCTGAGGAGCAGAATTTTTAACCGTTAAGTGCTTGGAATTTTCCTCCCCTCCCCAAGCCTACTCCCTCTAAACTGAGTCTTTGTAGAAAAGAAAGAAAAGAAAATATCTTTCTCCGATCATTGCCACAAGCCAAGCAAGTGAGCAAAGGAGTCCAGGGGATTTCCCCTTGTGGAACTGATATCTTTTTGAAAGAAAATGGTCTCTTTCCAAAATAAAATAAAATAAAATAAAAATAAAAATCCCTGCTTTGTGATCTCAGATCAATGAACCTGCCCTTCAGGGGGGGAAAATACAGGTTTCATTTTCCTCTTTGGAGCCTTCACAGGGCTAAGGTCCCCTCCTCTGTGAATTCTTTCATAACCAGGATGGCTTGATCGCCCACCGAAGTCTCCTGAATAGTCCACAGGTTTGGCATGCCTGCTTCTCCCGGCTCGGCGGAAGAGGAGTAGGTCGAAAGGGGCCAGTGAAACGGCTCGGCGGGGTGTGCGTACTGGTAATAGCTCCCCTGGGCAAAGCTTCCAATATCCAAAAAGATATTGGTCCCGACGGAAGTTTTCGCGCCACGCTTGGCTTCCAAGGTTTTATGGCGCTTGGCGTCATGCGTGTTCTGATGCCGGATGAGGTGCGAGCTCTGGTTGAAGCTCTTCCCGCACTCAGTGCACCGGTAGGGTTTCTCTCCCGTGTGGATTTTCTGGTGCCGGAGGAGTGTGGCCAGGTCGTTGAAGCTCTTCCCGCATTCGGTGCATCGGTAAGGTTTCTCCCCGGTGTGGATCCTCTGGTGGCGAAGAAGGGTCCGGCGGTCGCTGAAGGTCTTCCCGCACTCGGAACACTCGAACGGGCGCTCCCCGGTGTGCACGCGCCAGTGGGCCTCTAGGTTGGACTTGTCGCAGAAGCTCTTGCTGCAGCTGGAGCACTTGTAGGGCTTCTCCCCGGTGTGGCTCCGCCAGTGGGTCTTCAGGCTGTACTTGTTGTAGAAGCTTTTGCTGCAGCTGGAGCAGTGGAAGGTCTTCTCCCGGCTTTCCACGTGGGTTTTTTGATGGGTAATCAGGTTGGTGGTCCGATTGAAACTCTTCCCGCATTCGGGACACTTGTAAGGTTTCTCCCCGGTGTGGATTCTCTGATGGCGAAGGAAGCTGGTTTTGTCGCAAAAGCCCTTGGTGCAGACGGTGCACTTGTAGGGCTTCTCCCCCGTGTGGATGCGCTGGTGAACTTTCAGGCTCGCCTTCCGGGTGAAACCTTTCCCGCACACTTTGCACTGGTTCTTCCTCTTGCCCTTGTAGGTCTTTTGTTGCGCCAGCGTGGCACTGTAGTCGCTTCCTTGGGAACTGTCTTTATTCAGCCACTCTTCCGGTTGGCCGTCTTTATTCTTCCCTGTCTCTTTGAGGTTCCCAAAGGGGCTTACCGCGTCTTCTTCGTCCTCTGTATCTTCTGACACCACCCCGTACGGCTCCCATTCACTTCCGCTTTCACAGGGGTCACCTAGTAGGAGAGAGAGAGACAGAGACAGAGAGGGAGAGAGATAAATTTAAAGAGAGAGAAAGAGAAAGAGAGAAAGGAAGAAAGAGAAAAGAGAAAAAGAAACAGAGAGAAACAGAGACAGAGACAGAAAAATAGACAGAAGAGAAAAAGAAAAAGAGAAAAGAAAGAAAAGAAAAGAAAAGAAAAGAAAAGAAAAGAAAAGAAAAGAAAGAAAAGAAAAAAAAGAAAGAAAGAAAGAAAGAAAGAAAGAAAGAAAGAAAGAAAGAAAGAAAGAAAGAGAATTCTACATTACAAAGGGGCAAAATCAAACAGGTATTCCCAGATATATGGATGTGGCCATTGAGGAGCTACAAATGGAAACCCTTTGAAATAATAACAACAACAACAACAAGAAGAACAACAACATATCTCCCTTAGTCCTTCTTTTCATTAAACTAGACATACCCAGTTCCTGCAACCGTTCTTCCTATGTTTTAGCCTCCAGGCCAGCAGTGGGTTGCTCTGGGTTCGGACAGGTTCTTAGAACTGGTAGCGCCGGCGGTGGGAGGCTCCACCCACCCACCCGGGACGCTTCTGTGCAGAAGCGTCACGTGCACGAACCGGTAGCACAATCATTTACAACCCACCACTGCTCCAGGCCCCTAATCATCTTTGTTGCTCTTCTCTGCACTCTTTCCAGAGTCTCAACATCTTTTTTATAATTTCAAGAAAAACACCAGTGAACAGATGATCCTTGGGGAACTCTGCTTGGGTAGCTAAGAACTGCCTTTTCTGGTGCCAAAACGACCTCTCTGGAGTAGGCTTTCTGATGGGGCCAGGGTGTGGGAGGGCAGTCTTGTCATAGCATAGCTGGCTGGAGAATTCTGGGAGTTGAAGTCCATAAGTCTTAAAGTTGCCAAGTTTAGGGACCCCTGTCCTGGATACTCACTTTCAGTCGTTCCCATCACAAAAGAGATCTTTCCTGGTGATCTTCCTGGCAATGCCTGCGGGGACTCCTTGGACACGAGGTCCCCAGCGGTCTCAGTAACTGTCTCTTTACGTCCAGCAACTGTCTCGTCCTCTTTCAGCCACCGAGAAACGAAGAGAGAGGGAATGTTGAAAAAAACCTTTCATTGCTTTAGCTCTTTCCAGGATATAAATCAGGGGTTCCCATTTCCCAAAACAATTTTTCAAAGTTGCTTATTTTAACAAGTTTCTTTTGTTTAAAAGGAAAAAAAAGCCCATTTGTCCAGGTTTAAAGCAAAAAAATAAAACAAAACACCTGAAGTGCAACCAGAGCACAATGAAAGAATGTTTAGGTTATGTCATGTTATGGTTCAAGGCTATGGTTTTCCCAGTTGCAATGTATGGCTGTGAAAGTTGGATCATAAGAAAGAATTGAGGCCTTTGAACTATGGTGCTGGAGAAGATTCCTGCGAGTCCCTTGGACTGCAAGGCGATCAAACCGGTCAGTCTTAGAGGAGATCAACCCTGACTGCTCTTCAGAAGGCCAGATCTTGAAGATGAAACTCAAATACTTTGGCCACCTAATGAGAAGGAAGGACTCACTGGAGAAGAGCCTAATGCTGGGAAAGATTGAGGGCAAAAGAAGAAGGGGACGACAGAGAATGAGGTGGCTGGATGGAGTCACTGAAGCAGTAGGCGTGAGCTTAAATGGACTCCGGAGGATGGTAGAGGACAAGAAGGCCGAGAGGAACGTTGTCCATGGGGTCACGATGGGTCGGACACAACTTCGCAACTAACAACAACAACAAATGTTATGATTATGTTATATTATGTTTTATGTTATGTTATGTTATGTTATGTTATGTTATGTTATGTTATGTTATGTTATGTTATGTTATGTTATGTTATGTTATGTTATGTTATGTTATGTTGTTATGTTAGGTTAGGTTAGGTTAGGTTAGGTTAGGTTAGGTTAGGTTACGTTAGGTTACGTTAGGTTACGTTAGGTTACATTAGGTTGTTGTTATGTTATGTTATGTTATGTTATGTTATGTTATGTTTATGTTATTTTGCTATTTTATGTTATATTTTATGTTAGGTTAGGGTTAGCTTAGCTTAGCTTAGCTGGTCCAATGGTTAGAATGCAGTACTGCAAACTAACTCTGCCCACAGCCAGGAGTTGGATCCTGACTAGGTCAAGGTTGACTCAGCCTTCCATCTCTCTGAGGTCGGTAAAATGAGGACCCAGATTGTTAGGGGTCAATATGCCGACTCTGAAAACGGCTTAGAAAGGGCTGTAAAAGCACTAGGAAGTGGTATATAAGGCTAAGTGCTATTGCTATGTTCTGCAAAATTCTCCATTGCGCAGGGTAATACCAAAAAATAAAAAATGGAACTGAGGAGAAATCTCTTGGCTGTAGCAGACAGCCCAACATTTCGATTTTTCTGCTTTTCCCCCCGCTCTCTCCTGAGACTCCCTGCATTTCATTTCAAGAGACGACCTCAAATACTAAGATTCTGGCCAGGATATCAGAACCTGATGCTACTGCATGCCACAATTCCCACAACCATCAAAGGCGCAATATAAATCCTAAGCAAAGTTTTCTTCATTCAATACCTGCTGATTCCTTTGGCCATGTCTCAGTCAGTTGATTCTCTTCTTCTTCCTTTCCCCGCCTCTGATTCCACAGATTGTCTTCCGCTTCTTTCCCTGGACCTTCACTGGGCTCCATCCCAACCGGTCTGTTCTTGCCATCATTCCCCCAGGTGTCACCTGTTGAAATCAAGCCCATGGGAAAAGTTAGAGAGAAGCAGGACTTCAAGCCAAGATCCTTTTCCCTATAGATAATGTCTGACAAATCTCTGTTAAATTCAGGAAGCAAGTCCCACATGGATTTTTGCAAATAACTTTTATTCTTAGATCTTTGTTGTAACACAGGTGCAGTGTTCCGGCGTCCCTCTAGGGGCCGCTCTAGGGGCAGAGTTGTTGGTAATTGCTGATTGGCTGCTCCTGTTGTTCTGCCTGTATTTAAGGAGCTGTCAAATGTTTTTTCCCTCAGACAAGTTCTGTTTGTGTAGGGAACGATGGCCCCTTTATGACTTGTGGACTTCACCTCCCATGCTGGCTCAGGAATTCTGGGAGTTGAAGTCCACAAATCATAAAGGGGCCATTGTTCCCCATGCTCAGGAATTCTGGGAGTTGAAGTCCACAAATCATAAAGGGGCCATTGTTCCACTTGCTGGCTCAGGAATTCTGGGAGTTGAAGTCCACAAATCATAAAGGGGCCATTGTTCCACTTGCTGGCTCAGGAATTCTGGGAGTTGAAGTCCACAAATCATAAAGGGGCCATTGTTCCACTTGCTGGCTCAGGAATTCTGGGAGTTGAAGTCCACAAATCATAAAGGGGCCATTGTTCCACTTGCTGGCTCAGGAATTCTGGGAGTTGAAGTCCACAAATCATAAAGGGGCCATTGTTCCACTTGCTGGCTCAGGAATTCTGGGAGTTGAAGTCCACAAATCATAAAGGGGCCATTGTTCCACATGCTAGCTCAGGAATTCTGGGAGTTGAAGTCCATAAGTCAGAAAGGGGCTATCGTTTCCCATGCTGGCTCAGGAATTCTAGGAGTTGAAGTCCACAAGTCAGAAAGGGGCCATCATTTCCCATGCTGGCTCAGGAATTCTGGGAGTTGAAGTCCACAAAGCATAAAGGGGCCATTGTTCCACATGCTGGCTCAGGAATTCTGGGAGTTGAAGTCCATAAGTCAGAAAGGGGCCATCAGGGTAGCCTGGTTGAGAAACCGGATATTCTGCAGCTCTCCAGAACATTTCGTTCCAAAATGCTGGTTTTGCACATCCCTCGGAAGACAAGAACCTACTTTATTTGGAGTCCAACTACTAAACATTTGGGATCTCCTCTAACCTACCCAGATTGAACCCAGGTTAATTTCTAGTGAAATCACCTGAAGAACAGCTGGATCGATTAGAGGCCTGCAGAACACCTTCCCCCCCAAAAGGAAGTTTTTTTGACACCCTTTTGAGGTAGGAACCTGACTAGCCTTTCCTAGCTGTACCTGAAATGCTAAACCACTGATGGAGAACCTATGACATGTATGTCAAAGATGACACGCCACAATGTTTTTGTGTGACACACCAGCATTCTCCCACATCTGACAACTATTCTTGAAAGCACGCCCCATTCTCATGCGTTTTTCGGAGGCTGTAGAGTTTGCGTGAGAATGGGACGTATTTTCGCATGGCCTCCGGAAGTCGCCTGAGAAGGCCATGCTCTTGTGCGGCTTCCAGAGCTTTCAAAAATTGTGTGAGAACAGGGTGTGTTTTCTGCAAATTTTGGAGGCTGCAGAGTAAGTGGAAGAGCGTTCTCCAAAGCTACTCCAAGAACTTATGTGACCCGGAGCTGCCTCGGATAGGCTGCAGAGGCCTGTCAATCACTTAAATATAACCTCTGTGCAACAAATCTTGGGATCACACACATGATTACATTTTTTAAAAATAAATATATATGTACTATATGGGGTGGTGGTGAAGTGACGTGCTATTATGTCACCCCTAGTCCTTCTTTTCACTAGACTCAGCAGAGTCAAGCTAGACATTTTCCAAATTTTTGAGCCCAAAAATTGCCATCACAATGCGAAGCACCAAATAGGGAATTTTTGGCAATCGCAGCAATGGCTCAGTGGCTCTATCCATGAATGGAAGGCCTGAATGCCACAATAACAGAGTTGAAAGGGATCTTGGAGATCTTCTAGTCCAACCCTCTGCTCAGGCAGGAAACCCCTATACCAGAGATAGCGAACCTTTTTTGGTTCGCGTGCCAAAAGGGGAGGGAGCGTGGGGGGGTCGCGCATGTGCATGGCCACACCCATAATTCCATGCGGAGCCCCCCCGCACATGCGTGCATGCCCCCCTGCTCCTGGCACACGATGGCACACCCGCTTTTCACTCTCCCCAGGCTCCAGAGCCTTTCTAGGTACCTGGGGAGGGCAAAAATGGCCTTCCCCATCCCCCGGAGGTCCTCCGGAGGCAGGAAACGTTCCGTTTGCCGACTTCCAGTTGAACCGGAAGTTGGGGGGTTTTTTTGCTCTTTCTAGGAGCCTGGGGAGGGCGAAAATGGCCTCCACCCCCCCCCCCCCCAGAGGCTCTCTGGAGGCCAGAAACGGCCCGTTTCAGATTGGGAAATGGGCCATTTCTGGCCTCCGGAGGACCTCCGGGGGGGGAGCCATTTTCACCCTCCCCAGGCTCCTAGAAAGGCACTGGAGCTTGGGGAGAGCAAAAAATGGGCCTTCCCCACCGCCTCCGGAGGCTGAAAACAGCCTGTTTCCCGACTCCCAGTGGAAAATCAGCTGGCCAGAGCGCCGGACCTGAGCTCGCGTGTCCACCAATATGGCTCCGCATGCCACTTGTGGCACATGTGCCATAGGTTCGCCATCACAGCCCTATATCATTTCAGACAAATGGTTGTCCAATCTCTTCTTAAAAACTTCCAGTGTTGTAGCATTCACAACTTCTGGAGGCAAGTTGTTCCACTGGTTAATTGTTCTGTCAGGAAATTTCTTCTTAGTTCTAGGTTGCTTCTCTCCTTGATCAGTTTCCATCCATTGCTTCTTGTCCTGCCTTCAGGTGCTTTGGAGAATAGCTTGACCTCCATCTTCTTCATGGCAACCCCTTAGATATTGGAACACTGCTATCATGTCTCCCCTGGTCCTTCTTTTCACTAGACTGGACATACCCAATTCCAGCAACCATACTTCATATATTTTAGCATCCAGTCCTCTAATCATCTTTGTTGCTCTTCTCTTCACTCTTTCTAGAGTCTCAACACTTTTTTACATCATGGTGACCAAAACTGTATGCAGTATTCCAAGTGTGGCCTTACCAAGGCATTATAAAGTGGTATTAACACTTCACGTGATCTTGATTCTGTCCCTCTGTTAATGCAGCCTAGAACTGTGTTGGCTTTTTTGGCAGCTGCTGCACACTGCTGGCTCACATTTATGATATGCCATGATATTCATGCCTTGATATTGATTTATGATATATATTTATGATATGCCATGATATTTATCATATGCCGCCCTGTTGCTTTCTTGTTCTTTCTGTTTGGCTTCGCATGGAGAAACCTCATCCTTTATAACGATAAAGAAAGCTTCCCTCCCACCATAGGATCAAACGGACTCTTACCCAAAGAGACCACGGTCCCATAGTTTTCCACCATGACTTCCCGATAGAGAGCCCTCTGCTCTGGATCCAGCATCCCCCATTCGCCCTTGCTGAAGCGCACGGCCACTTCCTCAAAAGCCACCGGTCCCTGAGGTGGAGGGGAATGAACATTTCTTAGAAGAGCCAGGTGATTTGGAGCGCACATCCCTCCCGTTAGCCCAGGCCAGCTTTCCTCAAACCGCTGTCCTCCAATAAGAGGCATTACAAGGTGTAAGTTGGCTATGGACGAAGAGAGGACTAGGCCAGCACAGGTCAAACCACAAGGTTGGAGAAAGTGGTTTAAATATAGATAGTCCACGACTTATAACCACGGTCGAGATTGGAATTGCGGTCATAAAAGGCATGTGACCACCTCACTTAGTGACGACAATCCCAGCACTCCACCTTGCCATCGTTACGTGAAGTCCACCGGTCATTATACGAGGACTCACCCCAATTCAAGCCATTCCCAGTTATCCTGTGATAAGATGAGCGGCCAATAAAATTGGCAAACCAACCAACCAACAAATCAGCAAACAAATAAATTCCAGGCTTACTTCCCCCCCACACCCCAACCCCAAGCCTCAGTAAGGTAAGGGATTACTTATAACTCCCCACACACACACCTATCTTCCCTCCATCTCTGCTTTTCTGACTGCCCTGCACCCCACCTTGTGGATGGCAAGCAACCCCAAAATTGCACAGCTCTATGGCTTTATTTATTTATTTATTTATTTATTTATTTATTTATTTATTTATTTATTTATTTATTTATTTATTTATTTATTTATTTATTTATTTATTTATTTATTTATTTTGGTTTTTTATATGCCGCCCTACTCCCGAGGGACTCAGGGCGGCGTACAGCAAAAATACAAGAACACCAGCAAATAAACATTAATTAAAACCAAATACAAAAATTAAAAATTTAATATTAAAAACAACCATTCAACCAGACATACCCGGGGGAGAGCTCAGATGGATTAGTCTCTACCCCCTGCCTGCAGGAAAAGCCATGTCTTGACGGCTTTTCGGAAGGCCAGCAGGGTGGGAATGGTTCGGGTCTCTGGGGGAAGTTGGTTCCAGAGCGCGGGGCCTGCCACAGAGAAGGCTCTCCCCCTAGGGCCCGCCAGTCGGCATTGCTTGGCTGACGGGACCTGGAGGAGGCCAACTCTGTGGGCCCTAACCGGTCGAAGGGAAGTATGAGGCAGAATGCGGTCCCGGAGATAGCCTGGTCCTAAGCCATGAAGGGCTTTAAAGATGATGATCAACACCTTGAATTGTACCTGGAGACAGATGGGCAACCAATGCAACTGGCGGAGTATAGGTGTCACGTGGGTATACCTTGGCACACCCACCACAGCATGCGTAGCCGCATTTTGCACCAACTGAAGTCTCCGGATACTCTTCAAGGGTAACCCCATGTAGAGCGCGTTGCAATAGTAGTTTGGTACTATTGTTTGCTACGCTGTGGCTCTGGGGCTTCTTTGCATGCTGCGGATAACAGAATAAAAGTTTGAAGGGACCTTAGAGGTCTTCTAGTCCAACCCCATTCTCGAGCAGGAGACCCTATACCCATAATGACAAACCTATGGCACAGGTGGCACGCAGAGCCATATCTGAGGGCATGCGAGCCGTTGCCTTATGTCAGCTCCAGCGCGCTGGTCAGCTGATTTTCGGCATTCCGGAGGGCGGGGGAGGCCATTTTCGCCCTCCTCAGGCTTCAGGAAAGCCTCCGGAGTCTGTGGATGGCGAAAAATGGACCCAACGGCCCAACCAGAAGTTCGTTTCTGAAAACAGCCTCCCCCCCCTGCCCAACGGGCCTACCGGAAGTCCGAAGGCTTCAGTGAGGTCTGCGCGCATGCGCAGGGGGAGCAGCTTGGGCGGGTTTTGCACACATGCGTGTGGGGAGGGCATTGCCTTATGGGTGTGGGCACACGTGCGTGCGCTACCGCGCGCATGAGCGGCCTTTTGGCACCCGAGCAAAAAAAGGTTCGGCATCACTACCCTATACCATTCCAGACAAATGTGGGCTCAGTCTCTTCTTGAAAACATCCAGTGATGGACCACCCATAACTTCTGGAGGGAAGTTGTTGCCCTGATTAATTGTTCTGTCAGGAAATTTCTTCTTAGTTCTAGGCTGCTTCTCTCCTTGATTAGTTTCCATCCGTTGCTTCTTGTCCTGCCTTCAGGGGCTTTGGGGAATAGGTTTGAAAAGAGGTCTCTTGAGTTGCAGCGTGAAGCCACAGCCGCCCCTGGAAGTCACAGCCACCCAAGCAGCACAACGCCAAACTGCAGCGCCCAGGAAGCCCTAAGCAAGCGCTGCGCCAAGGAAATATGAGCCAACCCTGAGTTAACCGCTGGTTCTTTCCCATTGGGCAAAACCACTGGGGGATTCTGGGAGTTCAAGTCCACACGTTCTAAAAGTGCTGAGATTGAGAAACACAGTCTAGACCAGTGCTCCCCAACCAGTGAGCCGTGGCACACTGGTGTGCCGTGAGTCCATGCCAAGTGTGCCGCGGCAAAAGCTCGCGTCATATCCAGAACGGCCTGCCGCCCACCGAATGCTAGATTTTGCCCAGCAACGTTTTGTTGCATTCGATGTGTGGCCGCGGCCCTACAGCTCTGAGTCCGAGAAGTTCTATCCCCCCCTTCCCCCGCTCACGATTGTCCTGATCACAAGTCTACAGGGCCTGGACAGAGCAGTGTTCATTATTAGGTATTACCTATCTGTCGTTTTCTGCACTGTGTTCTAATTTTTAAGTTCGTGTAGTAACCTAATTATCAAATAAAATAATAAATCAAGTAATTCTGTTATGCCCAGTTTGACATTCCTATACTATTATACTCTTCAAAACGATATTTTGAAGATTACATTTGTTTTTTATCCAATTTTTATATGTGGTGTGCCGTGGAATTTTGGGAGAGGCTATGGTGTGCCGAGGGTGACAAAAGGTTGGGGAGCACTGGTCTAGACCAGGGGTGTCAAACTCGATTTCATTGAGGGCCGCATCAGGGTTATGTTTGACCTCAGGTGGGCCGAGTGGGCGTGGCCGGGGTGGGCGTGGCCAGGTTGATGTCCTGCAGCCCTCTGCCAGTGAAAATGGCACTCGGGAAGGCTATGTGTGGCTCTCCCGAGCTCATTTTCAATAACAGAGGCACCATGGGCCGGTCCTTCACTGTTTCGAGGGTGGCCTCGCAGGTCAGATCTAAGCACCCCATGGGCCGGATTCGGCCCGCAGGCCTTGAGTTTGACATCCCTGGTCTAGAGTAGCAAAACCTCAGGAGAAGAGGGATCTTTGGTGCTCCCTGAGCTTGATTGTTCTCTGGAAGACATTTCATTACCCAAACCAGCACTGATGATGTTACCTAGTTGGGTAATGAAATGTCTGCAAGAGAACAAGCAAGCTCAGAGAGTACCAAGGACCCCTCGTGTCAACCCTGAGCTATAAATATTCTCTTTTATTGGTACTTCAAGTCCGGTAGTACCTTTTCCAACTCGATTACATTACAGGGCATAAGCTTTCATGACCTTCAGTTCGCTCACAAAAACTTCTGCCTAGTGATAAAATGTGTTAGTCAGAGAAAGTGCCATCAGATTAGTCCTGATTTTTCGTCAGAGCTGCAGGCATCCGATCTGAGATCCATACACTCCAGGGGCCCATCAGATCTCATTTGTTTTAGAAATGCCACTTTAAAGCCAGGAGATCCAGCCACACTGAAGAACCTCCTTGGTAAATCACCACTTCCATCCCACCTTCCTCCTGAAACAGCAGATCCCTCCATGAAAATGCCAGGCGGTCCCAGGCTCACCTGATCTTCTTCTGCTCCCCCCAGTAAGAGATCTTCTAGCAGCTTCCGTCTTTGCCATTCCTGGTTTTGCATCTGATCCTGAGATGCGTCCAAGTGGACGGCATTCTCCTCATCCAAGATGGCTGCTCCCTCTCTTTCCCTGCTATTCCCAGAGACCTGGGGAGCCATTTGGGAGCCCACCACATCCACTTCACACATTTTCTCTTCCTGCTTCAGCCTGTCCCTCAACTCTGGGCTCGCGGGCAAAGGGTCTCCTTGCTTGGTCCTCATCTTCAGGACCAACACAGCTGGAATTTGAAGAGGCAAGAAGCCCAGGGGTTCAAGTTCTTGATTCTACAAAGTCAACGGATTGTTGCTTGGTAAGACCGGCTGAAGGACAAATAGGCAAGACTGGTTGATTTCCAGCTAGCGAGAAGTTCTTTCCTTACCTGAAAGAGAGAGAAAAAAATACCATAATAGCTTGACAACAGAAAAGCTAATCTTGTAGGTAATCCTTGATTTAGAACAGTTCAGTTAACGACGATTCAAAGTTACAACGGCACTGAAAGTGACTTTTGACCGTTTTTAACACAGATGACCATTGCAGCATACCCATAGTCACATGATCAAAATTCAGAAACTCATATTTATGACAGTGGCATAAAAATGTCCTGGGGTTATCAACTTTTACGACCTTTCTGACAAGCAAAGTCAATGGGGAAGCCAGATTCATTTAACAACCGTGTTTCTGACTGGCTCAAGGTTGACTCAGCCTTCCATTCCATTTATCTTGTCTTGTCTTGTCTTATCATCTTATCTTATCATCTTATCTTATCTTATCTTATCTTATCTTATCTTATCTTATCTTATCTTATCTTATCTTATCTTATCTTATCTTATCTTATCTTATCTTATCTTATCTTATCTTATCTTATCTTATCTTATCTTATCTTATCTTATCTTACCTTACCTTACCTTATCCCATCCCACCCCATCTCATCTGCCCTGGTGGTGCAATGGTTAGAATGCAGTATTGCAAACTAACTCTGCCCACAGCCAGGAGTTCGATCCTGACTGGTTCAAGTTTGACTCAGCCTTCCATCCTTCCCAAGGTGGGTAAAATGAAGACCCAGATTGTTGGGGACAATATGCTGACTCTGTAAAACCGCTTAGAGTGGAATATAAAAGCACTGTGAAGCGGGATATAAGTCTAACTGCTATTGTTACTAGCTTAACAACTGCAGCGATTCACTTAACAACCGTGGCAAGGAAGATCGTAAAATGGGGCAAAATTTACTTAACAACTATCTTGCTTAGCAACAAAAAATCAGGGCTCATTTGCCAAGGTGTGAGAAACACTGCTTTAAGCACTGACCTGGTCACCTTAAGTCAGGGATCCCCAATACCGGGTCTGTGGACTGGCACTGGGCCGCATGACAGAAACCGGGCCGCACAAACAAGCAAAGCCCCAGCCGCGGGATGCGGGCAGCCATCCGAAACCACACCCCCATCCGGTCCATGGAAAAACTTTCTCCACAGAACCAGTCCCTGGTGCCCAAAAGGTTTAATTCCTCGTCACTTAAGTCACTTCCTTCAGTGACTAGGAATTAAATGCAGGCAAGCGAGCGAATGAATAGATGCTCTCCCTAACCCCTTCTTCAAGTCCAGCGGTTCTCAACCTGTGAGTCGCAACCCTTTTGGGGGTCGAACGACCCTTCCACAGGGGCCGCCTAAGACCATCCGAAAACACATATTTCCGATGGTCTTAGAAACGGAGACACCGCTCCTCTGTCCGTCTCCAGGCGGGTCCACCCACATGCAAATAGACTACTGCAAAAAAAAAAAATCTGTACCATGAGAACTTCTGAGCATGCGCAGAAGCTGAATTTCTGGCACTGCGCATGCGCCGCCATCTTGTTTTCGGCTTTTTTTTGCAATTTTTTTAAAAAATGGTGCTGCGCATGCGCGCGCGCAAAGCACACTCGCGCCCACCAGGTGCGGCTACGCAGCGCAGGAGGAAGTGAACCGGCAACGAGGTAAGTTAGAACCCACCCCTGAGTTTCCTAATAGTTTTATCATTTTATGGTTAGGGGTCACCACAGCAGGAGGAACTGAATTAAAGGGTCGCGGCATTAGGAAGGTTGAGAACCACTGTTCTAGTCCATCAGAATGAAAACACCAATTGGAGATTCCGTTGTTCAGGTCTCTACCAATCCTGTGCAGGCTCACAAATTCCCCCACTGAGGATACTGTACACTATACCTCGACTTACAACCGTTCATTTAGTAACCGTTCAAAGTTACAACGGCACTGGAAAAAAAGTGACCTATGACCGTTTTTCATACTTACGACCGGTCACGTTATCAACATTCAGACGCTTGGCAATTGGTTTATATTTATGATGGTTGGGATTGTCCCGGAGTCATGTGATCCCCTTTTGTGATGTTCTGACAAGCAAATTGAATGGGGAAACCAGATTCCCTTCAACTTAACCACAGCAGTGATTCACTGAACAACTCTGGCCAGAAAGATCGTAAAATGGGGCAAAACTCACTTAACCGCAGTCTCGCTTAGCAACATCAATTTTGGGCTCCGTTGCGGTCGTATGTTGAGGACTACCTGTATAACTTGAAAAGGCTCCTTAACAGACTGCACTGAATAATAAATCAACTGCAATAATGAAGAAAACGCACATTAAGAGTGGTTCTCTTTGCAATTATCTTGTGTTTGTGCGTGTGTGTGTGTGTGTGTGTGTGTGTGAGGGGGGGGGCTCTCTGTGCAATTAGCAGCTGTCTTATTGCAGCCCCATCTGCTTCTTTATTCCTCAAACTAACAGGGCCATCCACCCATTTAAGCCTTAATCCTGTCTCCTTCCCTCGGATTTCATAGCCATTCTATTCCGCATTCTTGAGTCTCTCTCTTCCCCCCTCCTTAAACTTAAGAAACTCACCAGGTCCCGCCCAGCCATTGACCCCCACAGTGGAAAAAATTTCCTATGGTAGAAAGTGGGGGGGAGAGAAATAGTGTTAAAAGTAGGAAGTGACCTAAACCCATTTTACAACTCTTCTTCCTAGAAGCCACCCTAGGAATAGACATCTCGGTCAATTTAACCCTTAAGAGATAATTTTCCCCGGTAAAGCAGCATTGGGGGGCGGGGAGGGACCACAGATCAGACTTTCCTGAACCAGAGGCTCTCAAACGAAGTTGGATTGCTAGCCCCATCATCCCCAGCGGGTAGGCCCATATGCAGCCTGCAGAGCGATGGGAGCTGTAGTCCAGCACATCTGGAGGGTGGCCAAGTTGGTAAAAACAGACAGCTTCGGCTTTCAAGCGAAAGAGTCGAGTTAAAACTTTGTGCATAAATGTGATTTATGACAAACGACTCCAAATTACACCTGAGACTAGCCTCTGCGGTTTGCTGCAAAATCCTGGAATTCAGGAGAAACTTCCTAACGGTGAGGACAAATGTTCCCTGTAAAATTAGAAAACGGCATGCGGCAGTTAAAAATTGCCACGCGGCGTTTTCATGTGTGCAGGCGCGCAGCCTCTGCAATTAGAAAATGCTGGGCGGAAGTTAGAAAATGCCGGGCGGAAGTTAGAAACTTCCGCGCGGCGTTCTCTCATTACGTGTGCTGCCGCGCAGCTGCGCACCTTAGAGGGGACAGTGGTGAGGACAATTAACCAGTGGAACAGAAGTTGCCTTCAGAAGTTGTGGGCGCTCCATCAGTGGCGGCTTTTAAGAAGAGACTGGACAGCCACCATGGTATAGGGCAGTGATGGAGAACCTATGGCATGCGTGCCACAGGGGGCACACATAGCCATATCTGAGGGCACACGAGGCGTTGCCCTATGTCAGCTCCAACGCGCATGTGTGCACTGGCCAGCTGATTTTCGGCCTTCTTTTCGGCTATTTTTGCTCTTCCCAGGTTTCAGGAAAGCCTCCTGAAGCCTGGGGATGGCAAAAACGGGCCAACGGGCCAACTTGAAGTTCATTTGTATGCATCACCCCAGCCTCCTTTTTGCTGTCAGAGGTCTTCAGGAAATTCTTTGGCTTTGGACAGTTGCAGCCAGGCCTCCCACACCTCGGCCCATTTCTTCTGCAGCCGGCAAGAGTTTCCTGAAGGCCTCTTTAACCGATAACAGAGCTCCAGATCGATCCGGAACTCTGTTATCGGCTACAGAGGCCTTCAGGAAAACCTTGCCAACTGCAGAAGAAATTGGCCAAGGTGTGTGAGGCCTGGTTGCAACTATCTGAAGTAAGTAGTAGGGCAGGTCCACTTCCGTTTCGTTTCCGAACTTCCGGTTGGCCCGTTGGGCCATTTTTTGCCATCCCCAGGCTTCAGGAGGCTTTCCTGAACCCTGGGGAGAGCGAAAAACAGCCCAACGGGCCTACCGGAAGTCCAGAGGCTTCAGTGAGGCCTGTGCGCATGCGTGGGAGGCAGCACGGGGGTTGTGCGAATGCGCGGGGGGGGGGGGAAGCATTGCATTATGGGTGTGGGCACAGGCACCCAAGCCAAAAAAGGTTCGCCATCACTGGTATAGGGTCTCCTGCTTGAGCAGGGGGTTGGACTAGAAGACCTCAAAGGTCCCTTTCAGCTCTAATCCGATTCTGATTCTAAAATTTGGACGCTTGGTAACCAGTGTGTATTTATGATGGTTTCAGTCTTCTGGGGTCACGTGATTGTCGTTTGCGACCATCCCAGTCAGCTACCGAAAAAGCAAAGTTGGCGAAGCCGTAATCACATAACAACCGGGGCAAAAATGGTAAAATCTGGCACAACTGCATGTCTTAGTGAAAAAAATCCCAATCCCAATCGTGATTGTGAGTCAAGGACTAGCTGTACAGTAATGGCATTTATCTTCAAGATTGTGCCAAGGTTTACTCATGATCTGCTAGCATCAAAGCTGCTTTTTTGTGTAACTTACACACACACTACATCCTTAAAGAGTTGTTTCTGTTGGAATCACAACACAAAACCTGCATTTCCCCATACTGTAATCAACCCAGCTGGTGGGTAAATTGATCTTTTGACTTAAAAACACACATAGTGTATATGTGTATACACACAAGCAAAGGAAAATAAAAAATGTTGGGGGGGAAGCTAAGCTTTCACGTGGCTTTTCTACAATTTCTACAATTATAAAAACAATGAACCATTGGGAAAATATATGATTATTTTTATATGCTCAATTCATTATTTTTAAATTCCTGTTGACCTATTTTTCTTAACGGCTAGTAATTTCTTTCCAAAATAAAAGTGTTAAGGTGACAGCAAAGAAAAACTCACCTACTACATCTAAATATTGCCTGGATAAATTTTTCTGAGTGGAATCTGACTTCTTTTTCAAAGAACATCTAACATCCAAAATTAAGGCCGTCTCCTTTAAAGTTTAGTGATATTAAAGTTGACCAAAAACCTAATCTTTTAGGAGAGCAAATCCGTGACAGTTTTGTGCGTGGTGCAGTGGCCTAGAGGTGGAACTCTCGCCTCACTATCAGGAGGCTGTGAGTTCGATCCGAGGTATTGGCAGATATTGCTCTCTCTGGGCACACTGAGAATATATCTGCTGAACAAAACTCCGCATTGGCGACAGGAAGGGCATCCGGCCATTAAACACTCTGCTAGCTCCATTCATTTGCCCAGACTCCACCCCGCAAGTGTTTATGGGGTCGTTAAATAAAGATGATGATGTAGTGTCCCGGGGTCCTACGATTGCAACCACAGGACTCTTCCACACTCCCCAAAATACACAATAGGATCCCCTTACACCCCATTGTGTCTCTACCTGGAACACTGACATACAAACTAACAAAAACCCTAGAGTGGAAACTTAGACATCTTGTTAACAACTCAACCCAGTTAATAAATTCCCAGAACAATTTCTCCAACGCATCAAGCACACCAAGATCAACAAGGAAGAAATCATGGTTTCTTTTGATGTCACCGCTCTCTTCATCTCGACCGACATCAACCTGGCTAAACAAACCTTACACCACCTACTCACTATAGCCATAAAGATGACTCTGCCACAGAACACTCCATGTCCATGGAAACCATTGTGAAACTCCTGGATCTATGCCTCAACACATACTTCAAGTTCAATTGGAAACTGTACAAGCAAGTAAGTACAAGGCACCCGGTTGGGATCGCTCATATCAGGGCTAAAAGCAGAAGCAGTCATGCAACGACTCAAATCCATAGCCCTACCCCACCGTCCAATCAAAATTTGGAATAAGCTACGTCGACGACACCTTCGTCATTATCATTAGGGGACTGGAGGCTAAAACATATAAAGAACGGCTGCTGGAATTGGGTATGTCTAGTTTGATGAAAAGAAGGACTAGGGGTGACATGATAGCAGTGTTCCAATATCTCAGGGGGTTGCCAGAAAGAAGAGGGAGTCAAGCTATTCTCCAAAGCACTGGTCACCAACTGGTGGCCCGTGAGAAAATTTTGGTGGTCCGCAGAAAAATGATTTGCATTTTTTAATTGCACTAAATCAGGGGTCCTCAAACTACGGCCCCTGGGCCAGATACGTGCAATGAATGCTTGTGTTGCTGCAGAGAGTCTCCCCCTTCGGGGTATTTTTGTGCGGGTCGGAGGGGGGCAGAAATTCTGACTTGGGGTCTGCTTCAGCCTCCTGGTGCAGGGCTTTTGGCGAAGGCTGGAGGGAAGTGCTGCTGGTGGCGAAGAACCGGAGGGCCTTGTTTCAGTGGGACTGCATCATGGCCTGGAACTGGTTGACCATCTCAGCCCACTGAGCCTCCAGGCGCCAGTACCTGGCCTTGCACTCCCACAGGTCTTCCCTCTGCTTGGAAAGCCTATGCTCGTAGTCCTCAGTGAGGTGCTTATGCTGAGCTTCCTTCTCAGTCAAATCCAATTTGAACTGAGCCAGCTGTTTTGCCAACTCTTTCTCATGGTGGCTGCTTAGCTCCAACAACTGCTTCCTGTTGGGGCACTAAGGAGCCTGGGTGGGCAGGCGAGGAGGGGCTGGGATGGGAGGGGCGAGTAGAGACAGATGAGGCACCCCTCAATGTGAATGACATCGAGTTGACCACGCCTACCAAGTCACATGACCACCTAGCCAGTCATTAGGCAGATCATATTAGTGTTCTGCGGGATTTAAAATTATGAATGTATTGGTCCCTGAGGTCCGAAAGGTTGGTGACCCCTGCTCCAAAGCACCTAAAGACAGGACAAGAAGCAATGGGTGGAAACCAATCAAGGAGAGAAGCAACCTAGAATTAAGAAGAAATTTCCTGACAGAACAATTAATCAGTGGAACGACTTGCCTCCAGAAGTTGTGAATATTCCAACACTGGAAGTTTTTAAGAAGAGATTGGATAACCATTTGTCTGAAATGGTTTAGGATCTCCTGCTTGAGCAGGGGGTTGGACTAGAAGACCTCCAAGGTCCCTTCCAACTCCTATTCTATTCTATTCTATTCTATTCTATTCTATTCTATTCTATTCTATTCTATTCTATTCTATTCTATTCTATTCTATTCTATTCTTTCATCAAACATTCTTAAATTGAAGAAATAGACCACCTACTCAATAACATATTGGTCACCACACTATAAAAAAGATGTTGAGACTCTAGAAAAAGTGCAGAGAAGATCAACTTGGAGACTAAAACATATGAAGAATGGTTAGGGGAACTGGGCATGGCTAGTCTAGTGAAGAGAAGGACCAGGGAAGACCTGATAGCAGTGTTCCAATACTTGAGGGGCTGCCACAGTGGGGAAGGGGTCAGGCTATTTTCCAAAGCACCCAAAGGCCAGACAAGGAACAATGGATGGAAAGTGATCAAGGAGAGATTCAACCTAGAAATAAGGAGAAATTTTTTGACAGCGAGAGCAATCAACTAATGGAACAGCTTTTGCCTTCGGAAGTTGTTGGAACTTCATCACTGGAAGCTTTCAAGAAGAGACTGGACTGCCATCTGTCAGAAACGGTGTAGGGTCTCCTGCATGGGCGGTGGGTTGGACTAGATGACCTACCAGGTCCCTTCCAACTCTGTTAATCTGTTAAAAATATTCGCTGGACTCAAATTCATACACGAAGAGGAAACAGACAAAAGGCTTTCATTCCTTCACATCAACTTAAGTAGACTAGACAACAGAAAACTGGAAACCCATGCCTATCGAAAACCCACGCACACAGACCAGATCCTCAGCTTCGCAAGAAACCACCCAGCTACACACAAAAGAAGCTGTGTCCAGACTCCAGACCCTCCTCAGAAGGGCAGGATACACTGCAGCCCCACAGCACTACAAAAAGCAGAAGAGAAATAGCCGCTTGAATTCTTTCTCCGTAATGGCTATCCAAACACAGCACCCAAATCACAACCCACCGCACAGCCAACCACCACGCCAAAGCTAACCCTATCCTACACAAAAGGGATGTCAGAAACGACAGCCAGAATTCTCCAACCTGTTAACAAATGTGACAAGAAAAGTCGTTAAAATGAGGCAAAACTCACAACCAATGTTTCAGTGTCACATAAATTTTGGACTGGAATAGAATAGAATAGAATAGAATAGAATAGAATAGAATAGAATAGAATAGAATAGAATAGAATAGAATAGAATAGAATAGAATAGAATTCTTTATTGGCCAAGTGTGATTGGACACACAAGGAATTTGTCTTTGGTGCATATGCTCTCAGTGTACATAAAAGAAAAGATACTTTTGTCAAGAATCATGAGGTAAAACACATAATGATTGTCATAGGGTACAAATAAGCAATCAGGAAACAATCAATATTAATATAAATTGTAAGGATACAAGCAACAAGTTACAGTCATAAGTGGGAGGAGATGGGTGATAGGAACGATGAGAAGACTAATAGTAATGCAGCCTTAGTGAATAGTTCGATAGCGGTGAGGGAATTATTTGTTTAGCAGAGTGATGGCGTTCGGGAAAAAACTGTTCTTGTGTCTAGTTGTCTTGGTGTGCAGTGCTCTATAGCGTCGTTTTGAGGGTAGGAGTTGAAACACTTTATGTCCAGGATGCGAGGGGTCAGTAAATATTTTCACGGCCCTCTTTTTGACTCGTGCAGTATACAGGTCTTCAATGGAAGGCAGGTTGGCAGTAATTGTTTTTCTGCAGTTCTGACTACCTGTGAAGATGGATCCCAATGTTCACCCCAAGAGATGGAGCTCCAAAACCTCGGGACACCCCCCCGCCAAGACCCCGTCTCTTAGACCTGCAAATCCAACTGAATCTCTCAATAGAGGTACTCCTCGTCTTACAACCATTTGTTTTCTGACCATTTAGAGTTGCAACAGCACTGACATACGACTGCTCCTCCCACTTATGACCGTTGCAGCATCCTTATGGTCACGTGATTAAAATTGAGCGCTTGGCAACCTGTTACGTATTTATGACCATTGGCACTGTCCCGAGGTCACTTCCCGCCTTCCACAGCCAGCTTCCAATAAGGCGAATCAACTGAGGGAGATGGATCTGTTTAACGACCGGATGATTCACTTAATAACAGGAGTGGTTCGCTTAACAACCGCGCCCAAAAAAAGGGTCATAAAATCAGGCGCAACTCACTTAACAGCTGCCTTGCTTGGCAATGGAAATGCTGATCCCCATTCTGGATATAAATCGAGGACTGTCTGCATCTCTTAGTCTAAGCCCCCCGCCCCCGGGCAGGACGGAGGAGGGAAGGCTGGAGCTGAGAACACGCAATCCACGCGTGGAATGAATGAGGACTGCAAAAGGAGCCAGTGCAAAGGCCACGGGCCAGGTTCTGAGTCCTCGTGGCATCCAGAGAGAAGTGAAGGGTGAAAGTGGGGGAACCCCGCAAGGGGGATCCTTTCCTGCAATCTCCCCAAATTCGCCTCCCCGGATTTTGAGATCCCCGCAAGCGATTTTAGGAGATTGGGGGGGGGGATCCCACCATTAGGACCACTGGCCCATTCGCAACATCTGGGCTCCTTCCACTACTCAGCTAGAGCTTCTCCCCCTGCTTTTACCTCCTTTCTCCTTTGCAATCCCGGATCACCTCCTCCTGTTTCCCTTCGAAGGGATGCTTCCTGCCGTCCAGAACGAAACGGGAGCAACAGAAGGCGGGGAGAAAGAAGGCGAGCCTCCGTTCCCTTCTCCCAGTCCGGCGCTCGAGGAGTTAAGGAGATGGAGGTGCCACTCCTAGAGAAGCAGGAAGTGTCAGCCGGTGAGGGAGAGGAATGCCAATATAGTTCAGGGCAGCTTCCGGCTTTTTTTTTTTTTTTTTGGCCAAAGCGGAGAGTCAGAGCGGGGTCTCCAACCTTGGCAACGTTAAGACTCGTGGACTTCAACTCCCAGAATTCCTCAGCCAGCATGGCTGGCTGAGGAATTCTGGGAGTTGGAGTCCACGAGTCTTAACGTTGCCAAGGTTGGAGATCCCTGGCAGAGGATCTTCTCTGCAGTGGATCGATGGCGCTGAACTGTACTGCTGTGAGAAATATCCATCCATGGTTCAGTTCCAAGCTGGAAGAAAGACACTGGAAACATGGAGGCTGATTGGAAAGATGGTTTAATGATGGAACAGCAGTCCTGGGTCGGCTGACTAACTGGTTTTGTCAGTACATGGATTTTTATATAGTTTTTTTTTTACAGCATTTTGTAATTTAGGGGCTTGTTTTGTGTATTTTGTTATTTGTTTTTAATTAGTTTGTCTCGCAAAAGCAGTGAGTGCTGCCTTCCTTGGATTTTTCATCTTGTTTAACAAATGTAATTAATCCTAGATGCTGGCTTACTAGGTGTTTTAATCCTGTCTTGAATGGATTACCAAATCTGCATTTCTAAAAGCTGCCTAAAAACAGTTTCTGTTTGGGGGGCAGGGAGACTTGGGGTTTCTTCCTGCCTTAAAAAAAAACACATTCCTCCATTTCTCATTTAGGGAGAGATAATATTCTGCCTCTTTAATATTTCTCAAAATATTTCAATCTTCTAGGAGGGAGGGGGGGCTTCCCACAGTACAAATTAAATGAATGATGTATTCAACATCTTGTCTATGAATATTCTCAGTCATCCAGGTCATTGGTTGTCCAAAAGGTGCTTTTTTTTCAAGAGGCAGCTGGACTTTCTGGTTTTTTTTTCTTTGAAGACAGATTGCTTTTCATTGTAGAAAGTTAGCACCCACCCCTCTCCTAGAAGAATGAACTATTTTGGGAAATATTAAAAAAGGCAGATTATTATATTTCCCTAAAGGAGAAACATGTTTTTAAAGGCAGAAAGCATCCCCCAAGTCTTTCTTAATAGCCACCAGCAGATATTTTCTGCCCATTAAGAAAGATTGGGCCAGCATATCTACAAAACAAAAGACCTTTAGCTCCAGGGTGATGGGATTAAGACAGTGACTCTTCAGGACATAATAGGAATTTAGGATTAACCCACTACCATCTATTCTAACAGCAGAGCTCACTACATTGCACAATCTCCTAAGGGCATTGCATCACCCAGCAAACTTCAACCAAACCTGGGCGCTCAGACAGCCTACAGAGCTAGCTATGACCCCTACATAACCCCTACAATAGAATACGTGTTCTTGCACAGGAACAGGAAGCTCAAGAACAAAGCCCAAGAGAAGGTATGAAAGCCACCCATTCTCAACTCTATGTGGTCAGCTACCCAGAATCACACGTGCTTGGTGGTTCTGCTTCATCAATAAATGGACCCTCTTCAATTGGCCTCCATTTTGTCTCCAGTGCCTTTCTCCCGGCTTGGAACTGAACCAGATGGATATTTCTTCCAACATCATCCAAGCAGCTTCTTCAACTCTGACTGGATCAGCGGTTCCCAACCTTCCTAATGCCGCGCCCCGTCAGAAATATGAACCAGTTGCCAAGCATCTGAATTTTCATCGCCTGACCATGGGGGCGCTGCAATGGTTGTTGTGTGAAAAATTGTGATGTCACTTTTTTCAGTGTCATAACTTTGAACGGTCACTAAGCGAACACGGTTGTAAGTCGAGGACTGCCTGTAGTTGGTTATCTTTTTTTTTTTACTTCTTACATTTCCATATTTATTTAGGCTGCCTTCCAATTGCATCATACCGCTGGAATACTCTGTAATTTCCACATAGCAAAGTGGGCCATATTCCACTAGCGAATTGGTCAACGTAAGCATCTGCTTGAAAATACAAGTAATTACTTCCACATGTTAGCAACTGAACCATGGTGATTTCTTTAAGCTCCACTTCAAATAATTTTCAGTTCAGTATATTTTCTGGGCCACAAGTGTCATCTGGTTAACATTTAAGATGGCCGCACTGAAATATAACCTGGATTAAATAAAAATATAAAACAAACTTTGAGAGGATATAATTGTAGTTCATAGAGGTATAGGACAGTATGGATGTTCTGATATGATGTATATATTATATGCACATTTATACATTCAGCTAAAATGTGATGTATTTATATATAATATAGTACCAGTGGAAAACTGCCTCCATACTATTTTTATTTTTTTTTATTTTTTACCACACTTACACAAATATCCATGCATATACCATATTATCAAAACATCCATAGCAATATATTTCTATCCAAAATAACCTAGATATATATCCTTAGTTTGCTCCTTTTATATTTTTATCTCCAGTCTGCTTTCCTTCTATATTTCATACTACTGTAGTTGGTTATTAATAGCATACCGATGATTCCTCATCCGAACAATGGATGGACTCACCTATTGGCCTCATGTAGACACTCAATAGGAACAGAGAGAACAAGGCCCCTGAGATACCCACACAAGTTGGGGCTGGGAGTGAGATCTTTCCTTTCCAATCACTCCTGACTGGGATCAATCCTGGATAAAGGAGAGGAATCAGCACAGCACCCTACCTCACTCACTCCCCCAATCCCCTCAGATCATCCAAAATGATGGCGATGGTTAATGTAAACCAGCGAGAGGTCACATCGGGCAGTGTTTCTCAAGCTTAGCCACTCTTAGATGAGTGGACTTCAATTCCCAGAATTCTCCAGCCAGCATAGAATTCTGGGAGTTGAAGTCCACTCACCTTAAAGTGACTAAGGTTGAGAAACACTGAACTAGGACAAGGATAGATGTGTAACCCACTTCCCACCCATGGCAGAGATTACCCAAAAGCACGAACAATGCCATTTCCAGATCTTAATCCAGACTGTAAAGCAGCGGATCTCAACCTGTGGGTCGCGACCCCTTTGGGGGTCGAACGACCCTTTCACAGGGGTCGCCTAAGACCATCGGAAAACATATTTCCTATGGCCTTAGGAACCGAGACACCGCTCCTCTATCCGTCTCCAGGAGGCTCCACCCACATGCAAATAGACTACTGCAAAAAAAAAATCTGTACCATGGGAACTTCTGAGCATGCGCAGAAGCCGAATTTCCGGCACTGCGCATGCGTCACCATCTTGTTTTGGAGGGTTTTTTTTGCAATTTTTTTTTAAATTTGGCACTGCGCATGCACGTGCAAAGTGCACGCTCACCCACGAGGCGTGGCCACGCATCACAGGAGGAAGCAAACCGGCAGAACCCACCCCTGAGTTTCCTAATAATTTTATTATTTTTTGGTTGGGTGTCACCACAACATGTATTAAAGGGTCGCGGCATTAGGAAGGTTGAGAATCACTGCTGTAAAGGATCCAGATAATCTGTCTTGCCCAAGGCCCTCTGAAGCTGTCACACAACCATAATCTCTACCAGTACCACCTTCCCCGACAAAGGCAGGTTCGATACTGGATGAAAATTCTGCAGTGTGGTAGGATGCAACGATGGCTTTCTTGAGGAGGGGGCAGAAAGGCCTCCTTAAGAGGCACAGGAACAACCCCCTCATTCAAACAAGAATTCGCCACCACCAGAACACCCCCCACTCAATTCGAAGGCAGAACTGTCATAGATCTAAAGAGAAGGTAGATTTCTGTCATTGATTAAATAGTTGCACCCGCTATCAAGTATTATTTAAAACAGAAAAGTCATTCTAGGTCAGTGATGGCGAACCTTTTCGGGACCGAGTGCCGAAAAGGGAGTGGGCGCGCGCTCGTCGGGGACATGCCCCGGAATAGAAGCTGCCAAGCGGGCATGCGTGTGCCAGGAAATGAACTTCCAGTTTCCGACGTGCGGATGGGCACTGGCCAGGTTGTCTTCCGGTTACTGGCGCACATGCACGCATGGCGATCAGCTGGCTGGTGCGCATGCGCACAATGGAAACCGGAAGACCAGCTCTTCCAGTTTCCGGCACTGTCGCACACGCAAAAGACAGGTGATCATTGTGCGCGCATGCGTGCCAGAAACCCGGAAGAGGAACAGGCGACACCGTGTGTGCCAGCCGACATGGCTCCACATGCCACTTCGGGCACGCATGCCATAGGTTCGCCATCACGGTTCTAGGTAATATATTCCTTTTTATCACAGAAAATCTCCCCAACAGTGGCAGTTGTAATTTTTCCATCTTAACATATCCTTCTTGAAGTGTTCCATGCCTTAACTCAATTATTTTGAAATTACGTACAATTCATATTTAGGATAAAAATACTCAAGGATTTTACTCTGTCTCAATATTAAAACCAGCTTTTCCCATCAATTTTATTTGGTCTTCCATTTTCATCTTTTTGTGAATATCGTCCTCTTTGACTATTCATTTTAAAACATCAAAATCCTTCAATTTTCCCATTAATATTTCTGTTCCTTCCACTTCCAAACTTGCCACCAAGTCATCAAAAAATTCCGTTAGTTTATGCCTTTCTTTTTTCATCTTCACCCCAGCAATTCTATCATCCCGTCTTTTATCTCCATCCAATAATTGAATATTCAATCAGCTCACGAGTGCTGGATGGGAGACCACCAGGAGCTCTAGGATGGGCCGTGAAAGTAAATATGTATCCAAGATGACATTTCTGTTTAATTGCCCAGAAATCACAAGACGGTCTTCCATGAACTCCTTTACCTAAGGTAATTAAACCGGGTTTCCTTCGTCTCTTCTTGGCAAGGCTCTCTTGAGGATACTCCCATGTGTGAATGTGAGAGTACAAATGAGGGCAGGTAGAGGTTGCGGTAAAAGACATTTACAGTTATCAATCTAAAATAATTACTTCCTCTGTGTGGATTTTCATGTGACTTCTAAGGGCAGATTCACGACGGAAAAATGTTCCACACTCAATGCACCGATAGGGCTTCTCCACTGAGTGAATTTTCTGGTGTTCCCCAAGTTCCGCCCTTTGAGCAAAACATTTCTCACACTCTCCACATTTATATGGCTTCTCCCCTGTGTGGAGGCTCTGATGTACACAAAGTTCTGAATTTTGGTAAAAACTTTCCCCACACTCTCCACATTTATAGGGCCTCTCTCCTCTGTGCCCCTTCTGGTGTCTCTGAAGTTCAGCAGAATCCACAAATCGTTTCGCACATTCTGGGCATTCATAGGGACCGTCTCCAATGTGAACTTTCTGATGTCGCAACAGATGTGATTTCTGGGAAAAACATTTCCCACATTCTGGGCACTTTTCCTGACTTTTATGTGTTTTCTTATGCCTCCGAAGGGATGAACGCCAACTGAAACTTTTCTCACACTCGGGGCATTGATAAGAACCTCTTCCTGTGTGAATCTTCTCATGTAACCGAAGGTCTGAACTACGAGTAAAGCACTTCCCGCATTCCCCACACCTGTAAGGTTTCTCACCTGTGTGAAATTTCTCGTGATTCCGGAGATATTCTTTGTGAGGAAAAGATTTCCCACATTCCTGACACTGATAAGGTTTTTGTCCGGTATGAATTTGCTGATGCCTCAAAAGATTTGCTTTTCTGCAAAAATATTTGCCGCACTCTGGGCACTTATGGGGGCTCACTCCGATATGCATTATGTTAAAGTGATTTCTAAGGGATGCTGAATAAGCAAATGTTCTTCCGCACTCCAAACATTTGTAATCTTTTTCTACTTTGTGAACTTTCTGATGACGTGTGAGGCCTCCTTTGGTATGAAAAAACATTCCACACTCGATGCACTGAAAGGGCTTCTCCCGTGAGTGAATCTTCTGATGTTCCCAAAGGATTCCTTTTACAATGAAGCACTTTCCACACTCCGTGCACTTGTATGGTTTCTCCCCTGTGTGGGCATACTGGTGTGCGCTAAGATATGACTTGCAGGCAAAGCTTTTCCCACACTCTTCACATTTATGGGGTTTCTTTTCTTTGTGACATTTCTGGTGTCTGCAAAGTGCCGAAAAATACACAAATCGTTTCTCACAATTGGAGCATTTATAGGGTCTGTTGCCAGTATGAATTGTCCGATGTCGTATGAGGTATACCTTGGTGGAAAAACATTTCCCACATTCTGGACACACTTCATTTTTCTCCCTTCTGTTTGTTTTCTTGCGACTCTGAAGAGATGATTGCTGGGCAATTTTTTCTCTACATGCAAGCTCTGATTTCTGAGATAACCACAGTCTTTTCCACCACTTCTGGCATTCCTGAGGTCTCTTTCCCTGGTGGATTCGCTGATGGGCTCCAAGGTCAGAGCCTTTAGCAAAACGCTCCCCGCACTCTCCGCATTTGTAAGGCCTCAGTCCAGGGTGGCTCCGGAGATGTTTGGCAAAGCTCCACATTCCAGGAAAGGAGATCCCACAAAGAAAACACAGGTGGGATCCATTCCCCGTGTGCAGCTTCTGGTGGATCAAAAGGAGAGACCGGTAAGTAAAGGATTTCCCGCACTCGGAGCACGTGGAGAGTCTCTCCTGATTCCTTCGGTTGAAGCATTTCCCCCCTTGCATAGTTTCCATAATGGCTCACTTGCAGTTCCTTATAACCATAGACTACTTGCAAGCAAAACTTTGACTGCAGGTTTTTCCAGGCCGCACCTGAGGGGAAAAGAAAAAGAAGTGAGGACATATATTTGCTCTCCTTCAGCTCCCAAAATAGCCCAAAGGATAGGTAGAAGGCCCTTTGAATGAGCTCTGGGGAGGGCGGGGGGGGGGGAATCTCAAAGCTTCAATTTCCTCTCAGCCAAATCAAAATGGCAGCTTCTCTGTATAATGAGGTAGATAACTTGGCAAGCATATAAATATGAGTGTCACAATATATTCGGGTTCCCTCTGGCCTCTTTTTTAGTTAATCAATTAAAATTAGTAAACTTCCTCAATCCCCCAAATAAGGTACCCAAACCTAATCTACATATCAAAAGATAAGGTCTGCAAACACAGAGTTAATTAAATTAGGTCTCCCAGAGTAACTGCATATTCACAAATGTCTATGGAGACTCTCAGTCATTGTAGTCCCAAAGGAGCTTTTTTTTCAAGAGGCAACTGGACTTTCTGTTTTTTTCTTTGAAGATGTTTTGCTTCTCATCCAAGAAGCTTCAGCTGAGAGCTGAAGAAGCTTCTTCTTCTTCTTTAAATAGTTTTTATTTATTTTCCAGCATTAAAAAACACAAATACAAAATACAAAAAAAAACCAAGACAAAGAAAAATAAATAAAAGTAAAAAATAATAAGACAAAAATCAAATTGAACAAATACAGAATACATACAAATATAAACATTAAGAACACTATACAATATATTTTACAGTATTTCGTGTCAAAATATATATACTACTTTCCTACTTCACCATTTAAGTTGGTACATGTTTTTTGCCATTAGTAATTTAACCTATAGTTTCATATATACATAAATATTTTATCATTCAGATTTTAGTTTTTTTCTGTTTCTTACTTTGATTCCTAATTTGTAGCCAATTGTAAACTCTATTCCAAATTCTATAGTAGTCCGATTGCTCTTTTTCTTTTAATTCCATCATCATCCTAGCCATTTCAGCACATTCTAAAATCTTACTAATCACCATTTCATCCTGAGGCAGGACATAAAATGAAGCAAGTCATTAAGTGAAACAAGACAAAGAACGTCATAAGCAGGGGGTTGGACTAGATGACCTACAAGGTCCCTTCCAACTCTAACAATCTGTAATCTGTAAGGTCATAAAGTCATGTAGCTATGCAGGCTTTAAGAGGTGTGAAGGTGTTGTGGAAAGGACGAGACCCAAGCAAGCTCTTCAAAGAAGGAAAGGTTTATTGCGCAGGTTCAAAGCAAGGTAAAGCGGCCTGAACCCCAGATGGTGATCAGGGACTTTCCTTTACACATGATTACATACAGGCGTTGGCATATTGAGGAACTGAGAACATATTTCCTGTAAACATGCAGACGGGTACCATAATGTGCACACAGCAGATAACAAAATCGCTTTGTCTTGGTCAGCATATTTTGGGTGGATACATACTTTTGTGCTGACACAACTCCCTTTATTCCAGCGTTGCAACTTAAAAGCAGGCCAAAGTTGTCTAGGCCTTTGATTGAGGCCTAGTGGGGTTTTGCAGCCTACTTTAAAAGAACAAAGGAAATGGCAGATGTCAAAAACTCAGGATGTAGACTTAACCACAAATGAACTGCAGGAAACCTAGCTACATTGTCAAGAAAACCTATGAACCCATTTCAACAGGAAATGGGGGAGCAAGATATGTTAGCTTTTTTAAATATAGTAACAAGATGTAACCGATCAAAGATGATATATTATATTTCCGTGTTTTGTTACTTTTGAGGAGTATAAAGTTACTTGCTTAGCCATAAGAGGGGGTTCAAATGTTCAGATGTTGATTCTGCTATATTGCTCTGAACCTATTTGCACAAATAAATCAAGCACAAATAAATGCCGCCCTGAGTCCTGAGGGAGTAGGGCGGCATAGAAAAGCTACCAAATAAATAAATAAATAAATATCTTGACTCCGTGGTCTGAGCAAAGATAATTTTGGCTGCAGTTAGTATGTGAAGAGTTATGTACTGTTTATCTTTTTCCATTTTTGAATCCAATATTCCCAATAAATACAGTTCTGGATTCATTTGAATTTTATATTCCATCATTCCTTCCAATCACTCCCTAACTTTTTGCCAGAATTTCCTTGCATGTGAACAAGTCCACCACATGTGGTAAAATGTTCCAGATTTGTGACTGCATTTCCAACATTCCGGGGACAGGTTTGGAAACATTTTAGCCAATCTCGCTGGTGGCAGATGCCATTGGTAAAACATTTTATATAAATTTTACTTATAGGTGAAGGTACTCAAACCTGATCTACATATCAAAAGATAAGGTCTGCAAACACAGAATTAAATTAGGTCTCCCAGAGTAACTGCATATTCACAAATGTCTATGGAGACTCTCAGTCCTCTAGGACGGTCATGGTAGTCCCAAAGGAGCTTTTTTTTCAAGAGGCAACTGGACTTTCTGGTTTTTTCTTTGAAGATGTTTCGCTTCTCATCCAAGAAGCTTCAGCTGAGAGCTGAAGAAGCTTCTTGGATGAGGAGCAAAACATCTTCAAAGAAAAAAACAGAAAGTCCAGTTGTTTCTTGAAAAAATGCACCTTTGCATGTTCACAAGAATAAACATACCTTACACACACACATACCACGCTAGAATCAGCATGTAGACACCCCAAACAAGCTCCCCTTATAAAAATCTGCTACTGTACCCCATTTCTCTGCAGCCTGCCCCTAAAGAAGAATATTTCTTCTTTCCTCCCAGCTGCCTGGATCTCATTTTTATTTATTCTTGTGCAACCCCGGGTCGAATTGGAACCCCAAAGAATTCTTCTGACAGAGGAGAAGTGAAACGTTTTCAAAGGGGAGGGGATCCCCGAAAGTCCAGTTGCATTTTGGGGGGGGGGGAGGAAAGCACCTTTGGATCGGAAGGACCAAAAAGAAACTTTCTGGGAGCAACTTCCCCAAAGCTCCTTCCCGGAGCCCCACGGGGAGCCTCGGCCGGGAAAGGGGGACCCCCCTCCCTTTGCACCCCTCGAGGGAAGGGGGGGGGTGCAGCTCCCTGCAGGCAACGCGGATGCTGAACCTCCCCAAGCAAAGGCATGCAAGCTGAGGCGGGGATGAAGTCTTACCTGGCCGAAGCGAGAAGCCTCCTCCGTGGGATCCAGCGCCGATCTTAAAGGGAAGATTGAATCTGGGAAGGATTCGGGGGACGAGGCGGAAGAGCAACGAGGAATACAGAAACTGCGGGGGCGGGGCTTCGGGCCTCCTCCTCCAGGCAGCCACGCCCTCGGCAATTAGCTCTTGGGCTGCCTTTCCCTCCCGTGTGACGATTGGCCAGAAGGGAGAAGATTGGCTCCGCCTCCGAACGTCCGAGCGGGATTTCCCTTCGGGGCGCCTTTTCCATGCAAATGAGGCGAGGCGGAAGGAACGTTCCACTTTAGGCGTTCGAGAGGGGGCGGCGGTTGAGGTGGTCGAGCCGGACTGCCGCAGATGCTGCCTCCCCTGCGGAGGCTGAAAGGTGGATTCTTCCTATAAGGGGAGCTTCTCCCTCCTCCCCGCAAGCAGAAATGTAGTTCCGATTTCTACATTTCTGCTTGAAAGTTCTGGCTGGATCGTTTGGAAAAATCTGACTTGGGTTGCCTGCTAGGAAGAACCTCAATGCAGGTAGTCCTCGAACTTACAGCAGTTCATTTAGTGACCGTTCAAAATTACAACGGCACGGTGGGGGGGAAAGGGACTTATGGACGTTTTTCACACTTAGGATCGTTGCAGCTTACTCATGGACACGTGATCAGAATTCAGACGCTTGGCTACTGACTCAGATTTATGACGGTTGCAGTGTCCTGGTGAAGCAGGAAAAACAGGACTACACAGGCCTTTCGGAATCAAAAGAAGTCTTGTTTTATTTTGCGCAAAATGGTTCAGAGTGCAAACCACCTGAGATCTGAACCACTTCTCAATGGAAAACATGAAGCTTATATATTCTTACATTCATAGCAAAGACACGCATGGATCAGTGATTGGTTACAGTTAGGGATCATCCTTAGTTTCCCTATTAAGAAGCAAAATTACACTTAGTCACGCCACATATGCATTATAGTAAGGTGACCAATCGTCCTCCTTTAGGAAGGACAGTCCTTCTTTTGTAAGTTCTGTCCTCCCCCAAAAAGTGTCCTCCTACATGTCCTCCTTTTCGATATTTAAAGACTAATCTGTTGCGTGTTATGTGACGTATTTGTATTTGACATGATGATTCGTCAAGGCTCGGTACAGTGCGGTATAAGACGCGATTATGAGATGCATGCGCTCCGCATGGGAGACCTTGAGAGAGAGCGCCGCGTGAAAGTGGCTTTGTTTACTTCTTATGTTATGCACTATGTCAGTGGTTCCCAACCTTTCTAATGCCGCGACCCCTTAATATAGTTCTTCATGTTGTGGTGACCCCCAACCATAAAATTATTTTGGAGACCCAGCGAACAAAGAGGCAAACAGGGAGGGAGGGAAGAGAGAGACTGAGAGATATTAGCACAGGGCTAGCCTGATCATATGGAGCAGGGCGGTGGCAATGGACCATGCTCCGGCACCACCACCTTCTCCAGTTCCCTCCGGCTTAGCTCCTCCTGCCCCCGGCGGTGGCGCCCTCAGTACCAAGGCTGTATGATCAGGCTAGCCCTGTGCTAATATCTCTCAGTCTCTCTCTTCCCTCCCTCCCTGTTTGCCTCTTTGTTCGCTGGGTCTCCGCGCCAGCCGAGGGCGAGAGGGCAGACAGACAATTCCAACCCAGCTGTCCTCCTTGCCACCATCATGCGCTGTGAAACTTAAGTGGTCGTTGGCTGGCCGTTCCCTCCCGTGACTCCCTTTCCCTTCGACACCAGTGGGAAGAAATTGCCGCTGCGAGCAGGAGACAGGGATGGCCACAGATGTCTTAAGCACCACCTTGTACTCTCCAGCGCGGATTCTTGCAACGCCCCGCCCCTTAGCTGATGCTGTTAAAGCTCGGCCGCCTGGCGTCACAAACGCCTCTCACCGAATGGCACCTCTCCCGACCAATCGGAGGGCTCGGACGAGTTGAACCGATATGGCCAGGCTTGTGGCAGTGGGGGGGGAGCTGAGGATGCCGGGGCGACCCCTGGGAAATGGTCATTCGACCCCCAAAGGGGTCCCGACCCCCAGGTTGGGAACCACTGCACTATGTTTACTTCTTATGTTATGTTGATACTCTAGCTGCAGCACTTGCCGTAAAATTCAATATGAAGGATATTTCTTGTTCAAATATTTCCAATATATTGTTAGAAGATGATACATTGACAAAAAATATTAATTCAATGGAACTCATTTAAATAATAATTAACAGGCATGTAAGCATAATTACAATATAAAATGTTACAAATGTTTTTATTATGCATATATCATATTATAGTGTATTATTGTTGCAATGAATAAAATGTTTCTTTTATTTACGATTTTTTTTCCAATTTATTTGTCCTCCTTTTCATTGTAAAAAAGTTGGTCACCTTAATTATATTTCAAACCCCCTTGTTGCTAACCAAAAAGCAGAACTGTCTTATGCTTACGTGCGCAAATACCTAAACGTAGCTATATATGTATATATTCCTTACAGTAAATGTTTAGGCAGTTGTAACTTATGGCTTAGCCTCTACCCCAGATTCATGCAGAAACAGGATGCTGATGTTCCTTATGCTTTCCTCTGCAAATTCCTGGCAAAGAGGCCCTTTTCTGCTATTTTGCCTCTTAATATTAAGTGTTAGAAAGAAGGATCTTTCAGCCATCTATTCTAACCCTTTTTCTTATTTCTTGATTTATTTAATTACCTATTTTATTCTGCCTTACTGGAGCCATGCAACTTTGCCTCCAGCAAAAGTCAATGGGGAAACCAGATTCACTTAAACCACCGTTTTATTATTATTTTATTATTATTATTTAGTGAGATTTATATACCGCCTCATAGTGCAAGCACTCTCTAAGCGGTTTACACCATTAAGCAATGTATATATTTACATTGCCCCCAACAATCGGGGTCCTCATTTTACCTACCTCGGAAGGATGGAAGGCTGAGTCAACCCTGAGCCGGTGAGATTTGAACAGCTGAACTCAAATGATCATAGTCAGCTAAAGTAGCCTGCAGTACTGCTCTCTAACCGCTGTGCCACCTCGGCTCATTCATTAACTGTAGTGATTCATTTAACAACCGTGGCAAGAAAGGTCGTAAAACGGGGCAATGTTCACTTAACCGATGTCTCACTTAGCCACTGAAATGTTGGGCTCAATTGTGGTCGTAGGTCAAGGACTACCTGTAAACCTCTCCCGGTTCTTCAAAGAATGGACCCTTTTTGGCTTTTTCCTTCTTCCTTTTTGGAAAACTTCTGTTGCCGGCTGGTCCTTCTGATCAGTCCTGCCTTTTTTTTTCTTTTCAAATCTTCGCAGTGTTTCTGGCAAGTGGTTAGAGAAATGGGTTTGCCCCTTTGAATCCTTCCGGAGTTCTCAGAGAGACGGGGCCAAAGCAACCCAGCTGGCTTTGTGTCAGAGGCAGGATTAGAACTCAGGATCCCCGGTTTCTGGACTGACGCTTTAACTCAGGAGTCCTCAAACTTTAAACAGGGGGGGGCCAATTCACAGTCCCTCAGACTGTTGGGGGGGGGGCGGACTGGCTGGGTGGGAGTGGCTAGGTGGTCATGTGACAGGAGGGGGTGTGGTTAGGTCATGTGACCAGGTGGGTATGGCCAATTTAACATTCCGTTAAAACAATGCACAAAAATTAAACTTTAATTTGTTTTGCTCCTGTGGATGTTTTATTTGCATGTTGCTCTTTTGGTTGACTTTTTTTTTTACTATATCTTTTTTTTCAGTTGTTTAGGAGTCTAGTGGTCCACTTCAGGAAACTCAGTTTTGCAGCAATTCTTCTCAGCCCCAAGGAGCTTGAGAAATATCTCTCTCTCTCTCTCTCTCTCTCTCTCTCTCTCTGTGTGTGTCTCTTTCTCTCCCTTTGTCTCTCTCTCTCTCTGTGTCTATCTCTCTTTATCTATCTCTCTTTTGGAGACAGGGGAGGTGAAAAACAGGCCAGTTTCACCCGGTTTTTTTGGCCTTCTGGGGCGTCTGTGCACCCCATTTTTCACCTCCCCTGCCTCCAGCAGCATTCTGCAGGCCAAAACCAGGCAAAAATGGCCCTTTCAGTTCCAGCCCACGGGGCTCGCGAAGGTAAGTCCTGGGCTCGGCCGAAGGGTGGGCGGGGTGATGTGGGCGGGGCAGCCTCGTGGTCCTGCGCGGGCCGGATTAATGGCTTAGGTGAGCCCCATGCGGCCCACGGGCCGTAGTTTGAGGACCCATGCCTTAACCACTACAGCACACTAAACTGGCTCAGGTGTAGCTTGACATGAACTGGGACGCCCAGCTCCTATTCACAGGTTGGTTTATTTTTTATTTCAAATGGCGTAGCAAAATGCTGAACAGATAGATAGATAGATAGATAGATAGATAGATAGATAGATAGATAGATAGATAGATAGATATAGAGATAGATATATATATACATATATATATATATATATACACACACACATACACACACACACACACACACACACACACACACACACACACACACACACACACACACAAAGACCTGCAAGAGGTATTAGAAAAAAATAGGATTATTTCTTGATAATAGAAAATAATGGGGATAGGATTGTGATTCAGGAAGATCTTGAACCTGCTGCCAGAATGGAAGAAATCACAAATGAAAATTCAACAAGAACAAAGGCAAAAGCCTGCCTATAGGGAAACAGAAAAATATTAAGAGGTGCTTTACTCCATCTGAACTTTCCAATCAGTTTTTCTAGCCAGAGTCAGGCCTTGGCCTATGCCTTTGTCCCTGTTGAATTGGCATTTGATTTTCTTTCACTTGGCACCTTGTCAAGATCTTCCTATATCATGGTTAGAATTTTAGAATGGTTTAATAGATTTTAGATAAAGTGGAGTTCTCTTTTTTTTTCTTGGGGGAAAAAAAGTATATATATATATATTAGAGGAATTTTTGAATTTATATTTTGTTAGTACATTTTAAGTTTATGGTTATTTGAAGATTATATCCTGTGTTCTTTCTGGGAAGTCGGGGAAGGGGAGGGAGGGGGTTGGGGGGAAGGGGGGGGAATTAAAAAAAAATCTTTGTACTTTGTACTAATAAAACTTTTTCAATTAAAAAAAAAATATCACAAGTCCATTCCCATTATTTGTATCATCCACAAATAATCCTATTTTCTAATGCTTCTTCCAGGATACACACACACACACACACACACACACACACACACACACACACACACAAACTCATTCATTATCAGTGTTGGCATATGAGCCTCTTTGACAGTAAAGATGTGGCCATGAACTCAATAGAGTACTTGGATCGGTGCCCATGAACTTTCTTCAGGGGTTCCCTTCTAGAGAATTTGGAAATCATGGCCCAGCTGTGTCACGTAGTGAATATTGTCAGTTGTATGTCTATGCAGGGTGATGCACCCCTATCCTAATATTATGGTACATTCCAATACAAGCAGGACACGTGATGTGATCTTCTGCGCATGTGTGCATTCCTGATTCTCCATTATTCCTTTTCTGCCTTTGATTCTGACCGGAGCGGTCACAATTTATTAGCAAGATGTAACTATTCATGATTTATTGTTTTTGTACCGAAATAAATATTTTCTATTAGACTTTTAATCTCGGCTTTATTTCTAAGTGTCTGAATTCCAAGAAAAGATCCACATCGCCTCTATGCAGGGTGATGCACCCCTATCCTAATATTATGGTACATTCCAATACAAGCAGGACACGTGATGTGATCTTCTGCGCATGTGTGCATTCCTGATTCTCCATTATTCCTTTTCTGCCTTTGATTCTGACCGGAGGGGTCACGATTTATTAGCAAGATGTAACTATTCGTGATTTATTGTTTTTGTACCGAAATAAATATTTTCTATTAGACTTTTAATCTCGGCTTTATTTCTAAATATCTCAATTCCAAGAAAAGATCCACATCGCCTCTATGAGATTTATTCTCACCTTTAACAAGCTGAGCTCTGATTTGAAGGATCAGAGGGAAATTGGTGAGTCTTTGGATAACGGAGAAAAACCTACAGCCAGGAAAGACCTAAATTCAAATATAAAAACCTCATTCACAACCTCTATGGTTGTGTCTCCCTTGAAGATTTAACTGTGTTTTTCCCCCTTCATCTTTTATGTATCTCTTGTCCACAGAGATGGGTAAAACTCCTGGCTGTGAAAGCTCTTATCTGCCAGGAAAATATTTTAAAATAAATTCAACTCTTTACAGTAGTTACTTATTCTACAACTGAAGGTATAAATATGGAGGTAAGGATTAGAAAAAAAATTCTATTAAGGGCAACCACTTTTCCTCTTAAGCAAGTAGGAAAATCCAACTAAAGACAGAATAATGTAAGGATTAAGTAACAATGTTCTATATATCAAAGAATGCCAGGACTTTTAAATTACATTTTATTGCTTAGACTTATTGAGCATGAGTAATTTATACTTGCTTCAAATTTCTTTGCTAGAAATACAACAGACTGTGAAGAAGTTTGTTTTCTATCCCAACAATCTTCCTTCCTTCCCTTTTCCTCCCTCCCTCCTCCTCTCTCTCTCTTCTTTCCTTCCATTCTTTCTTTCTACTTTTTTTGCTATCCCATCACACCTACATAATTTACTCATAGGACACATATGACAGGACTTCTGAAGACAAAGCTGTTCCACTTGTTAATTGTCCTCACTGTTAGGAAGTTTCTCCTTAATTCCAGGCTGCTTCTCTCTTTGGTTAATTTCCAACCATTGTTTCTTGTTCTGCCTTTAGGTGCTTTGTAGAATAATTTGACCTCCTCTTCTTTGTGGCAGCCCCTCAAATAAGAAACTAGGCTGAAGCATCTGTATGTAAAAATGAAACAGGCAGGGAAGGAGGGTGATCAAAAGCAAGGAATCTTGTCTAGAAGATCCCTTCAGGAGATAGATAAGAAGAGAAACAGATAAGGAGGAACCAAGTTGTTACGAAAACAAAAGGAGTATTTTGCGGAGTATAAGACGCACCTAGATTTTGAAGAGGAAAACAAGAAAAAAAAGTAGTTTTTGGGCTCAGCGCATCCCGTTTTTGTCCTCTCCAGGAACACTCTGCAGGCCTCCAAAACCCTCTGAACGTCCCATTTTTGGCCTCCTAAACCCCCCACATATCCTGTTTTTGCCCTCCCCAGCCCCCAGGAGCACTCTGCAGGCCTCCCAAACCCTTCATGCGTCCTGTTTTCACCAAAATGGGTCCATTTTTGGCGCAAACGGGAAGCACGCAGGGGGTTTCGGGAAGCCAAAAACGGCTGTATTTGGTCTATAAGACGCACAGACATTTCCACCCAATTTTTGGGGGAGGGGGAGTGCGTCTTATAGTCCAAAAAATATGGTAAATAAAGAGGTCTTTTCCCCCTCTTAAAATATCCTTATTTTCATTCCAGCCTTAACATAATTATTTTGAAATTGCATACAATTTGTATCCATCATAATAATACTCAAAGGTCCCATTTTTGTCTCAATTTGTAAAGACATTTTCTTCCAGTGGCCAGTTCTATTTGGCCTTCTAGTTGCATATTTATTTATTTATTTATTTCAAATATTTTCTTTTTTCCTTTTGGCTTCATTTTCCCGCCTTTTGTGCATTTTCTTATGCCTTCGAAGAGATGAACTCCAACCGAAACTTCTTCCGCACTCAGAGCACTTATGAGATTTTATCCCTGCATGAATCTTCTCATGGGTCCGAAGGTCACCGATATGAACAAACTCGTTCCCACATTCCTTGCAGGTGTGAGGTTTCTCTCCTGTGTGAAGCCTCTCGTGGATTTTCAGATATTCTTTGTAAGCAAAAGATTTCCCACACTCCAGACATTGATAAGGTTTTTCTCTGGTGTGGATTCTCTGATGCCTCAGAAGGCTGTCATTCCTGAAAAAACATTTACCGCACACCGAACATTTCAGGGAGGTCACTCCTATGTGCTTTATGCGATTGTGTTTTCTAAGGGTCGACAAATAAGCATATGCTGCCCCACAGTCTAAACATTTGTAATCTTTTTCTCCTTTGTGAACTTGCCCGTGACGTTTGAGGCCTCCTTTGCTTTGAAAAAACATTCCACACTCGATGCACTGAAAGGGCTTCTCCCGCGAGTGAATCTTCTGATGTTCCCAAAGGGATCCTTTTACAACGAAGCACTTTCCACACTCCGTGCACTTGTATGGTTTCTCCCCTGTGTGGGCATACTGGTGTGCGCTAAGATATGACTTGCAGGCAAAGCTTTTCCCACACTCTTCACATTTATGGGTTTTTTTTTCTTTGTGCAATTTCTGGTGTCTGCCAAGTGCCGAAAAATACATAAATTGTTTCTCACATTCGGGGCATTTATAGGGCCTCTCTCGGGTGTGAATTGTCCGATGTCGTATCAGTAATGTCTTGGTGGAAAAACATTTCCCACATTCTGGACACTCTTCCTTTTTCTCCCTTCTGTTTGTTTTCTTGCGACTCCGAAGAGATGATGGCTGGGCAATTTCTCCCCCGCGCTCATTATAAGATTTTATTTCTTTGTGAACTTCCTCGTGGAGCCAAAGCTGGGACTTCTGAGCGAAGGCCTTCTCGCATTGGCCGCACTTGTAAGATTTCTCTCCTGTGTAGATTTGCAGATATTGAAGCAGCTCTGACTTCTGAGATAACCACAGTCTTT
This sequence comes from Diadophis punctatus similis, assembly GCA_023053685.1. Classification (NCBI taxonomy): domain Eukaryota; kingdom Metazoa; phylum Chordata; class Lepidosauria; order Squamata; family Dipsadidae; genus Diadophis; species Diadophis punctatus. The sequence goes on along the minus strand of JALIGW010000002.1, from coordinate 244,841,966 downwards.
TCCACCACTTCTGGTATTCCAGAGATCTCTTTCCCTGGTGGATTCGCTGATGGGCTCCAAGGTCCGAGCCTTTAGCAAAACGCTCCCCGCACTCTCCGCATTTGTAAGGCCTCAGTCCAGGGTGGCTCCGGAGATGTTTGGCAAAGCTCCAAACTCCAGGAAAGGAGTTCCCACATACGAAACACAGGTGGGATCCATTCCCCGTGTGCAGCTTCCGGTGGATCAAAAGGAGGGACCGGTAAGTAAAGGATTTCCCGCACTCGGAGCACGTGGAGAGTCCCTCCTGGTTCCTCTGAGGAGAATTCTGCTCAGAGGGTTTGCCCCCCTGCATGGTTTCCGGAAGCTGCTCACTCCAAAGGCTTTGAAGGCTGATGTTTGGTGAGAGGTTTTTTTTCCAGGCAGGTCCTGCCGGATGAAGGAAAAAGAAGTGAAGGAAAGAGGGAGATTCTTTCTCTTTCTGACCCCAAGTAGGCCAAACGATAGCTAGGAGATCCCTTTCATCAGAACCCTGGTGGGATTCCCAAAGCCTCCCCTCCCCTCAATCAAAGCAATGCTGGGATCCTCCCTGTGAAGCTAATTGATATCTCCCCCTTTCTTAGCAAGAGGGGACTGATGGCTGACGAGTCCCTGTTGCTCCCCATTTGCCTGCGTGAAGTCTCTCTCTCTCTCTCTCTCTCTGTGTGTGTGTGTGTGTGTGTGTGTGTGTGTGTGTGTGTGTGTGAGAGAGAGAGAGAGAGAGAGAGAGAGAGAGGCAGATGACGTATGACCCACTGTAATGACCCCCCATAGGACTTACATGTCTCAGGTGAGTCCATACATGAGTACAGTACATCCTATGTAGCAGGAGTGGGCTGCTGGGGGTTCGGGAGAACCTCTAGGTAAGATTCTGAGCAATTCAGAGAACCCCCAAATCCCACTCCTGGCTGGCCCTGTCCACCCCTCCCAGGAGTCCCCACGCGGCCCGTTTTGGATGCAGGTAAGTGCAGGATGCGCGCGGAGACTCAGGGAGGGTGAAAAACAGGCCTACCGGAAGTTTGAGAAGGCTGGAAATGAGGCCTCCAAAGCCTGGGGAGGCCGTTTTCGCCTTCCCGGAAGCTCAAGGAAAGCCTCCAGAGCCCGGGGAGGACAAAAACACAACACCCCCCCCCCCGCTGTGGTGCAGGAGGCCGACTAGGCCACGCCCACCATGGCCACGCCCACACAGCAACCAGGCAGAGAACCCCTTGCTAAAAATTTTGAAGCCCACCCGTTATGTAGGCATTTTTATGAACATTGTTCTTTGGGCCACCTCAGATTAATATGGCCTTCTCCTAAAATGGCTTCCGGTGGTTTCCTTATGGTTTCGGGAAGGCGTACAGGTAGTCCTTGACTTACAGCCATTTGTTTAGTGACCAAAGTTACAACGGCGTTGACAAAGTTGACGTATGACCAGTTTTCGGGCGCTTGGTAACTTGCCTGTATTTTTGACGGTTGTACTGTCCCGGGGGTCATATGATCCCCTTTTGCGACTTTCCCAGCCAGCTTCTGACCAGCAAAGTCAATGAGGGAAGGCCGATTCACTTAGCGACTGCGTGATTCATTTCACAACTGCAGCAATTTGTTTTAATAACGGTGGCAAAACGGTGGCATGAAATGAAGCACAGCTCACTTAACTGCCTCACTTAGCAATGGTAATTTGGGGTTCTATTGTGGTCATAAGTCGAGGACTAACTGTACAGGTACAGTGGTCCCAAAGGTGCTTTGGGAAGAGGCAACTGGACTTTCTGGTTTTTCTTTGAAGACGTTTCGCTTCTCAACCAAGAAGCTTCTTCAGCTCTGACTGGATGGGGGGGAATGGAAGGATTTATGACCAGCTGTCTGTAAGGAGTATAAGTCCTTCCATTCCCCACCATCCAGTCAGAGCTGAAGAAGCTTCTTGGATGAGAAGCGAAACGTCTTCAAAGAAAAAACCAGAAAGTCCAGTTGCCATTTGGAAAAACACTTTAGGGACATGACCTGGATGACTGAGAATCTCCATAGACATGTACAGGTAGTCTTCCACTTAACGACAATTGAGCCCAGATTTTATGTTGCTAAGTGAGAAATTTGTTAAGTGAGTTTTGCCCCATTTTACGACCTTTCTTGCCACATTTGTTAAGTGAATCACTGCAGTTGTTTACATTAGTCACACGGTTGTTAAGTGAATCGGACTTCCCCATAGATTTTGCTTGTCAGGAGGTCTCAAAAGGGGATCACGTGACCCCGGAATGCTGCAACCATCGTAAATATGAGTCAGTTGTCCAGCATCCGAATGTAAATCACATGATCATGGGGATGCTGCAACGGTCATAAGTGTGAAAAATGGTCATCAGTTATTTTTTTTCAGTTCCGTTGTAACTTAGAATGGTCACTAACCAAACTGTCATAAGTCGAGGACTATCTGTACATCTGTTCATCAAGGGCTGTGAAGTTTTACGTTGTCCACCTGATGGTCTTACCTGCCCAGGTCAGGCTTTGGACTCCGTCCTTATCTAGTTTCTTTTGGCTTAATGTATTGTATCCACCCAACCGCTGGAATTACCCCACCAGGTGTGGAAGCTTCACAAATCATGGTTAAAACTAATCATGGTTTAGCTGAGGGATCTGTAACTTCTGGTGAGGCAGGACATAAAAATGAAACAAGTCATAAAGTGAAAGGGACTTCTGCTTGAGCGGGGTTGGACTAGATGACCTCCAAGGTCCCTTCCAACTCAAAGAAATCTAAAGTCATACATAAAGAACAAAGGAAATGGCAAATGCCACGTAGGCTTTGAGTGGTGTGAAAGAACAAAGGAAATGGCTTAACCACAAACGGAACTGCAGGAAGCTACATAGATAAGTTTGCAGGGAAACCTGTGATCCGTTTCAACAGGAAAAGGGTAAACAATATATTTTAGGTTTTTTTTAACATAGGAACAGGAGCTTATACCTGGTGTAACCAATCAAAGATGATATATTATATTTCTGTGTTTTGCTAGTATATAGTACCGTATATAATTGCTTTTCAGTAAAAAACATGGCTCTTCCGGCAGGCGGGGTGAAGAGAGGATTCCCCCATGTATGAATGTTTTTTTGTTTTTTTAAATGCAATGTAATGTTTTTAAATGTTATTTTATTGTACCGTTCTTATCTCTGTTGTACGCCGCCCTGAGTCCTACGGGATTGGGCGGCTTATAAGAACTTTTAATTTAATTAAATTAAATTAATTAAATTTCCATAAGAGGTTGTTCAGATGTTCAAGGCTCTGAACCTATTTGAGCAAATAAATCAAACTTATCTTGACTTTGTGGTGTGAGTCTTATCTCTTTCCTGCAACACTGGGATGAAGACTGATCCCAGCCTTGGAGAGTGTGCTAGAGGGAAAACCCAATTTTACACCATGATTTTCATGTTTAAGCAAATTAAATAGCATTAACTATTCTCTCTCTCTCTCTCTCTCTCTCTCTCTCTCTCTCTCTCTCTCTCTCTCTCTCTCTCTCTCTCTCTCTCTCTCTCTCTCTCTCTCTCTCTCTCTCTCTCTCTCTCTCCTTCAATTGCTTTCTAAAAAGACCACATGGCTTGAAAACTTTGAAACAAAGAATTTTAAGAATTTTAAAAAGCAAGGATATTCATTTCCTCTTCTTTTAAGGTTAAGCCCAAAAAAGGATCCCTTCTGGGTTGGGAGAAACTGAGCGATTTGCTTTTGGGAATGAAGAAAGAAAAAGAAAGAGAGGAAGAGGGGGGGAGAGAAAAGAAAGAAAGAAGGAAAGAAAGAGGAAGAAAAGAAAGAAGGAAGGAAAAGAAAAGAAAAAATCCTTTTGCAGTATAAAATCTGGGTCGATCCCTGGGACCAGAGGGGTTAGTCTTCGGACTCGTGCTGGAGCCCATCCCCAGGGCTCTCCAGCTGTGTGTATGTGTGTGTGTTGTTGTTCTGTGCGTGGTATTTATAGTGCCTGTTGTGGTGTGGCTTTTTTAGATGTGGATTGGGTTGTGTGTGGGTTGGGTTGCCTTTTAAGTCGTTCACTGTCCTTTTTCGCGCAGCGCATCTAAATTTCATTCTTTTTTTTTCTTGCGCAACCCCGGCTCGAATCGGGACCCCAAATGATTCTCCCAAAACAAACCTTTCCTTTATTAGAACCTCCCGATTGAAAAGAAAAGGCCGGTATTTCCTGCCATTGCCCTGTCAATGCTCTCTAAATACGGTAGGTTCTTGACAAATGTAACTTTTCTTTTATGTATACTGAGAGCATATGCACCAAAGTCAAATTCCTTGTGTGTCCAATCACACTTGGCCAATAAAGAATTCTATTCTATTCTATTCTATTCTATTCTATTCTATTCTATTCTATTCTATTCTATTCTATTCTATCCTATCCTATCATTATCCTATCCTATTCTATGGTTTAGGATCTCCTGCTTGAGCAGGGGGTTGGACTAGAAGACCTCCAAGGTCCCTTCCAACTCCTATTCTATTCTATTCTATTCTATTCTATTCTATTCTATTCTATTCTATTCTATTCTATTCTATCCTATCATTATCCTATCCTATTCTATGGTTTAGGATCTCCTGCTTGAGCAGGGGGTTGGACTAGAAGACCTCCAAGGTCCCTTCCAACTCCTATTCTATTCTATTCTATTCAAGCTACAGGTCAGCCCATTTTTTTCTGCAAGTCCGCTTGAAGGCCGGAAGAGTTGTGGTGGAGTGTGGGGGGGGAAGGATCCTTACCTAGCAGAAGCGGGAAGCTTCCTCCGAAGGATCCAGCGCCGATGCAGGGAAGGGATCTCGGGGGAAGGCAGCAGAGACATGACCCTTTCAAGCAGCCGAATGGGCGAGAAGAGGACGGCGCGGGGCAGCCACGCCCCCCACCTTGACAAGGAAATCCAGGCTGCCTCCCGCGCATTGGCTAGCGGGGAGAAGATTGGCCCCGCCCATTCCCCCCCTCCTCGCGAGTTCTCTGACCCAGGGGTCTCCAACATTGGCAAACTTTAAGACTTGAGGACTTCAACTCCCAGAATTCCTCAGCCAGCTGTTTCCCCCCCCCCCCCATCTATTCTATGCCAAAGCCTTTTTCATGCAAATGAGGCGACGCGGAAGGAACGTTCTAATCTGGGAGTGTAAGGGGGGGGCGCAGATCGCGGATCGTTCTTTGTAGCTTCAGTTCCTGGTTGAGGACGGGGGTGGGGTGGGGGTGGTTGAAGCCGGAACCCCTCCGCGCTGGGGAGGATTTGCCCCTTACCCCCGGGTCTCGTGCGAGAAGAGATCCCCCCCACCCCCCGCAAGGAGAAAGGTAGCTCTGAACTGTACATTTCTGCTTGAAACGTTTTTGCTGGGTCGTTTGCAAAAAATCTTTTCAGTGCCCGCTCAATAAAATAATAAGAGGCTGTTGTAAAATATTATGTTATATTATATATTAATATTTAATAAAGGAGGAGGGGGGAAGAGGAAGGAGCACAAGGAGGGGGAAGAGGAAGGAAGAAAGGAACAGGAGGAAGGAAAAGCGAAGGAGGAAGGAGAAGAGGAAAGAGGAAGAAGGGAAAAGAGGGGAAAAGGAGGTCTCAAGATGGCTTATAAGGACATAAAAACACAATATGAAAGAAATAAAAAGAAAAATAATAAAACAATAATAAAACAATAACCTCCCCACACCCCAACAATCAATGTTGTCTCCATCCCATATCAAGATCTCAATCCTGACTGGAAAAGATCCAGATACAGGTAGTCCTCAACTTACATCAGTTCATTTAGTGACCAGTTACAACGGAACTGAAAAAAGTGACTTATGACCATTTTTCACACTTAACAACCGATGCAGTATTCCGTTGGAAGAAATTTCCCTGGTTCGTTCCCAGCTGCGACGCACCACAGACGCTGAGAAGAAATGGATGCAGAAGCCAGCTACCAGAAAGTGGAATTCTTGTAATGTAGGAAGGCAAGAAGCAAAAAGTGACACAGCTCAATCGTTCCTGGCTTGCAAGGAGACTGGGGGAGGCAAAGCCATGCCTTCTTATACTCGATTTGCCTTTGAAGCTCCTAGTTTGATGGGGTTATTTGTGTGCCTCTATTAAAGTGATTGTCCTGGATCCTGTCTTCCTGCCTTAATGGGTTAATCCTGCCCCAGGACCTTTATCTTTTCTATTCTGGGGGTTAATCTTGTCAGAGGCCAGGAAAAAGGGAGTTGGTGAGTTTATTTTTAGCCTGATTCCCCTTATCTTAATGGCTCTACTTAAGTGTTTCTGTAGTCAGCTTTTGTTACTTTTGTAACAGATGTTAGCAGACTGCTCTGAGTTTTCCTTTCAGCTGGTGCTTCTTGGTTTTCTTAAAGGGGAAGGGCTGGCTTGAATCCCTTGGCACTGTTTTCGGAGGTTTCTGGCACTGTCCTTTTGGGGTGTACAGTAGAACCTCTGGTCACTTGTTATTCGTTCCATAACTTTGGTCGCAAACTGATTTGGTCGTAACCCAAACCTAATTTTGGAAACTTGGCGCTTACAAAAAAAAAAAAGGCGCGGAAGGGAAAATCAGGCGCGGGGAAAAATAATTTGTGAATTTTTGGGTCGGAACTTGATTTGGTTGTGGTCAGAAGCGTTCATGACCAGAGGTTCTACTGTACTTCCCACACCCATAATCACGAGATCAAAATTCAGACCTTGACAACTGCCTCCTATTTATGACGGTTGCAGTGTCCTGGGGTCACGTGATCCCCTTTTGCGACCTTCTGACAAGCAAAGTCAATGGGGAAGCCAGATTCACTTAACAACCGTGTGACTAACTTAACAACTTGCAGTGACTCACTCAACAACTGTGGCAGTTTTAGAACCTAGGTTGTAACTTTCAGTTATTGTCCACCTCAGAATGGCAAGAAACTTCTCTATCATTGTCTTCCACGCTTTCTCTCGATCTTTGGATGTGCAGAGACCCTTGTCGTCATTGGCAGTCTCAAAATTTCAAAGTAACATAATGAGACGATTGGATATTGCCCACAAACAGAAAAATATTTGATCCCATTGCTATGTTTCTTTTAACTCGGGGGCCAATTTTCACTCAGTAGCTTATAAACAATTTGTAGCAGGGGTGGGTTCCTCCTGGTTTGGACAGGATCGCCTGAACCGGTAGCGACCCACTGGTGACATCACTGAACTGGATCGGCTGGTGCCGGTCTGTGGGCGCCGCCATCTTTTTGGGGGAATTTTTTGCGATTTTTTTTTTTTACTGTTTTGAAGGTTTTTCCTGTTCTGCTAGTAAAAGGGCCTTCCCGCCCGCCACCGGGTTTAAACTGACCTTTATTCCTTCGCCCGAAGCACAGCTGATCAGCTCCTCAGCTGTGTTTCGGGCAGATTCCAGCTACTGAGCATGCGCAGAAGCCAAATTGCACGAGGGGACGCGATGCGAACCGGTGGCGAAGGTAAGTGGAACCCACTCTTGATTTGTAGGTCTTTTAAGTGTCACCTTCTCCTGGTGACACTTAATTTTGTTTCATGCCCCTTAATGAGTGAGTATATTTGAACTCTTCAGAATTTCCACCCATCATCAAATGTACCTTTAGATGCCTTCAGAACAGCTTTCCTGTCTGGGGGCTCCAGAGTTGCTGGATCACAGCTCCCATCAAATCCAGCCGGTGAGACATTATGGGAGTAGAAAACCCAGCCTAACTCCTATCAGAGCACTTCCATTTAGTGAATGCAAGCAAGCCTCCTTGCGGCAAGACACACGCACAAAAAACACAACGCTGGCCACTATATATACAGAATGTAATTTTATTTACTCTGCAGTCCAAAATAATTCTCTTTCTGAGATACAAAAATAATTAGAAGCATTTAGAGCAGCACCCAGGTTTAAAGAACCGGAAGGCAAAGCAAGAGTTAAGCAGGGTCAGTCAAATGAGAGCCAGGAAACTTCAATTCCCACATCTGCAGAACACCTGAGTGGGAAAAGCCATTCTGGGGCATAACTGGCCACATTCAGTTGGAAAGAATCGGGTGGAGGAGGTGGAGCAGGAGGCCATTTTGTAGAAACCAATGGTTTTTTTTTTAACCTTGGCAACTTTTAAGATGCATGGACTTCAACTCCCAGAATTCCCCAGCCAGAACGCTGGGAGTTGAAGTCCACGTATCTTAAAGTTGCTAAGGTGGAAAACCTCTGACAGAAACAGATACGTTAGCTTTCTGATTAATTGTTTGGGAATTGCTGCTCAGCCAGGAAAGCAGGTCTGCCTTCATAGCTGTTTCCATTATAGGGTCTTCTTGGTAGTGACCTCCCACTTCCGGAACCTTCCACAAAAACGGTTGCAAACTGCCACTGTGCTGCTGTCTTTTCAGGATGCAGATGGCACGTATGTATATATTACATACATATATTACATTTAAATACCTTGGCCTTTCTAAGGTGCACAAAAGATTGCAGCCCCTTTCTCCCCCCCCCATAATTTATCCTCACAGTCACAAAAAAGCGCAATTAAGGCTTAAGAATTGTGACGGCCAAGATCAACTAAGGCTATAATCTAAATTATAAATATCTCTTTAGGATGAAGAACTTATCTTTCCGCCCCAAATCTTGTCCACGTGTTTCTCAGGTCAGCTGCTTTCAAATAATGTTTCTGAAGCTTTTGAGGGCACGAAATTGAGAAAGGCAGATCAAAAGTGTTACGTATGGTCCCTTTTACGGGTTTGATTTATTTTCTTTTTTAACTGTACGATTCAAAATCACTCAAGAGAGTTTGGCGGATAGCAGGAAGTAAGATGCAAAGGCAGGAAGATGAACATTCGAAAAAACTTTTGTTTTGTGCCTGATTTATCTTGATTGTAATTCCTAGAAAGAAATTTAAAATCATGTTTTATTTTCTGGTTTATTAGTTCTCATAGCAACATACCCAGCCTTTTCCTTCTTTGTTGCCTTCAACAACAATCTGGCTAACAGCTGGAGAGAAGGAAAAAAGTGGCTGAAACTTACTTAAAAATAGCTTAGGAAAGGATTTAAAACCAGGATTGGCTACGCCGGTATAGTCCTGTTCACACAACATGCTTAACTGAGCCACGGAGGCAGAATATCTGATGAACAGAAAACTCCAATTTGAAGCGAGTTGAAATGTCTCTTAAAAAGATGCTCGCTATTTGAATGATCTGAAATGGACTGAAATATATAGTGGGTTGAAACTTGGAATTCTTGTAAATATCATTTTTATGGGGTCCTTGGTGCTCTCTGAGCTTTGTTGTTTTCTTGCAGACATTTTATTACCCAACTTGGTAACATCATCAGTGCTAGAAGAGAGCGAGGTTTACTATCTGGTTTTAAACTAGTGGCTTGCCCTGTGCAGTGTTGGTTGAACATTTTTGGTGATTCCTTTAAAAAATGTTTTCTGTCTGAGAGAACAATGACCAAGGTCTTGGAGAATCAAAAAAGGAACTTACCCAAACTTAGTGTCTCAGTGTGGACGATCCAGCTCTATACAGTAGTTTGCACGAGAAATAGGTTGCCATCCACACTTATCTGAAAGGGTGAAAATCCCAGTAAAATTTCTGCTGATCATGTAACAAAGAGACCTTAATTTCAGCATTAAAAAAAAATCTGGCTGATCTTGTTAGAATATTCATGACTGGGAGAGCCAATGGTAACAAGGTGTAGGAAGTTAGCACCCACCCCTCTCCTAGGAAATGAGATATCCTAGGAGATATTAAAAGGTAGAAAATATTCTGTGGAACACATCTGGAAACATGCTTTTTTAAACAGACAAAAGACTCCTCTTGGAAAACTCCCACGCCTTGCTCACACATTCCTCTCACCTAGACTGGAAGTCTTCTGCATGATAAAACCACAATAGGATTTGCCCAAGGCCCTTTCATTCAGCCAAAGCTAGATTAGACAAAAGCCAAGAGTTGCCCCAGCATGCCCCTGGGGGGTCTGAGAGCCAATGGGATACATTTCTATACAGAAACAGGAAATTAAGAGGTGGAACCCAACTTAGACTATAAAAACAAGGAACTCAGCATCTCCTGTCTCTTTTTTTCTCTTCACCACACCTGGAACCATGTAAGCTACCTTTTCTGTACAGGGGCTCAAGCCATGTGCTCCTGTCCACCATTAAACCTTCCTTCCAAGCAACCTTCATGAATCCAGTGTCTTTTTCCCCACTTGGAACTGAACCTAAAAGGATATTTCCTTATAACAAAGGTCAGCAATGAATAGGCATAGCAACTGGTTCAAGCACCAGAGTATGAAAGTAAAATGCCTAACTCGGTGTATACATTGAACAAGGCCATTTATGGGCTGAAGCAGTCAACCAGGAATTGGAATATCTGTTTAGATAAGGCACTGAAAGATCTTGGGTTCAAGAGTTGCAAGGCTGATGGTTGCATGTACACTGGAAAGTTACAAAGTGGGGATTGTCAACTATTATTAGCATGATCTTTGCTTCATTGCAAAGGATGTATAACAGTAAAAGGGATTCTCAGGTATTTGAAGGGAACTGTGAATGTGGGTCTTCAAATGCAGGTTTAGGAAGAATATTAAATTATTTGACTTATGTTTCTTCCAGTCATGAAGAGAGAAGTGTTAAGACTATTCATGAACTGGGAGAGCCAATGGTAACAAGGTCAGCCAATGAATAGGCATAGCAACTAAGTCAGCCAATGGGAGCTAAACACATCTGAGTCTGTGCAGAGAATCGAAACTGAAGCTAGAAGGCTGGGCGTGGCTCAGCCCACTCTGTACTCTCAGTCCACTCTAAACTCTGAAAATGAAACTAACTAACTGTTCTCTCCTGCCTGTAACTGCTGCTATGTTAAAGAAGAACTCTGCTACTGGTATTGAAGCAGGACGTAAAATAAAGCAAAGTCATTATGTGAAACAATAGGCTATAAACGGGGTTGGACTAGATGATCTGTAAGGGACCCTTTCTAGCACTAACATTAAAGAAGTAAAAAGGTCCTTTGCTCTGGAAAAACACAAAGAGGAAGTTGCTAGGCTTTCCTAAGATTCGGCCGGCCAAAGGCTGACCACAAACAGACACAGGAAACATGGAGAAATTTAAAGGTGTTAACATAAAACTTATGGAGAAACATGCATACGTGTCAAAAGGAAAGAGGTGTAACTCCTTATTACGGTAAAAGGCTGATCTATATGTAAAGCCAACCCCTTATGTCTTTTGTAACTGTGGAAAAAGAGTTTAAATATCTTGCTTTTCTGATAGAAAATCGTTCAGTTTAGAATTTCAAAATGTCTGAACCTTATTTGTACAGATAATAAAAGGCTGATCTTACTCCTCTCTGGCTGGTATCACTTCCTGTTCTGCAACAGTATTGTAAACACTCATCTGTTATTCTTGTATATAAAGAAGTTTTTTTATTTAAATCAATCCTGCGGCATCAGTCTGCCTGTGTGTGTTTTCTGGATTTAATTTTCTGCAACAAACTCTACTAGATCTCCAGCAGTCTGCTCTCCCAAGGAAGCCCACCAACCTCTCAGCACAGGGCCTTTAGAAGCAGGCCACCCAGCCATCAAGACTAATAGCCACTGATCCCCAGGTCTTCCAGAAACCTAGCCAACTCTTGTTTTGAAGCCACTAAGTTGGTAGCCAGCACAAACCAAAGGAGTCAGGATAAACGTCAAGCTTTAGAGCAGTGTTTCCCAACCTTGGCAACTTGAAGATGTCTGGACTTCAACTCCCAGAATTCCCCAGCCAGCATTCGCTGGCTGGGGAATTCTGGGAGTTGAAGTCCAGACATCTTCAAGTTGCCAAGGTTGGGAAACACTGCTTTAGAGAGTCAGTCAGAAAACCACCGGCCACAGCATCAATTACGGCATCCTCAGTTCAACTCCTCCCCCCCCCCCCCGCAATGACCAGTTTGGTATATTTTTTTGTTTGTGCCTTCAAGGCAATGCTGACTCCTGTTGACCGCCTGGCCTAGTCCTTGCAGTTTTCTTGGCAAGATTTTGGAAGTGATTTGCCATTGCCTGCTTCCTAGGGCTGAGAGAGAGGGACTGGCTCAGGGTCACCTAACTGGCTTTGTGCCAAAGGCGAGACTGGGACTCGTGGTCCCTTGCCTAGAAACTAGGAGACTCTGAGTTCTAGTCCAACCTTAGGCATGAAAGCCGGCTGGGTGACTTTGGGCCAATTACTCACTCTCTCAGCCCAACCAACCTCACAAGGTTGTTGCTGTGGGGAAAAACAGGAGGAGGAATGTGTATTATTTATGTTTGCTGCCTTTTTTATTTATTACATTTATATGATGTCCATCTCACTTTCTGAATTATTATTTTATAAAATAACAAAGCCACGATAAAAAACATAATAAACACATACTAAAGTGACTTTCTTTTGCACACGAGATCCTGCAAAATCTTTTTAAGACCTATCAGATTTCAGATGTTTATTTATTTAGGAGATGTATTACACTGCTTCGGTCCATCTGAACTCTAGGCAGCTTTATAGGGTATATAGTAAAATAACAACAACAACAACAATCCTGATCATAATTTCATATTCAATAAAATAAAATAAAACTAAATCGCAAGTTGTTGACTCCCTAACCCAGCCACAAAAGACCTCAGAACAACTTTGGGGAAGGCCATAAATATAGGGGCCATCTTTACCTGGTGTTCCCTCTCTACTGAAATCCTCCACCAGTGGCCTCCCTCCCTCTCCTCGCATTTGAGCAGGTATTCTATTACCACCCAGATTGGGCAGGCAAGTTTTATCAGGCTAAAGATAGCCAACCCTTCAGACTGTATCACTCAGATTGGCTAAAGGGGATAAAAAACCCTCGCCCTGATTTGAAGTAGTTTACTCTCAGAGAGGTACTTGTTGCTTATGTTTCTGACGGTATCATTTAATATTGACGAATGCAGGCAGTTAATATTAGGAAATTGTAAAATTAGAAAACCAGGCCACATTTACAATTCTTTGTGCATCCCGCAGTCATGTGACTATGCTTTACAACGCATTTACTTTTCATTTTTCGGCAAAACCATGCCCATAGTGAACCATTGGTTCACTTAATGACCGTGGCATTCATTTAACAACTACCGCGAAACAGGGTCATAACCATTTTACAATCGTCACGACTTACGAGAATGATGGGCAGGCTCCATTACAGTCACAAGTTAAACTCTACCATAATTTTGCACCGTCATTAAAGGAGGCAATCACTAAACAAGGACCACCTCTAATAAGGAATACTTCAGGGTTGAACTGTTGGACCGTTGATGATTTCCAAGCTTGGCTGTGAACTCTGAACTGTTACTAGGGTTTTATTAGAGGATTTACTCCCCTACCCCCCACCCCCCGGAAAAAATAACCCCGTTCCCTTCTTACCACAGCAGTGCTTATAGCTTCCATAGAAAGTTCAGTAAGTTCTGTAGGTTCAGCAGTTTCAACCAGCAATTCTAAACATTCAGGGAGGTGGGGTAGGTGGGTGGGAAGAGAAGAAACGGGTTGGTTAAAAGATGAAAAGCCCAAAGGAATATTAAAATACTTGGGAGCAATGCTTCTCAGACATGGTTGCTTTAAGACACGTGGACTTCAACTCCCAGAATTCGATTCTGTGAGTTTATGACCCTGTGTCTTAAAGTGGCCAAGTCTGAGAAACACTGACTTTTTAAAAAAGTTTTTTATTTATAATACAATTAAAAACAAACAAACATAGAAAACAAAAAGACAAGTACATGACGGATAATCCAGTTTACATATTTTCGTTAAGTTGCTTCTTTTCCTAAATATACATCTTTGTCTCTATCTACCGTATTTTTCGGAGTATAAGACGCACCGCAGTATAAGACGCACCTTAGTTTTGGGGGAGGAAAACAAGGGGGGAAAAAATCTGCCTCTGCCTCCCAGCAATTTGCCAAACAGGAAACAGCAAACAGCACAGATGATATACACTGTTTGCTGTGTATTTCTGTGCATGTGTGCCTGACCCATAGAAATGGCAAAGAATTGGAGAAATGTACATTATGGCAGTATATTAATCCCAGAAAGTTTTCTTAAATGTAATCACACTAACTCCTCCTAATTATTTAAATACATCTACTCCAAACATGACTAAGTCAGGGTTTCTCAGCTGCCTTCTTTTAATACTAATACTTAATACTAAAACAGGACATTTCAGATTATACTTTTACAGATCTTTAAAATTGATGTGGCTTTCTGGAAGTATTCTCTGCTATTTAAAAGAAAATACAATAGCACTGGGCCTCTTCAGAGCAAGCATTTATTTTAAAAAGCTTCTTCATTTTCTTAAGTTGTCTAGAACAATAATAAAGCAGTCTTTAAAAAATAAGTCTAATAATTTGAACACTCTACAAACATTTAACAAAATAACATATTAACAGAATCTGCCTGTACCTAGGATAGAACTCACAACCTCCTGATTGTGAGGCAAGAGCTCTATCTCTTGAGCCACAGCAGCTCTAGCTTGCCTTCTTGCTATTTCAGCAGTCTAATATTGCCAGCAGTTTATCTCCCAGCAATGTGTCTCATCACAGCCACCATAGTTTCAGTTTCATTTTACCACGTGGCTTGTAAGCCTCAGTCAGCTGTAGGTCGGGAGGCAGATCATCTCTTCTTGTGCTCTTCTTGTGCTTTGCCCTGTTTGCTGCAAAGAGGTAAATTGCTGGCAGGCAGAGGCCAAAGGGTGGGGGTGGCTGGGTGGGGCTACATTCGGTGTATAAGACGCACCCAAGTTTTCACCCTCTTTTTGAGGGTAAAAAGGTGCGTCTTATACTCCGAAAAATACGGTAAATATATCTTCATTTTTTGTACAATATTAATTCCATTATCTTTCTTTGAAAAAAATAAAATTCTGTACATCTCCAGTTTTATCGCTAGTTCATAATCCTGACTTTCCTCTTTCCCCACCAATAGTATAATTTATCCCGGATTTCAAAATACTCTTGATTCATTTTTATCTTTTAGCTCCATCGTTAGTCTGTCCATCTCTGCACAAGACAACATTTTATACAAAATCTCTTCTTCTGTGGGGGTATCTTTGTTTTTCCATTTTTGTGCGAGAAAGCCAATCTCGCAGCGGTCAAAATGTGTAACATTAAATATATTGTGGGAAACACTGACTTAAGAGTGGTCATAACTGAGGTTTACAAGCTGTGATTCATGAGGACGGAAGGAACATCTTTAGATCCAGAAATAGAGCGAGCTGTTTTCTACGGAAGGCAACCTGCATGGCACAGATTTGAATGTCTATGCTGAAGTGGTGCAGTGGTTAAATGCAGCCATTGCAGGCTGACTGCTAGTTCAACAGTTCAGCTGTTCAAATCTCACTAGGCTCAAGGTTGACTCAGCCTTCCATCCTTCCGAGGTCGGTAAAATGAGGACCCAGATTGTTGGGGGCAATATGCTGAACTCTGTAAACCGCTTAGAGAGTGCTGTAAAGCACTATGAAGCGGTATATAAGAAAAGTGCTATTGCTATTGCTATGGAGATTCTCAGTCATCCAGATCCCAAAGGTGCTTTTTCAAGAGGCAGCTGCTTTTTTCTGGTTTCTTTCGCTTCTTATCCAAGAAGCTTCTTCAGCTCTGACTGGATGGTTTGGAATGGAAGGATTTATATTCCTTGCAGACAGCTGGTCATAAATCCACCATCCAACCAGAGCTGAAGAAGCTTCCTGGATGAGAAGTGAAATGTCTTCAAAGAAAAAAGCAGAAAGTCCAGTTGCCTCTTGAAAAAAAAGCACCTTTGAATGGACTCTTTTTTCCGGGGGAACGGAAGAGATGGTAGGTAGAGCAGCCTTCCCCACACAATGGCTATGTCTCGCCTGCTGGATGGGATGGGAATCTGAGGGGAATTCCAGTCCAAACAAATCTGAAAAGTGCCAGATTTGGGGCAGGAAAAGAAGCTGTAACACAAGGAAACAACAATGACTTAATAGCCAGCCATCAACATCTCATTTGACAACCGAAAGGCACAGCCCAACCAAGCACCACATAAATAGGATGCATAGGTAAAGGTTCCCCTCGCACATTATGTGCTAGTCGTTCCCGACTCTAGGGGGCGGTGCTCATCTCCGTTTCTAAGCCGAAGAGCCAGCACTGTCCGATGACGATTCCATGGTCATGTGTCTGGCATGCACTTCCATCGGCCGTTTTGTATGGCAAGTATAAAAGAATACCATTCACGGAAAGACTTTGCCCCCTGCGGCTCAGGAGAGGTGGAGACTGTGTGACACATGCTCCTTAGATGCTCCTTTTACGCGGAGATTAGGAAAAAACATATTCTGCCAATAATTGCAAGGTATCCCGGGGGGTCACGTGATCCCCTTTTGCAACCTTCTGACAAGCAAAGTCCATGGGGAAGCCCCTTGCCAACAACATTTACTAACTTAACAACTGCCATGATAGCTGTGGCAAGAAAGTTCGTAAAATGGGGCAAAGCTCCCTGAACAAATGTTTCACTTAGCAACATAAATTTTGGGCTCCATTGTGGTCGTGAGTCGAGGACCACCTGCATTGTCACGTTAAGGACCCCCTCCCCACTCCATACCTTAAAGCAGTGATGGCGAACCTTTTCTTGCTTGGGTGCCAAAAGGGCGTGCGCACACGCAATAGCGCGCCTGCCCGTGTGCCCACACCCATAATGCAATGCCCTCCACCCCACGCATGTGTGCACAACCCCCTGCGCTGCCCCCCCCCGCTCATGCGCGCAGACCTCACTGAAGCCTCTGGACTTCCGGTAGGCCTGTTGGGCCGTTTTTCACCCTCCCCAGGCTTCAGGAAAGCCTCCGGAGCCTGTGGATGGTGAAAAACGGCCCAACGGGCCTACCAGAAGTTCAGAAACAAACTTCCGGTAGGCCTGTTGGGTCCATTTTTGCCATCCACAGGCTCCGGAGGCTTTCCTGAAGCCTGGGGAAGGCAAAAACGGCCTCCCCTATGGCCAGCGCGCACACACGCGCTGGAACTGACATAGGGCAACGCCCTGTGTGCCCTCAGATATGGCTCCGTGTGCCATCTGTGGCACGCATGCCATAGGTTCGCCATCATGGCCTTAAAGGCTATTACTTCGCAGATGGCAATGCTTGCAGACTAGGGCTGTCCAGCCGTTCATGTCAGAAGGGCAGGCTTGGGGGTGAATAAGAGGAGGATTTTCTTAAAAAAACACAACACAGGAATGAGACATTTTAACCGTAAAACCAATTACCTAAAGAAGTGGCAGGCACTTCTTCAGTGAAGATCTTCACCTCTTGAGAAGGATCTAACTCTGGATTTTCTGTTAAGGAAGAAAGAAGTTCAGACAGGATGGTCCACCAAGCCTCCCCCCAGTTCAGATTATCCCAAAAGTTTTTACATCTCCCCACAATCCATTTCTCAAGAACACTTTTTTTACCTCAGGGAAATTCAAAAGCTAGTGCTGAAGGCCGTAGCCTTTTTTCTGGGGTGGGATGTAACATTGTGAAGCTGCCTAGATGGGGGGCTGAGTGGGGGGAACAGTCCTCTCAAAAGCCGAAGTGTGTAACCTTGGGGGGGGGGGAGAGGGGCTGAGTGTTGTACTTTGTTTCTGAATTGTGTCTTTGGGACTGGACAAGCTAGGATAGAGAAGGCAGCAGCAGTCTGTCTCAAAAAAAAAAGGACATTTGGTTTCATTTAATGCAGACGTGCGGTAGTTGAAAATTTAAGAGCGTTTGCTTTATTACTCCATTTTTACAAATGGGGCAGGATTTGTATTGATGTCTGATACATACATCTTGTCATTTGGCTTTCTTCACCTTCACTGTGGATTTAAGAAGCCAATGAGCAAGATAAGCTCATTTCCCTTCCCTGAATGTATTCCAATGGACAACTAACTATCTGGATTCCTGCACTGAGCAGGAGGTAGGTCTGGATGGCCTCAATGGACTCTACATCCTCTCTCTCTCTCTCTCTCTCTGTCACTGGGCCAGGATAAGTACAATTCTCAACTGGAGTGGGGTATGAACATGAGTCCTGGTTGTCCTTAAATAATTGTCTGCTTTTTTAATTTGAAATTCTTGGTTTTCTTTGGTTTCTCCTAAGCTGCCCGGAATTGCAACACTTTTTGAGTTGGGCAGCCACACACATTTATTAAATAAGTTTTTTTAAAAAAATAATTACACTGGTTTGGTGAGGTGGTGAAGGCCTAGAAACCAGGAGATGGCGAGTTCTAATCCTGCCTTAGCCATGAAAGCCAGCTGGGTGACTTTGGGCTAGTTCCTTTCTCTCAGCGCAACCCACCTCACAGGGTTGTCGTTATGGGGGAAAATAAGAGGAGGGAGAAATTTTAGGTTATGTTCACTGCCTTGAATTAAAGGTAAAGGTTCCCCTCGCACATATGTGCTAGTCATTCCCGACTCTAGGGGGCGGTGCTCATCTCCGTTTCTAAGCCGAAGAGCCAGCACTGTCCGATGACGATTCCGTGGTCATGTGGCTGGCATGACTAAACACCGAAGGTGCACGGAACGCTGTTACCTTCCCACCAAGGGTGGTCCCTATTTTTCTATTTCCTTTTCTATTTGCATTTTTACATGCTTTTGAACTGCTAGGTTGGCAGAAACTGGGGCAAGTAACGGGAGCTTCACTCCGTTAACGCGGCGCTAGGGATTCGAACCGCCGAACTGCCGACCTTTCTGAACGACAAGCTCAGCGTCTTAGCCACTGAGCCAACGCGTGCCTTGAGTTACCTACAAAGTAATAAAGGCAGGATAAAAATTTAATAAATAAATTCCCTCAGGAGTAGGGCGGCATAGAAGAACCAATAATGAATAAATAATAAATAAAATACCTCTCCCTATCTATCTTCCCCAGCAGACAAGAGGGAACCTGCGTTCACCTTTGCTCCCGTATAACTCTCACCTGCATGTGCTTTTTCGTGCCTGCGCAGCTGAGAACGTCGGATGAACCTTTTCTCGCACTGGGAACAGGCGTAGGGTTTCTCCCCCGTGTGCGTCCTCTGGTGGGTGAGGAGCGACATTTTCAACTTGAAGGTCTTCCCACAGTCGGGGCAGGAGAAGGGGTTCT
This sequence comes from Diadophis punctatus similis, assembly GCA_023053685.1. Taxonomy (NCBI): domain Eukaryota; kingdom Metazoa; phylum Chordata; class Lepidosauria; order Squamata; family Dipsadidae; genus Diadophis; species Diadophis punctatus. The sequence continues at coordinate 244,822,999 of JALIGW010000002.1, read as the reverse complement.
CTTTGCTGTGGGTGGCTTTGTGAGCCTCCAAAGAGGCTTTCTGAATGAAACTCTTCCCGCACTCTGGGCAGGCAAAGGGCTTTTCCCCCGTGTGGATTCGCTGGTGCCGGGCGAGGTTGCTTTTATTGTGAAAACTCTTCCCGCACTCTGTACACAGGGAGGGCTTCTCACCCGTGTGGACACGCTGGTGTGTGTTGAGGGACGACTGCTGACTGAAGCTTTTCCTGCACACTGGGCACTGAAAGGGCTTCTCTCCCGTGTGGGTCCTCTGATGCATAATGAGGTGACACCTCGAGTGGAAACTTTTCCCACATTCCAGGCACGGGTGGCATTTCTCTTTCGCCGGGGCCTTGCTATCTGCGGTGGAGGGATCTCCACCACTGACGCTTCTCTTGGTGGACTCTTGCAGCATTTCCCCTCGATGCATTCTCAAGTGCAGAAGGAAACCTCTTTTCCGCTTGAACTTCTTCCCGCAGTCGGAACAGATGAAGGGTTTTTCCTTGCTGTGGGTGGGTTCGTGTTCAATAAGGCACACTTTCTGTATGAAGCCTTTCCCACATATGGGGCAGCTGTAGGGTTTCTCTCCCGTGTGGATCTTGGTGTGCCTCATCAGATTACCTTTATTGGCGAACCTTCTTCCACAGACGTTGCACAAATATCGCCTCTCGCCTGTATGGACCGTCTTGTGTTTACTGAGGGCCTGCTTCTTAATGAAGTTTTTCCCACATTCAGGGCACTTGTAAGGCCTCTCTCCCGTGTGGATCCTCTTGTGAACGATGAGGGACACGCGGCTCATGAAGCTTTTCCCACAATCGGTACATTTAAAGGGTTTGTCTCCCATGTGGGCTCTCTCGTGCAAGATGAAACTCCGTCTCCAGCGGAAACTTTTACCACAAATCGAGCACTGATAGATCCTCTCTCCAACCATCCGTGTTCTCTCGTGCGTGTTCCTCTTGTGCTTGGTCAGATTGTTTCTGTAACGGAAGCTTTCGCCACACTCCGAGCACTGATAGGGCATCTCCCCTGTGTGAACCCTCTCGTGAAGAATTAGGCGGTGTTTCCAGAAGAAGCTTTTGTCACAGTGCGAACATTTGTGGGGCTTCTCTCCTTTGTGGCTTTTCTCGTGACCCGTCAAAGCACACTTGGTTTTGAAACTCTTGCCGCACTCGGGACACAGATAGGATTTCTGTCCGCCGTGTGTGTTTTGGTGGACCACCAGGGCAGCTTTGCCGTTGTAGCGTTTGCCACACTCAGAGCATTCATAAGGCCTCTCATCGGTGTGCATGCGCTCGTGTTCGATGAGAGAATATTTAAAGATGAAGGTTTTGTCACAGTGCGAGCAGGCGTGCGGTCGCTCCCGGGTGTGAGCCCTCACCCTGTGCGCATTAAGGTATTTTTCAAGGGTGAAGCTCTGGTCACAGTCCGGGCATTTGTACAGTTTTTCCGCCGTGTGGATCCTTTTGTGTATCCGAAGTAAAGACTTCTGATTGAAGGTTTTCTCGCACACGGGGCACGAGTACGTCTCGCCAGCGTGAATCTTCTGATGAACCGCCAGAGATGTTTTCCAGGGGTAGCTCTTTCCACACTCCGAACATTCGTAGGGTTTCTCTCCAGTGTGGGTCCTCTGGTGCGTAGCGAGAGACGATTCCTGCCCGAAGGCCTTGCCACAATCCGAACACTGGTAAGGCTTGTCTCCTGTGTGGGATCTCTCGTGTGCAAGCAGACAAGCTTTCTTATTGAACCTCTTCTCACACATGGAACATCCGTATCGCCTGTCCCCCGGATGTGATCTTCGGTGTTCAAGGAGCAATGATTTATCGGTGAAACTTTCCTCACACTTGGAACAACTATAGGGCTTCTCGCTCGCCGGAGACTCCTCTTCTACTGTACAACTCTCTTCCACCACTTCGAAGGAAATCCTCCCGGGATCCACTTCCACTGTTTCTACCAGTTGGCACTCTTGCTCTTCCTTCTCCTGCTCTTGCTTGTCATCTGCGGAATTAAACAAACCATTATCACTTAGAGCTGGATGGACTCAACTTCTGATAAAAGAAACAAATTAAAATAAATGAAATCTTTTGACAAAGCACTCCAAAACCTATATGCAAGTCAGGAATTTACTGGAAGGAAGGGGGGGGGGGAGATGGATGCCAATAAAATTTCCATCCAGCAACGGAATCAATAGAGGAAGGCCCTTGGAGGCCTAGCTCAGGCCCAAGCCTGCCTGCTCCAAATCCTCCCCCATCTCCTGGGTACCTCAAGAGTGGGAAAGTGAGGGGCACATAACATGGATTTTGTAACTTGCTAACTAACATAGTTACTTTGTATTTTAATTTTATTTTCTCTCTGTTCAGGTTTGTTAGCTTTTAACTTTCCTAAACTGATAAAAACAAGCTGGAGACTAGCTCCAGATTAGAAAAAGTTTGTTAGTACAAATTGGGGTCTGGTTTATCTCTTTTGTGAAGTCCAAACCACTTTTTCTTTACAATTTACGCCTCTTCTGACCTCAGACCCCATTTTAATGAAGAAGTGTGATATTATGGCATGCAAATATGTAACCCATTTGACTACATGTGACTGATTTCCTATGCAAAGGGGAGGTTACATTTATCCAGTCCAACTAACTTTCCTCTTTCATTTTTCTTTGTTATGTTAACAATAAAAGGGGATGTAAGCTAAGGATCCGGGTTTCCTCTTTGATTGAGAGGCATCCCTTTTGTCTGAATATTCTGATAAATCATAATAAAATGATCTTCCTGTCTCATTGGAAAATATGCATGCCGAGGCACGAGCCTGAAACAGCCGTATTTGGCCTTCAATTGGCCTGGGGTAGGTAGGCAGGTTCCAGGCCTATGCTAGGTCTCCCCAAACTTCGGCCTGCTCCCAAGCCATGCAAGGGAGTCCAAAGTCGGTCAGTGGAAGCGACCGTTACAGACTGTAGGCCGAGGCCTACTTCCCAGCCAGACACCCAAAGGCCTCGCCGAGGCCCACCCCTGTTCCTTGGGACTCCCCAGGCCTCGGCCTGCTCCCAAGCCAGCCAGTCAGTCATGCAAGCGAGCCTAAAAGCCAGTCAGCAGAAGCAACTGGCAGTGGTGGTGGGAGGCAGTTATGGCCTGTAGGCTGAGGCCTACTTCCCAGCCAGCCAGCCAGACTCCACAAACAGTCTCCTTATAAAACAGAGTCCCCTACAGCCTGACGAGAAGTACTACTTGCAGAATAGCATGAGGTTGCCATGAGGTAGGCAGCCTCCGTAGGAAAGCTGAGCCTCCCATCGTTTTTTGGCAGAGGAGCCCTGCGGATGCAAACAGATAATTTGGATACCGCTGGGCCCCTGAAACTCAGTGGGGAGCAGGCCGAGTCCTGCAAGTCCCTTGACGGGCCGAATGGGAAGTAGGCCTCGGCCTACAGCATGGAACGGCCTCCACATGCCAGCGCCTTCAGCTGACCCAGCTTCAGGCTCTCTTGCATGGCTAAGAGGCCAATTCGAGATCCGGCTGAGGCCTGCAGGGCCTGGCGGGATGGATGGTGGGCAATGCGGCCCCCTGTGTAAGGGCAAACAATGGCAGGGTCAGAATTTTGAAACCATCGCCTCAAATTTTAGAGTTTGTTATTAGCGTCCTAAAAGGTTCTATTAATTCTTTTAACACAGCAGTCTGGGCTTCTTCTCTATCTATAGGAAAGCATGTGGTTTCTCGCATATCAAAACAAATGACCTTGGCTAAACCACTATAAAAACAAATGATCTTGACCAACTTTAGCCAAGGTCGTTTGTTTTGTTATGCAAGCAATATTTTCAATACACTAGCAACTTTCAAGGAAGATACTAGCCTAGCAGGGAAAAGGTAAGGTAACCCATAAATTTTGTCACTGGTGACATGTTATCTAGAATCAATGTTTTCTACTGTTCAATTGTTATGTGCAATCAAGGTATGTTATGGTTTGTTCATTTATTTATTGATGCATCACAGATTATATATTATTTGTTTCTGTACCCTATAAAAAGACTTAAACCCTCCTCCCTCCAATAAATAAGGAGCCGAGGTGGCGCAGTGGTTAAAAGCAGCACTGCAACCTACTTCAGCTGACTGCTAGTTCAGCAGTTCAGCTGTTCAAATCTCACCGGCTCAAGGCTGACTTAGCCTTCCATCCTTCTGAGGTCAGTAAAATGAGGACCCAGATTGTTGAGGGCAATATGCTGAACTCTGTAAACCGCTTAGAGAGGGCTGTAAAGCACTATGAAGCGGTATATAAGTCTAAGTGCTGAATGCTTTTTGCTTTGCCTGAATTACCTGGTGATTTGTATTTTCAGGAGGCAAAGAAGCTGCTTTGCAAACATAATGGTGTCTTCTTTCCCAAATTCAGGAAATAAGTCTTCAGAGCCCTTGGAGTGCCTCAGTTTTGAGGCAACAAAACCAAGTCATAAATACCTTTTTTGGGGGTAGGGTCAGTCATAACTTCAAATGATTGTTAAATGAGAGTTTTTAAGTTGAGGACTACCTATATTCACCATCAAGTCTTATTAAAAAGGCAGGATGAAAATAAAGTTTTGTGACTACGCATCTATCTCAGAAATACCCTCTCTTTGTCTCTCTCTGCATGTGTGTGTCATGTGTAAATAAATATAAATAAAAGAAGTGATCCTAATTTTAATTCAATTTGGAAATTATTTATGGACTGTAATTCTGCATACAGCCTCCTGCCACACAGGAAGTTTGAATTTCTTCCAACAGAAGGCTTTAAAACACCAGAGGTTGTCTGACTGGCCCTAAAATTGAGAAAGGACTGATTCATGGTAGTTAGAAATAGTATTATGTTGCAGGTTTTGTCCGCCTCTGATTCAATTGTAATAGTCATTTTTAATGTGCTTCAACTGTTGCACGATTATCTTTGACCTACTACGATTTGCAAGAATACTTGCGGCCTTTTCTTTCTTTCATTTAATATCCTGTAGATTTTTAGTGTCATTTTTATACTTGGTAAACCCGTACTGCATGTTCCTTTATTCTCTTTCTTTTCTTACTCTTTAAGTATCTTGAGAAATGCCGTTTTAAAATTTATTCATTTAATCCAAACAAACAAATGACCCAGTGGTGGGATTCAAATTTGTTTAGTACCGGTTCTGTGGGTGTGGTGTGGCTTGGTGGGCGTGGCAGGGGAAAGGATACTGTAAAATCTCCATTCTCACCCCACTCCAGGGGAAGGATACTGCAAAATCTCCATTCTCTCCACACTCCAGGGGAAGGTTACTGCAAAATCCCCATTTCCTCCCGATCAGCTGGGATTCGGGAGGCAGAGAATAGATTGGGGCGGGGCCAGTCAGAGGTGGTATTTACCGGTTCTCCGAACTACTCAAAATTCCCGCTACCGGTTCTTCAGAACTGGTCAGAACCTGCTGAAACCCACCTCTGAAATGACCAAACAAGGACCTCCATTCCTCCCATGGCCACAACTCCCTTTTGTCCGCTACCTGTCAGGTCCTCCTGGGTGGCTTCATTGCCTTCTGGATTCTCAGGGTTTTCTTGCTCCTCCCCACCGTCGGCTCCGATCCTGTGAGGGCTGGCCTGATCCTGGTTCTCTAACATGGCTCCATCTAGGCTCACCCAAAGACAAGAAGAGAAGCAGGGCCTTCAGTCAAGAACATTTTTCAGCTTCACCTTACAACCACCATGACTTAGAATAGAAATTCTGCGATCCATTATACAGTTGTAAGTCGGGGACTACCTGTGCCAAAATGGGGGCATAAGACATTCTCACCCTGCACTATGCCATCCTCCTTCTTGGCGATCTTTCTGAACCCCAATCTACGTTTTGCGTGTGAAGGGGTCCTTTTTGTTTTGGAGACATCGGCTGCCATCTTCTGAAACACAAAAGGGAGCAGGGAAAAAAACCTGTTAGTGGGATTAACAGCACTCAAATAACCGCAGGGATTCACTTAACGAATGTGGCAAGAAAGGTCATACAAAGGGGCAAAATTCACTTAACCACTGTCTTGCTTAGCAACAGAAATGTTGCGGCTCAATTGTGGTTGTTAAGTGAAGGACTACCTATATAGAACAGTCACCATATTTGCATGCCTTTTCATGAGGCATCACAGCAAGGATGTTACGGGCCCCATTTAATGTGCGTCTGCTTTGTGAAGTTGTGAGGTAGTGCCTCGGTTTTCATTATTTTAAATATTTGGTTATGGGCTCCTAACTGTTTTTATGTTCTTTCTCCTGTAAGCTGGTTATGAGCTGCCCAGAGTTGTGCCTTTAATATTGGCAGCCATATACAGTTTCTAGAGAATAAATACACCTTGGCCTGATGGATCAATCAGAAAATACATCTCCCCAAATTCAAGTTCACCCTCTAAATTCAGAAAGCCGGAATCCGAAAACGAATGAGAGTTTATGGCTTTAATCGTCTGTATTTGCCAAATATTTCCAGAATGAAAGTTAGGCTATCCCCTATATATCCAGTGTGCCCACCTCTTCCCTTTGCTGGCTCTTTATGAACTCCTCGGCCAGGCTTACGGCCTGGTCACAATTGGAAGGCTCCTGTTCCTTGACATACTCCTGCACCTTCTGAGGCAAGATGGCCTGGAACTGCTCCAGGATTACCAATTCCAGCATCTGCAACTTGGTATGTTTTCCAGGCTTCAGCCACTGATGGCAGAGATCCCACAGCCGACAGCAAGCATGGCGGGGCCCTTCCATCTCCTGATAGCAGAAGTCTCGGAAATGCTGGCGTTGGACCTCGGAGCGGACCACCAGCTCTTCGGAAGCGTTTTGTCTCATCTCTTCCATGAGCTCCCTTCTGTTCCGAGCCTGGCGGAGGCGAAGGCTCTTCCTTCCTTGGGGTTCTGCGGGGGCTTGGTCTCCTGACGAGGCCACTCGGAGCTCCAGGGCAGAAGCAACTGAAGTGGACAAATGGACATTGAAGTCTTTAGTTCAAAGCTCTGCTCCGTTTCTCCTCCAGGCTAACAGCAACCACTTTGCGCAGGTCCCTTGCATATGCAGAGTCGCGCCCTTTCCTTGACTGGGAGGCCCTTCAGAAAGTAACTCATACCCTGGTTGCCTCATGATGGGACTACTGCAATGCACTCTACATGGGGCTGCCCTTGGAGACTATCTAGAAGCTACAGCGGGTTCAAAATGCAGCGACGTAGGAAGTAATCGGCGCTTCTCATTACGCCCATGCATCATTACTGCTTCCTCAGCTGCACCACTTTACTGAACAGCCTCTGGGTGCAATTCAAGGTGCAGTGATCACCTATAAAGCACACCATGACAGAGCAGGGGGTTGGACTAGAAGACCTCCAAGGTCCCTTCCAATTCTGTCATTGTATTCTATTTTCTATTTTCTATTTTCTATTCTACTTTGCTTGAGGAGCTGCTTGTCTCTGGTCATTTCTGCTTGTCCAGGATGTTTAGACAGAGCGGGTTTACTACAGCTACGGCGACTCAGAAAACTGGGTGAGTTTTAGTGCTTTGGGGGAGGTTAGGATTAGGATCCTAGAAATCTGCTTAAGCAGACTGTACTACACATCAATATTGAAAATCTATGGAATAGTTTAGCAGAACAAATGGTTATCTCGTATGATCTGAGGCATATTATCAAAGAGTTGGAATGCTTCTCTGCACTAAAATGTAAAATAATTATTTTCTCCGAACGAAGAAAAGTAGCATGTCAGAACGTCTATGGAGATTCTCAGTCATCCAGGTCATGGTTGTCCCAAAGGTCCTTTTTTCAAGAGGCAACTGGACTTTGTTGCTGTTTTTTTGAAGAGGTTTCGCTTCTCATCCAAGACGTTTCTTCAGCTCTGACAGCTGGTCATAAATCCTTTCAGTCCCCACCATCCAGTCAGAGCTGAAGAAGCTTTCCGGAGGAGAAGCGAAACGTCTTCAAAGAAAAACCAGAAAGTCCAGTTGCCTCTTGAAAAAGTACCTTTGGGACTAGCATGTCAGAATTCAGGAGGAAAGTTCTATCCAAAATGGTGTGCCATTTATGTTTTCCGTAACAACCAACTGTATGTTGATGCCCCTGAGCAGGATATTTGTTTACCGTATTTTTCGGAGTATAAGACGCACTTTTTTCCCTCCTAAAAGAGGCTGAAAATTTGGGTGCGTCTTATACTCCGAATGTAGCCCCGCCCACCCACTGGCCTCTACCCTTCGGCCTCCGCACGTCTTCTTCCATTGCCACCGACAATGGCTTGTGTTTTTGGGCTCCGCGTTTCGTTTTCAGCCTCCAAACGCTTGACACGCGGTGCCCAAAATGGCTACCCGAAACAGCTACTGCCTTCTCTTACCCCTTCCGCGCCTTGCCTGCTTTAGCCACTGGAGCTCCCTCCATCAGCTCTGCTTTTGAAGCTGTTTTTCAGCCCCAACACTAGATCTTCCGTGCTTTGCCTGGTTTTCTAATTGCTGCTCCCTGCGACGATCAGCTGTCCTCTAATAGCACAGCCCCAACCAGCCCCAGCCTCACAACCAGCGAGTGAACTAATGTGCTGAAGCTGACTCCCCACCAGCCCCAATCTTAAAACCAGCGAGCGAACAAATGTGCTGAAGCTGACTAGGCCAAGGACTAGCCAGATAAATACCCGGTAGGCAGAATTTCCTCTATTTTCCTCCCCAAAAACTAAGGTGCGTCTTATACTGCGGTGCGTCTTATACTCCGAAAAATACGGTAATTCAATCTGAGCCCTGCCTGCCTGCAAACTGACTCTTTCCTTACACAGTCAGAACAAGTCATGACTTCCATGGTTTACAACACGAGTCCCCAACCCCCAATCTGTGGGCCGCGGCATATCAGTAACCGGGCCACGCAAACAAGCGAAGCCCCATCTGTGGTATGCAGGAGGCATCAAAACTACACCCCCTCTGGTCTGCGAAAAAACCTTTCTCCAGAGAACCAGTTCCTGGTGCCCAAAAGGTTATGGGCTTAGAACATGCTGACTGGGGAATTCTGGGAGTTGAAGTCCACACATGTTAAAGGTGGCTGAGGTTGAGAAATACTGCCCATCACTGTATGGGTGACCATATTATGGACCAGTTGCAGCTTTTGAGTGCCTTGCGTAGAATGCATTGCAAGGGATGCTACTTTGATCATGCGTGTAATAATGTCATTACAGACAAGACATCATTTGCACATCCCAGTGACACCCTCTCTGAATTACCAAACTCTGAGGGAACGCCAAATTAATTAAAGGAGTCCATTTAATTAGTAAGTTAGTAATTTAGTGAATTAATTCCACAAGATTTTGCTGTGTAATAAACTGGCCAACTCCCCATCCCATTCTCTCCACACCCCTCTGCTAATCACTATTATCACACACACACACACACACACACACACACACACACATCCCGCCCGTTCATGTCCCAAAGGTGCTTTTACAAAAGGCAACTGGACTTTGTTTTTCCTTGAAGACGTTTCGCTTCTCATCCAGGAAGCGTCTTCAGTTCTGACCGAATGGAGTGGAGGATGGAAGGATTTCTATTCCATGCAGTCATCTGGTCATTAGCGCTCTTTCTGAGAATTCGTTGAGGTCACCCGGAGGTTGATCTGTGCCCTCAGGGGGTCACCTGAATAGTGCAAATGGGTGTGGAAGCGAAAGGTCTTCAAAGAAAACCAAGAAAGTCCAGTTGCCTTTTGAAAAAGCACCTTTGGGACACACGTGACCTGGATGACTGAGAATCTCCATAGGCACTCTGTTCACGCTCAGGCTCTTTAAGCGGTTTCGTCCTTTTAATAACAAATGTCATGAAATTCACTTGCTTGCTTTACTTGGACTTGCCGGAGTAGAGTAAGAATGTTCTAGGATGACAATATCGTTCTTGGAGGACAAGACGTCGGCATTGTCCTCACCGACCTCCGGACGAGGGCTTGGCTCAGGATCCGGAGGATTCTGTCGGACGAGGGGCTGCCCCTCTTCTGCGCTTTCCTTTTGAGTCCTCTGCAAAGGACAACAGGGGAAAAAGGCATTTTGTTAGGCAAAGAGAAGAAATGCTGCTAGTCCTTGCCTTATGACCTCCTTAATGCTGTTAGTCCTTGACATATGACCTGCTGAATGCTTCTAGTCCTCGACACAATGACCTGCTTAATAAGCAAAATGACCCTATTTCCAAGTTCAATTACAGTTATAATTGAACCCGGAATTAAGATTATGGTGGTTGTTAAGTAGGTCGTCGTATGAAGCAACCTGATTTTATGCCTTTTTTTGCAGTGGTCGTTAAGTGAAGAGTATGGTCATTAAGCGAACCCATTGCCCATACAATGGGTATTTTTTTTGCCCGAGGATTATGTTAGAATATTCATGACTGGGAGAGCCATGTTAACCAGGTTAGCCAATGAATAGGCATAGCAACTGAATCAGCCAATAGGAGCTAACCACTTCTGAGTCTGTGCAGAGAATCGAAACTGGAACTTAAGCTTAAGGCTGGGTGTGGCTCCAGTCTCCACTCTGTATTCTTCCTCTCTGAACTCTGCTGAAATGAAACTAAGTCTCCATTCCCACCAGGCCCTGATTTTTCTATCTAAGATGGTTAAAAAGAGCCAAATAAACTTCAGCAGAGGGGGGAAAATAAAAATAAAACAAAATACCTTGGCAGTGTTTAATCTTTTTGAACGGCCAGAGGTATTAAAGATAGTTGGGACGGCTCCTGGCTTTAAATTCCTTCTCCCGGAAGCCATCCTTCCCCAAAAATCCGTCTTTCTGAAATGTTCCGAACACACGACGTCGTCGTAAGAGGGAGCGAAATCCGGACGACCAATGTTTTTGATCCACTTGTTTAACTGCCTCTCCTTCGTAAAAGGAAACCTGCAGCGACGATTGAAAAACACTGTTTAAAAAAAACAACTCCAAAAACCAAACTCAACCCAGGGATGTTCACACGATTACCGTATTTTTCGGAGTATAAGACGCACCTTTTTCCTCCCTAAAAGAGGCTGAAAATTTGGGTGCGTCTTATACTTCGAATGTAGTTTTTTCGAAGCTTTTTTTTCCAGCCCTAACGAGATGCTAACGATCTTCCCGGCTTCCTATTCCCTCAGAAGAAGGTTTTTTCCAGCCCTAAGTCTTTGCAGGCTTGTTTTCATTCCTACTCCCTCTGAAAAAGGCTTTTTCAGCCCTAACCTGGTGCTAACGATCTTCCTGGCTTGCAGCATTTGTTTTTATCCCTACTCCCTCCGAAGCAGTTTTTCCAGCCCTAAGTCTTTGCAGGCTTGTTTCCATTCCTACTCCCTCTGAAAAAGGCTTTTTCAGCCCTAACCAGAGGATAAAATAATGTGCTGAAGCTGAACAGACTAAGGACGCTAGCCAGATGAATACCTGGTAGGTAGATTCCCCCCCCCATTTTCCTCCCCCAAAACTAAGGTGCATCTTATACTCCGGTGTGTCTTATACTCCGGTGCGTCTTATACTCTGAAAAATACGGTATTTACGAAAGAATTTAATTATATGCTTGAGCGAGGGGTTGGATCAAAATAAAACGGAAGAGGCCAAGGGTAAATCTGGCTTTGCAATTTCTTTCCTGGAGGGGCAAAATGGAGGTTTCCAGATAACCTCAGAGGACCAACTGTCTCTTGATCACTTTTCACTCTTCTGTGCAAAAACAGTAGTGAAGCCGAGCCAAACAATTTAGAGGGTTTCATTAAAATTGAGAGAGAAGAAGGGAAATTTTCATGGTAGGACATGTAGAAAGGAACAATGAAATTAAAGTTGCTTGTTGAAATGGGTGGCTGTAGAAATCAAATCAAATCAGTCAATCAACCAACCAACCTCCCCATTACAGGTAGCCCTCGACTTAACAACAGTTCATTTAGTGACCATTCGAAATTACGACGACACTGAAAAAAGTGAGTATGAACGGGGTTTTTTTCACATTTTGGACGGCTGCATCATCCCCATGGTCACATGATTTACATGACTCACATTTATGACAGTTGCAGTGTCCCGGGGTCATGTCATCTCCTTTTGCGACCTTTTGACAAGCAAAGTCAATGAGGAAGCCGGATTCACTTAACAACCGCGTTGCTAATTTAACAACTGCAGTGATTCATTTAACACATTTTGGCAAGGTAAGTCGTAATATGGGGCAAAACTCATTTTACAAGTTTCTCACTTAGCAACATAAATTGTGGTCGTAAGTGGAGGACTACCTCTATCCAGTTCAAACACAGCCTTCTCTTATTCTCACTACCAATTTGAAGCCACGGGTTACCCTTGCTTCGCTTATCAAAATCACAATGGTATATTTTATCTAAATCCAGACTAGGGTTATTCTCCATGCGGGCCTCCAGACACAGAGACAGGAGGCTGGAGTGGCCACAAACGGGTCCCGCTCCTGCTGCATCTTTACTGCTCCCCGTTTACATCATTTCCCCTCCCACTGCCAGCGTATGCAGATGTGGAATAAAACGGTGACACTAATGGGGTGAAGGGAGATTCAAGCTCGCTCACTTACCTGTGAAAGGTGACATGGGACCCATGCCACCGGCGGTTTTTGCAGTTGGCCACCGAGCAGTAACTTGCCATGTTTGTCCTCAAATCCCTTGTGGGATCGAGCCAAATCTCTCGACTTTCTGTTGCTATCCTGTAGCAGCTTAGATGCTTTGAAATTACAAATGAAAAAGCTGGAAATCTCCCCAAAAAACAGCTCTTCCTGGTAGCATGTTAGTTTCTCAACAAAGCTCACTCACATCAAACTTGAGGATCAGCCCAGCACAAAAGTGTAATTAAGGCTACCAGTTGCTGCCTCTCTAGGACTTTGACACTTCATCTCTTTGTGTCTTAGTCGTCTCCAATTGAACCAAGAAGAGGAAGAAGAATATTTCCTTGCAATACCTAGAAGAGATAAACAACAACGGTTAACAAAATTAACTAGGCTTCCCACCCACTCCCATTTTCATCCCTGATGGATAATTGCAGATAAAGGATTTCTGATTTCTATTCCTCTTATTTCCAGGCAGGCTGAGGATTACAGAATTATAGAATTAGAAGAGACCTTAGAGTCCATTTATTGCAATCCCTTGCTCAGTCCAACATTGGAAGTTGAAGAAATATAAGATTATCTAGAGTAGGGGTCCCCAAACTTGGCAACTTTAAGACTTCTGGACTTCAACTCCCAGAATTCTCCAGCCAACATAAGTCTTAAAGTTGCCAAGTTTGAAGACCTCTGATCCAGAGAAAGTACAAGTACAGTGTTGTGGATCGGAGCTCTTGATTCCAATTTTGTTTCTTCCGCAAAGTGACCAGGTTCTTAGAAAAGCAATACAGATAGTCCTCGACTTACAATGGTTCACTTAGTGACCATTGGAAGTTTATTTTTATTTTATTTATTTATTTATTTGTCAAACATGTATAGGATAGTAGTAATTTGTATAAATATAAGTAAAAAGTAACAATAAAAGAGGACAATAGGACAGTAGGACAGTGACGGTAGGCACAGTGGTGCGCTTATGCACGCCCCTTTTTTTTACAACGGCCCCTTTTTTTTACAACGGCGCTGAAAAAAATGAGTTATGATCATTTTTCACACTTATGGCCATTTCAGCATCCCTATGGTCACGTGATTTACATTCAGATGCTTGACAACTGACTCACATTTATGACTGTTGCAGTGTCCTGGGAACATGCGATCCCCTTTTACGACCTTCTGACAAGTAAAGTCAATGGGGAAACCAGATTCACTTAACAACCATGTTACTAATTTAACAACTGCAGTGATTCACTTAACTTAACAAATGCGTCAATGAAAGTTGTAAAATGGGGCAAAACTCACTTAACACATTTCTCACTTAGCAACATACATTTTGGCCTCAATTGTGGTCGTACGTTGAGGACTACCTGTCCAGGTAATCCTTGACATCCGACCACACAGAGCCCAGAATTTCAATCAATAAGTTGTTGCAGTCAAAGGTCCAGGCAACACAATGGCCATAAAGCGAGTTGCTGCAGAGCTAAGCCAATCACACAGTTGTTAAGCGAGCCACATGATTGTTCAGTGCATCCAACATATCCAACTGGGCATTTTTTTTTCTTGCTAGAAAAGAGCAAAAAAAAAAATGTTGCAAATCAGTCACATGACTGTGGGATAGTGCAAGCAGTCATAAATGTGAGCCAACTGCTAGGCACCCAAAATACGATCATGTGACCAAGGAGGGGGTGCAACAGTCATAACTGGGTAGGTCAGTGATGGTGAACCTTTTTTTCCTCAGGTGCCGAAAGCGCGAGCATGTGCGCTATTGCACACGTGCGAGTGCCCACACCCATAATTCAATGTCTGGGGAGGGTGAAAATGGCTCCGCCCCAGGCCCTCTGGAGGCCAGAAATGGCCTGTTTCCTGTCCCAAGTAGAAATAAGGGGCCCAAAAATAAGCCCTCCCCCCGAAAATACCATTTCCTCTGGTTAAGGTTAGGGAGACAAGAGCTGGAAATCAGGTAAGACGGCAAGAGGAACCCCGCCTTGCTCCACGCGCCCCAAAATAATAAGACCTCCCCGAAAATAAGGCCAAGCGCTTATTTCGGGGTTCAAAAAAATATAAGACAGGGTCTTATTTTTGGGGAAACACGGTAGGATTAATTATATTTGTTAAACAAGATTAAAAAAACCCAACTCATTGCAGGGCCTTTGCGAGACAAACTAATTAAAATCAAATAACAAAATACACAAAACAAGCCTCTAAATGACAACATGATGTCGAACAAACGGTATAAATATCCATGTACTCATCAAACCAGGTGGTCAGCTGTCCAGGATCTCAAACCCATGTGATCCTGTCCACCATTAAACCATCTTTCCAGGAGAAATGTGCAAACTGACAATAGAGATTCATGGAAAAGACGACACAGATTTTTACGAAATATGGAATAAGGTATACAATTGGATTAAACAAAACCCAAAATTAAAAATTTGGCTATAAGGATGAAGATGAATTGAGATATATCCATAAATGCTTTCTTTACAAGCTGTAATTAAATGAATTAAATTACGGATGATATTCACCGATAATTACGATATGGAATATACTTAAAATGTATATATAGATATTGATACGAAACAAACACTTTAATAACGCTGTTAAAGTATTGGACTATTTCTTGTTGTTGTTTGTAAATATGTGTACTTGTTTGTGTTTGTGTGTTTTGTTTGTGTTTTTTTTCCTTATTGTAAAAATTTAATAAAGACTATTTTTTTTTAAAAAAAAACATCTTTCCAATCAGCCTCCATGTTTCCAGTGTCTTTCTCCTCACTTGGAACGGAACCAGATGGATATTTCTTCCAACAGTAGACAATGACTTAACAGGGTAACCCGAATCACTAGAACAATGTCTGTGTTTTCCAAATGAACTAAAATGTGACTGTTTTAAGCCAAGCCTGACTTGCTGGATAAGAAAAGTTTTGTTTTGAAAAAGACGAGATATTGTATATCCTTTCCTCACCTCTCCTGCCAGCCTTGTAAAATTTCATGTTTTATCCTGGTCCGTGAAATTTTATAGTTAGATACAATTGTGCTGGTGGAGCAAAAGTTGGGATAAAGGGGGAAAAAATAGCTGGTTTAAATATATGTTATTTGTGAGAGAGGTCCATTTCCTTAGGCAGAAAGTTGGATCAAACTGCCTCTTCCACTGCCATCAACTGAGGTCACAGTGTAGAGAAATATAATCTTACTCTGGAGAAATCTGAATTTTAATCTAGCCGAGCAATCTTTGCCCAACAAGTCGGAATTTATCAACTTCACAAACGAAAATACACACAGTATAAAGAAGTCTCCCTAAGAAATAAAAACCATGCAATTCAGCCATAGATGTAAAAATTCTAGAAGGATACCTAATCGCTCACATTTCAAATTAGACTTGGAAGTGGCTGTATCACACACACAAAAACACCTCTTGTGTAACCATGTCAAAGATGTGCGTCATATTAAACCTTCCCCTGCTCCGATGGGGAACTGAAGAGTCACGATGGGCAAACTATTGAAAAACCATCAGCTTTTTTCTCTCTCTCTCAATAGAGGGCTTCCCCCCCCCCCATTGTTCACTTAATAGAAATTCACAATTATCTTATCTGTGAAAGAGATGCTAACTTTTTTTTGTAGTATTGAAAGGTGCCAGTGAGCCATCACTGGAAAAAGGGGACAGAAAACTTTGCCTAATTGTTGCAATTACATAATTTTCCTCTCCCCTCCCAATTCTCTCTCTCTCTCTCTCTCTCTCTCTCTCTCTCTCTCTCTCTCCACATACAATCTGGGGTTCCTTTCCTGAGCATCACAACAGTCGATTTGACACGTTGAGTTTCCAAGTAATAAACAACAAAACCCATCCACCAACAGGCAAAAGCTCAGAGAACTGGGAAAAACAAAGAGGTCGCTGCACAGAACTACTCCCGGCACTCATGTGAAACCACTTTCAGGAAGCCACGGCTAGATTCCCGAGGGCCGAACAAGCAAGCCACATTCCGGCGTTCGCACATGATCTTTTTCAACAATCAACTTTCCTAACAATCTTTCTTCTTCGCGATATGCAAACGGCCAGGCGAAACTCCCTCGCGTTTTCTTGGCCTTCTCTCTGCATTAAGCCATGGGCCAAAGCACAGGGTTGCAACTAGACACGAGAACAGTTTTTCCCCGAACGCCATCACTAGGCCATCACTAGGCTAAACAAATAATTCCCTCAACACTGACAAACTATTCACTAAGTCTGCATTACTATTACTATTAATCTTCTCATCGATTCTATCAACCATCTCCTCCCACTTATGACTGCATGACTGCAACTTGTTGCTTGTATCCTTACCATTTATATTGTTTCCTAGTATGATTTGATTGCTTATTTGTACCCTGTGACTATCATTAAGTGTTGTACCTTATGATTCTTGACGAATGTATCTTTTGTTTTGATGTACACTGAGAGCATATGCATCAAAGACAAATACCTTGTGTGTCCAATCACAGTTGGCCAATAAAGAATAAAGGATTCTATTGTTATAGAAAATATTCCAGTCCTTTTTGCTCATCCCAGGCAGTTTGCATTAAGAATGCCAAACGCGTGCAGATCACCCAGCCAAACAAATCCAGTAAGATAACCCTTAGACTAACTTTATTGTCAGTTTGAATGTACACTAATCAGCATACATTAAATTGAAAATTGTTACATACAGCTCTCAAAGGGTCACCATCTCCAATATACACTACATAAATATGATCAAATAAATAAATGAATACAAAATTATGCATAGACCCACATATATATTATATAACACAGAGAAACAACACAATCTAGTTTGGATGTATACATGTACATGGTGAGGGGGGGGAAGAACCTGGTTAAAATGGTTGAAATGTTGGGCGATCTTGTGTCTTTCTAAGTTTCCAGCTAGCTTATTGCAGCAACAACAACAACAAAAAGCCCAAGATGCATTAATTTAGTCAATGAGGGAGTCCTTGGTGCTCTGAGCTTTTCTTACAGACGTTTCATGACCCACATTAGGTAACATCATCAGTGCTATCCCAAAGGTGCTTTTTTTTCAAGAGGCAGCTGGGCCTTTCTGGTTTTTCTCTGAAGACGTTTCGCTTCTCATCCAAGAAGCTTAGTCAGCTACTTCCTTAGAGCTGAACAAGCTTCTTGCATGAGAAGCGAAATGTCTCCAAAAACAAACCAGAAAGTCCAGTTGCCTTTTGAAAAAAGCTCCTTTGGGACAACCATGACCTGGGATGACTGAGAATCTCCATAGACAACATAAGTGCTAATAAGGAGTTGGGATTTGCTGTCAGTTTATATTCTGGGGACTTGCCTGTCTGTGTGTGGGTGACATAAACGTACCCCAATCAAGAAACTGCCAAAGAAATTCATATTGTATGAGCCGAGGTGGCGCAGCGGTTAGAGGCAGTACTGCAGGCCACTTTAGCTGACTGTGATCTGCAGGTCAGCGGTTCAAATCTCACCGGCTCAAGGTTGACTCAGCCTTCCATCCTTCGGAGGTAGGTAAAATGAGGACCCAGATTGTTGGGGGCAATATAAATATACATTGCTTACTGGTGTAAACCGCTTAGAGAGTGCTTGCACTGTGAGGAGGTATATAAATCTCACAAATAAAATAAATAAATAAATAAATAAATAAAGGCGTTAGACAAAATAGGATAGAAAGCTAATTAGAAATTAGAATACTTTATGTTGACTCTGTAAACTGCTTAGAGAGGGCTGTAAAGCACTATGAAGCGGTATATAAGTCTAAGTGCTATTGCTATTGCTATGTTGTCATATAATAATTAAATGAGATTAAATATTGAGCAATATTTAATTCAATATGATACTATTATATTATTATATAGTATAGAGAATTGTTAGAGAAATTATAACAGAAGTAAGAATTTAGTAAATAAGATAACTTACACCGACAAATATATGGAAGAAATGGATACTGAAATGAATTAGAAATGTAAATATTTACAATATATGTATACGAAATTTTGTAACTGATCTTTAGCTAAAAGTAAGACAGGAAGTGGGATTCCTAAGATTATATGTTTGTATGTTATGTCATGTCAAGTTCTTGTGTATATAAAAAGAAAAAAAGAAACTGCCAAAGAAGCCAACAGCAAACAGCCCCAACCAAAGAATCTCTAAAACTCACCCAGATTAGGCAAATCACCAGAATATAAACTGACAAGCAAACCCCACTCCCTACTAACCCGGATGATGTTACCTAGTGTGGGTCATGAGACGTCTGCAAGAAAACAAGCAAGCTCAAAGAGAAGTAACAAGGATCTCTCATGTCGACCCCGGGCTGCAAATATTCTCCTTTCTCGGGAATGTAGTCAAGCTCCATACAAAGGGGCGTCGGGATTAAGCTCCGCGTCCATCAGTTCGAATCTCGGATCTGCGAAAATTCGGAGCAGCGCTACAAAACCGGGGGGGGGGGGAGAGAAGAGGAGGCGAGTAACGCACGCATCGCTTTGCTGCGATGCACGTGTCGTCTGGGTTTTTATTTTTTTTTTAATTTTTTGCACGCCGGATCGGCTAAGCCTTTTTTTCATTCCACCCATGCGCCCCAGCTGGATGGGATGGGGGTTTATTATCCCATCCCCAGTTAGGGCCAGCTGTATTGGGTCTTTCCCCCCCCCCTCTCTTTGTTTTTCCCCACCCTCCGTGGCTGAGAGTTCGCATTTCCACGCCCGCGTGAGGAAGAAAAAAATACATTAAAAAAATAAAAAGCAAAGAGTGGGGGGGGGGACAAACCAAGATGGCTCCCCGCGCAATTGCAAAGCGTTCCCCGCTTCAGACAATGGGTGCTCTCCGTTCTAGCCTTTTGCATAAGTCTACGGTTGAGAGAGAGAGACGCGTGTTTCCTCCCCGCCCGGAGATGCGCGTTGTCAGCCAGCCCCGGGCTCCGTGCGCTGCCGCCGCCGCCTTCCGACCCTCGGCCCCGGCTTTCCTTTCCAAGCAAACTCACCGCTTCTCCTTTTTCGCCCTGCCGCCTCTTTCTTCCCTTTCTTTGCAAACGGGCGACACGCAAGAGGCCGCTTTCACACGAGAGCGGATATAAAATAATAATGATAATAAAGAAAAATACAACCCAGGAACAAGAGCCTTCCGCTGTATAGGATACGATCCCCCGGGCCGGATTTTTTGGTTTATCCCGAAAGGCCAAAGGCCGATCAAAACCCGGGATTCCTCTCTTCTCTGTCTAACTCCTCCTCCCCCCCGCGAAGATGGTGATATGGTTTGCTCCGCTTGGAGGAGGGGTGGGGCGAAGATGGTGACATGGCTTGTTCCACTTCGAGGAAAGGGGGGTGACTTTTTTTAAAAAAAATTCTGGCTGGCCCTGCGGTAGCCCAGATACGCTGCGGGGAGATTTTAAAGAGCTTAAACAGGCTTGATCGGCCGTGCTGGCTTTCTAAGGGGTGAAATCGTAACGTTTCGAGGGTTTGGGATAAAAACGGCGACCCCCCCCCGGTAGGTCTGAAATGGTACCGCCCGCTCTACCCACGCTTTTGCTGCGCCTTTCGATCCGCCTCCGAATCAAGGATCGACGAATTGAGCGCGCGCTGGATCCGGGCTTTTCCCGACCCGAAAGGCGCCCCCCCCGCTTTTTTTTTTTTTGCAACTTAATCCCTGGATTGCATAAATTCATGACGCTTCATTTCCCAGCTACCCGGGACGGCGGGGCTGGAAATCCGCTCTTACTTCGGATTAAACGGTGGAAAGGAAACCCGATTGCAATCAATTCGTTTTAACTAAAGATAGTACCGCGGTCGGCATTGTTTTTGTGTTGTTGTTTTTTAAAGCGTGAATCGAGCACTAAAACGGTGATCCGGTGCTAGGTAAATAAGCCCAGGGAGTTGAGAATGATGCGAAAGCAATGCAGTCAAATGAAACTCAAGAATAGAGGGTGGTTGGACTCCGATCCCATCAGCCCCTGCCAAGGTGGGTAGCAGCCAGGATCGATGGGAGAGAGCCATATTCCGAGTTCCTGCTCGAAATAACGGGCACCGAGACAGCCGGTTTGCACTTTTCCTGGAGATAGAAATCAAGTCATAGGAGAGCCGGAAGTGAGGGTCTACATTGCACCGCTAATTTTTTTTCTCTCTATGGCGGGAGTCATTCCCCTCCACCCATTCCTGATCCTGCCTTTTGCCACCAACAGGCAGGTGGGTTGCTTTCCTCCCCCCCTCCCCCAATTCCTGGTCCAATGTCTCCATTGAGTCAAGCTAAGCTGCCAATTTCATGGAAACGTCCAGTTGATGGCCACTATCTTCTAGGATGTTCTTCCTCCTCTCCAATCTGATCCCCAGCTTTAAGACTTACCTAGTGGTCCCTCAACCGAATGGTAATTAGCTGTGATCTTGGCCAGCTTTTTAAAGACCACCGTACTCAAAAGTCAGTGAATTATTACCATTTGCCATTTAGACAAGAGAAACGGGACAGAATGTCTATTGCTAAGCGAGACAGTTGTTAAGTGATAGTATAACCTTTGTTTTTTTTTACCACGGCTGCTAAGTGAATCATGTAATTGTTAAGTGAATCATGCAGTCATTAAACAAATCCAGCTTCCCCCACTGACCGCTTGTTGGAAACTTGACTGGGGAGATTGCAGATAGTGATCACATGATGCCAAATGTAAGACTGTTTAAAAGAATTCAAGGTTGCTGGAATACCATCCCAGAAAAATGGACAAAGTACAGCAAAGGAAGGAGGAAGGGAAGAGAGGAGTAAGAAGAAAGAAGAAAGAATGAGGAGGAGGAAAGAAGAGAAGAGGGGAGAAGAGAAGAGAGTGAGGAGAGAGGGCAGGAGGGGAAGTAGGGAAGAGGAGAAGGAGAGAGGGAGGGGAAGTAGGTTTAGAAAGAGAAAGACAAGGGAAGAAGAAAGAAGGAACGGCTGTATGAGATGGGAAGGGAGGATGGTAAAAAAGCAACCTTGAACTAACAAAGCAATAAGATAAATATTGAATATATGTGTAAAGATTTTGTAAAAGAATGAAATGAGAAATGAGATGATAAATATGTGAAAATGTCTGTATGAGAATAAAAATAAACTTTTTTTAAAAAAATGATGCTAAGATTCTGCAACCATCATCATACATGCCAGTAACCAAGTCCCTGAATTTTGATCACATGACTGGTGATGAATCATCAGTGCAAGGATTGGTTGTAAGTCATTTTTTTCAGTTCTGTTGTAATTTTGGTCGTTAAACGAATAATTGTAAGTTGAGGACTACCTGTTCTTGAAATGTTAGAGAAAAAAAAACAGACCTCGGCTTAATAATGAATAAAGGTACCTCTCTACATATGGAGGCCAAGTCTTTTCTCTTTTGCAGAATGATCCCTACTACATGTTTATTCAATGGCAACTAAACACAACGGAGGTACTTCAAATTCAACTATGGGCCCTATTGTCTTGGTTAATAAAATAGGCCATGCTCAAATGTGGGCTAGTTTTTGGCTCAGCGTTTCCATTTCATTCCTTGATGGATCATTTTTTTATTTTTTTTACAAATGCTCTGGTTTACTTAAACTAGTCAGCTGCAGATGGTGTACAAGCCAATATACTGCTGTTTTCGTAGCCAAAGATACGGTAAATACAACCCACACCAAGTAGGCTTATACAAGACCCAAAACCTGATTTGCATTGGCAGCAGACTTCTATGGAAATTCTCAGTCATCCAGGTCATGGTTGTCCCAAAGGTGCTTTTTCAAGAGGCAACTGGACTTCGTTTTTCTTTGAAGACGTTTCGCTTCTCATCCAAGAAGCTTCAGTAAGAGCTGAAGAAGCTTCTTTGGGATTTTGTTGTTGTTAGTTGCGAAGTCGTGTCCGACCCATCGTGACCCCATGGACAACATTCTGCATATCTGAGGCTGTTGATATTTTTTCGGCAATCTTAATTCCAACTTTTGATTAATCTAGCCCCACCTTTCTCATGATGTGCTCTGCATATAAGTTAAATAGGCAGGGTGACAGTATACAGTCTTATTTATTATTTATTTATTTATTTTGGTATTCTTATATGCCGCCCAACTCCCGAAGGACTCAGGGCGGCGTACAACAGAGAAAAATACAAGAATGACCAAATATTAAATAAAAACAAATATAAAAATTTAAAAAACACAATATAAAAGAACATCGAACAACCATTCAACAACCATACATACTTGGGGGGTGAGCTCGAGTGAATTAAGCTGTCCCCCCCCCACCTGCAGGAAAAGCCATGTCTTAACGGCTTTTCAGAAGGCCAGCAGAGTGGGGATAGTTCGGGTCTCTGGGGGAAGTTGGTTCCAGAGCGCGGGGCCAGCCACAGAGAAGGCTCTCCCCCTGGGGCCCGCCAGCCGGCATTGCTTGGCCGACGGGACCTGGAGGAGGAGTCTTGCCGGACTCCTTTCCCAATTTTGAACCAATCAGTGGCTCCGTGTCCAGTTCTCACTGTTGCTTCTTGACCCGCATATAGGTTTCTCAAGAGACAAATAAGATGGTCTGGTACTCCCATCTCTTTAAGAACTTGCCACGATTTGTTGTGATCCACACAATCCAAAGCGTTAGCATAGTCAATGAAGCAGAAGTAGATGTTTTTCTGGAACTCCCTAGCTTTCTCTTCGGGATTAGCAGCACACATTTTAGTGTAATAGTTTGGGTTTACATACCACAAAGGATAAAGTATAATTATCTGGGTATATTTTCTGAACATATATAATCGATTAGCCAAGGATAGACTAGTGCCATCTTTTTTTTAAAACATACTGTGGTTAATACTGTGGTTAACCCAGCTGCTGTGGCCTACAGGTGGAGCTCTTGCCTCACAATCAGGAGGTTGTGAGTTTGATCCTAGGTACAGAGAGACAGATGTAGGGTCTCCTGCTTGGGCAGGGGGTTGGACTAGATGACCTGCAAGGTCCCTTCCAACTCTGTTAAATCTGTTAAATAATTATGTGCCATCAAGCCATGTCAACTCTTAGCCACACAGATTGTTCTCCATGAAGGTAGATGACTTCATTCCCACAATTTGTTTAACCTGGCTGCTGAATTAAGTCATTTTCTGAGTTTGCAGAATACATAAATTGCACGGGGCAGATTTACATGTCCCAAGGCTAACCAAGTTTAAAACCATTTAAGGTTAAGTATGCAGATATAACTGCTAAGGGCTGAACTCAGGTGTGTGTGTATGTGTGTGTGTATCCCACTCTAGAATTCACAATTGGATTTCCAACTAAAAATAAACATCAAAGGATTGGATTTTGTTGCTTTTCCAAATAATGAAAACTTACAAGGTCAAAAGAATTATTTTTATATTTGCGTCCCTTATATCTTTGTATTAGAAAGAGAGAAAGGACTAGTTGACTATTATTTTCTTCAAAGATAAATGTAGGGGCATGAAACATCTCAGTTCAAGCCTGCTTTGGTCTACTTGAGTGGAAGCCCAGCTGTTTTTAATAATTGGGTTCATTTCCAGGCAATGGGGTTAAAATAATTGCTGCATCTTCAGCAATTCAGGCGGGACTGGATTTTTTTCATTTCTTTAGACTTTCCCCAACCCGGCGCCCTCAAAGCGTGGGAGATCACCTCTTCTCCCATCATTCCCAGTGACTGCAGGCTGAGAATTATGGGGAACAGCTTCCCATGGATTTCCAAGGTGCCCATTTTGGGGAGCCTGCTCTAATCCAAACCCTCTTTATTTAGGTCAATAAAGTCTTAAATGAAAAAGATCAACAGGGACATTTCTATTTCTAGAAATGTCTATTTTCTATTTCTGTTTTTCTTCATTTGCTCCAGTTGCAACAATAGACCCTTTATATCTGGCTTAATCTTTACTTGTGGTCTCTGGAAATTTTTGTCCCTCTCTTACATTGATTTGATCTCTTGTTATAAGATTTGGCAAACTTCTACCAGTTGGCATGAAACCATTATTCCAAACACAATCATCTTGGGTTATGGAGATTCTCAGTCATCCAGGTCATGGTTGTCCCAAAGGTGCTTTTTCAAGAGGCAACTGAGGAACCGAGGTGGCACAGCGGTTAGAGACAGTACTGCAGGCCACTTTAGCTGACTGTGATCCGCAGCTCAGCGGTTCAAATCTCACCGGCTCAAGGTTGACTCAGCCTTCCATCCTTCCGAGGTAGATAAAATGAGGACCCAGATTGTTGGGGGCAATATAAATATACACTGCTTACTGGTGTAAACCGCTTAGAGAGTGCTTGTACCGTGAGGCGGTATATAAATCTCACAAATAAATAAATAAATAAACTGGACTTTGTGGACCTCTTGAAAAAGCACCTTTGGGACAATCATCTTGGTTGCAATCTCAGGTTTGGCTGTATGTGGATACCTTACATACACGCACCAGTTTTTAATGCAGTAGTGGGTTTTTTTCAAAAAAACAATCCTGCAAAATTTTTGCTATTTCCAACGTTAATCTTCCTCTCTCCATCTACCCCCCAATCCACCGCCCGCAACGTTTTAATCCCCAAGGTTCGGATTCGGTTGCCTTCTCACGTCTTTTTTTATTTTTATTTTCCAAAACAAAACGCGTGTTCCGTTGCAGCGGGGCTCGTTTTGATCGTTTTTCAATATATATATCCCCCCCCCCGCTTTTTTTAAAAAAATTATCCCAGCTTGTTCGTGCATCGGATCCTTCAACGCTCAAGAGAGCGAGGGAAGCGGCTAGAGAGGAGAAAAGCGGCGGAGGAAGAGGAGGAAAGTTTTAGCGGGTGGATACAAAAGGGGGAAGGCATTCGCCAGGGCACTTTCCGGTCTGGATTTGCCTGGTTGAGAAGTGGCGTTTGGTTGCTGGTGCGCGGAGGAGAAAAACGGGCGGCGGCGGCGGCTTGAAAAAGCGGCTGTGCTCGGAGAAGGGAGCAAAGGCTGAGGATCCTGGGTTCAAATGCCGCCTCTCTGCCCTTAAGGGAGGAACTGGATGGTTCGGGTGGTTTCCCGGGTGGCCAACTTCGAGAGACGGAGGAGGTGAGCCAAGCCCGCAGCTAGTCTCTAAAGCACCGTTTCTGAACCGTAGCAACTTTAAAGAAGGGTGGACTTCAACTCCCAGAATTCCCTAGCCAGTCATGCTGGCTTGGGAATTCTGGGAGTTGAAGTCCAACCTTTTCAGACGTTGCCAAGTTTCAAAAATGCTACTCTTAAATCAGGGGTCTTGAAATTTGGCCGCTGTAAGACTTGCGGACTTCAACTCCCAAGGTTCTTAAGCATGCCATGCTGGGTGGGGAATTCTGGGAGTTGGAGTCCAGCCTTTTTAAAAGTTGCCAAGGTTCAGAAATACTACTTTAGACTAGGGGTTTTGAAACTTGACAACTATAAGATTTGTGGGCTTCAACTCCCAGAAGTCTCGGCTAAGGAATTCTGGGAGTTGAATTCCAGCCTTTTTAAAAGTTGTCAAGGTTAAGAAATTCTACATCTTGAAACTTGGCAACTATAAGACTTGGTGGACTTCAACTCCCAGAATTCTTCATCATGCCATGCTGGCTGGGGAATTCTGGGAGTCGGAGTCCACCAGTCTTAAAGTTGCCAAGTTTCGAGACCACTACCCTAGATTGAAAAGGGGAAAAAAATGAGTCAGACATGTTATGTGAAGACCCGGTTTTGTAGACAATGCTGGAAAGCTGGAAGGAAAGAGGAGGCGGACCAGCACCAAGGAGGATGGGCTTGGTTACAAGGGGCATTGTGGGAAGAGCTGAAGGACCAGGTTAGGGACAGATCCTCATGGAGGAAATCTATCTGTCTGCCAAGAGTCAGTGCCAATTTGATGGCCCATAATCAGTAAATCAGTTTGCAAGGAAAGGACCTCCCTGGAGAGGGAGGTTTGAGGCATCTTTAAAATTGACAGTTTTATTATTCTCATTTTGTTTTCATTGGGTCTGCCAGGAACTGACTCACCAGCTTATCAGCCCAGCATGACACTGTAGGCTGAGAGTGAGTGATAGACCAAAGGCCCCCCAGCTGGCTTTCATGCCTAAAGCAGGACTAAAACTCACATTCTCCTGGTTTCTAGCCTGGTACGTTCACCGCTAGGCAAAACTGCCTCTCCAGTTTTATTATTCATATTATCAATTATAATTGGTGCTCTCATTGCCAGGCCATCTGCCTTGTTGCTGGTCATTTTCATCTATTTCCTTCTAGCTTTCCCCTGATAGCTTTCTTTTTGCATAAGATGTTCAATGTAGAACAATGCTAATTATCATATTTTTCAGAGTATAAGACGCACCCCTAAAAGAGGTTGAAAATTTGGGTGCATCTTATACTCCCAGTGTAGCTTTTACTAAGCTTTTTTTCAGCCCTAATGAGGTGCTAACAAGTGAAGTGATCTTCCTTGCTTTGCTCACTGAAGTGATCTTCCCTTTGCCTGTTTTTCTCATTGTTTCTCTCTCTGAAGAGAGAGAGAAGTGAAGTGTTTTAGAAACTGTTTTTTATCCCCAACCAGGGGATAAAAAACAAGCACCTGCACTCAAAACCAGCAAACTAATGTGCTGAAGCTGACCAGACTAAGGACTAGCCAGATAATACCTGGTAGGCAGATTGTTTTTTCCCTATTTTCCTCCCCAAAAACTAAGGTGCATCTTATACTCCAAAAAATACGGTAAGTGGGGTAGATTTAAAGACAAAACACATCTCCCCCCCAAAAAAGGTTAGTGTATCACTTTAGATTTTAATGTTTTTAGATTTTAATGCTTTGTCTTGTTTTTTACTCTGTTGTAAGCTGCCTAGAGAGGATGGGTAGCATATACATTTAATGAATACATAAATAAAATTTCTCTCTGGATTCATTGGTTCTTGTGGGAGGGAAAATGTGTTGGATGCCTGGGTGGGGTGTGTACATGCGCATATATTTCTGCTTGTAGATACACATATTAGGGAAGTGAAATCCTTACAATTTATATCAATATTGATTGTTTCCTGATTGCTTATTTGTACCCTGTGACAATCATTAAGTGTTGTACCTCATGATTCTTGACAAATGTATCTTTTGTTTTATGTACACTGAGACAAATTCCTTGTGTGTCCAATCACACTTGGCCAATAAAGAATTCTATTCTATTCTATTCTATTCTATTCTATTCTATTCTATTCTATTCTATTCTATTCTATTCTATTCTATTCTATTCTAAAAAATAGGGACTTGAGTTGTTATTCCTTCTGGCCTTCAGTTCTTAATTTATGCTAAGCTGTAAGGTGGTGTGACATTTGATGTGCTTAGTGTGCTATATGACACACTAAGAGGTAGCTTGCTTTCTTCATTTAATAATGAACTATTGGTTTTTGTTCCGGGTGACACAACACACCCAATTAAAAGTCAGTGTAATATAACATTTAATGGTTTAAAGCTGATGGTGAATATTTTTTTAACTTTTTGTAAATTTTTAATTGCTGTTTTTAACTGCTGTTTATTATTAGTATTCTCGTATAATTGCTGTACGCCGCCCTGAGTCCCTCGGGAGTAGGGCGGCATAGAAGAACCAATAATAAATAAATAAATAAATAAATAAAAAGCGATATGCTACTAAATATTTTAAGTCTCTCTCTCTCTCTCTCTCTCTCTCTCTCTCTCTCTCTCTCTCTCTATATATATATATATACATATATATATATATATATATATATATATATATATATATACATATACATATACATATACATACACACACACACACACACACACACACACACACACACACACACACACACACACACACACATATATGGGAATGCGCAGAAATAGCATAGAGAAGCTTGAACAGGAAGATGCTAACAGATTTGGGGGTGGGTACAAGAATGATAAGCAGGAGGGGGCATCCTAAACTAGGGGAGTTTATCAGAAGGGGGGAAGTTGCTTTGGGGCCTGGGTTTCTGCCAGGTTTCATTAGCTTCTCTTCTTTTCCCTTCCACAGTTCGTGGGCTAGAGACAGTCATGGTGAAATCATGCTGCGCAATAAACTGCAATAACAAATTTTCACTGGGCAATAATATCTCCTTCCACAGGTAAGTCAAACTTCCTTCCAAACTGCATTATTGCTTGGTTTGGTGACAGCCGTACCTCAGATAGAAAGTCCATACAGAGAGTGGTAAGGACAGCTGAGAAGATTATAGGAAGCTCGCTTCCAGTCATTTGAGATGCTGCCTATAAGTGCCAGGTGCTTAGAGCTTAAAGCATTTTTAGAGACCCCACACATCCACTTCACGGTCTGTTTCTGTTGCTCCCCTCTGGGAGGAGGTTTTGAAGTATTTCTAGCAGGAGTACCAGATTCTGGAACAGCTTTGTTCCCTCTGCCATCCATCTGGTAAACTCGCAAGATTTGTTTTCTCTCGCCATCTACATGTATACATCCAAACGAGACTCCATTGTTTCTCTGGGTCATATAATATATGTGGGTATATGGATAATTTTGCATTTATTCATTTATTTTGTCATTTTTATGTAGTATATATTGGAGGTGGTGACCCTTTGAGAGCTGTATGCAGGGAAATTTAATTTGAATGTATGCCAGTTATAGTGTACATTTAAAGTGGCAATAAAGTTATTCTCTTAGTCTAAGACTCTTAAGTCAGGGGTCCTCAAACTACGGCCCGCGGGCCGGATACGGCCCATCGAAGCCATTAATCTGGCCCGCGTGTGACCACGAGGCTACCCCGCCCACATCACCCCACCTACCCGCTGACCCCCACCCATCTTCTGGAGGCCAAGGAGGCCAAAAACGAGCCTGTTTTTGGGTGGCAGAGTGGTAATGGAGGCCGAGGAGGCCAGAAACAGGCCTGTTTTTGGCCTCCATGGCCTCCAGAGAGAGAGAGAGAGAGAGAGACACACGCACGCACGCACGCACACACACACACACACACACACACACACACACACACACACACACACACACACACACACACACACACACACACCCAAGGCAGCCACATCCCTTTACTAACCTGCTTTCCACCCTCAGGAGCATAACAAATGAAA
The DNA here is from genome assembly GCA_023053685.1 of Diadophis punctatus similis. Taxonomy (NCBI): domain Eukaryota; kingdom Metazoa; phylum Chordata; class Lepidosauria; order Squamata; family Dipsadidae; genus Diadophis; species Diadophis punctatus. Next base: position 244,793,577 of record JALIGW010000002.1, on the reverse strand, counting down.
GTTTAATTTGTGTGTATTGTTTACTGGACTGCTAAATTGGCCATGACCACCCAGTCACATGACCACCTAGCCACACCCACCCAGCCGGTCCAAGCCTACAACAGTCTTAGGGACCATGAATTGGGCCCCTGTTTAAAAAATTTGAGGACTCCTGTTCTAAGTCTTCCACAGTGGAATGGCTGAAATGGGGGCAGCAAATTTTAGGATGAGTTACTCCCTTTGTTAATGGCATTTGATCTCCATCAGGCCCACCTGACTGGTTTTAACCTGATCAGGAATCATCACAGATGGCAGAGGAGGAAAAACAAGGAAGGCAATTATAATGGTATGTGAGAATGCCCTTGGGAGATGAGACCAAGAGATGCTGCCTAGGGAGCAGTCAGCTAAGAGGGAGCGTCGGCCACAGGGGCATAGTGCACAAAGCAAGAAGATCAGGAAGGACCCTCTCTTAAGTTCTCAGGCTGTAAAGAAAGAGGGAAGAGTTGTACAGGTAGTCCTCGACTTACGACCACAACATTTATGTTGCTATGTGAGATGGATGTTAAGTAACTTTTGCCCCATTTTACGACCTTTCTTGCCACAGTTCTAAAGCGACTCACTTCAGTTCTTTAAGCTAATAACACGGTGAAGTGAATCTGGCTTCTCCATTTTACGACACCTCTTGCCACCGTTGTTAAGTGAATCGCCCCAGTTGATAAGTTAATAACACGGATGTCGAATGAATCTGGCTTCCCCCGTGGAATTTGCTTGTCAGAAGGTCGCGAAAGGGGATCAGGTGACCCCGGGACATAGCAACGGTCATAAATGTGAGTCAGTTGCCAAGTGTCTGAATTTTGATCACGTGACAACGGGGGTAAGCATGACAAACAATCATAAGTCACTTCATTCAGCGCCGTTGTAACGTCGAACGGTCACTAAAGGAACCATTGTAAGTCCAAAGACCACCTGTGTTTTCAAACTTTCAAAGATTTCTGTGAATGTGGCTTTACCTGAAAGTAGAATTAGCTTCTCTTGCTTGCGTTTCTGGTCTGGTCTTCCTGAGAAAGCTGATATCAATGGAAAGAAAATTCTAGAGTTCAGAGTTGAACGGAGCTGCTCTCCGTTTCTCTCTCTCAGCTTGGCTGTTTGCTTGCAAATATTTGGTGACCCACTTAGGTAACATCAGCGTGAGAGAGGGTGACATTTGCTGCCTGTTTACGTACAGGTTGCTTGTCCTGCCAGACTGGTGAGGGCGTGGTTTTTAGATAAAAACAGCCATGCAGATGTCCTGAAGGGCAGGGGTGGGTTCTGGCTTACCTCTCTGCTGGTTCGTTTCCTGAAGCTGGCTAAAAAAACCAGCTTCTGCGCATGCACAGAAGCAAAAAACAAAATGGCGGTGCCTATGGTGCCGCTAAGGGAGCCATTTTGGGGGCGTGGCCTGGGTCGCTGCTGGTTCTAGCGACCCAGGCCGCCAAGTTACTACCGGTTCTATAGACCCGGTCCGAACCGGCAGGAACCCACCTCTGCCGAAGGGGCTTTTTTCTTTTTTCTTTTTTTTTCTTTTTTTATAAATGCCTTTTTATTTATAATGTAGTATAGACATTTGCAGTGCTGCAGGTTTTTTTGTACAGTGTAATTAAACAAAAAGGCCGGTTTCCCACCCCCCCACAATGGGGGAAGAAAAGGGTGCGCCACTCTGAAAAACACAAGCGTTGTACAACTGGAATGTTCATTAAGTGCACTAATAGCCGAGTAATAGCCAAATAATAATAATAATAATAATAATAATAATAATAATAATAATAATAATAATAATAATAATAATAGCTGAATAATAATAATAATAATAATAATAATAATAATAATAATAATAATAATAATAATAATAATAATAATAATAATAATAATAATAATAATAATAATAGCCGAGTAATAGCCAAATAAGAGCCGAGGTGGCGCAGCGGTTAGAGGCAGGTACTGCAGGCCACTTTAGCTGACACTGATCCACAGGTCAGCGGTTCAAATCTCACCGGCTCAAGGTTGACTCAGCCTTCCATCCTTCCAAGGTAGGTAAAATGAGGACCCAGATTGTTGGGGGCAATATAAATATACATTGCTTACTGGTGTAAACCGCTTAGAGCCGTGATGGCGAACCTATGGCACGGGTGCCACAAGTGGCACGCGGAGCCATATCGGTGGGCACGCGAGCTCAGGTCCGGCGTGCATGTGTGCACCAGCCGGCTGATTTTCGGGCCTTCTGGGCCCACTGGGAGTCGGAAAACAGGCTGTTTCCAGCCTCCAGAGGGGGTGGGGAAGGCCGTTTTCGCCCTCCCCAGGCTCCTAGAAAGGCTCTGGAGCCTGGGGAGAGCGAAAAATGGGCGTACCATTGCATGCTGGGAGCAGGGGGGTCATGCGTGCATGTGCGGGGGTGCATGGAATTATGAGTGTGGGCACGCACACACGTGATCCCCCACATTTCCCCCCCCCCTTTTGGCACGCGAACCAAAAAAGGTTCGCCATCACTGGCTTAGAGAGTGCTTGCACTATGAGGCGGTATATAAATCTCACAAATAAATAAAAAATCTCACAAATAAAATAGAGATTCCGTGGTTTACCCCCCCCCCCAACCCACCCACTAAAGCCAATGCTCTTGTCGTATTGCACTACTTCACCTCACCGGCAGGAAGGAAGGACCGTTAAAATACACCTCTCTGAACCTTCCTCCAAGTCTTCCTTCTGACATTTGTGCCGGTGGCATCTTGACATTTTTTGGAAGCCCTCCTCTTCAGAAAGCACAGCTTAAAAAATGCTACCTGCTCCCAGAAGGGGCTTTTTTCAAGAGGCAACTGGACTTTCTGGGTTTTTTTTTGGGGGGGGGGGGTTTAAGACCTTTCGCTTCTCATCCAAGAAGCTTCTTCAGCTCTGACCGGATGGTGGGGAATGGAAGGATGGATCCCAGTCCCCACCATCCGGTCAGAGCTATAGAAGCTTTTTGAATGAGAAGTGAAACGTCTTCAAAGAAAAAAGCAAGAAACCCCGGTTGCCTCCTGAAAAAGCACCTTTGGGACATTAACATGACCTGGACAACTGAGAATCTCCTCAGACTTTCAGCCATGTAGATGTTCCCCACAGAATGAAACCAACCACGTAAATAGGCCTCCTTTAACGTCCAGTCATTCAGTGACCGTTTGAACTTATGGCGGCGCTGAGCGAGGGACGGGATGTAGGACGGGTCCTCGTAGTTTCAATTACATTCTGCTGTCATGTACAGGTAGTCCTCGGCTTACGACAGTTCATTTAGTGACCATGCAAAGTTACAACGGCATTGGGGGAAAAGTGACCCTTTTTCACAGTTAACCACCTTTGCAAGCATCCCCACATGATCACGCGATCAAAATTCAGACGCTTGGCAACCGACTCATATTTATGACCGTTGCTGTGTCCCAAGGTCCCCTTTTTGCGACCCGATGAGCAAAGTCAATGGGGAAGCCTGGTTCACTTTAACCGGGTTGCTAACTTATCCACTGCAGCGATTCACTTAATGGGTGGCAAGAAAAGTCGTAAAATGGGGCAAAGCTCACTTAACAACAGAAACGTTGGGCTCCATTGCGGTCGTAAGTGGAGGACTACCAGTAATTTATTTATTAAGCAAATTTATATGGCCTGCCAACTCACACACAGGAAACTCCGGGCAGCTTAGAGAGACATTTGTGACCTTGAGGGAGTCCATGGTGCTCTCTAAGCTTGGTGGTTTTCTTGCAGACGTCTCATTATAGTCCTCAACTTACAACAGTTCATTTGGTGATCATTCAAAGTTACAATGGAATTGGAAAAACAGTGACTGTTTTTCACAGTTACTACCTTTGCAAGCATCCCCATGATCACGTGATCAAAGTTCAGACACTTAATTTAATTTAATTTAATTTAAAGTTCTTATAGGCCACCCAATCCCGTAGGACTTAGGGCGGCGTACAATAGGAATAAGAACAATACAATTAAAAATGACAATTAAAACATAACATCATTTTAAAACCATTCAGTCAGGGGGAATCCGATCTTCTTCTTCTTCACCCTGCCTGCCGGAAGAGCCATGTTTTTACGGCTTTGCGGAAGGCCAGTAGAGTGGGGATGGTCCGGATCTCTGGTGGGAGTTGGTTCCAGAGAGATGGGGCTCCCACAGAGAAGGCCCTCCCCCGTGGCCCCACCAACCGACATTGTTTGGCCGATGGGACCTGGAGGAGGCCCACTCTATGGGACCTAACTGGTCATAGGGAGGAATGTGGTAGGATGCGGTCCCATAGGTAACCTGGCCCTTGGCAACCGACTCATACAAATGACGGTGTCCCGGGATCATGTGATCCACTTTTGCGACCTTTTGACAAGCAAAGTCAACGGGGAAGCCAGATTCGCTCAACGTCCGTGTTACTAGCTTATCAGCTTGCTGCGATTCACTTAACGACTGTGGCAAGAAGTGTCGTGTAATGGGGCAAAACTCACTTAACGAATGACTCACTTAACAACAGAAATGTTGGGCTCAATTGCGGTCGTAAGTTAAGGTTTACCTGTCCCTCAGTACACAGGCTGTAAAAAAGTATACATCTAATAATCCCTACATTAATCAGTCACAAATTACATCAATGCCTTGGACTAATAAGTATTTGTCTGGTTTTAAATATGAACCTGAGTCCCAAGGGATTGGGCGGCCTATAAGAACTCTTAATAAAATAAATAAAAATAAACCTCAGATTGATTACAGGGGGGGGGGGGGAATAGGAAATTTTGAAAAGTATCCGGAAGGGAGGAAAAAACCGGCTTTAAGAAATCTTAAGATTTTTTTTAGGCTACGCAAGGCAGAAGGTACAGGGGAAAAGCCATTTTATATACTGTGTTTCCTCGAAAATAAGCCCTAACCTGATCTTTACATATGTGCCGAATATAAGCCCTACCTCCCCCCACTCAAAATAAGCCCTAGTTAACACCCTGCCCACTCCATTGCACCTGGTTGCACGGGGTAGGGCGAGGTGCACAGGTAAAAATAAAGCGAGGGTGGGGATGGGGGAGGGGTTGAGCTGCTTACCTTCAGGCAGCCAGGCCTTCTGGAAAGCCCTCTGACGGTGAAACGAGGCTGGTGAAACAGGTAGATAAGAACCAAGTGTATAACTCAAGCTCCGCCACATCATTGCAATTATTAAGAAACCCAGCCTGATAAGCCATTTCTATTTCATTGTAAAGTTACAGTCACAGAGTCTTGCAAGTCTGAAAGTACACCTCTCCCACCATCTGCTTTAGAGCCTTAGCGCGGGTCCCTCCTGAGCCTCTTTTCCTCCTGTTGTGCAGCTGTGGGCTATGCTGCCTTTTATCTGTTTGTTCCCTAGACAGTGTCTCTTCATCCCCCAAGGTCTTTCGTACATCCTTTCACAGCAATAAGCAACACCCAGCAACAACTTGTTACTTCTTGTTACTATTGAAACTATTGTGACATCATTAATGTTATCCTCATCATCATGAAGAGCCATGGTGGCCCAGTGGTTAGAATGTAGTACTGCAGGCTAACTCTGCCGACTGCCAACAGTTCGATCCTGAGTTGACTCAGCCTTCCATCCTTCTGAGGTCAGTAAAATGAGGACCCAGATTGTTGGGGGCAATAGGCTGACTCTTGTAAACCGCTCAAAGAGGGCTGTAAAGCACTATGAAGCGGTATATAAGCCTAAGCGCTATTGCTATTAACGCTTGTTGTGTTGTTATTTGCCTGTAGGTTTCCCTTTGGGAAAAAAGATGTCTTAAAAAAATGGGTCTGGAATATTCGACGGAAGAATTTCAGTCCCACACGTCACCATGTGGTCTGCTCAGAACATTTTTGCGAGGCTGATTACCTAGACAACGTGGCTTCCGGACGGCGATACCTCAAGGCAGATGCGATTCCAACTGTTTTTAATATACCCGAGGGAATGAAGGTAAAGGTAGAGCCGCTGGGACCGGTTCTCCCTGCTCTCATTGAAAGTAACCATCAGTTGTTTTACTCCTTGTCTTCCAAAAGTGATTGTCTTCCAACAAAGATGATGAGGGGACTGGAGGCTAAAACGTACAAAGAACGGTTGCAGGAACTGGGTATGTTTAGTTTGATGAAAAGAAGGACCAGGGGAGACATGATAGCAGTGTTCCAATATCTCAGGGGTTGCCACAAAGAAGAGGGAGTCAAGCTATTCTCCAAAGCTCCTGAGGGCAGGACAAGAAGCAATGGGTGGAAACTAAACAAGGAGAGGGGCAACCTAGAACTAAGGAGAAATTTCCTGACAGAACAATTAATCAGTGGAACAACTTGCCTCCAGAAGTTGTAAATGTTCCCACGCCTGAAGTTTTAAAGAAGAGATTGGATAACCATTTGTCTGAAGTGGTGTAGGGTTTCCTGCCTAAGCAGGGGGTTGGACTAGAAGACCTCCAAGGTCCCTTCCAACTATTCTATTCTATTCCCAAAACACTTTCTTCGAAAAGCGTCTGATAAGCCTTGTCTTATTTCAAAGCTGAATAAGGAAATTTTGCTCTGTTCTGCCCCCTTTGTTTTGCCATGTTGAAATTTTAATTTCTAAGGGGAATAATAATGCATTTTTAGGCATTTGAAAGTTTGGGAAACTTTTTTAGGCCCACAATGCGGATTGTGTCATGTTTAATTACTGATGTGAGACATGAATAGGCCCTAAAATAATAGGGAAATGTATGTATTTGTCTAATTTATATAGCTACTCATCTCATGAGTGACTCTGGCTGGTCTACAAAAGGCCTAAAACAAGAAATACACAAAATCATTAGCATAACAAAAATTTAAAACATTAAAAAGCTACAAATTGTTACGAAGAGCTTTCACTTTATTTGGCAACAAGGATGGGCCTTGGTAACTGCAAAGTCACTCTCCTAATTTAATCCAGGATGCAAGTTTATTATTTTAGAAAAGCCTTTGTGGTCCAAAAATGAGGGTGTGACAGATTGTGTTGCTGTATGCTCCAGAAAGAATAGAATAGAATAGAATTAGAATTAGAATTAGAATTAGAATTAGAATTAGAATTAGAATTAGAATAGAATAGAATAGAATAGAATAGAATAGAATAGAATAGAATAGAATAGAATAGAATAGAATAGAATAGAATAGTTGGAAGGGACCTTGGAGGTCTTCTAGTCCAACCCCCTGCTTAGGCAGGAAACCCTATACCAGTGATGGCGAACCTTTTTTTGCTCGGGTGCTAAAAGGGCGCGCGCGTGCGCGATAGCACACACGCACGTGCCCACACTCATAATGCAATGCCCTGCGCATGCGCGCATACCCTCCCACACTCCCCTACACTTCCGGTAGGCCTGTTGGGCCATTTCCTGAAGCCTGGGGAGGGTGAAAAACGGCCCAACAGGCCTACCGGAAGTTTGTTTCTCAACTTCCGGTAGGCCCGTTGCGTCCGTTTTTTGCTATTCACAGACTCCGGAGGCTTTCCTGAAGTCTGGGGAGGGCGAAAATGGCCTCCCCCTACCCTCTGGAAGGCCAAAAATCATCTGGCAGTGCACTGGAGCTAACATAGGGCAAAGCCTCGCGTGCCTCAGATATGGCTCCGCGTGCCACCTGTGGCACGCGTGCCATAGGTTCGCCATCACGGCCCTATACCATTTCAGACAAATAGTTATCCAATTTCTTCTTAAAAACTTCCAGTGTTGGAGCATTTACAACTTCTGGAGGCAAGCTGTTCCACGGATTAATTGTTCTGTCAGGAAATTTAATGATCTAAGAAAGTAAAAGCCATACGCATATTAAAATACGGGCCTTCCCTGTTAATATTTGGATGACATTTCATTTACTTAACTTGTATAATGTATTTAGTATTTTTTCTTCTTCACTGAATCATCACTCTTAAGCATAGACTTCTTTTTGCATTTTATTGATTTATGATAGTGAAATATAAAATAATAATTTTATTATAAAATTATTTATTTATTTTTTAATTAATTAATTAATGGATCCTGATCCAGAAACATATCTCAGAATCCCAGTGGGCGGTTCAAGATAAAATATTGGCTCATTTGCTTAGCTACCGTGTTTCTCCGAAAACACAACCCATCCCAATAATAAGCCCAACCTTAATTTTTTGGGGGTAGGCCTAATAATATTACCCCCTACCCTGAAAATAAGCCCGGGGGATGGGCGTGGCCTGCACGAGTGGCAACGCAGGCGCGCAGGGGGGGCAACTGTACAGCTGCAGCCCGCTGGCCCCTTGGGGCAGTGCAAATACCGCTTTTGCCCTTCTCTTTCTGGGCGCAGCGCTTCTGCTTGTTAGGCCGCTTCCCTGAAGCTGGCAGCTCTACGGCTCGCTTCTTTGCTTTTTCCCTCTTTTTGGGAGACTCGCGGGAGGCTTTTTGGCGAATGGGAGGAAAATGGGTGCGGGGTTTTCCTGCCTGTCATCCATTCCTCAAGCTCAGCACAGACTGAGGGAAGGACGGAAGGCAGGAAAATTCCCCCTTCCCCCCAATTCGCCAAAAAGCCTCGATTCCGAACGCTGAAGGTTGGGAAGTGCTTATTTTCAAGTCTGAAAGAAAATAGGACTCGGTCTTATTTTCTGAGAAACACGGTATTTAACAGAAAATGAATGCTTAGTTTTAGGTTCAATCAAATGCCCTCTATGCAATGCTCATATGAGATTGCATTGGAGGACTGTCCGCTCTTTTCGGGAAGCACAAATAAAGGACCCGGAAAAATAGTACAAAAACGGGACTGTTAGAATGACCGTGTAAGTGTTTCTCAATCTAAGCAGCTTTAACATGCGCGGACTTCAACCCCCAGAATTCCACAGCCAGCAGGTTAAAGTTTCCAAGGCCGAGAAGCGCCGCATTAGAGAACTGAATGCGGCGTTTTAGTGAGGCAAGATTGCTCTTTGTTTGAGATGGGTTTCCAAATTCATAGAGGATGTGGCTGTAGACAGGAATCAGAATACAGCTGGAAGGGACATCTAGTCCAACCCCCTGCTCAAGCAGGAGAACCTGTACTATTTCAGACAAGTGACTGTCCAGTCTCTTCTTAAAAAACTCCAGTGATGAAGCACCCACGGCTTCTGAAGGCAAGCCTGGTTTATTGGTTTATTGTCCTCACTGTCAGGACGTTTCTCCTTAATTCCAGGTTGCTTCTCTCCTTGATTAGTTTCCATCCATTGTTTCTGGTCTTGCCTTCTGGGGCTTTGGAAAATAGGTTGGAACCCCCCCCCCTCTTTTTTATGGCAGCCCCTCAAATATTGGAATTCTTCTATCATGTCACCCTTAGTCCTTTTCTCTCTAGACTAGCCATACCCAAATCCTGCAACAGTTCTGCCAGAGGTGGCGCAGCGGTTAGAGGCAGGTACTGCAGGCCACTTTAGCTGACACTGATCCGCAGGTCAGCGGTTCAAATCTCACCGGCTCAAGGTTGACTCAGCCTTCCATCCTTCCGAGGTAGGTAAAATGAGGACCCAGATTGTGGGGGGGCAATATAAATATACATTGCTTACTGGTGTAAACCGCTTAGAGAGTGCTTGCACTGTGGGGCGGTGTATAAATCTCACTAAATAAATAAATAAATAAATGTTTTAGTCTTCAGGCCTTTTAATCGTCTTAGTTGCTCTTCTCTGCACTTTCCCCCCCCCCCAAAGTCTCAACTTTTTAATGTGCATCTTGAAGATCGTCATAATGGGGAGAGGCAGGTATGGCGGGAGCAGAGGGGTAGGCCGCTCTCGGGGAACGAGAATTCGCTGTTTACAAGCGATTCCTTGTTCTGGCCCCTCTGGTTTGGTTCCACCTAGCTCTACCCGAGTGCCTGATAACCAGGGATGTCAGGGCCCTGGGCTCAAGCTGCTGCTGTTAAATGCCAGGTCGGTTACCAACAAGGCCCCCCTTATTCGGGATTTAATCCTAGAAGAGGGGGCGGACCTGGCGTGCATTACCGAGACCTGGCTGGGCCAGGAAGGGGGGGTGCCCCTTTCGGAAATATGCCCGGACGGGTTCTCGGTTCAGCATCAGCCGCGACCCCAGGGAAGGGGTGGAGGAGTGGCTATTATAGCTCGCCAGAATCTGTGTCCTCGAAGGAGCCCTGCCCCAGAGATTGTTGGGTGTGAGACACTCCTTCTGAAGTTGGACTTAGGGGTTCAGGTGGGCCTTTTGCTAACGTACCTGCCTCCTAGCTGCGTTGCAAAGGCCCTGCCTGTTCTGCTCGAGGCGGTTGCAGGGCTGGCGGTTGAGTTCCCCAGGTTGATGGTGCTGGGGGACTTTAATCTGCCATCACCCGGTGAAGCCTCGGGGGCAGTCCAGGAGTTCATGGCTTCCATGACAACCATGGACCTGACCCAAGTAGTTCAGGGTCCGACTCATGACGGTGGTCACACACTTGACCTTGTGTTTCTCTCGGGGCAGTGGAGAGATGATCTGAGGCTGAGGGGTTTAGTCACAGTGCCCTTGTCGTGGTCAGATCATTTCCTTCTGAGGTTGGATTTTATGGCACCACCCCTCCACCGCAAGGAGGCGGGACCGATGAAGTGGTTCCGCCCCAGGCGCCTAATGGAACCCGACGGATTCCAGAGGGAGCTTGGGGAAATACCTGAATCCCTGGTACACAGTTCATCCGAGTCCCTGGTCGCCGCCTGGAATCAGGCGGCAGCGGGGGCTCTGGATCGGATTGCGCCTTTGCGACCTCTCCGTGGAAGTGGATCCAGGAGGGCTCCTTGGTTTACCGAGGAACTCCGGGAGATGAAGCGCCACAAGAGACGTCTAGAGCGACGATGGAGATCTAGTAAAGCTGAGTCTGACCGGACACTTTTAAGAACTTTCATTAAGTCTTACTTAGTGGCGATAAGGGCGGCAAAATGCTCACATTTTTCTGCTCTTATTGCGTCCGCTGACTCCCGCCCAGCCGCCCTGTTTAGGGTGACCCGCACCCTTCTTGCTAAGGAAGAAGGCGGAGACCCCTTGCAGGGTAGAGCTGAGGAATTTTCTCGGTTTCTGGCGGATAAAGTCATTTAGATTCAGACAGACCTGGACTCCGATTGGGCAGTACAGGCCGAGATGACTGGGGCAGGTCTTAGTCCGGTTATATGGGATAGGTTTGAACCGGTGACTCCTGAGGATGTGGACAAGGCCATAGGAGCTATGAGCTCCACCACTTGTTTATTGGACCCGTGCCCTTCCTGGTTGGTTTCGGCCACCAGGGAGATTTCACGCGGCTGGCTCCAGGCGTTGGTCAACGCTTCTTTGAGAGAGGGGTCCGTCCCGCAGCCCTTAAAAGCTGCGGTGGTGAGACCCCTCCTCAAGAAGCCTTCCCTGGACCAGGCGGATTTAAAGAACTTCCGTCCAGTCTCCAACCTTCCCTTCGCGGGGAAGGTTGTTGAGAAAGTGGTGGCACTCCAACTCCTACGACTGTTGGATGACACTGATTTTCTGGATCCCTTTCAATCTGGTTTCAGGCGCGGCTACAGTACGGAAACGGCTTTGGTCACCCTGATGGATGATCTCTGGCGAGCCCGGGATAGGGGTCACTCCTCTATCCTGGTGCTACTTGACCTCTCAGCGGCCTTCGATACCATTGACCATGGTATTCTTCTGCGTCGTCTCGGAGAGGTGGGGGTGGGCGGCACTGTTTTGCAGTGGTTCTCCTCCTTCCTCTCTGACAGGACGCAGTCGGTGTTGACAGGGGGGCAGAGGTCGAGCCCTAGGCCCCTACTATGTGGGGTGCCGCAGGGTTCGGTCCTCTCGTCCATCCTGTTTAACATCTACATGAAGCCACTGGGTGAGATCATCCGACGACACGGGGTGAGGTATCAGCAGTATGCTGATGATACCCAGTTGTACATCTCCACCCCGTCTCAATTTGGGGAAGCCGTAGACGTAATGGGCCGCTGCCTGGCCGATGTTAGGGTCTGGATGGGGAAGAACCGGCTAAAAGTCAACCCTGACAAGACCGAGTGGCTGTGGATATTGCCTCCTAAGGACTTGACCAACTGTCCCTCCTTGGTTCTTGGGGGAGAGAAATTAGCTCCCTCAGAACGGGTTCGCAATTTGGGTGTCCTTCTAGATCCACAGCTTAAATTGGAGCAACATCTTTCAGCTGTGGCTAGGGGGACCTTTGCACAAGTTCGTCTTGTGCACCAATTGCGACCCTACTTGGAGAAGGAGGCACTTCTCACAGTCACTCATGCCCTTATCACCTCACGGCTGGATTACTGCAATGCGCTCTACATGGGGCTACCCTCGAAGAGTGTCCGGCGACTGCAATTGGTGCAAAATGCAGCTGCGCGAGCTGTGGTGGGTGTACCTAGATGCACCCACGTAACACCGATCCTCCGCCAGCTGCATTGGCTGCCCATTAGTCTCCGGATCCAATTCAAGGTGTTGGTCGTTACCTTTAAAGCCCTACATGGCTCAGGGCCAGGTTACCTTCGGGACCGCATCCTGCCGCATACCTCCCTTCGACCGGTTAGGTCCCACAGAGTTGGTCTCCTCCAGGTCCCATCGACCAAGGAATGCCGGTTGGCGGGGCCGAGGGGGAGAGCCTTCTCTGTGGGAGCCCCCTCCCTTTGGAACCAACTCCCTCCAGAGATCAGGACTATCCCCACCCTGCTGGCCTTCCGTAAAGCAATAAAAACTTGGCTCTTCCGGCAGGCGGGGTATGAATGAAAGTTTTTTAAATTATGCATAGTATTTTAATATGGTTTTTTATAAAATTGTTTTTGCTTTTATATGTTTCTATACATGCTGTGAGCCGCCCAGAGTCCCTCGGGAGTTGGGCGGCATAGAAATTTTAATAAATAAATAAATAAATAAATCGTGAAGCGGAACCTGGCTTTGGAAGGGATCTTTTGCTGCTTCTTTCCGTCGGTGGATCCTAAAAGCATCTCATTGGCAGCTGTGTTACATAGCCAAATGCCCTTCTCCAAGTTTATTTTCTCTCTTCCACAGGGCGTTAGAAGAAGGCGGCCACTTCTCCGCCGTGAGCCCCCCGACACTTCCATAAAAGTGGAAAGCGATGCCAACACGCCCCCGCGTGTTGGTGTGGGTATGGAGCACTCCTACTCCCTTCCCGCCAGCCCAGGTAAACCAGGAGTGCCCTTTGGTTCAGCTTGTGTAGCCGAAAAGCGGGTGCACGGAAAATGCGTCCTTGAGTTCAGGAAGAGAGTGCAGCCTCAACACAAATATTGTGTTGTTGGGAGCTCCCACGGTACAGATAGTCCTCAACTTACGACCGTAATTGATCCCAGAATTTGCCTCACCTTACGACTCTTTTTTTGGGGGGGGGGGCACATTTGTTAAGTGAATCACTGCAGTTGGTAAATTAATGCCACAGTTAAGTGAATCTGGCTTCCCCATTGACTTTGCTTGTCGAAAGGTTGCAAAAGGAGATCCCATGACTCTGGGACATTGCCACGGTCATCAATACGAACCGGTAGTCAGGCATCCAAATGTAAATCACGTAACCATGGGGGATGTTGCAACGGTCATAAGTGTGAGAAACAGTCACGAGTCACTTTTTTCAGTGCTGTTGTCGCTTCGAACGGCCACTAAACGAACTGTTGTAAGTCGAGGACTACCTGTATATAAGTCTAAGTCCTGGTGTTAAAACTAAATGACATCCTTCCAGTATTGGGCCACGTCGACGTTTTCTCTCTCCTGCACGAGGTCTTCCTCTGTACATGTTGAAGGGCATCGTACGCACCATAGCACATGTGAGAGGGATTGTTCTTCCCCACCTTCTCATAGAGCCGTGATGGCGAAACTATGGCACGCGTGTCACAGGTGGCACGCAGAGCCCTCACCCAGCTCAGCTCCACCGCCCATGCGCACGCCTCCTGCTGGCCAGCTGATTTTCAGGTCTCTACCGTGCATGCGTGAGGGGCAGGGTGCTTGCAGGTGGGTGAGGGGGCCGTGCACACATTGCGTTATGGGTTATAAGTGCAGGGAGGCCTACTAAAACGGGGTATGGAGGAGGTGCAGTGCTCCCAGGAGGCTGCAGTGAGGCCTACTAGGCCCAAAATGTGGCGGGGGGCAGGGGTCGCATGTGTGGGGGTGGGGGAAGCACCGGGGAGGTCACGCACACGTGCAGGGGGGCAGGGCGCACGAGGGGGCGAATTGCATTATGGGTTTTTATGCTTTTGGCACGCGACAACAAAAAGGTTAGCCATCACTGTCATAGAGTATCTTCTATACCAGTGATGGCGAACCTTTTTTTCCTCGGGTGTCGAAAGTGCATGTGCGTGTGCTATCGCACATGCGCGAGTGCCAACACCCATAATTCACTGCCTGGGAAGGGCAAAAACGGCCTCCCCCGCCTCCCCAGAGGACCTCTAGAGGCCGGTAATGGATCATTTCCCAACTTCTGGTGGGCCCGGTAGGCCCATTTTTCGCCCTCCCTAGGCTCCAGAGGCTTCCCTGGAGCATGGGGAGGGCAAAAACACCCTCCCCCGTCCCCCCGGAGGCCCTTCAGAAGCCGAAAACGCCCTCCCAGAGCCTCCGTGCAAGCCAAAAATCAGCTGGCTGGCACGCACATGCGCACTGGAGCTGAGCTAGGCAATGGCTCGCGTGCCGGGATATATGGCTCCGCGTGCCATCTGTGGCACACGTGCCATAGGTTTGCCATCACTGTTCTATACTATAGAATCTATAGGGAAGCCCCATTTTCTCAGATTGTCTAGATTCTGGGAGTTAAAATCCATGCATTTAAAAATGGACATGGTTGAGAAAAACACTGCTCTAGAGAGAGTAATTAGCCATGCTAGCTTTTTCTGTTGTTGTTGCTATAGTGGTGAATATCTGCAGCTCAGGTGTAGGATGAGGGTGGAGGTTGGTTCTCCGAGCTTGTGGGTCGGTTTCTGAACATTTTGTTACCAAGTAACATCTTCAGCAAAGTTAAGGGGATGCCAACGTTGGCATTCTTCTGCTTTATGAGGGCTCTGTGTGGTCAGTAGGTCTTGTGATGGGGAGGTCATGTAACGTGAGGTGTGATGGGTCACATCAGGCGAGGGTCTTGTGATGGGTCATGTGTGGGTCATGCCAGGTGAGGGTCTTTGGATATGTCTTGTGATGGGTCAGATGTGGGTTTCATCAGGTGTATTGTGATGGGTCTTCTGAGGGGTCATGGGTGGGTTACATCAGGTTGAGGGTTTTGTGATGGGTCAGGTCTGGGTCACATCAGGTGAAGGTCTTTTGATAGGTCAGGTGATGGGTCAGGTGTAGGTTACATCAGCAGAGGTGGGTTACTCCCGGTTCGGACCGGTTCGCCCGAACCGGTAGTGACCCGCCGGTGACGTCACAATGACATCACGGTGCCAGTCTGTGGGCGCCACCATCTTTTTTTTAAAAAAAAATTATTATTTGAAATTTTTTTTTCTCGAATTTTTTCCCGGTTTTTTTTTTCTGCGCATGCTTAGAAGCCAGGTTTCTGGCACTGCGCATGCGCCGCCATCTTGTTTTTGGCTTTTTTTGGGAGGGTTGGATTTTTTGCCATGTGGCACGGGAGGAAGCGAACTGGCAGTGAGGTCTAAGTTAGAACCCACCCCTGACGTCAGGTGAAGGCTTTGTGATGGGTCCGTGATGGGTCAGGTGTGGGTCACGCCAGGTAATGGGTCTTTTGATTTATTTATTTTTTTGTTCATGGTAAAGTTCATCCTTAATTATCTCCTTTTGGTCCTTTTAGCCCTGGACCCTCAGCCGGCATCCATCCGGGAGCAAGACCCGGCAAGGTCGGCAGCGGGAAAAAGCTCTCCCGTGCTCCAGACCAGGCCTTGGCGAGATTGCCGGGACAGAACCAGGCAAAACGCCCAGGAGGAGCCGCTGATCAACTCCGAGTCGGAACGCCGGCGTTTCCGTGACTTCTGCTACCAGGAGAGTGAAGGGCCCCGTAAGGTTTGCAGGCAGCTCTGGCATCTCTGCCACCAGTGGTTGAAACCTGGGAGATACACGAAACTGCAGATCCTGGAACTGGTGATTCTGGAGCAGTTCCTGGCCATCCTGCCCCAGGAGATGCGGGAGAACATCAAGGAACAGGGGCCCTCAAACTGTAACCAGGCTGTATCTCTGGCAGAGGATTTTCTAGAGAACCAGCAACGAAGGGAGGTGAGTGTTCACCATGGGGCACAGACGTACATTTGGGTTTTTTTTTTCAAGAGGCAACTGGGCTTTCTGGTTTTTTTCTTTTGAAGACGTTTCGCTCCTCATCCAAGAAGCTTCTTCAGCTCTGACTGGATGGTGGGGAATGGAAGGATTTATACTCCTTGCAGACAGCTGGTCATTTGCATCCTTTTAGAGAGTCATTGAGGCCACTTGGAGGTTTCTCTGTGTCTTCAGGGTCACCCGAGTGGTGCAAATGGGTGTGCAGCCTTCTTGGAACTGCTGAAAGGACTGTGTTGTAGATTGGAGATTGATGATGTCCTATTCTCCCCCCCCCCCCGTTGAGGGAGGGCTGTTCAATTCTGACATAGATGGCCTCAGTCCATCTGCATTGTTGTCCTTGACTTAACAACAGTTCATTTAGTAACCGTTCGAAGACACAAGGATGTTGAAAAGAGGGACGTATGACCAATTTTACGTTGCAGCATCCCCATGGTCACATGATCAAAATTCAGATGCTTGGCAACTGTTTCTTTCTTACTGATGACCATTGCAGTGTCCTTATTTATTAGTGAGATTTATATACCGCCTCATAGTGCAAGCACTCTCTAAGCGGTTTACACCATTAAGCAATGTATATACTGTATTTACATTGCCCCCAACAATCTGGGTCCTCATTTTACCTACCTCAGAAGGATGGAAGGCTGAGTCAACCTTGAGCCGGTGAGATTTGAACCGCTGACCTGCGGATCAGTGTCAGCTAAAGTGGCCTGCAGTACCTGCCTCTAACCGCTGCGCCACCTCGGCTCAGATTATTTCTTCAAGTAAACACAAGCAGGAGAATTAGTTTCATTTCAGCAGAGCAGACAAGCACAGAGAGGGCTGAGAGTAGAGAGAGCAGAGTGCAGAGAGGACTGGAGAGCAGAGTAGACTGAGCCACGCCCAGCCTTAAGCTTAAGTTTTCCAGTTTCGATTCTCTGCACAGACTCAGATGTGGCTAGCTCCCATTGGCTGACTCAGTTGTTATGCCTATTCATTGGCTGACCTTGTTAACATGGCTCTCCCAGTTCATGAATATCTTAACAGTCCTGAGGTCATGTGATCCCCTTTTGCGACCTTCTGACAAGCCAAGTCAACGGGGAAGCCCAATTCCCTTAACAATCATGTTACTAACATTAGAATAGAATAGAACAGAACAGAATAGAATAGAATAACAGAGTTGGAAGGGACCTTGGAGGTCTTCTAGTCCAACCCCCTGCTTAGGCAGGAAACCCTACACCACTTCAGACAAATGTTTATCCAACATCTCCTTAAAAACTTTCAGTGTTGGAGCATTCACAACTTCTGGAGGCAGGCTGTTCCACGGATTACCGTATTTTTCGGAGTATAAGACGCACCGGAGTATAAGACGCATCTTAGTTTTGGGAGAGGAAAACAAGGAAAAAAGGCCTCTGCCTCCCAGCAATTTGCCAAACAGCAAACAGCAAACAGTACAGGTGATATACACTGTTTGTGTATTTCTGTGCATGTGTGCCTGACCCATAGAAATGGCAAAGAATTGGAGAAATGTACATTTATGGCAGTATATTAATCCCATAAAGTTTTCTTAAATGTAATCACACTAACTCCTCCCAATGATTTAAATAGATCTACTCCAAACATGACTAAGTCAGGGTTTCTCAGCTGCCTTCTTTTAATACTAATACTTAATACTAAAACAGGACATTTCAGATTATACTTTTACAGATCTTTAAAATTGATGTGACTTTCTGGAAGTATTCTCTGCTATTTAAAAGAAGATACAATAGCACTGGGCCTCTTCAGAGCAAGCATTTATTTTAAAAAGCTTCTTCATTTTGTTAAGTTGTCTAGAACAATAATAAAGCAGTCTTTAAAAAATAAGTGTAATAATTTGAACACTCTACAAACATTTAACAAAATAACATATTAACAGAATCTGCCTGTACCTAGGATAGAACTCACAACCTCCTGATTGTGAGGCAAGAGCTCTAGCTCTGAGCCATAGCAACTATAGCTTGCCTCCCTTCGATTTCAGCAGTCTAATATTGCCAGCAGTTTATCTCCCAGCAATTTGTCTCATTACAGCCACCGTAGTTAGTTTCATTTTACCAGTGGCTTGCAAGCCTGTCAGCTGTAGATCGGGAGGCAGTTTATCTCTTCTTGTGCTCTTCTTGTGCTTTGCCCTGTTTGCTGCAAAGAGGTAAATTGCTGGGAGGCAGAGGCCAAAGAGTGGGGGTGGCTGGGTGGGGCTGCATTCGGTGTATAAGATGCACCCAGGTTTTCACCCTCTTTTTGAGGGTAAAAAGGTGCGTCTTATACTCCGAAAAATACGGTAATTGTTCTAACTGCCAGAAATTTATCCTTAGTTCTAAGTTGCTTCTCTCCTTGAATAGTTTCCACCCATTGCTTCTTCTTCTACCCCCAGGTTCCTTGGAGAATAGCTTGACTCACTTTTCTTTGTGGCAACCCCTGAGATACTGGAACACTGCTATCATGTTCCCCTAGTCCTTCTTTTCATTAAACTAGACATTGCAATGATTCACTTAGCGACTGTGGCAAGAAAGGTTGTAAAATGGGGCAAAGCTCACTTAAAACAACTGCCTCGAATAGAAACGTAAATTTTGGACTCAATTGGGGTCGTAAGTCAAGGACTACCTGTGTTACAGACTTTTAACAAGCCCCCCCCCTTTTTTTTTGCCTGCATAACCATTCTTGCAGACCTCCGTGAAAGTCGTCGTCCTTTCTCTACCGTTCGATTCACCCTCCGTTTCTCTTAATTCTCCCTTTCACCTCTGTTCCAGGTGGATCGTCCGCTCAAAGGGCAAACCTCTAATTTCCCTGCGTCAAAGGAAGCTCCGTCAGAAAGCGAGCACACCGCAAAGTTCAGGAAAATCAATACTAGGAAAGACAGAAGATCCGCTGTTTTGGGTGAGGACCTCTCACGTCCCTGCTGCTGACTATAGTGGCATCTTCAGAGGGCAGTTCAGAAAATTCAAAATGGCGGCTGTGCAGTCAAAGACCCTGTCATTTTTTCCCCCTGCTTTGCGGATTCCTCAATTATGACCACCATGTTGAATTTTTTTTGACCTTCACTGCAGATGTCACTGGCGGACAAGACGTACCCTCCTGCGAACCCATTTTCTCATCCCCTTCCCCTCTTTTTTTCCACACCTTCTATTTTGACACCTGCTTCCATAATCCCCTAGTCCAAGAGTAGGCAAAGTTGGCTCTTCTATGACTCATGGGCTTCAACTCCCAGAATTTCTGAGCCAATCATGCTAGCTTAGGAATTCTGGGAGTTGAAGTCCATGAGTCATAGAAGAGTCAACTTTGCCTACCCCTGCTCTAGTCCTGTACTGAGGTACTGAGTACCTCAGCTGCGCTGCCTTTACTAAAAAGTACGTTTTGTTGTTTCTTAAGAAAACAAAAATCATGTTACAGGTAGTCCTTGACACACGAGAGTTCATTTAGTGACTGTTCAAAGTTATGACACTGAAAAAAGTGACTTGTGACTATTTTTCACACTTACAACCTATTGCAGCATCCCCAGGGTCCCGTCATCAAAATCCGGATGCTTGGCCACTGCTTTGTATTTATGACGGTTTTACAGCATCCCGGGGTCACATGATCCCCTTTTGTGACCTTTTTAGAGACAAAAGTCAGTGGGGAAGCCAGATTCACAATAACAACCATGTAACTTAACTTAACAGCTGCAGTGATTCTCTTAACAGCTGTAACAAGAAAGGTCGTACAATGGGGCAAAATTCACTGAGCAAATGTTTTGCTTAGCAACACAAATATTGGGCTCAATTGAGGTCGTAAGCCGAGGACCACCTGATCAGAATTGGAGAGAGGGGCTTTTTAACCCTTAGTTACATCAAATTGGTTTTATATTCTGTAAGCCGCCTTGAATCTCTGTAGGCGAATAGGCGGCAATATAAATTCAATCAATCAATCAATCAATCAATCAATCAATAAATAAATAAATAAATAAATAAAATGTGCTGCCATCGGATATGTTATAAAGCTGAAAATATTCCCTAACCCATTTTTGGTCCCAGGAGGCTGCAGGGAGGCCTGCTAGGCCCAAAACGGGACCGGAGGGGGGGTTGCGTGCGCATGGACGGGGGGGGCACGCATGTGGGGGGAGTGCGGGGGGGGTCACGCATGCATGCGCAGGGGCAGGGGGAGCGTGGGGGGGAACGCGCACATGCCAGGGGGTGCAGGGGAGGTGCATTATGGATGCCCCTACACGTATGACGAGAAAATGGTTAGCCGTCACTGCTTTAAACCATCTTTGCCTCCCTTTAAGACAATTGAGAACTGGACTTATCTATGTCATTGCAGGGAGAAGGACAGGTCTTACTACTGTTTTTCCCCCCTCCTAACAGAATTGTTTCCATTTTTATCTTCCAGAAGAGAGGACGGTGAAAGAGACCGGTGAAAAGGAAGACGCATCCAGGAAGACCGTGTCCTCCGAGGTTGCCCTGATTGAAAGTGGGTACCTATTGGAAATGTTGTGGTCGGGGAGGAAGGGAGGGAGGAAAAAGGAGCACCTTAGATGTTCTGTTCCGAAACCAGGTTCCCACATGGTATCAAGCCATGATTTGCTTTCCTGTGGCTTTTGGAATGAAGCCTCAGTTTGTTACGCCACAAATATTGCTAGTTGCAGTTCCATCCAGTTGCCCAGTACAGATAAGTCCTCTACCTACGACCACAATTGAGCCTAAAATCCCTCTCTGGTCCAGAATGTGATTGTAGGGAAGCTGTTCAGCTAAGGATTGGAGAGACACAAGTTCTGGTTCCCTGTGTTGTGGCCCGCCAGCTGCTAGCGGAGCTGGCAGCAGACTCGGACAGTGAGGAGGTTGGGGAGGAACATGGGCCAGTCCTGGAGTCTGGGGAAGGCTCAGACGAGTGCTCTGCTTTGGAGGCAGAGATGGAGCCAGGGCCGTCTGACAGTTATCAGCTGCCTTCGGAGTCAGACATCAGTGAGGCAGACGAACTGCTGGAGCCTGTTCCCAGTGTGCGCATGCACAGAGCTGCCAGACGAAGGGAACAGCTAAGGAACAAGGGTCGAGTTGGGAGTAAGGCCACAGGTGGACAATGAATGGCCCCTCCCATAGGGAATAAAAGAGGAGCGAAAGGGGAGGGGAGTTTGCAGAAGACAATTAGTTCGCTTAATTGGTTCGTGATTCTCAGAGACTCCTTGCCAAGTTTTGAAGATATCGGCCTGGCAGCTCTCCAAGCCAGATAAGGTCTGTGACTGAATTTATCCTTGAAAGACTTTGCTGGATATGAATGAGAAGAATTCACAGTAACTTAATAAAAAGGGGTTTTTTGTCAGGACAAGAAGTCTGCTTCGTGGTTTCGGAACGCCTAGGTCAGAACACCCTCTTTACCTTGGGACTCTTTGGGCCAGCTCCTCCCCCTTAGCCCCAGAGCTGGGGTGGGAGTGTGGAGAGAGGTAATTGGGAAGGTCTGGACTAGAAATGGAGAGATCCAGTATTCATATTAACGATGCGCTTGATGGTTAATTGGAGGACGTGTATTTTTGTTTTCAACTTTCCTGCCAGAGTGTCTGTGGAGATTCTCAGTCATCCCAGGTCATGGTTATGTCCCAAAGCTGCTTTTTTTTTTCCAAGAGGCAACTGGACTTTCTGGTTTTTCGTTTGAAGACGTTTTGCTTCTCATCCGAGAAGCTTCTTCAGCTCTGACTGGATGGTGGGGAACGGAAGGATTGATACTCCTTGCAGACATAGGGGAACAAAACCCATCAGGACAAGATTCAGCAGTCCGTCTGCATTTAAAAGACAAAGGCCACTCTTTTGAGGGCAGCATAGTCCACGTTTTGGACAGAGAGGACCGCTGGTTTGAAAGAGGGGGTCGAAGAGGCCATCTATGTCAGAATTGAAAATATCAACAGAGGGGGAGGGAATACGACATCACCCATCTCCAATCTGCCACACAGTCTTTTTTCAGCAGTTCCAAGGAGGCTCCACACCCATTTGCACCACTCGGGTGACCCTGAGGACACAGATAAACCTCCAAGCGGCCTCAAAGGCTCTCTAAAAATAATGCAAATGACCAGCCGGCCTCAAGGAATGTAAATCCTCCCATTCCCCACCATCCAGTCAGAACTGAAGAAGCTTCTTGGCTGAGAAGCGAAACGTCTTCAAAAGTAAAACCAAGAAAGCCCAGTTGCCTCTTTGGGGGGGGAGCACCTTTGGGGCAGTGGTGAAATCCAATTTTTTTTTACTACCGGTTCTGTGGGCGTGGCTTGGTGGGCGTGGTGTGGCTTGGTGGGCGTGGCGTGGGGAAGGATACTGCAAAATCCCCATTCCCACCTCACTCTGGGACCAGCCAGAGGCGGTATTTGCCGGTTCTCCGAACTACTCAAAGTTTACTCTACTGGTTTTCCAGAACCTGCTGGATTTCACCCCTGCTTTGGGCTTTTCCTGCCAGAGGTGAATTTGAGGCTGAAGTTTCTGTGGGGTTTTTTTTAATTTATTTTTTGTTTTTTTAGTGATTCCAGGCAAGGATGGGTTGCAGAACAACCAGGATGGGAAGCCATGCGAGACACCCTGTGGAGAGAGCAACAGGACGGGTGCAGAAGAAGAGCGTTGCGAACATCTGGGTGTTGCCAAGGTCCAAGAACAGAAAGGAACAGCTGAGGAAAGAAAAGACGCAGCAGCAAGTAATCTCATTTCCCTTCTCTGGCTGTTTGTTAATCAGAGTTGGTTTTAATTAGTTCCCGAGCTTCCCCCTTTTTTTCCCCTGGGGAGCTTTTCTCTCTCTCACTCTCCTTTCAGCTCTCTTTATTATCCACCTGCGATTCCTTCATTTTCTCCTTTCCCTCACGAGGCACGCAGCAAGGGTGAAACTGCAGAAAGAATTGAATGCCCCAGACCAGAAGTCCTTGACTTACAACCAATTCGTGGGTTGTGACCATTGAAAAGTACAGGTAGTCCTCGACTTAACGAGAGTTGGTTTAGTGATCATTCAGAGTTACAACGGCCCTGAAACAAGTGGCGTAGGATGGTTTTTTTCACACTTAATGAAAAAATCCTCCTCCTGGGGATGTGATCAAAAGTAGGTGTGAAAAGCGACCGTAAGTCTCTTTTTTTCATTCTAGTCTCAAGGTTGAACTGCCACTAAATGAATTGTTGAGGACTGCCTGTAGTGGGTAGTATGCTATACTCTAAAGCAGAGGTGGGGAACTATGGCCCTTTTATGACTTGTGGACTTCAACTCCCAGAATTCCTGAGCCAGCATGGCTCATGGCTTGCTCAGGAATTCTGGGAGTTGAAGTCCACAAGTTCATAAAAGGGCCATAGTTCCCCACCTCTGCTGAATAGTATAGAGATATATTATCATTTTTTGTGATCTGGATCATATCCTTGTTAAATCTGTCTGTCTGTCTGTCTGTCTGTCTGTCTGTCTGTCTCTCTCTCTCTGTGCCTCTATCTGTCTCTGTCTCTCTCTCTCTCTCTCTCTCTCTCTCTCTCTCTCTCTTTGTGTATCTCTCTCTGTGTGTGTGTGTCTCTGTGTATGTCTCTGTCTCTCTCTTTGTGTGTCTCTGTGTCTCTGTCTGTCTCACTTTGTGTGTCTCTGTGAGTGTGTCTCTGTGTCTCTGTATCTCTGTCTGTCTATCTCTGTGTGTCTGAGTGTGTGTGTGTCTCTGTGTGTGTCTGTATCTCTGTCTCTCTCTGTGTCTGTGTCTCTGTGTGTGTGTGTCTCTCTGTCTCTCTGTCTGTCTCTTTGTGTATCTCTGAGTCTCTCTCTCTCTCTCTCTCTCTCTCTCTCTCTCTCTCTCTCTCTCTCTGTGTGTGTGTGTGTGTGTGTGTCTATGTCTCTCACTCTGTTTCTCACTCTGTCTCTCTCTCTGTGTCTCTGTGGGTGAGTGTCTCTCTGTGGGTGACTCTGTCTCTCTGTCTGTCTCTCTCTGTGTCTCTGTGTGTGTCTCTCTCTCTGTATATGTCTCTGTCTCTCTCTTGCTCTTTGTGTGTCTTTGTCTCTCTGTCTGTCTGTCTCTCTTTGTGTGTCTCTGTGTGTGTGTCTGTCTCTCTGTCTCTCTCTGTGTGTGTCTCTGTGTGTGTGTGTGTGTCTGTCTCTGTGTCTCTGTCTGTCTGTCTCTCTCTGTGTATGTGTGTGTCTATCTCTGTGTGTGTGTCAGTGTGTGTGTGTGTCTGTCTCTCTCTGTGTGAGACTGTCTGTCTCTGTCTGTCTGTCTGTCTCTCTCTCTGTCTCTCTCTCTCTCTCTCACACACACACACAAACACACACACACACACACACACACACACCAGAAGGCATTGGATAAACCTATCCAAGGGAATAATCTGCAAAATCACACTTGATCACACTTGCAAGGCTGGGCCGCTCTTCGATCTGCTCAGTGTCATCATCAAACGAATGAATAGTGATGGGAAGGATTCGGGGAATCGTCTTTACGTGTAACGTTTTTATTTTAGCAACCTGGAGAATTAATGCAGCAACAGATTCAAGAGCTTGAAGGAAGTTTATTGAGAACGCGTGTTTCTTCAAGGAACAAAGCAACCGGATGCTCCTTCGTGTCACGTGTGTCATTGAGAAACGAAGGCCCCTTTAATGTTCGGCGGTTTTTGTAGCATGTTTGGAAGGAGGCAGTCCAATAGGCAGCAAGGGTCCCGGTTTCTTGTGAATAGAATTGAATGCAGGATTGATTTTCTTGATAAATTCAATGCGTTATCCAATTCTTGGATAATGGAAGAAAACTAGAGACTTACAAAGAAGGATCATCCTCAATCATGACCATCGATAAAGCTTAAAAATTAACCAGTGTTTCTCAACCTCCGGCCCTTTTATGAGGTGTGGACTTCAACTCCCAGAATTCCCCAGCCAACCACGTTGGCTGGGGAATTCTGGGAGTTGAAGTCCACACCTCATAAAAGGGCCGGAGGTTGAGAAACAGTGGATTAGCTTATGTAGCTCAAAACTGAGGTTAATGTTTCAAGGTCTCGTATATCTAAGGATGAATAATGCTGACTGGGCAAATGTCGAGGAGGTTAGCCAGGTTTTGAAATATTTAAGATACACTATAGGGATCCCAGAACTCCCCTTTTCTGAGGGAACCTCGACTCTCAGAAGTCCAAGCCAGTATGCTCAAGGGTGAGAGATACTGGAAATTTCATTTGAACCTCTGGAGGCTCAAAATGTGTAGCTTGAGTTCAACGAATCAGCTACCAGCCATGCCAAGATGTCTCTTAACAACCTGAAGAAAACCTGGAAACAAGGAATTTTGTTTTTGTTTTCCCCCCCTCTGGGGTGCGCTCCCCTTAACTGCGGCGGTCTTCCGCTTGGGAGATTCAGCGGTCACCTACAGAATACACGTTTCGGCCTGCGCAAATGTAAAACGAAAGACCGATTCCCAGAGTCTCGAAGGCGATCACGATGAAGGACACCAGGGAAATGGCGTCCGCTACCTTCTTGAACCACTTTCGCACACGCGTACCGCATCCCTGTTTTTTCACGGGCCAGTCGTTCACCCCGGATTTACGGGAAATGGCGTTCAACCTGCAGACGCCCAGTGCTGGTTGGAAGCTGGTTGGGTGGCTGCTGCAAGAACACGGGTAGGTTCCCATGTTATCCTGGAAAAAGGTGTTGTTTTTCCAATTTTCCGGCCCGGTCCAGCCACAGCAAGACAGTTGGACCTGGACATAATCCCAAGTAATCTCTTTGTGCTGGTTGGCTTGGTCCATTGGGTTATAGTTCTGGATGAGGCTGAGGGCCTTCTTGTTGAGGTTGTCTTCCATCTTCCGCTGTTTGAGGGAGATAAACAAACCAGGGAAAATGTGGAAGATGACAATGATAATCAGGAGCGGGATGTAGGCGATCAGAACAAATTTTACTCCAAAGTAGAGTCCGAGGCTGCCCCATAAGCCGAGAAACATGGCAACAGCTCCAACCGCTATGAAGATGTACAGCAGGCTTTGGAAGGACTCAAAAACAGACTGCAAGGCGGAGACGTAAGCGCTCTTGGTGATCAAAACCCAGAGGCCTATACTGAACATTGCAGCTCCCACGAGAAACAAAAGGATATTGAAGAAGCAGAACACGCACCGGAAGCATTTGCAGCAGCAATTCGCCATCACTGCTTTTTCTCCTCTCTTCAGAACGTCTCTTCAGAACTCGGAACCTTCAGCGTTCAAAGGAAAGAAACACGGCAACCAAACAGAAAAGCTTGGCTGTGTTTCCAACTGGGTCTGAATCATAGAAAAGCCGTCCTAGACAATGATAGCATTGTCTCTCGAGGGCACTCTAGCTAGTTCCGGTCTTTATGATCTATCCTTTAGACTTGAGCGGAACCCCGTTATGGCTGTTGGCTTCTGGAATGGCTCTAGCAGAAGACTAGGATTTAAAGCAGGGGTGGGGAACGATGGGCCTTTTATGACTTGTGGACTTCAACTCCCATGCTGCCTCAGGAATTCTGGGACTTGAAATCCTCAAGTCAGAAAGGGGCCATCGTTCTCCATGCTGCCTCAGGAATTCCGGGAGTTGAAGTCCTCAAGTCATAAAGGGGCCATGGTTCCCCATGCTGCCTCAGGGATTCTGGGAGTTGAAGTCCTCAAGTCATAAAGTGGCCATGGTTGCTCATACTGCCTCAGGAATTCTGGGAGTTGAAGTCCTCAGGTCATAAAGGGGCCATGGTTCCCCATGCTGCCTCAGGAATTCTGGGAGTTGAAGTCCTCAAGTCATAAAGGGGCCATGGTTGCTCATACTGCCTCAGGAATTCTGGGAGTTGAAGTCCTCAGGTCATAAAGGGGCCATGGTTCCCCATGCTGCCTCAGGAATTCTGGGAGTTGAAGTCCTCAAGTCATAAAGGGGCCATGGTTGCTCATACTGCCTCGGGAATTCTGGGAGTTGAAGTCCTCAGGTCATAAAGGGGCCATGGTTCCCCATACTGCCTCAGGGATTCTGGGAGTTGAAGTCCTCAAGTCATAAAGGGGCCATCGTTCCCCATGCTGGCTCAGGAACTCTGGGAGTTGAAGTCCTCAAGTCATAAAGGGGCCATCGTTCCCCATGCTGGCTCAGGAACTCTGGGAGTTGAAGTCCTCAAGTCATAAAGAGGCCATAGTTCCCCATGCTGGCTCAAGGATTCTGGGAGTTGAAGTCCACACATTGTAAAGGGGCCATGGTTCCCCATCTCTGATCTAGAGCTTCATAATGGCATCCTATGCTTTTCAATTTCTTACTTCAGTCAAAATATTTTTCCAGATAGTTGAGCACCCTTTGAGTTCCTTATTCAGCTTTAAGCCTCTCTAGTAAGGTTTTATGGATGCCTTTGGTACTTAGCATTTGGCTTGAGAAAACTCCTAACGCATTTCTGTTGAACAGTGGAGAAAAGTAGTTAAAACCACACACTATAAAATTGAAATCTGTGCTTTTCCGGTATATAATCGCAATTCCAGGTCATTAAAAATGCAAACGTGTCATTAGTCTCTCCCCCCCCCCCCCGGAATTGGACTTGTCCTGATCCCGCTTGGCCTTTTGTAAGACATTACAAAAGGACTTTGTCATCCAGCCTGGGACCCTGACAGTATGGTTTGAACCAGTTTCGTGGTGGTGTTGAATGTAGTATGTCAATGTTTCTCAACCTTGGCCACTTTAAGACAGGTGGACTTCAATTCTTGGCTGCTTGGGGAATTCTGGGAGTTGAAGTCCATCAGTCTTAAAAAGTGGCCAAGGTTGAGAAACAGTGTAATATGTTATGAATATTCTTGATTGCTTGTGTGTGTGTGTGTGTGTGTGTGTATGTATGTATGTATGTGTATGTGTGTATATATATGTATATATATATATATATATATATATATATATATATATATATATATATATATATGTATATGTATGTGTATGTGTATGTGTATGTATATGTATATGTATATGTATATGTATACGTATACGTATATGTATATGTATATATGTGTGTGTGTGTGTGTGTGTGTGTGTGTGTGTGTGTGTGTGTGTGTAGGATTTTTTGCTGATAAATGAAAATAAAGGGAGACTATTATAGATCGATTTCGAGCTTATTTTGCTCTCGTCAGATAGCCATACCCCTTACTGGGATTTGAACCCAGGCCGGCTGCCCTGCAGGGGGGCAACTTAACCACTCGGCCATAGGCTCTGTTCCCAATCAGCTCTTTCACCAGGAAAGGGTTATATATGTTTTTCTGTCGTGTTACCCTGGTGTACCCAAATATGGGAGAGAAAGCATCACAGCTTCCTTTTTGCCCTTCAGCCCCTCACTGGGACCATCCAGGCTGTTTTTAATATAGCCGACACACTAATCTACATGTGTAGGATTTTTTGCTGATAAATGAAAATAAAGGGAGACTATTATAGATCTATTTCGAGCTTGTTTTGCTCTCGTCAGATAGCCATATCCCTTACTGGGATTTGAACCCGGGCCGGCTGCCCTGCAGGGGGGCAACTTAACCACTCGGCCATAGGCTCTGTTCCCAATCAGCTCTTTCACCAGGAGAGGGTTATATATGTTTTTCTGTCGTGTTATCCTGGTGTACCCAAATATGGGAGAGAAAGCATCACAGCTTCCTTTTTGCCCTTCAGCCCCTCACTGGGACCATCCAGGCTGTTTTTAATATAGCCGACACACTAATCTACATGTGTAGGATTTTTTGCTGATAAATGAAAATAAAGGGAGACTATTATAGATCTATTTCGAGCTTATTTTGCTCTCGTCAGATAGCCATACCCCTTACTGGGATTTATACATACACATATATACACATATATATGTATGTGTGTGTGTATACGTATGTGTATGTGTTTGTATATATATATCATCAGGCTGGTGTCTTCGGCTTCCTACTTCTAGGAGCAATGTGAGATTGCAGCTGTTTCTTCCTTTTAACTGCCAGTGGGGGTTTGAACTGATA
This sequence comes from Diadophis punctatus similis, assembly GCA_023053685.1. Taxonomy (NCBI): domain Eukaryota; kingdom Metazoa; phylum Chordata; class Lepidosauria; order Squamata; family Dipsadidae; genus Diadophis; species Diadophis punctatus. Next base: position 244,764,550 of record JALIGW010000002.1, on the reverse strand, counting down.
GGGTGGGAGCTTGGCTGTGTTCTGATTGGGTGGAAGTGTGTTCTGATTGGTTGGGGGCTTGGCTGTGCTCTGATTGGATGGGGGTGTGCTCGGGTTAGTCTGAGTTGCAGGGGGATTTGAGCTGGTGAGCTGCATTGCTGTTGTTTGGCTTCGCATTCGTGGTCATGCCACATCTTCATGGAGGGTGTCAGTTTGCTTCATAATCTGGCCACACGGGAAAGAAAAACTGGACAACTTCCTCATACACCTCAACAGCCTACACCCCAAAATACAGTTCACCATGGAAACAGAAGCTAACAACCAACTTCCCTTCCTGGATGTCTTAGTCTACAAGAAATCCAATGGCTCCCTAGGACACACCATCTACCAGAAGAAAACACACACTAACCGCTATCTGCACGCACTCTCACACCACCACCCAGCACAGATCAACTCCGTAGCCAAGACACTCATCTCCAGAACAAAACGCTTAGCTGACGAACAACACCTAAAAACCGAACTATGCACTCTCACTAACATACTAACATTCAACAGATTCCAAAGAAATAAGATCACCAACCTAATCCAAAAAGAAACCCCCACTAAAATCCAAGACAGAGGACAAGAAAATGGCAAAGCCTTCCTCCCATACATAAAAGGCACCACAGACAGAATCAGCAAGATCCTCCACAAACAACATCAAGACAGCATTCTGCATAAACTGAAAAATATCCACCATCCTAAGAAGCCCCAAAGACAAAATTGAGTTAGAAAATCAAGGAGTATATGAAATCCCATGCACCGCCTGCCCCACCACATACATCGGACAAAGCAACAGAAGAATAAGTGCACGCATTGAAGAACACAAGAACTCAGTCAAAAAAGAGGAACCAACTTCTTCCCTGGTCCAACATCTTAAAGCCACTGGACATGAAATCGACTTTAAAAAGACCAGAACTATTGCCAAAACTGAACACTTTAACATCAGAATAATCAGAGAAGCCATTGAGATAGAAAAACGCCCACACAGCATGAATAAATGAGATGACACCTCCCGCCTACCAGCCATTTGGAAACCCGCCCTTATTGACAAACCAGTCCCTAACACAAAGAATGACACCAGACCCACACTCACGAAAACCACACAGGATGTCACCACCACACATCCACGCAATAAGCAAACCCAAACCCACACCAATGAGGCATGACCACAAACCAGAAGACATACCACAGCTGCATCATTAGCCACTTTAAACCCCTCCAATCCATACATGAAGCAAACTGACACCCTCCATGAAGATGTGGCACGACCACGAACGCGAAGCCAAACAACAGCAATGCAGCTCACCAGCTCAAATCCCCCTGCAACTCAGACTAACCCAAGCACACCCCCATCCAATCAGAGCACAGCCAACCCCCCATCCAATCAGAGCACAGCCAACCCCCAACCAATCAGAACACACCTCCACCCAATCAGAACACAGCCAAGCTCCTATCCTATCAGTTCAAACCCCCACTGGCAGTCAAAAGGAAGAAACAGCTGCAATCTCACAGTGCTCCTAGAAGTAGGAAGCCGAAGACACCAGCCTGATGATGACGAATGAGACTTCATCGAAACAACGCCAAGACACTTCCAATTTCACACGGGAGAAAACCCAAATAACCAAAGACCTACATACAAATACCCGCGAAAACCTCAGAAAACACACACACACACACACACACACACACACACACACACACACACACACACACACACACATATATATATATATATATACACACATACATACATACATACATACATACATACATACATACATACATATATATATATATATATATATATATATATATATATATATATAATATTTATATTTGTGTGTGTGTGTGTGTGTAACATTTTTTTACTGATAAATGAAAATGAAGGGAGACTATTATAGATCTATTTCAAGCTATTTAGCTCTCATCAGATAGCCATACCCTTACTGGGATTTGAATCTGGGCAGTCTGCCTGTAAGGCAGCAGCTTAACCTCTAGACCACAGGCTCTCTTCCCTTATCAGCTCTTCACCAGGAAAGGGTTATATATGTTTTTTCTGTCGAATCATCCTGGTATATGGGAGGAAACATCACAGTTTCCTTTTTGCCTTTCGGCCCCTCCAGGGACCATCCAGGCAGTTTCTATAGCCGACAAACTATTTTGTCTGTATGTGTAACAAGTACATGCATGCATGCATGCATACATACATACATACATACAGTGGGGTAAAAAAGTATTTAGTCAGCCACCAATTGTGCAAGTTCTCCCACTTAAAAGATGAGAGAGGCCTGTAATTCACATCATAGGTAGACCTCAACTATGAGAGACAAAATGAGAAAACAAATCCAGACAATCACATTGTCTGATTTGGAAAGAATTTATTTGCAAATTATAGTGGAAAGTAAGTATTTGGTCACCTACAAACAAGCAAGATTTCTGGCTCTCACAGACCTGTAACAACTTCTTTAAGAGGCTCCTCTGTCCTCCACTCATTACCTGTATTAATGGCACCTGTTTGAACTTGTTATCAGTATAAAAGACACCTGTCCACAACCTCAAACAGTCACACTCCAAACTCCACTATGGTAAAGACCAAAGAGCTGTCAAAGGACACCAGAAACAAAATTGTAGACCTGCACCAGGCTGGAAAGACTGAATCTGCAATAGGCAAGCAGCTTGGTGTGAAGAAATCAACTGTGGGAGCAATAATTAGAAAATGGAAGACATACAAGACCACTGATAATCTCCCTCGATCTGGAGCTCCACGCAAGATCTCACCCCGTGGGGTCAAAATGATCACAAGAACAGTGAGCAAAAATCCCAGAACCACACGGGGGGGGGGGCTAGTGAATGACCTGCAGAGAGCTGGGACCAACGTAACAAATCAGTAACACACTACGCCGCCATGGACTCAGGGATTACATCAGTAACACACTACGCCGCCATGGACTCAGGGATTACATCAGTAACACACTACGCCGCCATGGACTCAGGGATTACATCAGTAACACACTACGCCGCCAGGGACTCAGATCCTGCAGTGCCAGACGTGTCCCCCTGCTTAAGCCAGTACCTGTCCAGGCCCGTCTGAAATTTGCTAGAGAGCATTTGGATGATCCAGAAGAGGATTGGGAGAATGTCATATGGTTCCCCAGGCTTATGGTGCTGGGGGACTTCAACCTGCCTTCGTCTGGCAAATCCTCTGATGCGGCTCAGGAATTCATGGCTTCCATGACAACCATGGACCTGACCCAAGTAGTTCAGGGTCCGACTCATGAGGGAGGTCACACGCTTCACCTAGTATTACTCTCGGGGCAGTGGAGAAATGATCTGAAGTTGAGGGGTCTAGTCATCTCCCCTTTGTCGTGGTCAGATCATTTCCTACTGAGGTTAGATTTCATGGCACCACTCCCTCACCGCAGGGAGGCGAGATGGATTAAGTGGTTCCGCCCCAGGCGCCTAATGGAACCAGATGGATTCCAGAGGGAACTTGGGGAGATACCTAAATCCCTGGTACACAATTCATCTGAGTCCCTGGTAGCTGCCTGGAACAGGGCGGCATTGGGGGCGTTGGATCGAATTGCGCCTTTGCGACCTCACCGAGGCAGTGGATCCAGGAAGGCTCCTTGGTTTACTGAGGAGCTCCGGGAGATGAAACGCCATAAGTGACGTCTAGAGCGACACTGGAGGTCCAGTAAAGCTGAATCTGATCGAACACTTCTAAGAGTCTTAATAAGGTGATAAGGGTGGCGAAAGGTTCGCATTTTTCCGCTCTTATTGCATCCGCCGATTCACGCCCAGCCGCCCTGTTTAGGGTCACTCGTTCCCTCCTGACAATGTGGGGGGAGGCGAGGAGCCCTTGCAGGGTAGAGCTGAGGAATTTGTTCAGTTTCTGGCAGATAAAGTCGCTCAGATCCGGTCGGACCTGGACTCCGATTGGGCAGTACAGGCCGAGGTGACAGGGACAGGTCCTAGTCCTGTTATATGGGACGAGTTCGAACCGGTTACTCCTGATGATGTAGACAAGGCCATAGGAGCGATGAGCTCCGCCACTTGTTTGTTGAACCCGTGCCCCTCCTGGCTGGTTTCGGCCAGCAGGGAGGTCTTACACAAATGGCTCCAGGCATTGGTCAACGCTTCTTTGAGAGAGGGGTCCATCCCGCAGCCCTTAAAAGTTGCGGTGGTGAGGTCCCTCCTCAAGAAGCCTTCCCTGGACCCAGCAGATTTAAAGAACCTTCATCCAGTCTCCAACCTACCCTTTGTGGGTAAGGTTGTGGAAAAAATGGTGGCTCTCCAGCTCCTGCGGTTATTGGATGACACTGATTATCTGGATCCCTTTCAATCGGGTTTCAGGCGCGGCTACAGCACGGAAATGGCTTTGGTCACCCTGATGGATGACCTCTGGCGGGCCCGGGATGGAGGTTATTCCTCCATCTTGGTGCTTCTTGACCTCTCAGCGGCTTTCGATACCATTAACCATGGTATCCTTCTGCGTCATCTCGACGAGGTGGGAGTGAGCAGGACTGTATTACGGTGGTTCTCCTCCTACCTCTCCAATAGGACGCAGTCGGTGTTGGCAGGAGGACAGAGGTCGACCCCTAGGCCCCTGATTTGCGGGGTGCCTTAGGGCTCGGTCCTCTCACCCATCCTATTTAATATCTACATGAAACCGCTAGGTGAGATAATCTGTCGACACGGGGTGAGGTACCAGCAATATGCTGATGACACCCAGTTATACATCTCCACCCCGTCTCAGTTCAGGGAAGCAGTGGATGTGATGTGCCGGTGCCTGGACGATGTTAGGGTCTGGATGGGTAGGAACAGGCTCAAAATCAACCATGACAAGACCCAGTGGCTGTGGATATTGCCCCCCAAGGACTATGTTGATTGTCCCTCAACATTAACTCCCTCAGAACGTGTCCACAATTTGGGTGTCCTCCTAGATCCACAGCTTAAATTGGATCAACACTTTACAGCTGTGGCTAGTGGGACCTTTGCACAGGTTCGCCTGGTGCACCAATTGCGGCCTTACTTGGAGAGGGAGGCTCTGCTCACGGTCACTCATGCCCTCATCACCTCCCGGCTGGATTACTGTAACACGCTTTACATGGGGCTACCCTTGAAGAGTATCCGGAGACTGCAATGGGTGCAAAATGCAGCTGCACGAGCTGTGGTGGGTGCACCAAGATGCACCCACGTGACACCTCTTTTCCGCCAGCTGCATTGGCTGCCCATTAGTCACCGGGTGCAATTTAAGGTGTTGGTTATGACCTTTAAAGCCCTACATGGCTCAGGACCAGGCTACTTGCGGGACCGCATCCTGCCATATACCTCCCTAAGACCGGTTAGGTCCCACAGAGTTGGTCTCCTCCGGGTCCTGTCAACCAAGCAATGCCGGTTGGCGGGATCACGAGAGAGAGCTTTCTCTGTGGGAGCTCGCTCTCTTTGGAACCAACTACCACCAGAGATCCGAACTATTCCCACCCTGCTGGCCTTCCGCAAAGCCGTGGAAACATGGCGTTTCGAGCAGGCGGGCTAAAACTAGACCAATGGAACATCAGTAGTCTACCCACGTATGAATGATGTCAATGTTTTTTAAATCTTTTATAACTGTTTTTAATTAATATTATTTTTTTTACTGATTGTTCCTCTTACATGTTGTACGCCGCCCTGAGTCCCTCGGGAGTTGGGCGGCTTATAAGAAGGAATAAATAAATAAATAATAAATAAATAAGTCTGTCTTTCTTTCCCCCAATCTTCGGCTTCCAAATCCAGAAGCAGCTGGGAGGAGGACGCCCACCCCGCCCTGCCAAGCCCCAGGCCTCTTAGTAAATCCTCCAAGATGCAAATTCTGGATTCAAATACCTGTATACCTAACTATGATGAAACTTTTTAAGGGGAATGTACATGTTCTGTTTTGTTTATTTATTATTAAATTTCTAGGCCTCCCAATCCTGACTCTAGGTGACTCACAAGTAAAAACATTAACCACAACCATAAACATGGTTGATACGTTGGACTGCACTGGGAAGGTCTAGTTTCAAATCCACCCTTAGTGAAGCTGCTGGGGTCCTTTATAGGTCACTTATTCACTCAATTTACCTCACATAATTATTGTTGTGGGGGAAATTAGGATAACGTATATTGATTGCAGGAAACACATCCAGAAGAGTTTTTTAAGAGAGGAAGAAGATGGCAGTATTTTGATACCTGCACAAGAGGGGCAGGGCTTCAATCATGTTATCATTTTTATTTATTTACCTGACTTAACCTGATTTATCATCTTATATACAATAACCCTGTTTGCCCACAGCAAGATTAGTAAAACAAAATAAGATGAAACAATAATAACTTCATTATGGCTGCCATATTGACTTTTTGGAGTTCCCAGTGAATGGAGAACTATAAATCTAATAAGTAAGTAAATAAATGGTACTTGTCTTCTGCTAAATTTGATTTTGAAGTTGGCATATATGTAAGATTAGGAATTTAGCCAAGAAGCAGGATGTCAGTTGTAATAACAAAGCTGAGATTTCAGTAGAAGAAAAATTTAGACCAGTATTCTTTTTTTTTCACATTGTTTATTAATGGTAGGTATACAAAATAAAAGCTTCCAGTGAGATTATTCAGCCCCACTAATTACCGTTTCTTCCTTTTCCACCCTTGGCTTGGGTGGCTGATGTCTAAAGCCATGTCTAATGTTTGTAATCCAGTATTATTTGTCCCATTTATGTCGTCTCATTAAATTATCAGATAAATGGAATTAAGATTTCAAGTAGGTAGGAAATACAGATGAAATGTATGTCTTTTGAACATATAACATACCAGCATATTACTCTTTGATTAAAACACATATTTCTTATGGTCTTAGGAACCGAGACAATGGATTGTGTACAGAAGAATACTAAGAAAAGAAAATATATTGAGGATTTTTTACAGTATGGTTTTACTTCAATAATTACATCAGGAATTGAGAAACCGCAATGTGTTATTTGTTGTGAAGTTCTATCAGCCGAATCTATGAAGCCGAACAAACTAAAACGCCATTTTGATAGCAAGCATCCAAGCTTTGCCGGCAAGGATGCCAACTATTTTAGAAGCAAAGCTGATGGGCTCAAGAAAGCCAAACTTGACACTGGTGGCAAGTACCACAAACAAAACGTAGCGGCCGTTGAAGCTTCATATTTGGTGGCACTCAGAATCGCCAGAGCTATGAAACCTCACACCATTGCTGAGGATTTACTGTTGCCAGCGGCCAAAGACATTGTTCGAGTTATGATCGGAGACGAAATTGTTACGAAATTGAGAGCAATTTCCTTATCTAACAATACTGTCCGCAGAAGGATAGATGACATGTCTGCTGACATTCTTGATCAGGTAATCCAGGAAATTAAATCTGCTCCACTTCCAATATTTAGTATCCAGCTTGATGAATCTACAGACGTTGCAAACTGTTCACAGTTACTGGTTTTCGTGAGGTATATTAGTGATGGCGACTTTAAAGATGAGTTTCTTTTTTGCAAACCTCTTGAAACGACAACTACTGCACGTGATGTATTTGACACGGTTGATTCATTTCTGAAACAGCATAACATCTCTTGGGAAAAGGTTTGTGGTGTTTGCACAGATGGTGCTCCAGCTATGCTAGGATGTCGATCTGGATTTCAACGTTTGGTACTGAATGAGTCACCAAAAGTTATCGGATCTCACTGTATGATTCATCAGCAAATATTAGCAACAAAGACGCTGCCACAAGAGTTACAAGAAGTAATGAAAAGCGTCATAAGTTCTGTCAATTTTGTAAAGACGAGCAGTTTAAACAGTCGACTGTTTTTGCAACTGTGCAATGCGTTGGATGTGCCTAACAATGCTCTGCTATTTCACACTGAAGTGAGATGGTTGTCAAGAGGAAAAGTTTTAAAACGTGTTTTTGAGCTTCGTGATGAACTCAAAACATTTTTTAATCAGAAAGCAAGACCGCAGTTCAAAGCACTTTTCAGCGATAATAGTGAACTGCAGAAAATAGCTTACTTGGTTGACATCTTTGCCATCTTGAATGAATTAAATTTATCACTGCAAGGACCAAATGCAACATGCCTCGATTTGTCTGAAAAGATCCGATCATTCCAAATGAAACTTCAGCTTTGGCAAAAAAAATTGGATGAAAATAAAATTTACATGTTGCCTACCTTATCTGCTTTCTTTGAGGAACATGACATTGAACCAGACAAAAGGAGTACAATGATAATTTCTGTGAGGGAACACTTGCACATGCTTGCAGATGAAATTTCATTGTACTTTCCAAATCTACCTGACACCCCTTTTGCACTTGCCAGAAGCCCATTCGCAGTCAAAGTTGAAGATGTTCCTGAGACAGCACAAGAGGAGTTCATTGAACTTATTAACAGCGATGCAGCGAGAACTGATTTCTCTACAATGCCAGTTACAAAATTCTGGATCAAGTGTTTGCAGTCATATCCTGTTCTGTCTGAGATTGTGTTGCGCCTTCTTCTTCCATTTCCAACAACGTATCTTTGTGAAACAGGGTTTTCCAGCTTGTTGGTTATCAAGTCTAAATACAGAAGTAGACTTGTTGTGGAAGATAATGTTCGTTGTGCTCTTGCAAAGACTGCCCCGAGAATTTCTGATCTGGTGAGAAAGAAGCAACCTCAATCTTTGCACTGACGTTGGCTTTTTAAGCATACTGTCGCAAAGTGTAGCAATGTAGTTTACTGTTGTTATATTAAGACTGTTACCCATGCTACACCATGCTTCAAGACAAAATTTCATTTATTTGTAATTAGAAATAAATATTTTACAATATATAATTACATATTGTTTTTGTGATTAATCACTATGCTTTAATTATGTTCAATTTGTAACAATGAAAATACATCCTTCATATTAGATATTTACATTACGATTCATAACAGTAGCAAAATTAGTTATGAAGTAGCAACGAAAATAATTTTATGGTTGGGGGTCACCACAACATGAGGAACTATATTAAGGGGTTCCAGCATTAGAAAGGTTGGGAACCACTGTAAAAAGATGAGAGAGGCCTGTAATTGACATCATAGGTCCTATGATGTCAATTACAGGCCTCTCTCATCTTTTTAAGTGGGATAACTTGCACAATTGATGGCTGACTAAATACTTTTTTGCCCCTGTGTGTGTGTATAAAAGGGTCTTTCTTATTCTGGTTTTATTTTGGTTTTTTAATTTATCCTATTTAGGAATTTTTAATTGTTAGCCATCGAGAGCCCTGTGTACAAAATTGATGGCCATATAAATGTATGAAATAAATAAATACAGTATATAAAGGTGGCAATTTGATTATTTGCTCCAAAGGGCCATCCATTCTAGAAATTCATCCCATCTCCCAGATTGGGTACTCAATGACACAAGCTTACCCTAGACCAGGGGTGTCAAACTCAAGGCCCACGGGCCGAATCCGGCCCTCAGGGTGCTTAAATCTGGCCTGCGGGGCCAGCCTGGATATAGCAAAGGATGGTCTCCTGCAGCACTTTGCCAGCCAAAACGGGGTGTGGGGGGGCGCACGCAGCCCTATGCGGCCCATTTTTGGCCTGGACGGTCTCCTGCAGCACCCTGCCGGCCAAAATGGATTGTCTGTCTATCCAAAATGCGCCCCGTTTTGCCCGGCAAAATGCTGCAGGAGGCCAGTCCGAAAACGTTTTGGCCGGCAGGGTGCTGCAGGAGGGATCTCCCCCCTCCCCCCCCGACCCGCAGAGGAGAACTACAATGCTGATCCGGCCCTCGAAGAAATCCAGTTTGACACCCGTGGCCTAGACCAAAATGGTACCAGTTATTGCATCTTTATAACCAAAGTTGGTAACCCAAGGAAAATATCTGGTGATCTTGAAAGCCACACAGTGTCTGAAAAGAGTGCCTGCTGGCACAGCTCTGAAGTGTGAGCCATCTCTAGCCTGCCTTTGAGCAGAGCCAATGACCACAAAAAATGGAAGGCCTGCAAGTAAACTGTTTCTTTGTAATTCCTTACCAGCCAAGAAGACGACTTCAGGTCACTCACAAAAGCTCCCTAGCTTTTTTTCTATATTCTGCACCACCTATTTTTTCTTTTCATTCTTTGTTTAGCTTGTATTTTTTTAAAATCTCTTGCAAATGTAGTTACAGGTAGTCCTCGACTTACGACCATACAAGTAGTCCTCGACTGACAGCAGTTCATTTAGTGACCGTTCAAACTTACGACGGCACGGGAAAAAGTGACTTTTTTAAAAAAAAGTCAGAGTTACAACCTATATGCAGCATCCCCATGATCACACGATCAAAATTCAGATGCTTGGCAACTGACTCATATTTATGACGGTTGCAGTGTCCCGGGGTCATGTGATCTCTTTTTGCGACCTTTCTTTACGAGCAAAGTCAACGGAGAAGCCAGTTTCACTTAACAACCGGGCTACTAGTTTAACAACCACAGTGATTCACTTAACAACTGCGGCAAGAAAAGACGTAAAATGGGGCAAAACTCATTTAACAAATTTCTCACTTAGCAACGTAGATTTTGGGCTCCATTGTGGTCGTACTACCACAGATTGAGGACTACCTGTAACAGTCCAAAATTTCTGTTGCTAAGCAGGACAGTTGCTAAGTGAGTTTTGCCCTATTTTAGGACGTTACTTGCCACAATTAGTAATATGGTCTCTATGTGAATCTGGCAAATCTCATTGGATTTGCTTGTCAGAAGGTCGCAAAAGGGGATCACATGACCCCGAGACACTGCACCCGTCATCAATATGAACCACTTACCAAAGACTCAAATTTTGATCATGTGACCACGGGGAATCCTGCAACGGTCATAAGTCTTTTTTTTTTAGTACTGTAGTAACTTTGGTCACTAAACGAATGGGTTTAAGTCAAGAACTGCCTGTACAACAAAAATAAACTGCCTTCAGATGAACCAGGAAGAGGAGAAGTCCAGATACTCCACCCAGAGTCCTCCTTTGAGGCCTCACCTGACCTTTGACCTGATGGATATCCCAAACACCAAACAGGAAGGGAAACAAAGCCGTACAGCCGATACAATCTTTATTTTTCAAAGGTTGGAGAAACAGAGCAAGTGATACAATTCCAGACGGAAGACATTACCCCTGGGAATTGAGGAAGCCAGCCTTAACAGCGGGGTCTGAATAATTTGAGAATGGATGAACCAGCCTCAGGTAGGAATATTTGCGGAAGAGGTCCACCATTCGAATCTCCCAACATGATCCAAACTGCACAGAAGGAAGAGGGTACGAACCCACTGAAAGGGGTGTCTGAAAGATGTACGGAGCTTCCTAAATCATCTTACGGCGGTGAATAAAACCTAAAAGCCCGGCCATTCAGAACATTTGCACCCATTTGTGGAAGGAGCAAGATAAGTAGAGGAAGAGCTGTTGGGCTAATGCTCCAGCGGGGACTGCCAAGCACCGTCTGGAACAAGGAATCCAATGGCCTCTTTCCTCGTGGATCGCATCCAGGCTCCAGATGGGGTTGTCGACTTCAGTATTGGCACACTTGGCCTTTGCAGAGGCAGAGAGAGAGCCCTATCCCCAGCAGCTCGGTGATGGCCACTCCTATGCAGACCCCGAGAAGGACGTTGACATTTTCCTGCAACCAGTTCTGCACAACCATCCGGCACCCCTGCTTCTTCACGGGCCAGTCGGCCACGGTGGTGGCGTTCAAATGGGTCTCCACAGCGCAGAAGCCTGTCCCTATCGAGACGTCCTCCGTCTGGTTGCTGCAAGAACATGGATAGAACCTCATTTTGCTTGTCCAAAGGATTTTGTTGAGTTGCCAGTCTTCGGGTCCGGTCCAGCCACAGCACAAGAACTTGGATTGAATAAAGTCCCAAGCGGATTCGAGGACCTGGTTCGTATCATCGGAAGGGTTATATGTGTGGAAGAGATCAATCACCACCTCGGGCATTCTGGCTTTCAGTGAGCTCTGTTGGAAGTAGATCATCAGACCAGCGGTGACCTGGGCCAAGAGGATGAGCAACAGGCAGGTGAAGTAGATGCCAAGGGCACACCGGATGCCACAGAGGGCCCCTATGCATCCCAGGAAGCCAAGCACCATGGTGATGGCACCGACTCCGATGAAGACGTAGACCCCAGCTTGGAATGAGGGCGCCGTGTTCTGCAGGATGGGAATGACGGACTTTTGGTCAACTAAAATCCAGGTTCCGATCCCAACCATCAACGCCCCCAAGATAAAGAACAGGTGATTGAAGAAGAAAAACATGTACAGGGTGACTTTCTTACAGCAATATCCCACCTTCATCTTCTCCCTTTGAACAGAATCTTGGGACTTCTATTTAGAACTCGGAACATTCAACTGAAAAAAAAAAGAGTCCACAAACACAGTGGAAGAACTGTATGTCGCCATCTGTGGAGCTTCTATCCTAGACTTACTAAACTTTAATCCATTAATCTATTTCTTTCCCTCTTTTTTACGTTTGGGCCCAAATCAGTGTTGACCCCTGATGATCACCTGGCCACCACGTCCCTGCACTAAAATGAGGGAGGAGGCACCACAAAGACAGTAGTTGATTTAGTTAGACAAAGGCTAACTTCTTCGAACCAATGTTGATGATGATGTGTTATTTTCTTAAGTGTTTTCTCTAAGCCCAGGGGTGGGCTTCAAAAGTTTTAGCAAGGGGTTCTCTGCCCGGTTGCTGGGTGGGCGTAGGTGTGGCCTAGTCGCCCTCTTGCACCGTGGGGGGGGCGTTTTTGCCCTCCCTGGCTCCGGAGACTTTTCTTGAGCCTCTGGGAGGGCGAAAACGGCCTCCCCAGGCTCCGGAGGCCCTCTGGAGGCCTGAAACGGGCCCGTTTCCGGCCTTCCCGAACTTCCGGTAGGCCCGTTTTTCGCCCTCCTGAGGCTCCACATGCGCCCTGCACTTACCTGCATCCAAAACGGGCCGCGTGGAGAGTCAGCAAGGAGTGGGATTTGGGGGTTCTCCGAATTGAACAGAATCTTAACTAGAGGTTCTCCCGAACCCCCAGCAGCCCATCCCTGTCTAAGCCCCTTTCATTCAATCAGTTAGTCAACTGGAAGGGACGTTGGAGCGCTTTCTAGTCTAACCCACTGCTCAAGCAGAAGACCCTATACTAGTTCAGACAAATGTCTCTCTCTCTTCTCAAAAACCTCTAGTATTGGAGCACCCACAACTTCTGCAGACCAATTGTTCCACTGGTTAATTGTCCTCGCTGTTAGGAAGTTTGTCTGTCAGGCAGTGATTTTATATTGCCTGTTACATGTATATGCAGGGGAGATGCATCCCTATCAAATATAGTGGTTTATTCCTGAGCACGTGATTAATATGTTCCTAGTACGCATGTGTACATTCCTTCCTTTTGATCTTCCCTTTTCTCTTCAGCTTCTGTAAGAAGCAAGACCTGCTTTATAGCCAGGATGTGATTTATTATTTTTGTACCGAAATAAATATCTTATACCTTAGCACTTAAACTGCGGCTTATTTTTATAATGTCAGAGTTCCAGGAAAAGATCTACTTCGTCTCTGATAAGAGTAATTGTTATCTTAACATTGTCCTTAATTCCAGGTTGCTTCTCTCCTTGATTAGTTTCCATCCATTGTTTCTTGTCCTGCCCTCAGGTGCTTTGGAGAATAGGTTTCTTCTGAGCGCTGTTTCTATTTCCCAGTGTTTTAAACGTATTTGTTTAAAACAATGATTCTCAGCCTCACAACTTTTAAGATCAGTGGACTTCAACTCCCAGAATTCCCCAGCCAGCATGTGTGAGAAATGGAACCTTATTCTTGTAAGAAATAAGAAATGTAATAAGAGCAATGGCACAGCCATCTTTATGACACATTTTATTGTATAACCAAAATGTAATTTTTGCATGTCAGCTTTATGTCTGCTTCTGTGTTCTCATAAACAGAATATGCTGCGAGAGTGTGAGAAAAGGACATGCTGACCATTAAATAGAGGAAGTGTGCAGATGTCTGAAATGATGTAAAGTTCTAGGGCAGTGATGGCGAACCTTTTTAGGTTCGCGTACTAAAAAGGGGTGCACGCGCTAGCGCGCGCTCGCATACCCACACCCATTCCCTCCCCCCCACGCATGCGCACAACACCCCCCCCCCATGCTGCCCCCTGCGCATGCGCACACACCCCCACCCCCGCGTAAAGACCTTACCGGAGCCTGGGACGGTAAAAAACGATGAAACGGGCAAACCGGAAGTTCGGAAAAATGCACTTCCAGTTTGTCTGTTTCGTCGTTTTTTGCATTCCGGGGCTTCAGGGAGCTTCCCTGAACCCTCCGGAGTGCAAAAAACAGCTCACCGGCAAACCGGAAGTGCGTTTTTCCGCACTTCCGGTTTGCCGGTGGGCAACGCTCGCGTGCCCTCCGCTATGGCTCCGCGTGCCGCCTGTGGCACGCGTGCCATAGGTTCGCCACCACGGTTCTAGGGAATTTCCAAGCTGGAAATCACCAGAATAGAATGCCAAGATGTTACATAAGGGACGTGAAACAATAGAATGAGAGGAGTAAGGTTGTTATTTGCCAAAGACATGATTTTGTATTTATATGATGTACTCACATGAAAATGTTGCCTCTTGATTTGGAGAACTCAGAATTCTCCATTCACTTGGAGCCCTTTTGCAAAAGAAACATAATAAACTGTTTTGTTATTGTTCCTTCGGACTCCTGTTGATTTCCTTGGTGTATTTCTCACAGCATGTATGCTGACTGGGGAATTCTGGGAGTTGAAGTCCACACATCTTAAAGTTGCTGAGGTTGAGAAACACTGGTCTAAAATGTTTTTTCTCGTTCTCCTGAAATATACAGTATTTTCTCTGGGAAAGTGGATTTGAGATGCTTGTCTAACCCAATGTTTATCTACTATATAGAAAAATAACCGCTAACCTACCCATCGATTTTAGCAGCTCCAAATTTGCAATCTTGATGGAATCTTGACAAAAGTAAAAAAAAAAAACCAACCACGTGTATTAAAATTAAAGAGTGTGGTTGCAGCAGCACTTGGACTAAGGAGAAAGACTCACAATCTTGGTGAAACTCAAAACGACATACCTAAAATTCACACAAGATGAGCAAAACGCCTCGTGATCCTTGTTCTTTGCTTCTTGTTCTAAAATGTACGATCCCAATGCTATTTGTGTATGGATGAGCCCCTGATTCCAACGGTTTTAAAATGAAATACGGGTAATTCTCGACTTACAACTGGCCGCATAGCGAGTGTTCAGAGTTACAACAGAACTCCCTGGGGGTACTTGTGATCTGGATTCAAAGTTCTTTTTTAAAAAAATTTTTATACATTTTTATTAAACACACATAA
This sequence comes from Diadophis punctatus similis, assembly GCA_023053685.1. Classification (NCBI taxonomy): domain Eukaryota; kingdom Metazoa; phylum Chordata; class Lepidosauria; order Squamata; family Dipsadidae; genus Diadophis; species Diadophis punctatus. The sequence continues at coordinate 244,749,192 of JALIGW010000002.1, read as the reverse complement.
CAATACAACATTCAACATTAACAACACTATACAAACAATTGGGGCTTTTTTAGCCCCCTATGTAAAATAAGCTTTCGTCGGATATAATCAGAATTTAACTTATCCATAAATAAATATATTAATATTGAATTACATTTACATGGTCTTTACGTATATACAATACTATAATTATTTCTGTGTATAAATCATTTAAGCTATATTATCTCAAATTATTCGGGGTTAGTGGTTACATGTCTTGTTTATTCCTTCTCACTCTCAACCAATCTTAAAATTTATTCTATATCTTATAGTAATCGGTTTCCTCTTTTTCCTTTAATTCCTTAGTTAGCTTATCCATCTCGGCACAATCCATTATCTTTCTAATTGCATCTTCTTCTTTATTTATTTATTTTATTTATTTATTTTGTGAGATTTATATACCGCCTCACAGTGCAAGCACTCTCTAAGCGGTTTACACCAGTAAGCAATGTATATTTACATTGCCCCCAACAATCTGGGTCCTCATTTTACCTACCTCGAAAGGATGGAAGGCTGAGTCAACCTTGAGCCGGTGAGATTTGAACCGCTGACCTGCAGATCAGTGTCAGCTAAAGTGGCCTGCAGTACTGCCTCTAACTGCTGCGCCACCTCGGCTCTTTAGGTGTTTCCATGTTTCTCCAGAATTGTGCGTATATGATTCTTGCTGCCTTAAGAATGTGTCTGATGAGATACCATATTTCCTTTTTGTATCCTTTGTCGATTATGCCTAGCAGGAATAATTTGGGTTTTCTGTCAATAATATCTTCCTTTATTATTTCTTTTATCCAATTTCCTATGTTATTCCAATATTTCTTGGCTTTTATATGGATTCAAAGTTCTGACCACGGTTTGTAGTCCCCTGTAGACACATGACTTGGATTTACAAGTTTTGTCAAAAATCGCCACCTCCCTTTTGGCAAAACCAGGCCCCTTGAGGACTCTTGGTTTGCTTAATGACGGCAGCAGTCGCTTTACCATCATGGTACCTGCTTAATAAACCGTTTCAAAACAAGGTCACAAAATCAGGTCAGTCACATGGGTGGACCTGATTTATGAGCTTCATGATTTGCCACCAATGATAGGCAGGCTCCATTACAGTCATAACTCAAGGGCTGCTGTGTACTATCCTCAATTTTTTTGAAATAGTGGTTCCCAGACTAGGCTAAAAAAAAGAGATCAAATCTCCTTTGCCTGACTCTTGGAGATTGCTGAAAACTAGGTTTAGTTTCGCTCAGCTCAGTAGATGTTGCTGAGGGTCCCCGTTTTAAGTCTTAACAGAATAAAAACAGAGTTGGAAGAGACCTTGGAGGTCTTCTAGTCCAACCCCCTGCTTAGGCAGGAAACCCTAAACCACTTCAGACAAATGGTTATCCAACATCTTCTTAAAAACTTCCAGTGTTGGAACATTCACAACTTCTGGAGGCAAGCTGTTCCACTGATTAATTGTTCTAACTGTCAGGAAATTTCTCCTTAGTTCTAAGTTGCTTCTCTCCTTGTTTAGATTCCACCCATTGCTTCTTGTTCTACCCTCAGGTGCTTTGGAGAATAGTTTGACTCCCTCTTCTTTGTGGCAACCCCTAGATATCGGAACACTGCTATCATGTCTCCCCTGATCCTTCTTTTCATTAAACTAGACATACCCAATTCCAGCAACTGTTGTTTATATGTTTTAGCCTCCGGTCTCCTAATCATCTTTGTTGCTCTTCTTTTGTTCCAACAGACCATGATCAATCACAAGAAAAAGAAGCCCACCTTCAGTTGGAAAAGTCTACCCAGGAAGAAGCAGCAACTTTGGGAAAAGTTGGAGGAGACACTCTGCAAGATGCGACTCCGCAAAAGACCTTGGAGGATGACAGTAGAACAGATAGTGGCCAGGGATCTGTCACAGGGAAGAAAGCCAAAGCGTATCCATACAAATGCGTGCAGTGCAGAGAAAGCTTTTACAAGTGGTCCCAGCTGATAATCCACGAGAGGGGTCACAGCCGAGAGAAAATGTACAGCTGCCCCCAGTGCGACCAGAGTTTTTCCTCCCGCCATGCCCTTCTCAGCCACGAGGCAAGCCACGCGAATGAGAAACCTTACCAGTGCTCCGACTGCGGGAAAACCTTCCGCGAGAAAGCCTACCTTCTCCTACACAAGAGAATCCACACCGGGGAGAAGCCGCACGCTTGCTCCGAGTGTGGGAAAAGCTTTTTCCGCAAGGGGTCCCTGATCCTGCACGAGAGAATCCACACCGGGGAGAAGCTGTACAGATGCCCAGACTGTGGGAAGAGCTTCAGCCGTAAGCCGCACCTTGCTGCCCATCGGAGGATCCACACAGGGGAAAAGCCGTACGAGTGTTCCAATTGCGGGAAGACATTCACTGTGAAATCCGCTCTCAATGTGCACATGAGAACTCATTCGGAAGAGAAGCCCCACCAGTGCCCCGACTGTGGGAAAAGTTTCCGTGAGAAAGGAACACTCAACATCCACAAACAGAGCCACAAGGCGGAGAAGCCTTACCAGTGTGCCGAATGCGGGAAATGCTTCAGTTACCCCGCATCGTTTCGGAGACACAAGAAAACCCACACAGTCGGATCAGCTCTCAAATCCTATGAGTGCCCTGAATGCGGGAAAAGCTTTGGCCGCAAGGATTACTTGATCACACACCGGAGAATCCACACGGGCGAGAAACCTTACATGTGCTCCATATGTGGGAAGAGTTTCAATCACGGAGCAACTCTCGTTACACATAAGAGGACCCACACAGGGGAGAAGCCTTACGAGTGCTCCGAATGCGAGAAGAGCTTCAAACAGATTTCTGGCCTAATTACGCACCGGAGGATGCACACGGGCGAGAAACCCTATGAATGCCCCGACTGCGGGAAACGCTTCATCCTGAAAGCGTACCTTGACGTACACAAGAGAATTCATACAGGAGAACGGCCGTATCAGTGCTCCCATTGCGGGAAGGGGTTCTCCTGCTCCTCTTACCTTTTAAGGCATGAGAAAACCCACACGGGGGAACGCTCCCACATCTGCTCGGATTGTGGCCAGAGCTTCTACTGGAAACGCTCCCTGATCATGCACATGAGGAAGCACACGGGGGAGCAGACTCCGCACAAGTGTAAAATCTGCGGCAAAGGCTTCAGTTGGACGTCTGCTCTGAACATCCACATGAGGACCCACACGGGGGAGAAACCTTACATGTGCTCAGAGTGCGGGAAAACCTTCAGCGGGAAATGGATCCTCATCCAACACAAGAGGATCCATACGGGTGAGAGACCCTACAAGTGTCCCGAGTGCGGGAAGAGCTTCCACGCAAAGTCCTCGCTCTTTGCCCACAAACGGACCCACACGGGGGAGAAGCCGCACGAGTGCGCCGAGTGCGGGAAAAGCTACAGCGTGAAGGCCAACTTCGTGGCGCATATGAGGACCCACACGGGGGAGAAGCCCTACCAGTGCTCGGATTGCGGGAAAAGCTTCTACAAGAAAGACCGTCTCATGACGCACAAGAGGACCCACACGGGAGAGAAGCCGTACCAGTGCTCCGAGTGCGGGAAAGGGTTCAACTGGAAGGTGGGACTGATCAACCACACGAGAATCCACACCGGCGAGAAGCCGTACTCCTGTGCCGAGTGTGGGAAGTGCTTCCATAAAAAGGACCACCTGGCTCGCCATGAGATCATCCACACGGGAGAGAAGCCCTATTCCTGCTTCGACTGCGGGAAGAGCTTTAATCAGAAAGTTGCCCTGATTGTGCACAAGCGGACTCATACGGGAGAGAAGCCCTACAAATGCTCCGAGTGTGGGAAGAGCTTCAGCTGGAAGAGATCCCTCCTCACCCACCGGGCGGCTCACCTGGGGAAGAAGCCCTACCAGTGTTCCGAATGCACGGAAAGCTTCAGCCAGCGATCTCTTCTCGCAGAGCATGAAAGGACCCACACAGGTGAGATCCTGTAGGAACAGTGGTAGGGAACCAAGGCCCCTTTATGACTTGTGGACTTCAACTCCCAGAATTCCTCAGTCAGCATACTAGGAGCTTGGGGCTCATATCCTACTCCAAAGGCACAGTGGGAGGGGGCTATAGAAGAGGAAGGGAGATGACCCAAGTCTCTTTTGGCTAAGTCTACGAAGTCCAGTGCTTCTCAATTATTTTCTGTTACGCGCCCCCCCTAGGAAGAAGTAAACATTTCGCGCCCCCCCCCCCAACTCTCTGATCTGGGGCCCCAATGGAATTTTAGTGTTAATATTTATTATTTTACTTATTATAAGCTGCAAGCAAACTATTGGCTGGGGAAGGCTGCTCTACCCACTTACCTGGGAGTAAGTCACACTGAACTCAGTGGAGCCTGTTTTCAGTTAGGCAGGCATAGGCTACCGTGGTTAGGGCCCTCTTTTGACACGGGGCAGGCCAGCTTAATCAAGCCGATATTTTGTGGTCACCGGCCTGGCCCATAAGCGCCGCCTCTGCCGGGCACTCACAGCGAATGGTGTGGTGAGGCTTTAGGGTGCCGTTTGAAGTTTTCGCCCAGCTGCAGAGGATGCTCCTCCTTGTCCAGCAGCAGGTTCGCTACGCCATTCATGGCTACTGCGGCGCCCGCCAAGAACAAGAAGAACCTACGCAGCCGCCCCGCCCTGCCTGGCCGCCTTCTCTTCTGGGCTCGGAGCAGCGTGCAACTGGGAAAACACTCCCCATCCGGGGGAATCGATCGAGAGGGACCACGCATGTTCCCCGGGGTCACATGTGCCCCCTAGCATCGCTCTGTGCCCCCCAGGGGGAGCGCCCCGCTATTTGAGAAACACTGGCATAGGCCCAGATCTCTGGGGAGGCTGTTCCGTAGGGCAGACGCTGCTGTGGAGAAGGCTCACCTCTCAGGCCCTGCCCGATGAGAGGACCTGGAGCCCACCCACACTGTCTGCTATGGTGGGATAGGCAGATACCCTTAGGGAAAGAGGGAGGGGTCCCACAAGTAGCCTGTCCCCCTACAACATAACAGCTTCTCTCCATCCGCATTT